>JAUMHM010000016.1:4340800-4374645 GCA_032362435.1 Melikaiella ostensackeni
GGGCGCTCCTAGTCCGAGCCACATGGTTTTATACTGAGGTGTGTGAAAAAATGAAACGCTTGTGCAAAAAGGGTAAACTCGAAGAGAAAAACAGAATTACTGTGCGAGCTAGATATGCTAGAATAGAGGGCATCCTATGTTGTTTTTAAAAGAATCGCAAAAATGGCTAATTTTCTCAAAAACCTGATATGATGAAGCAAATCTGAGATTACATTCGGATTCAGCGACCCCAAAAACATGTAGTTATGATGCCTTGGTTCAGCGTACATGCAATTTTTTTTTCGTGTGACTGTATTATTAACAGCTTTTGACGAGGGTGTCTTCAAAACATGAATACCATTGTATGATTTGTAGCAACTTAATGATTATGAAATAAAATGAAAGACTGAGTAGGTTGTGGTATAAATTTATACATCAATACCCATCAGTATTAGTATCATATCTAAAACAGATACATCTAGTGGTATGCTTATTTAGAATTATAGCTCTTTCTCAAGGAGAGATGCTTTTCTGAAAATTTTAGATTTCAACGAAGTGTATGAAGCCTTAAGATCAATCTCAACTTATTGATGTTTATTTCAAGACTTTTCGTATGCTTTGTTGAAATCTCAAATGTCCAGAACCGCATCTGTCTTCAAAGAAACATAGCTGTAATTCTCAATAAGCGTATGAAAAAAGTCTGTATTCAATCTAGGATAGGAATTTGAAATAAAAAATAGTATTGAAAAAATATTTTACCCATATTTTCTCCATCATCTCCACAAATTTTTTTCCTCAACACCAGTTTTTCAAGACGTATAATAGCCATAGTATTCTTTACTGATTCATTTTAACGCGAACAATCAATAACTCCGATTGGTGCAAATGTCTTAAAGTCTGCAATTGATAGTAATGATTCAGACGCATGTCCATTGTAAAAAGGTTTTGAAAATTCCCGATTCATATAATAGAATAATGAATCATTCTTTTTAAAAAATGTTTTTTCTTTAAATTTTCATATGGATACATTTCTGAATTTATATATAAGGAGTCGCCCATTTACCATGTTGAAATTTTTTAATTTTATTAATTTTGAAATTTTTACCTCTATTCGGTCTCTTCTGTCCACGTGGACTTATATCATATTTTTTGAAAATATTCTTGGTATTCAAAACCAAGGAAACTTACAGCTTACAATGATCAAAATTAGTAACATTTATCAGATTGTATTTTTTTCCTTGTATGTAATGCTTAAGGGAATGTAAGAGTGAAAGCTTATTCAGTTCATTCAAGTAGGCGCGTGGTGTTCTCGTGGACGTAAAAATTACCGGAACGGAGCACAAAGTCCCATCTTGGCCGAGCGGGTCGACTTAGTATATCGGGAAGGATGTCTAACGGGGGGCACCTCTAGATTGGCGGAGTAGTACGCGCGTTCCTTTCTGAAAACTGACTGGTACAACAACGAAATTCATCGACAAGTCACTATGCGCATGACGTGAAATTCATTCAAACGAAACGCCATGCGTCATTTACAAAACAATTACTTTCATTTTTGCTCAACAAACAATACTTTTTTATAATCATACTCATCCTTACATTTTCTACTTGATCAATTACAATACCATCCAATTCATATCGCATTTCTCTAAATAAAAAAGTACGATTATTAGTCAACATTACATATTTATCCTTCTTAAGTGAATTCAACGTTACTTCAATATACAGACAACTTTCACATTGTAATGTATACAAGTCTTCTTGGTGAACTGGTTTTCTCATTTTATCACTTTCCCCATAAGTTGAATTAGCATATGGATTATAGGCATGTTCTTCAATTTCGCTAATACGATTGCTTGTCAAGAATAAGCTCAGATATTATGTCCAAAAAATTTTCTGTTTCTTTCATTAATAACAGTAAATCCTAGAGATTGTAGAATTCGTACGTTCTTTTTAGTTGAACTTCTTCTTTTAGTTGAACTGTCTCTCCGTTCAATATTTTGTAGTTTAGGACCCCCTGATCGATTATATTCATGACTGAAGGTTGAGAGATGGACACATTTTCGTCGTTGTTTTACCGTAGGTTGCTTTTCATGCACGCGAGAGGAGCTTTACCGGCACTCAAGGACAGTTTGGCGTCACGCTCAGGAGTCATGCTGAACTCTCTGTCTCTTAGATATTTTGAAGTTTAGGATCCCCCGATCGATAATTTCCATGGATGAAGGTCGAGAAATGAATAGTTTTTCGTCGGTTTTGCATCTGAGTTCACTTTTCATGCACGCTAGAGGAGCTCTAGCGACACTCGATGACAGTTTGGCGCCACGCTCAGGAATCATGCCCAACTCTTTGTACCTTTGACGGTTTATAGTTCATAACCACCAGATCCATGATTTCCATGTCTAACGGTCGATAGAATCACAGTTTTTCGTTAGTCTTGCATTAATGGTCTGTTTTCACGAATGATAGAGGAGCTCTAGCGATACTCGAGGAGTGCTTGGCGCCACGCTCAGGGTTCATGCCCAACTTGCTGTCGTTTTGATATTCTATAGTTCAGGACCTCTTGATACTCGTATTTTATAGTTGAGGACCCCCTGATCGATGATATCCATGCTTAGTTGTCGATAGAAGGATAGGTTTTCGTTCGTGTTGCATCAAATGTTAGTTTGCAGAAAAGGTATGGCATTTTCCTAGTATTATCCAGCCAGTTAAAGCAAGATTAGGGTATGATTCGGCCAGTGAATACAAGATCGTAAAGTATTTCAACCAGTTATGGCAACATCAGTGTATGATCTGGCTTGTCAAGGCAATATGGAGAAGTTATCCAGCCAGATAAGGCAATATCGGACGACGCTAGGGTCAATAAAGACAACAATGGGAATTAGTTTCATAAAGCAAGGCGAGTTTTGGTACATTATTCTGCTACTGCATCTGACCCGCATCCGTGATATTATCAGTCATAGATCTGTTTGTATACGTTTGTACTGGCTGATAGCGAGCGTATCCTAAATCCTATAATATACTTGTTACATGTTTGCATGATCCGAATGTCATGGTCCCAGTTTTGCAAGTACAGTACTACCCTAATATTGCTCATTGTTCTGTGCTTCATCTAACTATAGCTTTTGATCATCAGCTGCTTGAACCAAGTTATCTTCAACATACTATATCCAGATCTGATATTTCGTTGCATTTCTGAAACGAGAATAGACTCGCACTATGATCAAACCTGGTTCATCGAGAAGTTTGTCCAACTGCAAATCTTCCACTTGCTCCTTGTCGAACTTATCTTGGTTATAAGCGCCTGATAGATTCAGCTGATGAACTCCTACCACCAGTTCCATCAGATAATTCATATCCAGCCTAGGGAAATAAGGTACTTGGTGTTCATTGAGCTGAATACATCTGGCATTTTTGGTATGGAAGCTGTCAATTTCAACTCTGGCCAGGACGTCGTTGGGTTCACGTGATTTCTGTACATTGTTTGGGTTAATTCTATAGTCGCTTCAGCCATGTATGTGCAAGGTCGATACTTGTTGAAGATAGCCCCAGCATTTCGGAAAAAATCGCCGATATTAATGGCATGGTTCATGTTCATGAGATTTCCAAAGAACTTTAAAACAGATTTTATGTGACCATTACGTGCCTCTATGATCCACCTTGTCTGAATGATCAATCTCGAGTCATTCACCTCTTTGGTATCAAATTGCTTTGTCCATGTCCCAAAAGAGGTGGCATTTTATAGATAATATCAAGATTTTCAAGAATCGGTAGGGCATCTCAGTAACTTCGCTGGATAATGATAATATCATCGTTTTCGAACCATTCTCGCAGCCTATTAGCGTCGATTACATATTCATTGCTTAGCATAGCAACGACGTTATTGAGAGAGTCAGAAAAGTAGGGCCCAAGAATATCTAAAATATAGCTGTCTGGAACTGCAACTAAGGCTGGCTTAATTAAGTGGCTACCTTTATGAACCAAGTATGTTTGCCTGAGTGCTCTGAAATTATTGGGTTTATGGATATACACATAAGTTCCATCTATATACGCAATCACTTTTCGAAGTTTGGGAGTGAGATTATAGAGTTCATCTGAACAATCTGTTACATGTCTTTGGATATACTGCTCCTGTGTTATTATCGTCAACCCTATATTGTTTGAAACAAAACACGTCATTGAAGATCTTCTCACAACAAAAGTTATGAAACTCACATTTTGCCTACTATCGTATTTGAAAGTAACTTTTAAAAAGTCATCACTTACTCTTTGGTGAAGTTTACACAGATACATCATTAAATCTTTTTTAATAACACGGCGATATACCCATCGATCTTGTACAGCATCATGTATAGATCGCAATACACCCAATATTTTAGACTTGACTACGTGGTTGATAAGACCTGATTCATCAGTTTAAATAAGTACATACGCACATGGTGATGTATAATGAAATTAAGTTTGTGTTAGCATGATCCGAAAACTACTAATTAATTTTTCATGATAGCTAATACTACTCATAGACACCCTTTCAATAGTGTAGTCATGACGTCATTTTGGAAAACCGACCTTTGAAGCAACACCGACGAAGTACTATCCATCTCCCGACCTTTAGTCATGAATATTATCCATCAAGGGGTCCTAAATTACAAAACCTCAAAGGGACAGAGGGTTGGGCATGATCCCTGAGCTAGGAGCCAAACAGTCCTCGAGTGACGGTGGAACTCCTCTAGCGTGTATGAAAAGCGACATTTAGTATCCCTCTATCTCGAACCTACCGTTTTTTGGACCTAGCATTTGAGGACTTTTTTTGATTTTGATATTTTTAACTACATTATACTAAAGTTTCAGCCAATTTGACCGGGATCATATTTCCCATAGATGTGGGAGGAGTCCTTCAGTATATTTGAAGAATACTGTAATGAAGTAAAATTAGATAATAAAATTAGAATATGGCTGTACGGAGCCAGAAAGTACAAATTAGAACTTGACAGGTTTTTTCGAAGTTATTTTGTTTGAGACAAATAAAAGTTGAATCTAGGTGTAAGTTAATTTTCAGCACAGGAACCTAGGTAAGAGTTGAGGTACTAGTAGTATTTCATTTTCATTTTTTTAGAGGTGAGATTTTTTTCAACTTTGTTACAGGAAAGGGAGAAGATGGAAGAAATCGAGATGTGGTGATGTAGGCACTGCAAGATGATGGTTTCGGTGGAATTATATATTTTTCACGATACTTATTGTAAGAAAAAGTTGATTCGGGCTAAGAACTATCATACAGTTCCAGATTCGACAAGGACCAAATATCTTAAAGGCGGTTGTGTGGAAACTCAACAATCACAAGGACGTCCTACAAATTAAATTAGAGCAGAAGAAAGAGGAAAGTAAAGTGGACTCCGAAGAAAGCCGGAAACAACAAACGGTAGAGAAAAGGAAATGAATTTCCGAAGATTGAGAAATACAAGGTTTTGAAAAAGGTAACCAGGAGACAGACGACGTTCACATTGACTGAGCCATACAAACGGATGAATCCTGGTTGTCCTTCCAAGAACCTCCACAATGCGAAATAATGATGAAAAAGAAGTAAACCACGTTCCAAACAGGGGGAGGGGATTTTATAACAAAGTTATTTGCACCCCGCCTTCATACGGCCCTGCGGGCCAGAGCTAGGTGTGAGTAGGTGACCCACGCCATGGTCTCTTCCCCAAATCGCGCCACCGCCCAAGTTAGTTTTCGTGCTACCTCCACCGGTTCGCATCCTTTGAAGCTCCCGTAGAACCTAACCGTGCAACCTCATCCCCGAGCATATCACTTTAGCCAACCAAGGTGCTCAGGATCCCAAGCCGCCCAGGATCTCAAGCCGCCCAGGATCTCAAGCCGCCCAGGATCTCAAGCCGCCCGGATCCGTCTAACATCGCTTGCCCGACTTGTCTTCCCCGCCCGGCGTTTGCGTCTGTTCGTTACTTGTTAGTTGGTTGAATAAACCTAACATTTATAAGTACTCGTTGTTTTTTTTGACTGCGACCCTGTCTCGACGTACCACAGCCTTTACTCATCCTTGGTGCGTGATTCCGTCACAAATAATTAACTGCAAGATTACCACAAAGTGGTCCAGTTATATTTGACTATCTGCTAAATGTTACCGAAAGTTCTTAGAATAGCATCAACGCTGTGGTTCTATCAATGACTGTTTTCAGTTCCGCACCCACGCATTTGTATGCACATTTGCAACATTGCAAACAATTATCGTAAAAGCACTTTTAATTTACGCGACACATACATTCTGACTTAACAATGGTAAATTTATGTGTTTAAGCTTTAAGGGTGTCGGCTAATCGAGTGGTTAACCGTACTTTTGGAATTTTTGCTTTTGTAAGTACAGTTCTGTCTTCAGATATATTTTTCGGGAGTGTTTTTAGACTGAAGTAAAGGAAATTTACCAAATATCCAGTATTTTACGTGGTCCTGGGGTCGATAGAATTCTGCAAGATATGCCCTTGTGTTAATAAAATAAATATTTTTTGTGCAAATTTTCATTTTCTGTAACAGAGGAATGCAGTGACAACAGAAGTCAACAGTAGAATGATGAGACACGTTTGCGAAGTTATTTTTTTTTTACTCACAACTCTCAAATTTTAGGAGCATTCGTGGGTGTCGTGCAATATAAGAAGACTTCGGATTTGGTGATAATGCACATGAATTTTGCGATTTAATTGAAACGAAGCAAAAAATTTCCTCAAAGTTGACAGGTCAAATGTGTAAGGACTGTGAGATTGTGGTTGCAAGTTTGCCTGCAGGTTATAAGACTTCACCACCAACGCTACTAAATGTGCGCTCATTTATTAGTGCATATACAGATGGTATCTGCAAAAACTACTTTAGTTTTATTCAAATTTTTGTTTTCTAAGTGCGAACTGCGTTATCTTTGCTGCGCCTTGCGTCACGAGGCTGGAGAGGTCGGTAAGTAAGAGCGCCTCGATGAGTAAGTGCACGGTTAGTAGAGCTAGTGGTAAAGTCTTGTAGTTTTCAGGCAACTTGTAACTACAATCTCGCGGTCCTTAAACATTGGGCCTGTCAACTTTCAGGAACTTTTTGCTCTTTTTCAAGTAAATCGCAAAATTCATGTGCATTATCGTCAAGTTGGGAGTCTTGGGGTAATGCACGACACTTGCGAATGATTTTCCGATGTCAGAGTTGTACGTGAGAAAATAACTTTGCCAATGTGTCTCGCCATTCAGCTTTTGACGTCTGCTGTCGCTGCATCTTTCCGTTTCAGAAAATGAATATTGCTACACAAAATATTCATTTCCTCAGAACAAGAGCGTGTCTTGTGGTATTCTATCAACCCCAGGATCACGCAAGGCCTTGGGTGTTTAGTGAGGTTCCTTTCTTTCAGCCAGAAAATGCTCCCTGCGAATATATATGGAGAGAAGGTCGTAATTGCAAAAAGCAAAGCTTTCCAGGTTAAAGTAACCAACACCCTCAATTCAAGCCCGTTTTCAAACGAAATTGTCGACCTGAAAAAATATCAAATATGAAATAATACATCTTTCTTGTTGGAGGAATTTTTTAATATAGCCAATCATTCTCGAGAAAAATGAAAAAAAATTATTGAAAAACGTGAAAATTTTTTTTCTGATGTGCATGTATTCTTAATCTTGCTTATTAGTAAAACTCTTTGAAAATATCAAGAAGCTTTTTCGACCTCTAAAAAGTAAGAATAATCAGTTTTTGTTCATTATTTAGAATTTTCTAAAGTTAATAATTTTTTCAATAATTTGTGCGTAGAAATTTTCTCAAAATGCCATATAAACAAATAAATAGCCAGCAAAGCGTAAATCAATTCATTTAGTCACGAATGCATGGAATCTTCTATGAAATTTCACACTGAGAAAGATAGGCATTAGGCTAAACTACTTGGGTGTGTAAAATATACCGCTGCTACTTTATTGGCTGGCACATTTGTTTTGCTTGTTGGTGTTACTACTCGGTTTCTTGAAATTACAATGCGGATAGTACCACCAGCAAGCAAAATATTTTTGAAAAAAAAATTAACTTCAGAAAGTTCGAAATAATAAACGAAACTGTTTGTTTTGACTTTCCAGAGGTCGAGGAAGCTGTTTTATATTTTCAATGGGTTTCAATAGTAAGCAAGATTTAAAGAAACATGGAGATAACAAAATTACGTTTTTCAATCATTTTTCTTCTCGAGGACGGTTGGCTGTATCGAGAAATTCTTCCTACATGAGAGATGTATTATTTCATGCCCGATAATTTTTGTTCTTAACAATTTTTTGATACAACCGATATTTGTGAAGAAAATAAAAAAAAACGCTTTTTGGTGGCGTTTTTGACAAAATTTTTTGTTCGTTATGAAACTACCGTTTTATTTCTCAGGCGAAAAAAAAGAAATAGGACCCCAAGCGTTTTCAATTATAAAAGTTTGTATTGTACGCTAGACTCTATTTGTTCATTATGTGTTGCAAACTGAAATTTACTAAAATTTTGTCTCCTCAGGTATTCGTGTTCCCCGAAGCAGATTCTTACCAGTTAAGAAAACGTCTGATTTATTATTAGTTATGAGTAATTTGTACACTTTGAATAAGGGCTCTTTGATGATGAGTGCTAACCGAATGTTTCCCACGACGCCGTTTATTAAACTAGGCGATAATCACTTCTCAAAGGTTAGTAATACAGCTTTAAGGTCGTTTGATAGTAGACATAATTGTATAATGAAATTTTGTCTTATAGACAACCGCAAGAATTCACCGGGAGAGGGTGCCATTTCAGACAATGACATTCGCTCCCAGCGCAATCGCGGTATGATTTCAGCTGCAACCACGTCTCACGACCGTGAGATAATTAGTTACAGCGTGTGATGGATTCAGCCAAGAATTGAAACTTTGACTTCGACACGCGAGGGTCAAATATTAATCGATTCCAAAATTTTTTGTTCGGTCTAGATTTCTCGTACCCAAAGGCAAATTTTCCGTACTACGTCGTTTCTAGTTTCGAAAATTTGGGGTTTTTGGTCCATCCGAATGTACGTCGCATTTTGGGCAATATCTGGAATGTACTGTTCAAAATCTACTACAGACTGTAATTTTTATACTTTTTTGATGTTTTTCTAAAGAAGTATGCTTCATAGCATCACTGGGCTAATTTTGTTCATTTTATTCGATGCAAACTCTTCAGCAGCATAATGAATGCAGGTATACTTGAGGAACATAAGTATATATGTTAAGATTCAACCTAATAATTAATAGCAATTATATAAATAAATACATGTTTACGGTGCTTTACCGCGAATGAATTTTTTTATTTGCTAAAAATGCTCATTTCTATGAGAATATTTTTTGTAGGGGAGCGTTTATTGATTACGTAAGGGAACAAAAGAATAAAATTCATATTTTGATATTCATAAGTTTTTCGTAGATCATATTTCCATCTCTGTCATATTTATTCTTTTGTTTCTTACGTAATAATTGAAGCGTCGACTCAAATAACGTTATATGAACAGAGATTTTGACGCATTGGAATTTATGCTCATACTGTTAATATTTTTTGATTCGGAAATCCGTCTGCGGTATCGCTGAAATCGATCAAATTTAATTTTGAAATTTAAATTCAAACGCTGGTAAAAATTTCGGATAGCCTTGTGTACGATTTTCTTTCAGATTCTTTTAGAGATCTGCATCCGAGTCTTTCCGTTTCTATCAGAAATTTCAATTAATTTTGACGAAAAAATCCAAGTTACTGCAAATAGTTTGTGTATCAATTATAAATAAAGTTAACAGCGTTTTTACTTGAAATTTTGTATTGATTTTTTACCAGAAATTTTCGAGAAGAATCGGATGCAGATCTCGAAAAGGCTCAGGAAGAAATGCAAACAGTTGAATAGCTTTAGAAAGAACTTTCTGTCAGAAATTTCCACCAGAAAAAAATTCTGGGCACTGGGTTTTGTCACTGCTTGTAAGTACATTAAAATTATTTAACTTCTTAAAAATGTATTTTTTCCCCTAAAATTACTATTTTAAATACCTGCTCTTTATAATTTGAATAAAAAATTTTTAATTTTGAGAAACGGTGAATACCGATTTTGGACGCTGACAGCAGGCTTTTCATGTTTCTTAGAGTTGAGATCAGTTTTCCCGTAGTCTTTAGCCGCATTTTTCATCACATGTTCCTTTTTCAAAATACTTCTTTTCCTTCCTTTAATTACTTTATTCAATAACAAGAATGTCAGAGACTTTTTTTAATACACTGGAAACCGCTTTCGCATTACTTCAATGTGGGCGTTTGTCTCTCAGCCAAATTTAGTTGAGCTGTCTTCCTTCTTGCTCTTTAGTTTTTATGATGTTGCAAAAAACTTTGTAGGCGTCTAGCCACTCCTCTTCTGATGCGAGCAAACTCTGCATCGTATTTGTGACATTGAAGATTTCCTCTTTGTTTTTTGAGTACTCTGCTCGTACCTCTTGCCGTCTGGCGCATGAGAACAGAGTGTGCTCAACATCGTTCACTGTTCCACAGTATGGGCACTTGTTCGTAGAAGCTCGATTTCGGTTCTACCGATACTTCCGGAAACAGCAGTACCCCGAAAGAGCCTCGGTCAGGTAGTAGTCCTCCTCTCTATGCTTTCTCTCCGTCCACTCCTGAATGTTTAGGACTAATCGATGTTTCCATCACCCGTGCTTTTCCGCTGTTCATTGCTCCTGCCATTCTTCCATCAGTTCTTTTCCGACTTTCTGCCTGTCCCTCTTCTCATAGGTTTTGAGTTTCTCCTTGGCTGATAGCTTGATGGGCGGTATGCCAGGAATGAGTCTCGCTCCCTCCACCGATACCCTCCGATATGCACTGCACACCCTGATGGTCAAAACCTTCTGGGCGCTTGTCACCTTCTGCCTCAGTTTTCGCCTTTTCATTGCTATATGCCAGACGGGAGCTGCATAAAGGAACTGCGAATGCACCACGCCCGACAGGATTTGTCTTTTCGACGCTCTGGGTCCTTCTACGTTGGGCATGAGGTTTGCTAGGGCCGTCATAGTTTTCCCCGATTCCTGCACTGCCTTTCCTATGTGCTACGCGAGGGTGCACTCAGTGTCCAACCACACTCCCAGTTGTTTGAGTGCTTCACACCCTCAGGCATTTTCAGTCCCAAAAGCTCATCGTACTGGGCATTCCAAAGTGTCGGGCCCAGTACTGATCCCTGTGGAACGCCGCTTTTCACCGACCTAGTTCTTGACGTGCCTTCCGCCTCCAATATTATTTGTCTTTTGAAAGATAGAATGCTATAAGGCTTATCAGACTCTCATCCACTCTTCTTTTACTGAGTTGCTCAGGCATATCCTGCCATGATGCGCTGTTAAAGGCATTTTTTACGTTTACCGCTGTGACAGCTGCTATGACAGCGCACAGGCGTCGGAACTGCTTTGAGTAGGCCGCAACCTTCTCTGTTGTGGCTAGTACCTCCTTGATAGAATCTACGGTCTGTCTGCCTTCTCTAAGACCATACTGACTTTCCGACAGATTTCGCGTAAGCTTGAGCTCCTCCTCGAGTCTGATGAGTATCAGCCATAGGCTTATCCCCTTTCTTTAGTAGGACCAGTCTTGCCCTCTTCCAGTCCTTTGAAATTTCTCCTTTCGATGCCAACTCGTTGTAGGTTCGCAGGAGGTACTCTGGTCTACTCAATGCCACTAGTTTCAATATGTCGGGTGGTACATTTTTCGGTCCTGGTGCTTTGTGTTTTTTTGCCTTGGCGCATACTCTTTTCAGCTCCTCTCTTGAGAAAGGAACAAACGTTGGTTCACTGGTGAGGTCAAAAGACACTGATTCATGCGTAGGGTAGAGGCACATTGCTACCTTTTCCACAGCTTTCATTGAAAGTTGAGGCTTGGATTTATTTCCTATGGTCCTCCTCCTGACGATACCATATCCTTCACCCCAGACATCCCTATCCACTTCGTCGCGCACAGCTTTCCATTCACTTTCCTTCGATGCCCTAATGCATTCCCGAAGGACTTTCGACTAAAATCATACTCATTTTAGAGGAATCGTTTAAGCACCGGCTCATTTTATTTGCAATCCTAGTGTGCTTTCGCTTTTTTTGGATACACACTTCTCTCAATCTAGCTACTTCTCCATTTCACCAGTACTTTGGTGGGCCTCTATCGAAGGCTTTCACTCTTGGCATGCGTTTATCGCATACCGTCGCCAGTTCGTCCAAGAGGCCTCTTGCCAATACTTCACCTGGAATTTCCGGTAGTTTATCAATAGCCTGTCGTAGTTTCTCGTTGTTGATCTTCTTGATATTCTATTCTTTTTTCAGGTGTCGCTTTCCAGAAGACCGTACCTTAGCTTCTACCACATCGAAAATGATGTAAGTGTGGTCGCCAAAAGATTTCTTATCGCTGACTTTCCAGTTACCAGTTTTTCTCCCGATACTTTCTGTCGCAAGAGTTAGGTCAAGTATTTAACCATAGTCCTGCCTTTCGGACGTCGATTTGTTTCCCATATTTTTGACAATGAGCTCGTGCTGCGCAATTCACTCTGTGAGCACCAGTCTCCTGCCATCGGTTCTTTGCATATCTCATTGTGGGGACTTTGCGTTGAAGTGTCCTACAACGAATATCTCTCCTCCTCTGGCTTGGATATCATTGCCTATTTGCTGCAGGTAGTCCTCCCATTCCCCAATGTCTCCATTTGGAGAGGCGTAGCACCTATATATCGTGAAGGACGGCGTTGTTACGTGGGAAAAACCTTTTCCTGTGCCTCGATCCTTCACAATTTTTGCGTCGATGACCTTGATGGCTGACCCTCGCATCATAATTGTTGCGTTCTGTTTGCTACCGTAAGCCGGGCGAAGTGCTCTGTCTTCAAAGTCTTTAGGTTTTGTCTCGGTTTCTTCGGGATTTGCCTCTTTGATTTCCCCCACTTTGGTCACCTCGTCCATGTCCTTGATGTGCAGGACTTTCTTGTTGGTGCGAAGGTATGTGGCCAAACCCGGTTCTTTATTACTAAGTTCTCTTTTTAGCTTCTCTGACATATCCACTGCATTCCGAACTGTGAGTAGAAGTTCACTGTTTCTGGCTTTTCTGACCTCGGGAACATCAACTCCCTTGTCTTTCGGGTTAGCCGCTTGTTTCACAGTTTTGAGCAGATCGGCGTAGGTTTTGCCCTGCATTTGCACAATCAGGACATCTTGCTCCTGCTTGCTTTTGGTCTTATTTTTGTCTTTCTGTTTTTCCTTTGTACCCCTTCGACGATCTTCATTTCCGACTTCTTGGTTTATTCTGGTTTCATCCCGGGGTGTCCTACATGTCACGACTTCCATGGTTGTGTCCACAAGTAGAAACTCTAGCATTCGGACTGTCATTACTGACCTGTCATCTTGCGTTTCGGGGACTAAAACCTTGGTTCTCCCTTTCATCGTCATATGGGATTTGGTTGCTACCAGCGATTTGAATAGGATTTCTTCGCTGTTCCTGGCTTTGATCAGATAGTATATCCATCTCGTGATCTGCTTTAAATTTAAATCACTGTCTGGGAATCCAAGAGAATGATACAGTATAGCCACTTTCCCTCCCTTCTTTTCCTGCAGCTTGAGTCCATCCCTGCCTCCAAATTTGTCTATCAGTTTGTTAACCTCTTGTTGTCTGATTTGATTTCTTCGTTACAGGGAAGGATGATATCCCACTTTGCTCGAAATATACTCGAAAATACTCCTGTGGCCCAGTCCTTCTCCGTCACTGCTTTGAAATTCTCAAAATAATCACCTTCCTTTAATTCCTTTCTTCGAGAAAGTAGCCTTCGCACTCTCTTGCAGTAGTCACATTTTTCTTCGTCGGTGGACTTCTGCTCATCAAGCCTTTTTTTTCTTCGGCCTCCATACTCCAATTCTGCCAGCGAAGTTTTTCATTTCCAATAATGAGGTCTTCCAGTGTCTCATTTCTCGTTTCCTCATCGGTAAGTTCTTCTCACCAGTCTCTACGATCTTTGGAGCGGAGCCTTTAAACTTGGAGGGCAAGATGACTGTTAACGTCACAAAGCTTTGTCTTAGGCCTATATGTCTCCGCAACAACTTTTTAGAGAATTCCAGTTTGAGTAATCACCACTTCCCATATGTCTTTTAAAGAACCAGCGTAGCTGGAGAAGTTTCCTGTGTTTCTCTCAGGGGTGCTTCCCTTCCTCTTTCTCTTGAACTTCTTCTCTTTGCGTTGGTCGTCGTTGCTCAGTTTCGGATTTTTGAGTTCCGGCAGCGAGAAGATCCGAGCACTAGGTGGGGAACTAAGTATGAAATCCCTCCTTGGAAATCTGTTGAACTCGTTCTTTCCAACTGTTACATTCGTGTCCATGCCGCGTTGTCATATTTGTTTCCATCCAATAGAAAATTATCCATAAACAGATCTGCCAGCGCATCGTGCGTCGAGGGGTGGGCCGAAATAGTTGGGAGCGGGTATACCCTCGGATCGCAATCCCACTCTAGTTTCCTAAGGCCCAACCTTCGTGTAACCGGTCCCGGAATACATGGAAGGACCGGACTCGCCCGGGGCAATGCAGACTCCAACGGCCTGCATCCACGACGCACTCCCTGATCATGCCCGAAAGGGCTGACTTCTGATGCCTGGTCGCAGCTAACACCTCGGTAGAGCTAGGCTCACAGCAGATACTACACCAAGCCGTCGAAGAGACCGGGCAAGGTTCGGACCACTCCCAGTGGTTTGCGACCGTCATCTATCGTGTGTTTGTTCCGCGTAGCCAATTTTATTTCAGCCCCACCCTCCGTTTTTAGCGAGCAATCCCCTATCCGCCACCAGCCGACGCGTGAAGTAGGGGCCTCACGGAAGGATGGTTGGATAGATGGATGGACGGACGGAAGGATGGATGGATGGACGGACGGATGGATGGATGAATTGTTGGATTTGGATGAATGGATGGATGGATGGCTGGATGGATAGTGCCATGGAAGAGTCTCCTCTAAAAGGTGACGCTGTTAGTTGTCACACGATGTTTTCCAGATGAGATAGTAAATCTGTTTTTCCGAAGGGGCGTCAATCTCTGTATGCATCCCACTATGTATATGAATCGAAAGCTTTCTGATAATCAATCCAAGCCATCGGCAGAATGCGGTTATAGTATGCAGCGTCTTTGCAGGTGCTTCTGTCGATGAGCAGGTTCTCCCGGCAGTCTGCTACGCCTTATTCGATCCACGTTTTACGTGAATCTCTCTCCACACAGGTGCAATTGTACGAACAACACTGTTGTTCAGAATACCTCTAAAGATCTCACAGAGCGTGACAAGTCGCCTTTCTTTAGTAGGAGTACAGTGCGTCATAGCACCAGCCACTGTGGAGTAGGCGTTACCGACGTTAAGTATGGGGTGAAGAAGATCCGGGTGCTTCCTTCACCTCTTCGGTATTGATTGGTGGACAATTCACCTCAGACGTTATAAGGTTGTCGCACAGATCCTTGGCACGGATAATGTTCTCAGTGTCCTCATTCAGTGGTGTCGAACTTCGTGAATCTCCCTCTAAAAAGTCTCGACCTCCTCGGGTTCGAGCGGATTTTAGACAGAAACAGGGGGATCGCTGAAGAGGTGCGATGGGTCAGCAATAAACTATTGATTCTTCGTGATCCATCCCTCCCTGTTCTGTATTCTCCTTGCGTCAGATAATTCCCGTATCTTGTCAAAATTGTGCTGTTTGTTGATAAGCAGCTTTGACTTGTTCATTATGTGGTCGTGGATCCTCAGTTCGTGAGCGAACATGTGGACCTTCACCAACAAAGTTTGACCAGATATTATTTGAATACGGGACGTGTTCTGTCTAGCCGAGCCAATCTTCTTGTTCAGTTGATGCAAGTGCCTTCTTGTCCTGAAATCGCCATCATCTCTCAGGGGATGCCTGATTTCCGCGGTTGTTTTTAATGTAGCTTTTTTTAATTCGTGTGCGACTTGTTCTTGCAGCGGTTGGGGAGCGTTCCGTGTAAGTGTTATGATTCCAACAGGTTGTCGGCACGGTCTCGCAACAACTGTTGTAAAAAGTGCGAAAGCTGTGGGTGTTTCTGGTACCACAGGGTGTGCAGGTGCACCATATAGCCTCTGCGATCAGCGATAATGCTCTCATAGTAGAAACCTAGCACGTCATCCCTGAGTCGATCCGTACTATTCAGCTTTTTGCATGGTTATTTACGCTTCAGCTTAGGGGTGTTTCCTTCGGGACCATCGCTTGACAATTGTCCGGGACTGCTTATTAAGTTTTGTAACCATATTAGGCAGTAATCTGCGGTATGGAGGCCCTGTATGCGCAACCTGGGGACACGTTCGAACCGATTCGCAGGCGACCTCAGGTTACGCATAGAGGGTTCCTGTGCCTAGGGTTTCTGCTTTATATGGTTACAAAAGTTAATAAGCAGTCGCGGACAATTATCCAGGGATGGACCCGAAAGAAAAACCTTCAATCTAAGGCATGAACAACCGTGCCGAAAGCTGAATGACACGGGTGAGGCGTCTTTTACGGTGCCTCTGGGATACTGGGCGACCTTCTAGAGTATACAGCCTTACCCTTGCATGCGGGTCTCTGCAAGGGTGGACGAAACTTTTTCCTAGCTGCTTTTGGGAACAACTATGACAACACCAAACTTAATTGTAAATGCGGTTCGAAATAATCAAACGCGTAGAGCACCCCACAATGGGTCGGCAAACATTGCCGATCTCCCTAGAGTTCAGGGTGCTCCAAATAACTTAGATCGAAATACGATGATGGATCGGCGAGGCGGTCGACGTGGAGAGACATTTACGAACAAGGTGGAGCGAAAAGAGGCGTAGCAAGCTGACGGGAAAACCTGCTAATTGAAAGAAGCGTCTGCAAAGACGCTGCAGCCTACAATCGCAATCTGTCGATAGCCTGGATTGATTACCAGACAGTTTTCGATTTAACCTCCCGTAGCCTCATCATCTGTCCGTTGGAAAGCTTGAAGGTTCATCCACACACAGTGGAATGCGTAGAGAGATTGATGCCCCTTTGGAAAACCAAATTTACTATCTCATCTGGAAAACATCGTCAGACAACTAACGCCGTCAAATTTCAAAGGCGCGTCTTTCAGGGTGACACCATGAGCCTTCTTTTCTCTTGCATTACACTTTTGCCACTATCTTTCGCACTACGCAATTCTCATAAGGTCACTCATATATTTTATATGGATGACTCGGATGTCTATGCTTCTGGGACACAGCATCCCAAGGATGCTCTAAAGATCGTCGAGAAGTACACACGAGAAGTTGGTATGAACTTTGGGTTGGACAAGTGTGCCAAGATACATTTGGAACGAGGAGGACTTGCTAGCATTAGTAACGACTCAGAACTTGTGGACAGGAGTGCTACTAGACACCTTGACGCTGGGGAGACTACCTTTTCCTAGGCGTGCGAGAGAGCCGCTTTCCGGATATAACGTCAGTGAAGGAAGTTTCCGAAGCAGATGCAAGGATCTTCTTCGACAGATTTGTTCTTCCAATTTGTCGGCGTTGAACAAGATATCTGCAACTAACATGCTTGCCATCCCGGTTCTACTCTATTTATTTGGAGGGGTTCCATAGACGTAGCACGAGCCTACGGCCGTGGATATCGTCACACGTAAAATCACGCATATGCAGAAGAGCTTGCGTATCAATTCGTCCGTTCTGCGCTTGTACATTCCACGCCGTGAAGTCGGGCGCAGATTCCTAAATATCCAGTGTTTTTATGACCGAATTATCTTGGATACAGCTCACATCGTGGCAAATGGAAGAGATCTTCTTCTGAAAATGGTCAGGAGCGACGAGATGATTGGCAAAGGAGCGTTCCTCTACAAAGCCGCGAGGCAGGCGGCCGAGATCCTCGTCCTGGATTTCAACATGAGAAGTGAGGATAGTGCATTACTCCACCTAGATTTCTCACTTCTAGAAGCCGGAGCAAAGAAAACGGAGATCTACAACTTCCACGAACAGCTCTACGACAAGAAAATGCATGGAAACTTTCACAAAAATATAAAAGATCAGTCCGTGTCGACGAGGTTAACGTTTGCTTTCCTCAAATCATCCGAACTCAATTCAGGCACAGATGGTTTTATTTTCACGTATCAGGACGGTGTCATTTCTACCATAGTATACCGTACCCGCATCTTACGTGAAATAGTTCCCAGCGACAGGTGCAGAGTGTGTCATGCACATTATGTGCACCTACGGCACATACTATTCGGGTGTTCCTGCCGAATGCTCTCTGACAGATATAGTCAATTGTCTAAAACGAGTTGTGCAAAATTTACCGGATCTTCGAGCTTAGGTTAAATGGTGTACACTCGAGGCCTTACATCGTACTCCTTGACAAAGAGAAACGAACGATGTTCGTGATCGAATTCTCGGCTCCGGCTAATGCCAACATCACAGTCAAGGAGAAGGGGGAGAGGTATCGGTACCTTACATTGGAGCTGCGGGGAGTGTGCAAAGAATATTCGGCTAAAATGTTTGTCCTTGTCATCGTTGCTCTCGGAGGTGCAAAATCATCACTGTTTTTTAAGCTCAAAGCCATACCCGTGTGCCAGAAAAATGTCAAGGTCCTTCAGACTCACAAGGGTTTCGCCGACCACTCATCGTGATTCCACCGAATAATGTTAGGCGTGGCCATGGGTGTGATTTACCGCGGTTCTACTGGCAGCCAGTGTCATCTAATGAAATAGAATATGTGACGTGTAGTTGTGAGTGGTGGAAGGTTTTCACGAGATCTTAGGCAGACCGAAGAAAGTTCGATTTACGGGGTTCCCAATAATCCAGTTTTGATTAATAATAACGCTCTGAAAAATTTCATTGATCGCTTTATCAAAAAGAATAACTTAACTAGCGGAAGGTGTAAAAATCTGAATATCGATAGTTTCCGTGTTAGTCCCCTTTCCTCGACGCGCGTCACATATTTTTTGACCCACACTTATATGTATTTAAAGGTCCACACAAAAAGCATAATTCAAAAGAAAAATATCCATAAATGGTCTCATTATGAATGTTCATATGATTTCAGGTTCACGAGTTTCTGGCCAGATTTTCGACAGTCCCTGATATTTTGGAACTGGATCATTTGACAGTATCTGGAGATGTGACATTTGGTAAAGGTGTCTCTTTGAGAGGAACTGTAATTATCATAGCCAATCACGGAGAACGTATAGATCTTCCATCTGGTACCATCTTAGAGAACAAAATCGTGTCTGGTAACCTTCGAATCTTGGATCATTGAGTCTGTTTCAATACAATAATAGATGTTCTATCAGACACTGAATGGTCCTTATATTAATTTTTGTACTAGCTATATTTGTCCTAGCGAAGTTGATTTGAAGCCTTGGTTGAATAATTCTTAAACGTGGTTTATGTAGTTAGCTAAATCGTGTTGATGATATTTTATTGCTACAATGCGTGGAATAGAAGTATGTGAAATATAGCCTTCAATGCTTGGGTGGATCTTAAGCTTCATAATGAAGTGTTTACAATATAAAAACATCATTACAAAATTGAATTTTTACTTTTCCTAAAGCTGTAAGGAGATAAAACGCAATAAAATTTCTAAGAGCGAAGTTTTTCTCGTGAAAATCCGATCATATTTAAAAGAACTCCTTTAAATAGTTAACCTACCGTTTGTCAATCGGCTGGTGTATTAAATTCAGTGAAGTGATAACTAGCCTCCTATGCGGTAGCCAGGGAAGGTGCCATTCCATTTGGATGGTCTGAAAAAATTCAAAAAAATGGACAGATTAAACTGTATGAGCGAAAAGTTGTTTGTGAACAACATAAATATGATGAGAGTTGTTAGGAAACTTGTAAGACGAAGTTAAGTTGTAAAAAAATATTCGATTTAAAAAAATTGTAATTCTATTATAACTAACAATGGTTAACTCGCTTTATTGCTTATCAATCAAATTCAACGTGACTGCAACCTGAATTGATTGCTCCCTCCCGGAACTCGAAAATAAGCGTTGTTATGTCCCGAGCAAAGCCGAAGCTTTTGGAAAAGAGTAACACAATAACTTTATCAAGAGAAGCGATTTGAGTAGAAGGTGGTTTATAACTACTAGGTATGAGGAGTGCTGAAAGCACTCTTGGAAAGATTGTATTGGGGTGTCACGTCCCGAGCAAAAGGCAAGGGTAGTTTGGGAATATGAGAATGAGAGAGACCAGTGCTGCTGATTTCGTCAGGTTGGTAGGGCCTGACTAATAATTTGTTGTGGGTAGGTTGTGACTAGCAATCCTTTGGGATTGTGTCAGTATAGTGTTTGAAATAAATGAGGTGTCGTTCAGATATTCCAGTATTTATTAAAGGAAGAGAATAAATAATCAGTCAATTAATACATAAAGAATTACGTCTACTTTTCTGTTCCAGTAAGGGCGAGGCTCGTTTATGTTATGAGGATAGTCACGTACAGGGCGTTGGCGGTTCCATTATCAACATTGAACGCCCATGGTTAACATAAATCCGCACATTCAATTATATTAATACCAGACTATGAAATATAAGAGTAAGGAGTAAGTCCCCTCTGCTAAATCCTTTTGTGATTGTTTATTTCCCCTCTTGTTCTTTCGGGAAAGCGGGATCCTGTATACTAATTAAGAACTAATACATGATTGACTTATAACTAACTCAGAACTACAATTATCTTATCTAGTCAGACGTTTTCAGTATAGCACGTCTGACTATGCACGCATTTATCACATGTTTACTGCGTTGCGTACAGGACCATGTGAATTGTATTAACTGGTTAACATTGAAGATACATGTATGCTTATTAGATATATGTTTAACATCACTTGTTTCAGAGTTATTAGTATTTGTTATTGATAAAACTACATTCATTAATGATCTTATACCGGTCAATGTTTCTTTCGTTAAATTATCAGCATCAATTGAGTCTTTGTCTACTCATAGTAACTCATTCCTCGTTAGCTTGCATTTTCAACTTTATCGTCTGTAGTGTAATTATCATGAGTAGACACACAGGTGAGGGAATGCAGTTAGTGCGCCTGATTATGAATGAGTAATTATCACATGTCTGTCTCAAAGTAGGTTGGGTAGCCTCCCGTTAGACTTTGTAACAAAATTGTTTAAAGTTGCGGATGTAATAGGGGATTCTACGATAACCTGGGTGAATCGTCGGAGATGGCGAGTCAAGATGATTACTTAGGAACTTTTATGTTCAATTTGATCGGTTTCAATTCTATCATTTTGAATCCACCAAAAAATGAAGGTAATATAGTAGCTTCTTCCCAATTTCATCAAGTTGATGCCGCTAAATGCCATTTAATGGTGTTCGATTGCCCTATGAATTGAATGCTATTTAATGCTTTTCTAATGAGTAAAAGTATATAGATATTCAAAGTGTCACTGCCTGTGAATGCCAGAACATCGTTTATATTCGGTGCGGTACAACGCAAATTATCTAAAATAGGCTTCAATTGTTGAGAAGGCATTAAATTCGATATGTGTGTTCTTTTTGGCCTAAAAAAAGTTTTTGGATAGCATGACAAAAAATTTTAGAAAATTTTTTTCTAGGAAAAGAACCGTTTTCTTATCCGGTATTTTTCAAAATAATGGAGGTAATAATTGACTTTTTCTTTTGATTTATTGTGGAGAGTTCCCCATATTTGCCAAATCTGCAAAGAAATTTGAAAAAACTTGAAAATCAACAAAATGGAGGATATTTCCCTGAAAATCAAAACTTTGTGTTTTTTTTCGAAAACTATGCGAGAAACCGGAAAAACTGCAAAGTAAAAAATGTTCTCTTTGTAGAGACCTACAATAAGTTCTCTTTCCATTTTTCGGTAACTTGAACCGTTTTCGCGGCGTGGCGTAGTGAGGAGTAGTGAGCGCGCGCACAGCGAAACCTTTTTTCCGCTATAGATAGGCGATGGAAACTATTCGCTAGATTGTCAAGTAAGCTCCCTACGTTTTTTCAAGAAATTGAATAAAACGTACATTTTTCTCAAAAAGCTGATGTGATTAATAAATTTATCAGAAAATTCCGGAATTTTTTGGATTTCTTCCAAAAATCTTTGGGTACCTTAAAGGACTCTTCACGTTTCTAACTTTAATTGGGTTTCGGTTAAATTGGCCCAATTGGATATATGCTGCAGAACTACAAAATATACCAAGCTTGGCCAGTTTAACCGAAACTCAGTTTCCATAAGGAACGTTCAGGGTCTTTTCCGGAAATTTCCATTAATTTATAAATTTACTAAACTTATCGTAATTTATGGTACTCATAAATTCCCGGAAAGTCTTATAAAAAAAGCAACTCATAAAAATATAAGAGAAAAAGCCTTAAATGAAGAAATCCTTATAAAAGTTCCCCTTCCTCCTACTCCCCCATGTTGCCCGTTTTCCCGACTCTTCCTGTAGTTTTTTGCTAGAACGTGACACTAGGTTACTCCCCCCCCCCCCCTAAACAAACCACGTGGCTTATGGAAGGTCCCTTATCTATACCAACCCCTTTTTATCATCCACATTTCTATACCAATCCTTTTCTATCTCTTTTGCTACACACAATCATCCCTATCATTTCCAATCCTAATCTTTCTATTCATGTCTGTCTTTCTCTGTGCGTCTACTTTTTTCCTTCGATAAACGAACCGCTCAAACTTTATGTGGCACGAATTATGCAGTAGCTTGGAAAATCATTTGTTTATTTCATTTTGATAAAAATTAAAACTTTTCTCTTGCATAATAATTTTTATAATACTATGCAGGATATGGCTTATAAGTTTCATTGAAGAATTCCAAAAACTGTTCACTTTAGGACGTTTGAAGACAAAAATAGAATTAAAATTAAATTTAGAAAAAATTCATTTTTTCTATTATTCATGGTGTCACCCTGAAAGACGCCCTTCTAGAAGGTGACGTTGCTAGTTGTCACGCGATGTTTTCCAGATGAGATGGTAAATCTGGTTTTCCAAAGGGGCATCAATCTCTCTATGCATCGCACTTTGTGTGGATGAACCTTCCAGCTTTCCAATAGACAGATGATAAGTCTTTGGGAGATTGAATCAAAAGCTTTCTGGTAATCATCGAGGCCATCGACAGATAGCACTTGTAGAATGCAGTGTTTTTGCAGACGCACCTGTCTATTAGCCACAAAAGGCTTACCAGATTTTATGTAGTTAATGGCACGCTGAATACGGGACATATTCTGTCTAGCCCAGCCAATCTTCTTGTTCAGTTCATGCAAGCGCCTTCTGGTCTTTTGATGCATCGTCGGCTTTACTTGCCAAAGAGTGTACAAGCGCGCCATGTAACATTTGCCATCAGGGGTAATGCTGGCATCGTATCAATCTAGCACGTCATCCCTAAGTCGATCCGTCGGCCAGTCATCGTCTTTCCATTAAAATTGTTTTCAGCATCCCGAACTCTAAGGCGATCGACAATCTTTGCCGACCTATTGTCGGGTGCTCTGCGCATTCAATCGTTTTGCGCATTCGATCATTTTGAGCCGCATTTACAACTGCGTGTAAATATGAATAACTATCATGCGAAATACAAAAATATTTTACAGTAATACAATTGTAAAAATAGGTTCATTGAAATACTGTACTGTTTCCTTTCAAATTACAATTTTTTACAGCAACAACGTCTTCTTACTTTAGTAAAAGAACATAGAGCAAAACGAATTTACAGTTCCTAATTTGTGTATTGCTTCGAGCTTTCAACTTCATGCAATTAATCCCCGGTATTTGTATAGTTACGTGAGTAAGGTAACATTCTTCGTGGTCAATCGGCTACTTTTGGCTGAAACAATGTGTTCACATGTTGAAAAAACTCTCCGTTGAAATGCATAAAAATAGTTGATCATTTCCGGCATTCAAATGTAGCCTTAAATCGGCTAAGAAAACTGCAAAAACAACTTAACTTGACGTGTGTATGTTTGATGCAATTTTTCAAAACTCATCGGAACTCTACGTACTATATGTTGGTAATAAAACTTCGAAAACGAGATGCTGTTTCTGCAATATTACGAGACGGACGTACCACTACAAAGGAAGTTCGTAAGCTGCAACTAAGAAAGAACGAGTGGAGAAGAATAGAGAAGTTGGTGGAACTATCAAAACCTTTGCAGCTTGCAACAACTGTACTCTCTGACGAAAAAACGGATACGCTGTCAATAGTTTGGCCTCTTATGCTTAAACTTGTGAAGAATTATACATCTGAAAAAGCATTTAGGGTTATATGAAGGGCATTATGCCTAAAATTGTCTATTTTATGTATATTGCCGCTGTAAGTGGGGGATTTTAGTTTGGAATACACCCATTTCTATATTTTTAGTGAAACACATCACATACATTTTTGAAAAAATTAAAAAAATGAAGAAATACATAGAGCAATCCCATTCTCATTTGCATTGACGCTGTTAAGGGATTATTTTACTTTGGCATACAAAAGAATAAAATGAATGTATGCCACGAAGAGTTGAAATGAAAGTAAAAGAAGCATTTCTTTTTACAAAAGTGGGTTTTCAAGACCTCTGAATTTTGTTTCGAAATTCTAAGTTCTGTCAAAAATGTGCGTAATGCATTTCACTAAAAATAAAAAATCAGATGTATTCCGAAGTTAAGCAATCCAGTAAGAACAGCAATTACAATGAAATGAGTAATGTTTGGTAAAAATAGGCATCAGAGACCCCTAGAAATTTCGTTTCAATCCTGCACAAGTACAGCTGACACTTTGACACTGAAAGAAATAATTTGTACGCGAGCTATCCTTAGAAAAAAAAAATCAATTCTTTCTGTGCACCACCTTAGTAGACATACTCCTAACGTTTCTCCATCACTTACCGTAATTGCATTGTTGTATGCTGCTTTAGAACTTGAATTTATGTGAGCTTTGTTCACTTTTTTTTACTTGATTTGGTATATTTCCTACTATTCTCATAAGATAAATGATACATTGCAGGTATGAAAAGATGTCTGACGAAGACGAAATTACGAAGACAAAAACTGAAGAGGAGTTAAGAACAATATCTCTCCATCGACCTCTAGCGCAACTTTCAGTGCAAACTGACGAAGCAAAAAGTATTTTGCAAAGAGTATTCTGTGAGAATTTTGATGAAATAGAAGAAGAAATCGACTCGTATTTGCGTGAAAATATAATTCACATTAACTAGGATCCTCTGCAATGGTGGAAGGAAAAGCAAAGCAGATTTCCAACGATTGCACAACTTGTCAAAAACATTTTGGCTATTCCGGTAACTTTAACACCATCGGAGAGAGTTTTTTTAACATCTGGCCCCATTCTTTCAGCCAAAACTTGAGGAAACGGCAGAAGCCGAGAAAGTTTCTCGGCATTTTTCCCTTCTTAGCATTTTTCGAAGACACTGTTTTCTGAGCTGAGCAAAAAATCCAGTGCTACTCCATCACTTGTTCAGCTTATGCTGCCGCGAGAGCTTTGGGCGATTCAAATCGAAGGGTAAAGCCGACGATGAATCAAAAGACCAAAAGGCGCTTGCATCAACTGAACAAGAGGATTGGCTGGGCTCGACAGAATGCGTCTCGTATCCGATGTGTGATTGACTGCATAGCATCTGAAAAGCCTCTTACGGTGAGGCTACAAACGTTCGCTTAAGAATTGAGGATCCACCAACACACATTGAACAAGTCAAAGCTGCTTCCCATCAAGCAGCACATTGCTGACAAAACGCGGATGATATCTGACTCAAGGAGGATACGCAGAAGAGGGAGTGATGGGTTAGGGAGAATCAACAGTTTCCGCTGACCCATCACGCCTCTTCAGCGATCCCCTTATTTCTGTCAAAAATTCATTCAAGTTCGAAGAGGTCGAGAGTTCCTGGAGACAAATTTACGAAGTTCGACGCTCATTGAATGAAGACACTCAGAAAGTCATCCGTTTCAAGGAGCTGTGCGACAACCTTATAAAGTACGAGGAGGAATGTCCACCAATCACTGCTGAAGAGGTGAAGAAAGTACTGAGGGGCACGAAGGAATACTTCGCTGCTGGAGCAGATGGTATCAAGAACTCCTAGTGGAAAAAGTTCACTTCTACACACCAACATCTGGCCTAGATCTTCACCTCATATTTAGAGTCGGAGATGCCCATTCTACAGTGGCTGGTGTTAGAACGCACTATGCTTCTACCGAAGGGAGGCGACTTGTCCAACCCAAGGAACTAGAGGCTCACTTGTCTGAACACACTGTATGAGATCTTTACAGCTATCCTGAACGACAGGATAGTGCGGTTGACCTGTACGGCGAGAGTTTTACGAACAACTTGGATCTAAAAGAGGCGTAGCAGACTGTCGAGAGAACCAGCAAATCGCCAGGAGCATTTGCAAACACGCTGCATACTATAACTGCAATCTGTCGATGGCCTGGATTGATAACCAGAAAGCTTTCGATTCATACAGACATAGTGGAATGCGTAGAGAGATCGATGCCCCTTTGGAAAACCAGATTTACTATCTCATCTGGAATACATCGTGTGATAACTAACAGCGTCACCTTTCAGAGGGGCGTCTTTCAGAGTGACACTATGAGCCCTATTTTCTTTTGCATCACACTTTTGCCACATGTTTAGCGTTAGACAAAATATCTGCGACGTATATGCCTGCCGTCCCACACGGGAGAGATCCTCTCCTGGCAATGGTCAGAAATTATGAGATATAGTAATTGGCAAGGAAGCGCTTCTTTACAAAGCCTTGAAGCAGACGGCCAAGAATCTTGGCCTGGATCTTAGCATCAGAAGTGAGGAAAGTGCATTACTCCATCTGGATGCCTCACTTCTAGGAGCCCTGGCGAAAAAAGCATAGGTCAACAACTTCCTCGAACAGGTCCACGACAAGAAAATGCATGGAAACTTTCACAGAAATGTAAAAGATCTGTCGTTTTCGATGGAGCTAACGTTTGCTTTTCTCAAACCATCCGCACTTAATTCATGCGCAGTAAATTTAATTTTCGTGTGTCAGGATGGTATCATTGCCACCTTGGTATACCCGTGCCGCATCTTACGTCAAGAAGTTCCCGACGATAGGCGCAGATCGTGTCATGCACATTCTGAGCACCTATGGCTTTATAAGCATCTTTGTCGCTCTCATGGTGTTAACCGGGATCCTGCTCTGCAGAACGCTCCCAGGGAGATAAGGTCAATTGTTGAGAACGAAAATGCCTGAATTTATGGGAACTTGTAATTCAGGCCAATAGTTCCTTTTGAACACTCTAGGCCTAACATCGTGCTCTTCGACTTCGAAAAACGAACTATGTTCATGATCGAATTCTCGGCTCCGGCCAACAGCCACATCACAGTCAAGGAGAAGGAAAAGGAGGAGAAGCATTAAGACCGATATTTCGTCCTTGTCGAATTCCGAACCGTATGGAAATCTGGTTGAGTCAACCAGAGGGTAATGTTACTCTCTCTCGTTTCTTATACTACGCATCATCGCGTCGTCACTTGTTAGTTCGTTTTATTTTTCACTCTCTCTGTCTTACATTCTCCCCTCCCCTCTCTCGTTCCTCGTGCTACTCTTCGGTGAGTGCTTCTCTTCTCTTAACTTTCACCTCTCTTTCCCGCTTCACCCCCTTACCCTGCTGATGATCAAGAAATTGACTTTCTCCTTAAAATCTCTAAAATAAGGTGCGCAACTCATATATACGAATACGAATGGGAATGGGAAGGTAAAAGCAGATCGAGTGTTCTTAAATAACATTTACAATCGCGGTCGGATGGTTACTCTAGATAAGCAAAACTCCGGATTAAATTATAAATTTTCACGGCAATTTTGTTCCTATTTTTAATGGAATTTTGTCTTTTGTTTAAATTGCTCTGAAGAAATAACTGTTAATCACGCAGGAAGTGTCAATTAATTGAATTGGCTGTTTACTCGCTTATTGATTGCATATCAGTGTTAATAATTTTAATACTGCTAAAATATTTTTACTTTTGCGAAATCGTATAGATATAATTTAAGGGTTTAATTACACGTTTAGTGTACTTTCGAGAATAAAAACAGGCGTATTCAGAAGCGTGTCTCTTGCGTTACTCAATCGTTTGCCGCTGCGATATCTAGGATATATCGAGCTTTGCTTTCTCTACTCTTTAGTAGTTATAATTTTAAAACTTAGTGGAACGGGGACTCGATCCTTACCAGGGTCATCATTTTTTCCCTTGAAACCTCTTACCGACTTTCTTAATTCTTGAGCCGTTCCTAAATGACAGGCAAGGCGTCTGAAGGAAAGCGCCCGAACAAGGCAACGCGCATTCACCAGCAAAGGCAATTTGCGAATAGGAATCGTGCGGCGTCCGCGTACGAACCTGAACAGCCCGAGCTACTCCCGGGTAGTCGATTACGCGGGGAACTAAAGGGACCTCAGATCCCCGAAAAAGGAAACGCAGATCAGTGTCTCATTTGGTTTCCGTACTACTTTTTCCGGCCTTCCACGTCGAACCACGGCGGGGATTCCCTTGCCCGAGTTCGGTACGTCGCGCAATACTCAAGTCTCAGATGCTGGCGCCCAGGTTTCATCTCACCGAACCCATAGGACGGCTCGAACGTGCGGAACTTCCCCGACTCCGGGTAAGCAGATTTCTCTCTCCTCTACGTTCGATACACGACTTACATGCACGACTAGCCCGAACCGTCGGGAACCAGAAGAACACATCAGCGACCGTCCCTATCCCTGTCGACGTCTCACCTGAATCTTTCTCTCCTTCCCCAAAGAAACCTCAATCCGAGAAGATGCATGCAAGCCCGTCCTGCCCCCGCCGTCGTCTGGATTTCAATGAATACGGTGTTATATGTAAGACACACCGCGTATTGGTTCCGACGGCCGCGATTCTGTCCTTTTCCCACTTTCGGCATGGACGCCTTTAAAAGTTGGTAAGAGGCCTTTAAAACAAAGACCTTTCAACAAGTGTTTTTACTCCCGGCCAACACATCTCCCCCACCATTCCGTTAATTACACAAGGATTACCTTTTCCTTGTTTTAGACAAGGGTAATTTTCCAATTTTCCAATTATAGGATGTTTTCCCCTATCAGTGTCGTGGAAAGTATGTAATTTCACCGGAACCATCATCTTTTAGTGCCTGTATCCTCACATCTTGATGTCTCTCATATGGTTCTTTTTCTGTAACAAATATAAAAAATCCTACCTCTCACAAAAAAATACTATTATTATCTCAACTCTCAAATGAATGTTCTATCTTATTTCTTAATTGTTAATTGCTAAATTTACTGAAAAGTAACTTATATCTAAATTAAACTTCCATTTCTTTGGAACAAATCATCATCCAAATTTTCCCTGTTCTAATCTTTACTTTACTTTGGCCTCTTATAGCCAGATTTCAATTTCATTATTTAATGTTACTTCATTAAAACATTTTTCAAATATATTTAATTCAAGAACTTTATTCTATTTTATAATGAAACTTTATTTTTATTTACATTTTACCTAATCGATAATTATCTGTGGTGTTTGTCTGACGTCGAAGAAAATGTTTCAAACTGTGGTGTATGTGTTGAGTATTAAATTTCATTATTAATTTCCCAGTCGGACATCTGTATCTCAATCTATCGACGATTCCTCTTTTTAACTTCTTCGATTGGATCTAACTTGTGCTTCTCTTCTTCGATCCTCCACTTCGTTTCCTTCGCCTTCTTCTTTTTCTTCTTTGGTTTTCCCTCACGTTCCTCTCTTTTCATTTCTCTTCCTAATTTTTTCTTTCTTGAGCTCATCCATTTGTTCTATTTGTCTTTTGTTTTTGTAAGTATTAGGGTTTTTGGTATTTGAGTTTCAGTTCTGTTGAATTAGTTTGTTTACATGCATGCCATTATGATTGTTATTCGCTGTGTCTAAATATTCAACTACTTTTTTCCTGATTTTTCTGTTTTCAAGTCTTATCTGCCCACTTTTCTGATTGTTGAAATTCGACTTCACTTTTATCGTCTAAATCATTGTTTAATGCTTCTATCGGCTGAAGTTCTCTCCCACTCCACTCCTTTTTTCCAACAACCTTCGCAGAGGTTATAAATTCTCTGCAAATTTTGGTATGAATCTGCGATACCAGGATGCCATGTCAATGAACCTATGCAATTGTTTAATTGTTTTAGGTTTTGGGAATTCTAAAATCAGCTTCATTTTATCTTTGTCGATCTATAATCCCTTTTCATTTATTTTAGACCTCAAATATTTCATTTCAGTACATCCAAATTCACATTCATGTAAACCTATTGCTCAGTCTGCGTTTTTGATTTTATCTAATACGATTTTTACATATTCAAGACGTTCTTTTAAACTTTTGGAGACTATTGTTATATCGCCGAAATAGCCGTCTTATGAAAGGGTTTATTTTAATACACTAGAATGCCCTTCGGTTTGTCAAACTCGGCCGCCACTACCCAACGTTAGTTGGATTAACTCATCACACCTGAATTAGAACCTCATGTGTTTGTGTACCTCGATGATATTGTGGTTACTGAGACTTTCGAAAAACAAACGAATTGGCTAGAGAGAGTTCTAGACGTGATTGATAATGCTGGTCTTACTATAAATCGGGGAGAGAATAAGTTTTGCTGCGAGAAAGTCAAATATTTAGGGTATATGGTCAATCAGTCAGGTTCTCATTCCGACCCCGAAAAGATCGAACAAGTGACTAATTACCCACTTTCAACTACCTTGAAGAAGCGTAGGCGATTTTTGGGAATGGTTTCTTTTCGTCTATTTGAGTAAAGACGCAGATTTATTTGGGGTGAAGAACAGCAGAAGTCTTTTGATTTGCTGAAATTGTCTTTGACCTCCGGTTCCACGTTAGTCTAACCAGATTTCAGCTTACATTACATACATTACATACATTACATTACATACAAATACATTACAGATTGATGCGAGTGATATCGCTGAAACAGATGATCTTTGGTATCTTAGGAGGATCAAGAATGTCTATGAAATACCAACGCATTTCCCAGGCTGGAAGGTGAAAAATTGCAAACTGTACTGTCACCGGCCGAATACTTTTTCTGATCCGTTCACGCTTGTCATTTCTGTATTATTGGCTCGGCGTGTTTAAAGATGTAGCTTCGTATGTTAAATCTTCTCCCAATTATTATCCGGTTTACATTAGATTTTAATAGCCCCCTTTGCTGTGCTGACCAGACCCGAGGGTGGCACACTAACGGGGTTTAAGTGTGATTCCTGAATACAAAAGATTAGGATAAGACGTTTACCAAGGACTATAGTTCCAGTAGGTTATAAGGATTTCCCCCTAGTTTGTAAGTTATTTGCCGTACTTTTTAGTTTATGTTACCGAAAACGAATCCGAGTGAGCACATTGCACGGAGAGAGAACAGTACTGATAGTAACTCCTTTTTAATTTTGTTGTTGTTGGGAGCACTTACTACTCATTTGATCTTGCTGTGATATTATATGAAGTTTACAAGTCACTTGAAACTGACAGTTCTCGTATCACTTGCTCAGCGAGCTCTACTATTTACCATCTTACTTGGAACGAGATCGGATAGATGTGCCATCAGATGGCTCTGCGATATCCTTTTGACGAATTTTGCAAATCTACGGGGAAGGAGAGGCTTGGAAGAGAGGCAGATTACTTGTGGCCACTTTGGAAGTCGGATCGGAGAGACGCTCTGATCGCAGAATCCAATTTTTGAGCATTTCTTTATACATTTTTGAGAGATTATTTTTGGGAGTGGACTCGGATTGCACCCTTTTGTTTAAGAGGAATTATTTATTTTTGATTCAGGTCGAGGGAAGTCATCGAATTTACAAAGATTCAGGTTGGTGGCGTTTTCCTTTCTCGACCTTTCTTTAATCGTTTCTCCAACCTTTATTTCATTCAATTGTGTGAATTTGTAATTCGATCAAAACTCTCTCGAAATTATTTATTTTTCATGTCGAGATATAAATTTTATGCTGTTCAATATTAGGTCTAACTGTGCCTCTTTTAACTATTTTGAAGCCAATTTTTGTTTGGCCTGTTATAAATTTGTTCAAATGATGATGTCTTCATCAAATTTTTAGCTTTTCCGTTAAGTAATTTCCTGTCGCTTAAATGTTGTAATTATGAACACAGCCTTAATAAATAAGTTTTCAGTGCTTTTTGAGTTAACTCCAATATCTTATTAAAACCTTGCTCAGGTTTCATCCCCACGGAATCGCTTTCCTTCTGAGTTTGCCTTTAAATTATTTTAATTACTCTGATACTTTGATTTTAAAGTAAGTTAGTTTAGAGGAAGTTAATTTAGGATTTATTCTTTTCCTTTAAATTCTCCACAGGCGCCCCAACGTGGGCCGTCTTATCTGGGCATCGTGCTATACGACTTGAGCCGAGTCAGTGGACCATATAAACCTCCGTTAGTGCTTTTTATTTACTTTCTGAAAAATTTCAACTGCACATGTCTTTGTTATGCGAAAATTGCACTTTCGCATGGGTAAATTCATAAAGAGAAAGACAGAAAATCATTATCATTAACTCTTTAGGGTTTTTCATTTTTATTGTTCACCGAGGTTCAACGTCTGCAATGGAGCGAAAGCTAAAGTGGAGGAAACAAGGAGAGGAACCCGTCGCTACCTGGGACGATTCAAATTTAAGCGCATTGGTTTTGTCACAGTACCACTACTACCATCTCCTTGCATCAAGGTCCCGAAATCCGCCTTCGGTCGCTGTGACATTGGGGCAGCGTAGGAGATGAATCTGGATCAACTGCTCTGGGCTGAGAAAGGCGCGAGAGGACGACGTTCCGACGAGAAGCGCGGCATCGGCACTGTTGTGGTTATTCATTACCTTGTATAAACTTAGAATTCCTGGAGGATTTAGACAGGACATACTCAGTATCTGCTAAAGTTGGGAGGCTTGTAACTCACTAGTGATTGTTCTTGTGTTTGGGACATCTTCCCTAACGGCGTCGAGGAACACAGAAAGATGCTCCTCGGTTTTGACGCTCCAGGGCGGAAGTTACATTCTAAATTCATTTAAGCTCGGTAAGCAGTTTTTGATTTAAAATAGGAAATCTCGAGTCATTATTTTTATCACTGGAAGGTAATTTACTCTCCGGAGTACTGAACAATGCATATCTTAATCATTTTAAAAATCTTCCTCTCTCTTTAAACTACCAGATGTATAATATATTGGCACAGAAGGGATCTCACTAAGATTAGTCATTTGTCATATTTAAAGATGGTGTATTAATTTATTATTTAGAGACCCTCTCACTCTACAAAGGCTGAGCTATATGGGCAAGTATTGTCGTTCATCAATTATCCAGTTGCTTTCCTCATTCGTGTTTCACTCAAATTCAATTTATTTCATCATTATCTAGGGCGACGAGTTGAGACTCACTCATTTTAATAAATTAAAGCCCTTGGTTGAAATTCATATCTTGAAGAAACAGGGATTTTTCACTACTAATTTTTTAGTGGGAAGCATCCTCGTTTTAATAGTTGAAGTTTTCGTATTTAAAACAGTTCAAAATCCGAAAATTATATATATATAGTTACCCGCATGTTTTTATACTAATTAATTAATGAAATATCATAAATTTATCTATGTCTTAATATGATTTATAAGTAAATAAGGAAAGGTTGCACGTGAGAAAAAGCAAGATTCTTGGATTTATCTCAGATTTATTCATTTAAACCTAAGCTATCCTGCTTACAAAATTTGGCTCTATTCCCTGTTCTAGAGTTTATTAGAAATATAAATTTTCCTACACGCAGCAATCACAATTTTCATACATAAAGTGACGACGTTGTAATTATGACATTTTTTAATTCCATTAGATTACATTCTATTTATGATCACGATGGATACATGTTAATTAATCAAGCCTTTTTTTATTGCTAAATTTTATCCCTGT
>JAUMHM010000016.1:4389234-4431507 GCA_032362435.1 Melikaiella ostensackeni
TGTTCGATGAATGTCTATCAGTCCAGGTGAATAAATATGATCCAGAAATTCGAGGAAGGCACTGCATTTACTCCTTACAATTGAAAAATAATGGTCTTTCTTCTGTCGATGTGGGCCTGGTTCCAAAATTGTCAATTTGTGTGCCATCGTCTTGTGATAATGACGATGTGACTCATATTTTAAAATGGGTCTTTTTTGATTTTACAAGCTTAGGCAATCTTGGATTATCTAACGTGACTGCTACCTGTTCTAGTATTGAACCTCTAAAATGGACAATACCAGAAATTGTAGTGTCGTAAGTTTGATAATCAATTTCAATAAACAGCGATTTTTCTGAATAAATTACATTCTATTCAATGAATTTCTTCAATTTCAGGTCATTGCTTGGCATATATTTTCTATTTCTAATCTCTTGCACAACTCTTGATATATTACAAAACAAAATGAATTTTCAAAACAGAGCTATATATTCTTTGTCGAAATTTTCGATGAAAAGAAGTGCTTCACAAATTCTTAATATGAAAATTGATTCTAAGTCTTTTCCTGCATTGAATGGAATTAGAGTGTTGAGCATTATTTGGATAGTCTGGGGTCATGAATATCTGTTGAGAGCTAGTACTTTTCTACATATAAATAATCTGGAAATTATAGATGTGAGTTTCATTTTTAATACTTATAAGATGAGTCCAAATATTTGTAGTGAACAACAGAAGGGGGACAATCTTATACTAGACTAGTTTTTGTACTTTTTACATACAATTTTTCACAATCTTCTTTTTTTTATATTAATATAAGACTTTACGTCGTCCTCGAACTTTCTCTTTCCCCGTGCCGCACACTTGTCCTATTACTGTACTCGCACATCTCAATCTCTTTCTCATTTGCAACTCGCTTCCTCCTCTTGCAGCGAACCAAAATCCTAGGTAGCAGAATTCCTCCACCAACTTCACCACCTCATCTTCCATTCGTACTCTAACACTTTCCATTTCTAAAATACGTCAACTTATTCTTACTCACATTCTCTCTCACATCTTTTTCTCTCACATACTTTTAATTGCTCTCATCATTAGATTCATCCTTCTTTCATCATCCACTTCTAAAACTACATCGTATGGGTATGCTTATGGATACAGTTTGCCTGTTTCCAATATTTTTCCCCTTTTTCCTTTCCTCTTCATCTTCTCCTCTAGGTCTAACAATAGGAAACTAAACAGAAGGGGGCCCAACGGACACCATTGCCTAGGTCCCTTTCTTGTCCAGAATACCCTTTTTACCTCTACTTTCTTAATTAACAGCACTATCAGCCCTGTCTTCCATTCCTCTGGACACTTTTCCCCTATCCAAACCTTATCACACATCCTTCACATCTTTTCTTTTACCCCTTCTCCACCATATTTTAGTGCCTCATTCTTGCAATTGCCTCATCACCTCTTCCCTACTAATGTCGCATCGGCTTTCCTCGTCCCTTGCTACCGTCTTTCTTCCTTCACCAATTACCCTATTTTTTACGCCCCTTAGCAGTCTCTTGGAATATTCCGTCCACTCGTCCATCCCGACTTTCTTCACTTATGCCCTTCTTGGCTCCTCTTTCCCTGTCTATCACTTTGCATTCTCGCCCTTCCTTTACCTTTCTTCCGATCTCTTCCTTGTACCTTTCCTTCTTCCTCTGTCTTTTTTCACTTAACTTTCTCTCATGACCTCTTCTTCTCCTATTGAGTTTCCATTTCTCCATTTCCCCTCCCCTCTATTTTCTTATACTGTCCTTCATCCTGTCTTTGTTTTTCCTGCATTCGTCGCCCCACCAACCTCTTCTACCCCCCTCTCTATCTTCTTTTGGTCTTACCTTCTCCCTTACCCTATCTATTATTCTTTCGCGTTTAGTCAAATTTTTTCATAATTTTATAATATAGATTAATTTAAATAATTTTGTTGCTTTCTACCACTTTTACCATTTCTACCATTTTTCCTGTTAGTGGCTTGCAAGCTGGAGATCTTTGTACATATTTATTGCACCTTTTGCTGTGGATACTTTCTTCACATTGAGTGGATTTCTAGTGGCTTATCTTTTCATAAAAGAAATGTCGACAGGCAGAAAATTCAACATTTTTGAATACTATTTGCACCGTTATATTAGGTAATTTTTTGATAATAGATTTAATGAAGTGCTATAGGTAATTTTTTATATATTTCTCATTTTATCCCATATCATAATTTAATATATTTTTATATTCAATAATTTAACGACAGGAAATTTTTATATAGTATCTTTATAATAATTAACATAATTCTTCAAGATTGACACCAGCAGTGATGGCACTTCTTATTGTATCAATATTTATTACTCCACATTTGGGATTTGGTCCAATATGGGAAAAAAGTGTCGATCGATTTTTGTGTAGGGAATGCAAAGAAATGTGGTGGCCATACCTTTTATATATCCACAATTATGTTAAGAGAGACAATCCGGTAAATTAAATTTATAATGTTTTTTATTCATTTATATAACTTTACATTTTATCATTCAAAAAAAGAAATCGAATATTCTTCAATATTTTTTGACTATTTTAGGATTTTTCGAAATTACAATAAAAGTTTTTGGTAGTTAAAATTGAAATAATTACAATTTTTTAGTGCTTGAAACACTTGTGGTACCTCGCAGTGGACATGCAGCTTTTTTGGATATCACCCATAATTTTATATTCTCTCTCCAAGAAACCAAATGTCGGTTTTTTAATTTTTGGGATTCTTTGTACCATTGCCTTAATAATGCCTGCGTTGGTTATAGCAACAAATGAGTATCCTATTGCTCTTTTGGAAGGAGGTTCAAAACGGTAATTAAAACAAAAATCACAAAAAGAATATTCATTTTGAAAAGCTGCTGGAAAACTAGAAAGATTTTGTCGTTTTTTCAAATACGAGTTAATAAAATTTTGACGACAGTTTACAAAAAGTCTGCAGGCAAAAGATAATAACGTGAGGTCTTTCTTGAATAATTTAAGGACGATTTTGTAAAAAAGAGATAATTCTAGACGTTGGAATAGGGTCAAAAACAAGCCTTGCTTGAAAAATTAACAAATGTTGTCATTTAGCAAATTTGCATGATTTCTGGATTTAAACCAAGAGAGTTTAAATAAACTTGAGGAGTATAGTTTACAAAAAATGGTTTGGTTTTGTTTATTAAATGACCAAAAATATGAAGTGTTCTTCCAAACTGCATATGAAGAATGAGTGCTAATGGGAATTTTTCATGGACTGTCGGAATCTGAATCCTACGAATATTTGCAGAAGAACATTCAAATAGTCGATCAGATTCATTTTGAAAAGTTATGTTTGTTTTTGATTAATATTGAATCAAAAAATTTTCCTAGGACGACACGGTCCTATTTCGTATGAGTTAATGGATGAAATACAAAAAACGACTTTTTTAAAAATGAATCTAAAACATTACTTTAATTTATATTTGAAAATGCTTAGCAAAGCCATGTGTAAGCCGCTTCGCAATATTTCAATTAGTAGTTTTCTACTCACTCAGATTTAGAGAACAAAAACAATTTTCAGATTTTTCAATAAGAATTTTTCATTTTTTGTTAATACTGATTGAACAAAAACGTCGACATTTTCTAAAAGATGCTGGAGGCAATTTTTTATTTATTTTTATTTTGAAACGTTCGTGAATCTCCCAAAACTATAATCATGACACTCCATGAGCATTTAGCTACATATCATTCCAATTCATTTCAGCTCGCCGAGGCACAATAGGGCTAATTCGAATTTTTGTGAAAAAACTAATTGTAAGCATGAATTCACAATTCATACCTAATTTTTATGGTTTTATATAGATGCTCACATCTCAGAAACAAGTTATTACAATTTGTTAAATGACGAATTTCTCAGAAATTCCAAAATTTAAATTTCAAGAACAAAAAACACCATCAATTATTTTCTCTTCAATTTCTAAGATAGCAATTCTTTATGTTAAAAACAAAATCAAGTTTTAGCTAATCAGATGAAAATATTTTGTAACCAAGCCTAGTGAACATTCATTAGAAAGAAGACTATTTCTTTTGGAGCTTTACTGGGGAAAAGTATTTACTCGTTTGTTAAGCAATTGAAAGCATTCTTGCTCGCTCATTCATCTGAAACAAATAAAAAATTTTTAATTTGCTAACCGTTTTAGGAAAACATTCTGAGAGAGTGTTTACGTACTATGTAAACGCTTCCTAATTGCAACTAGTTTGAACAAGATTTGAAGCTTGAATTTTCAGAAAATATTTCTACTCAATTTTGATAGTTAAAACAAATGAAATCCTTTTTGAAAAATCGGCTCGCACAATGATTTTTTGAATTTATTGTCCAAGTGATACAAAAAAAAAAACATAAAAATCGGCTGAGACTTGTACTCGCAGCTGAATTTTATCGCGAAAAACCGATTTGGCCCTTGTGTGTGGGAGTGGTTTATAGAGCCTGTTAGAGTACAAGACTGGAGGGCGTGGCGGAGGGAAATCGAAATTGTTCATTTATACTTGGATCTAGTGTAAATTTTTGGGGAGCATCGATAGCGGAAGTGGTATATAGGCGTGGCTAGGGGTTGTGACTTGTGGTGGGACTAACGACCTTGTTCCGTTGGCGTGGTAAAGGGCGTTTCTATGTTAATTTTCTATTTTGCGGTATTGGTGAGCGTGGTCGGAGGAATTCATTCAGGATAGTTAGGTGATATATAAGAAGGATGCGATTAGTAAACTCGATTCGTGGGTAAAGCTTTATAGGAGTCGATTTTGAATAGCGACATCTGTCTGATCGACGTCGTCTGTTTCAAGCCATTCTGCATCCCCGGAGTTTTCTACATTGCTTATGATGCAAATCAATTCATTTGCTGTTAAGCGGCGATGCGTTGAGGCCTAATCTTTGAGTGAATCAAGGGCATTTGTTTGTCTTTCGAACGTGTGTGATTTTTGGTGCTTTTTCGAGATGAGAAATATAGTCCACACTTGTTGCAAATTCTTTTTTTCAGCTCGCTCTGAACAGACGGACAGTAAAAGTCATAAGGCGTTTGCAAAAAATCTGCGAAGTCAGGTGGAATATTAAGCGATAATCTGACTAACATTGGTGCAAATTTGTGGATTCCTTTGTTGTGCAGTGAAGGTATTTCCTAACCTTGAGAAGTTTGTAACAGCGGACATGGAGATGGCAGAAACTCTTCGGGAAGAATATTTCTCAAGGCACTTCTGTGTCGGCTACAGCAGGAATCATCTGTGCATTTTACCACTTGCAGAAAGTACTAAGATTCACGCACGTGTTTATCGTACCACGCTGGATTTTGAACAGGAGGATTTCATTATCTTGGTCTCGGGTGCAAATTTAGCCGTGACATCGTAACTGTCAATTTTCATTTCACTTCAAATCTTGGAAAGTGCTTCACCAGCATGTTGAAAATTTCGATTTTCAAGTTCGATGTTGATTGCCATACCTCTTGAATCCAGATGAGATCCGAAATGTTCATGAGGCAAAATCACTCCTGAAAGTTGTTTGCCAAGTGGAGCCATACGACGTTCCACGCGATTAAATGCACTGCGACTAGGAGCATTTGTAACTATGAAAATAGCATGCAACTCATGCTTTAAAAAATGTTGTACCGCGTCATTTTTGTATTTTATATAACGTGAATTTTCATCGGGTCCTCCATCTACGAAAATGATGACGATCTGTTTTGCTTCATCTGTTTCGGCTTTTATAAGTTTTGAAATTGTTTGGATTTCGAAAAGTCGTTGAAAATCAGATGCATGAGAGTTGACTGTCGATGATGATTGTTTACCACTCCGAACTGCTATGTACTGTAACCAACAGCTTTTTCCCGGCCGAAACCTTCGTTCTCTAGCAAACCCCAGCATACATGGACGGTATTAGTTTAATACGTTCTGCAACAACCCAATCATGATCGGGCAGGACAACTCGATACTTCATGTGCATCAATATTGGGCACTGATTTTGTACTGCTGGTAGTCCAAGAGGAACTCTAGTCACATCGTCTTGTGAAAGAACGAAGACTTGATCAGGGCTTAATGAGGATGCCAGTGATTCCAAATTTCTAATAGTAGAAATGCAGAATTCACCATCCACGTGGGACTCACGTAAATTGAATTGAGGCTTGCTAAGCTTAACAGGAACTGTGCGAACATGGCACTTCCCTTCTGTAGTTGCGTAAGAACGAGGCCTAACATGCAAGTAGGCACTTCGAGAGACTAATGAATCCCAACGACACCAAATTCTTCTGTAAGTCATCCAACGTTAGACAGCTAAGATTGCTTCAGACCGACGCCGCTCATCTGCAGCGCCTCCGTGCATCGCAATATTGATAATGGTTTCCAGCAAAGCTGGTTACATCTCAGAAATCGGTGGTTTATCTGCAGTACTTCAAGGCTTTGGAAAAGAGGGATCTGCTGCAGCATACTCCAGTTTCTTGGCTTTTGCTCTCACTCGATATTCTCTCGAGCGTTTGATTTAATCAATTTTTTCGTTTCAAGATTTTTTCCTCTTTTTCAAGCTCTGTCTTCAATTTCAAAATTTCTTGACCAATATTCTCACCACACAGACCTGAATCTCTTGCATTGAATTTCGTTTGTAATTGTTGCTGGAGAAGAGAGATTTCCTTTCACGTAAGTTCTTGTGCTGGTGAAGGTTGGACTTTTTTGAAGGAATTTTTATTGCCGAAGAAGAAAGAAGAGCTGTAGCAGATCCATCCGAACCAGGTTAAACTTAAATATCACTCAAAGATGTTCCAGGCAAAGAAGATGACGAAAAATGTATAGATTGATTACCAGCCTTTTTCACGGAGCTGCACCATGAAGTATCATTTGGAAAATTCTCATAATCTATTGCAACTCTTTCAATTTTTTCTTCTAAGCTCAATTTAAGGGAAGTAAAAGTTAAAACACAATATTCATAAGAAGTAAAGAATGCTGTAAAACAAATTCCCACCCAAAATCATTGGCCAATGTTGGTTCTTTATTTCGCATGATGACATAAACTTATTTTTACCAGTACCATATTAACCATAAAAATCAATTACCTGTGTAAAAAAGCTCAACATGCGAGCTTTTTTTTCGTTGCCTAGCATTTCAGCTTCTTAATCACGTCTTTAATGTGTTTCGCGAAATTTTCATGTTTTACAAAATAAATCTTTGCCTTATTCAAAATTTCATTGCTTTGTTGCTGACAAATTTGGAGAGGTAGATCAAGGTGACTGTTTTTGTACGAAAAAAAAATTTGTTGGTGTAGATCACCTTTTTTGGACACTTTTATTCCAAACCGGACAAAAACTTTACCGGTAATATGTAAATTTCACGAATGTAGACAACAAGTACACACGGCATGTTTGGTTATTAATGCAATCTATAGGAGATTTGCAAATGTGTTAGAAGGCAAAGAATGCGCGAGGAGGTTCTTGCATTTCAAATTTCTGCGTTACGCAACATAGCGCTTGATCCCCCTCCTCCTCGTAACGCACCGCAACATTTGGCCTGCCCCCCTCCCCCTAACCACTTTAGAGCGTTACGTAATACTTGAACGCTCTCTTATCTGCATAGTTATGGAGGGGAGGGGCTGAATATTGGGCGGGGCTATAAGTATGGTTACTTAAAGTTATTAGAGGCTGTGTCTAATTGGCATGGCGAATAGACGTAGTTGAAATCTTTCTAAAGGGCGTTGCTATGCGAAATATTTTAGGGAAGTAGTTAGTAACACCGAATAGGATTATGGTGTGATTTCATTATTAAAATTGATTTAAGAGCGTGAGTAATGAGCGTAATTATTAAAAGCGATGAGAAGGCGCAGCTAAGACGTGTGGCTCAGAAAGTTATTAGTAGGTGTGGCAAATGGGCGTGGCAACTGTGCGTGTATCTTGAGACGTTCCTAGAGTATGGTTTCGAAAAGTGGCTTATGGGTCTGGTTATTATTAGGAATGAATAGTCTTCAAAAGAGTAGGTAATTTGCGGTTTTACTTCATAACAATTAAACTATTTTTTGGGAGTAGGTCGGTAACGTGACTAATGGGCGTGGTTAGTGAAAGTGATTAGATGTATTGGCTAAGATTCGTGGTTATAATCTTATTCAAGGGAGTGATTATACAAAATAATTCAGGGACTTGGTTTTTTAAAATGATCAAAGAGTGTGTGTTGTAAGCGTCATTACTGAAAGTGATCAGAAGGCTTGGCTGAGTGACGTGGTTAATAAAAGTTATTAGTGGGTGTGGTCAGCGGGCGTGGCTAGCTTGTGTATTTGGAATTCTTAGTTTGTAATATGCTTGGTTAGAGATGTGTGATAAGTGGAATGTGTTTAACGTTCTTATTAATTGTAAGCCTTAAGGGGTTAGTCTGTGTAGCCTCTTTCTTGATATTATTTTGGCTAGTTTTGAGCTACAAGATCTTAAAGTTTAAAAAATATCAATAAGTTTTTCCAAAAATTTTGTTTCTTCTCTAGGAACCCGAACATGTTTAATGATCTGTATGCATCTACTTACACAAGAGCAGGTTCTTGGTTAGTGGGTGTCTTTTTGGGATATTTGGTTGCTGCAAAAACTATTCAACTCAATAAGGTATTTTGTTATTCTTATTTTTATACATGATTTGCGAATTAATTTTATTGAGGTTTGTTTTTAAGGTTGTAGTTTATTCATTTCTTTAATCTTTATCAGGCGCACGTTTTTGCCGGTTGGATCGCAGCAATATCATGCTTTGCGTTTTGCATTTTCAGTTTTAGAAATTTGCAAGAAAAAGGTCATGAGTATAATGTTGTTTGGGAATCAATTTTGGGGTCGATTTGTCGTCCAATTTGGGCTGCAGGAGTGTCTTGGATTGTATTTTCTTCTATTGCTGGATATGGGGGTACTGTTATTATGTATAATAAAGAAGAAATTTATGATTATTAGAACTTAATTATTACAATTTCTTCTAAGAGGAATCCTACTCAAATAAAAAAATCTGTTTTAGGCCCAGTAACTAAATTTTTATCGCTGCCAATTTTCCTACCATTAAGTAAGATATCTTACTGCATTTATTTGGTTCACATGGTGGTACAAAATTTGCGCATCAGTGCTTTAAAAGCTTCAATATATTTTTCCGATTTTGAAGTGGTAAGTAAACATTTCTTTGGAATTTTCCAAATTAAGACTGGAAGATTATGAAGTCGTAATTAATAATTATGAATAATAATGATTATTCACTAACTCTAGGAGATGTATTTAAAATTATCTAACATTTTTAAATTTTAGTTTTCAGGTTTTTTGAGCAGTTTAGTTATAACAATAGTTACTTCCTTTTTCTTCAGTCAATTATTCGAATCGCCAATCCTTGTTTTAGAGAAAATGGTTTTCAGGAGGAGAAAGAGAATTGAAAAAATTGAAGAACCAAAAATGAGTATCAGAAACGGAAATGGAATCAGCAAAATGTCTATGAATTATGATGTTAAGTCTAAATGTTCTATTTGAATACATACATTCATTAGTTCAAAATTTTCTAAGGATTTTTTTTTTCTAAATCACCTTAGCCCCCACCTACAGAAAAATATATTACTGATAGGTACCGGGTTTTAACTGGATATACGTTATGATATTTTCTAGTGTCATTTTTCAAGAATTTAGTATACCTTCATGAGCCATATGATTCATTATCTACTCTTGACTAAAGTTCGAGTCCGTTCTCTATGTTTCTTACTTTACATCCCTTCTTCTTTGTTTCCGGTACACACAAAATATCTAGCTTCCTCGCGTGCATTGTATTCCGCAATTCCTTTTCCTTAAGAGTATTCACACCTCTAGCATTCCAAACAACCAATCTCCATTCATCGCCTGAAACTCTTCTGAAAACATGCCTTTTGTCAATAGAACTAACCACAACAAAAAACCGTCCTTTTTAGAACGTCTTTTGGAGAGCTAAGCGAACCATGAGCTGCGAGTTCAAACAAATTCGACTGATATTGCTCAAGGTGCTCCATCAAGCAGTCCTTTCAATATCAGTTGAATGTCTTCAAACTCCAGAAAGACAAAAGCAATTCTCGCCAACCGTCACCAGGAGGTAGTAGCTGAAGCTGCCCCGATCGTCACCAGGAGGCGATAGCTCCTACCACCCACCATCAACTACCACCAACCGTCACCAAGAGGTGACGGCTACCATCACCAATCTTCACAAGGAGGTGGCGATGACTATTCCAGATAAAAAAAATGAAAAAAGTACCTAATGAACACTTCGACGCGCCTGAAATGTCTAGATACGCTGCGACACGTAAGCTGCGCGCAAGAAATGTTAAATATTATTTCCACCAAAATCTCTCGACCCATTTCCGCTAATGGTTCATTTTCAAGTGAAAAAATCAAGCTTTCTCTTGCAAAAAATTTCGAAAAAAATGAGCAGTCACACTCGGACAAACACTCAAAAATAAGTTTGATATTAAAAAATGGAGACGAAATGATTTTTGCATAAAAAATAATTATTTCAGTCGCAAAGCTGAAGAAAAAACGCTTCTAAAATCCCCATAGAAAAGTCAAATTGGATAACTTTAGTAGAAGTTAAGGTTAATTGAGCATCGACGTGCGTGCTAAATTAGCGTAAATTCGAGCCCCTGCAATACGACAACCCGTCGTACTAGAGGTTTCCCCTTTGGAGAATTAAAAGAGGAACACGAGGACTACAATACAGTGGACCAGTTCTGCCAAGCTCATCTAATCAGGAACAGTAAATATTTTCCAACTGGAAAGCTCATTTTAGATTTTGGTTGAAATAAATTGGATAAACTTCTAAAAAGCGCTTACCTTCGATTGATTTTAAACTTTCTATACCCATGTGTTTTGACGCTCTTATTACAAAAATTACCATGAAATTAACCACAAATGTCGCCTCCAAAGTTGAAACCTAATAAAGATATAAAAATTTCATGTTTTTTTCGTCTATTCCGGGAATACTATGAACTCGCAAAAAAGCTTCAAATGAAAGTCGTAGATTCTTTGAAAATACGCATTTTATATTTCATACATTTTCACTCTACGACTAATAATTTTAGAGAAGATGGTCGATGAATATAAAAAATTACAGATGAAGTCACAGGAGTTTCATCCCGCTTCCCCACAAACCATTGTCAAGGAGTCGGAGTGTGACTCAAATTATTTATGTGACAAGTCACAAGGTTGCCTTCCCGCCCCCAACACGACATTGGAAAGAGGTAGAAGTGTCACTCAAATTATTTCAGTGACTAACCACAGTAGTGCCACAAGTCCCATTTCAGGCAATTCTACACTATGTACTAACATTTTCTTTCTTTTCTCTAAGAATAATATTTTTTGAGAAAATTTTTATATTATATAAAAGGTGTGTTTTCGATAGATCTACAACTTTAAATGGAAAATTTCTTGCGAATTTGTATTAGTAATCAATTCATCTAGATTTTCCTTCAAATTCTGTTTTCTCTCCTTGCGCGCCGATATTGTCTCTAAGTTGCATGCACTTCAGGTTCTGAGCCTTGAACCCACGACGTTCCCCAATTTAGTTTCTTTCCTACCGGTCTATCTCTTGCCCTCCGTGTTGTTACCTCTGGGGTTTCGTTTTCCTGCTTAGGAAGAGATTTAGATAGTAAACAAATTGAGAGTATAAAAATTATGGCACTGTAGGAATGTCGCTGATATCCACAGTAGGAAAATGGGAGTCTCAATGAATATTTTTATGACAGCTATCTGAGATAGAATATTCGATTCTGGCGTTAAAAGAATTACAGTTGAATGACCAAGAAACATATATTATTGAACAGCATGACCGTGAGAGAATCTTATTTAATCAAAAAAAATAACGAGTGTTTAGGACACAGTTACTTGATAATGTCAAAAACAATATTACATTCTCATCTCAATGAAAAAAAATTTGTTTTATGTGAAAATCGACTTTCGTGGATTTCATCAAATTTCGACGTCTCCGGAATCACTGATTGAGAAAAAACGGATTTCACTGCGGTCTCTATCTGTCTTTGTCGTCGCTGTCTATGTCTTTGTCACCAACGTCTTTGTCGTTGCACTTGTCGCTATTGTCGTTGTCGTCATTGTCGTCATCGCCATGGTCTTCGTCGTTGTTGCTGTTTTCTTTGTCGTTGTCGTTGTCGCTGTTGTCTTTGTAGTTGTCGTTGTTGACGTCTTCGCTGTCGCTGTCACTATCGCTGTTGCTGTTGTTGGTGTCGTTGGCGTTGTCGTCGTGATCATCGTCGTTGTCGCTGTTGACTTTGTCGTCGTCGCCCTTACTGTCACTGTTGCTGTTTCGTTGTCTTTGTCGTCGTTGTCGCTGTCACTCTTGTCTTTGTTGTTGTCGTCGTCGTTGTCGCTGTCACTATCACTGTCGGTATCACTGTCGCTGTCACTGTTGCTGTTGTCGTTGTCATCGTGGTCATTGTCGTCGTTGTCGCTGTTGCTGTCGTCATTGTTGTCGTCGTTGTTGTCGTCGTCTTTGTCGCTGTTACTGACGCTGTTGCTCTTGTCGCTGTCCTTGTCGTCGTTGTCGCTGTTGTCTTTGTCGTTGTCGTCGTCGTTGTCACTGTCGCTGTTGTCGTCGACGCTGTCGTTTTCGTTTTTGCTGTCGTCTTCACTGTCACTATCACTGTGGCTGTCACTATCACTGTCGCTGTCACTGCTGTCGTTGTCTTCGTGGTCGTTGTCGTCGTCGTTGTCGCTGTCGTCATTATTGTCGTCGTTGTTATCGTTGTTGTCGTCGTCGTTATCATTGTCTTTCTGGTTGTTGTCCTCGTCGATGTCGCTGTCACTGTCGCTGCTCCTGTTGTCGTTGTCTTTGTCGTTTTTGCTGTCGTTGTCACTGTCACTATCACTGTCGCTGTCGCTGTTGTCGTTGTCTCCGTGGTCGTTGTCGTCGTCGCTGTTGTCATTATTGTCGTCGTTGTTATCGTTGTTGTCGTCGTCGTTATCGTTGTCTTTCTGGTTGTTGTCGTCGTCGATGTCGCTGTCACTGTCGCTGCTCCTGTTGTCGTTGTCCTTGTCGTCGTTTTCGCTGTCGCCGTTGTCTTTGTCGTTGTCATTGTCGCTGTCACTGTCGCTGTTGTTGTTGTCGTTGTCATCGGTGTCGTTGTCATCGTGGTCGTTGTCGCTTTCATCGTTGTCGTCGTTGTCAACGTTATCGTCGCCGTTGTCACTGTTGCTGTTGCTGTTGTCGTTGTCGCTGTCGTTTCTGCTGCCGCTGTCGCTGTTTTTGTTGTCGAAGGAATTATCTGATTGAATCGCGCTGGAAAATTCTTTCTTAATACCCAAAAAGGAAAGGCAAACTCGTTAACCAGCCATTTTTAACTAAAGGTTCTGGTTTTATCCATCGAAAATGCTATTTGAAAAATAAATTCAAATTTCCAGCAAACCTATGCGAGATACGTAAGAAATGTTCGGAAGGGAAATTGTTGATTTTGAAGTGATCTACAAATTCACAAAGTATCATTTTTTGGATAAGACGCATAGTTTTTGTTTCAATCGTGAAAAATGTCATCAAAATAAAAGAATGACATTTTCGGACAAATCATGCAATTGTTCATCTCAAAAACAGTTAAAAACTTTCTTGACACAATTTTCCGTTGAGACGCATAGTTTTTGTTTCAATCACGAAAAATGTTATCATAAGTACAAAATACAACTTTCCACTGAAACTATGCGAGATGCGAAACAATGTTTTGAAAATACTGTTTTGAAACAGGAATACATAAAAAATACATTTGATATAAGAGAGTTCAACACAGTGTAGAAAATTTTGATGGGATGGAATAAGATGGGATAGGATGTGATAGGATGTGATAGGATAATATGAGATGTGATGGGATGAGATGTAACGGGATGGGTTAGGATGGGATTGGATCGGATGGGACGGGAGGGGAAGGGATGGGATAGGATGGGATGGGGTAATGTTATATAATATAATATGATATAATAATAAAACTAAAAATATCAATGAAAATGAAAATGAAAATAAAGAGAAAAAGCAAGTAATAATACGTGATCAACAGGACATGAAAATAAACTTAAGCACGGAGAAGCAAGAGTACAATCAGAGACGCGTGTATTCGGAACAGTACAGAATGTATATTTTACATTCTTTTATTTTGCAAGTATTTTTGAAATGGTTTAACTTTCCTGCGTATACTTACAATTTGAGAATTTTCGATTTCGAACGTTTTTGAGTCTAGAATCAAAATCCAAAATAAAAAGAGATTAGGCTTTAATTTTTCAAATCTTGTACTCGTCCGATTTGAAAGAATACAACTATAGGAATTCAGTCCCCGGTAGCGAATCTCCACCAAGTACAATAAAAAAAGCTATCAAGTACGCCAAGGAAAAAAAACATAATTACTTTTGTTAAAATAATGTATTTCACATTTTCTGCGTCACTAGTGTACCATTCTTATTCTCTATGTAGTTTCTGTTGATTTCGTAACTTACGGGCAAAATTACATTATTTTGATACAAATGCGAATAATGATGTAAATATTAACAAAGAAAAACTTGATAACTTAAAAAAATGTGACGTCTTTGTAAAACAATCGTTTAGATTACATAGGTTCAAGTTTAACTTTCCGAAAAATGTAAAACAGTCCATAACTGAATCTGCGGATTACATTATTGAATAGTGCAGAATATTAAATAATTTGGAGGTAGATACTAGTCATTTGAAAAATTAAAACAAATTAAATTCTTTATGGAAACTACCTAAATGTCACAGTTCTTTGTACTTTTTAATTTTTAAGGGGAGTACAGTTGCTTTGTTTCGTATGTTCCATACGGTTTCACTGTTTTCTCTTTATATTTCAATGCATATCTAAACTTTTAATCACATTTTTCTATTTGGTTGCGGTGTCTCGGGTAGCAATTTGCTCAATCTTATTTTGAAAAACGTGTATAAATATATTTGAGAAGATCACGTAACATAGGTTTGGGTACGGGCGATGGAAGATTAGCAAAAAAAGTGTCATGTAATTTAGGGATGACCCCCAAACAATGTTATGAGAAATTAGAGTCAGAAACTTTTCTAAAAAATGTGACGTGAATAAAGTAAAATAAAAGAGATTGAGTGTGTAAATAATTCTAATTTTCCCATTTTGAAGCAATCCCTTGTAAATACGTTATATTGGTGTAGGTGACGTAGCCTATTTACGTGTTTCACAATATTGTCTTCAAATTGTTTTAATAACCCGCTGGCTGAATTTTCATTAGTAGAGTTATAGTTTGAGAATTTTTAATTTCATGTTACACAGATTTTATTTTGTATTATTTGACTATATTGTTGCATTTAGAGACATGTTTTTTTATCTGTGAAAATATGCCTGCCGTTTAGTTGGTTTAAGACCTTTAGAAAAGGGTACACTTGAAGCCCTTTCCACTCGCATTCAAAATTAGGAAATTTCAATTTTCTGAAGGCATGTGTTGGGTGCACATGTCTACTTTATCGGAATGATTTTGCACAATGTTTGAAACTTTCTTTTACAATTATAAAAATTTATGAGGGTGATTTCAAAAATTTGACCACTTTATGCTTCATCCATTTTCCACATTTTCTTTAATTAATACATTTTTTCAGAAAATATTCCATAAAATAACTATATCAGAGCGCAATTTAGTGAAGTTTCGAAATCTTAGATGACTCCATTAAGAAATTATGAATAAAAGAGTGCGCAAAATGTCTGGTAACGTACCTGTCCGAAACTACAAATTGAAAATGAAAAATTGCTAAATGATATTGACAACATTTTGAAAATATTTCCGCTTCACCGATATCACTTATATTGAGTTGAAGAAGATAATAATCAAGAGTAGGATTTAATATTTCACAGTTAGTGATATCAAAAGTGAATTCGAAGTCTGTCCCACAAGTTTTTTGTCTGGTCACGTTGCATTGCTACTTCAGCATTAAACTCGAAAATAATGATCCAAACTATTCATAATGCGGGCTAAAATTGTTAATTCTTCACCTATGAAGATTTCATTATAGTTAAGTATCGTTCTGTCTGTTATAAAAAGAAAGATTATATAGAAAAGTACAATGCTCTAAATCATATTTAGGATCATGTTCTAGTTGATATAGCAGATTTTCTATGCTTCTTTTAAATTAAAAATCACAGTCCACTTTTCCATTGTGCCGGTAGAGTACATTTTTATAATTTCAGGCCAAAAGCACAGATATAAAGTAACAACGTTTCTTCCTCAAAAGGATAAAAATAATTACTTATGGCCTTGCCAAGGTCTGATCTGATTTAATAATTTAGGTAGGCAACGTCAAGGCCAATCAAATGAATGAAACGAGAATATTTCAATAATTGATGCGAAAAAATAGAGAAACTACAAAAGAATTATTTATTTACTTAAGTATGTAGAATTTTAAATTATTTCAAGGGATTGAGCAGAATAACACAGATCTCAAGGAATCTTACAGAACTCTAAGAGAGTTAAAATATTTCAAATGTATCAATAACAAATTTCATGCGATTTGAAATGATTTTAAAGGTTTCCAAACATATCGGGAGATTTTAAGTAATTTCAAATGATATCAACTTATTTTTAGGGACCTCCACGGATTTTAAGGCTTTCAAAAGGATATTATGGGATTTCTAAATATTTCAAATAATTCTAAAGGATTTCATCGATTTTCAAGAGATTACAAATATTTTTACGGATTTCAACGAATTTTGTAAGGTTTTGAAACATTTCAAGAGAAATTTCGAGAAATCTTTAAAATTTCAAATATTTCAAAGAATTTTGTAGGATTTACATAGATTTCAAGAGATCGCTAGAGAACTTTGGAAAATATATGAAATTATATTGAATTTTAAAGGATTCGCAGTAATCCGAAAGGAAATGTTGTAAGGGATTCTAAGGGATTTCAAGGAATTTTACAAGATTCAAAGGATATGATTGAATCTCCAAGAATTTAAAAGATTTCAATGGCTTTCAAAGATTTATAGAGATTCGAACGATTTTTTTGAGAACTTTCAGGGATAAGTTTGACTTAATTTACATCCAAATGATTTTGAATTCCTTCTACTTATTTTAATGTACTTTCACGATTTTCAAAAATGTCAAGGAATTTCAAGGGATTTCAACAATTTCACGAGATATGAAGGAACTAAAAAAATTTCAAAGGGAATAGAAGATTTTACGTCGTTTAAAAAAATTCCAAAGAGATTTCAACGAATTTCTGGAGAACTTGAGGGAATAAATTTAATTTTATTCAAAAAAATATTTCAAAAATTTTAAGTTATTTCAAAAGAAACGAAAGAATTTCAAGAGATTTGAAAAATTGAAAGGGATTACAAGAAGTGTTTAAAGATTTCAAGGGACTTCTACGTATTTGAACAGATTTTTGGTATGTAATTTTCATTTGTGCAGAATCGCTATTTTTGTGTATAGTACTTCTACATGAGAGTATGAGTGGTTCAAAATAAATCGTTCCTTTGCAGTTTCTCTTCTTTCTACAGTATTTTCTTCGATATTTATGTATTATTCATTTCAATACTGATTATCCCATAATAGTTTTCTATATAATGGTTTTCTCTAATAAAGTCCCTATAATCTATAGAATCTTTTACAATCTCATGCAATATTTTTCTGTTACACATATGCAATCTCTTTCAATCCTACGCAACCTTGCAATCTAGTGTATACAAAAAATTCGAGCTATTAACACGTCATGGTAAAATCTTATAGGTTAGGCCTCGGCAAGACCATAAATAATCATTTTTGTTCCTTCCAGGGGAAAATGTAGTTGATTTCACATGAATTAATTTCGCCGGCGGTTGTGTTGATTAAGTAGGATTTCATCCCACAGTATGGGGTTCTCCAAAAGGAGTTTGCATTTTCTAAATACCTCATGCAGATGACCCGGAATGCCTAATCTCTGAGCCCCGTTCCAACCTACTACTTTTTGATTACTATCGTTGTGGCGTTCTTGAAAGACAACTAAGTGTTGTGTATTGAATAATGGTAAAACCACATCGCCAACGACTCTTCCAACGAGAAAGTTGTTGAATTCCAACAGGGAACTAAGCCAGAGTTTTCGAAGAGTGCCATAATCGTCTTCGTAATGAAGACCTGATGGATAGGTGATAGTGGACGAGGACACCGATGTTTCGCCTGAGATTGCTGGTGGTGGTGCTTCTGCGAGCTCCAGCACTCGAGGCATCTCTCCTCTTGGCTGTGCACTTGAATCTCCAACATGAAATGTAAATGAACGAATGTTAATAAAAAAATGATGAACCAGAACGACTAAATACTGATTCTAAATTGATTCCACTGTGTGTCACAGGTTAAGAAACTCTTTGATTTAAATTGTTATTGAAATCCAGGTTTTTATAACGCTGGACTCGCCTCAAAAATCTGAACCTTGTAACGTGATGCATGGTACACGTCACGTAGCTTCCTCCCTTCCAAATTTTTTCTTTTCCCTTTATAGCTTTCACGTTATAGTAATCGAATCATAGTAAATCTGGCGGAATTGTTTTTGCTGCAACAATATTCAATTGATACGAAAATCTTCATTGTTAAAAAGAAACAAAAGACTCTCACAAAGTGTTACACACTTACATTCTGGGAATATTCTGCTGTAGATCAAATTGATACCTTCAGATAAAAATTTATCTAGCGAAAATATTTGTCACATGTGTCACATTTATCAAGTGAGACTTCGATGTCAAACACCAGAACAACAACAGAAATTTGAAAATTCTCTCGAAATTCCTCAGGTAAGTCGAGTCCGGAAATTACGCGTGAGTTTTGTTAATAGGACTCACTCACTAAACTCTTAAAGAATTTCTTAAAAGTCCATTTCACCGCACTTACATTGGTTTGTAATGTTTCTTTACAAATTTAAAAGTCTTGATCAGAGTCGTTAGAAACTGCAGGTTCGACCACCAGAAGTCAAGTACTGAGCTTAGCTCTACACTGTTGTCCTCCATTTACAGAAGCTTTAACCAGCCAGGGCTCGGAATGTATAATGAGTCACGTGATTGAAGTAGTTTTCTACGCGTAATTCAAAACGAATTATACACTGTAAACACTCACTCCTGTCCTCACCAGATGGACCGTGGACCCTTTGACTGGATTAAATATTCGATGTGTCTGACCGTCATTTAATTATATGTGGTTGTCTCTTACCCGTCATTTACCAACCAAGCGTCATTACCATAAATACCGGTAAACCTGGTAAATTTACTTGCTGAGAGTAAGGTCCCATCTATACTGATGACGCTTGATTGGTAAATGACTGGTGATATGACGGGTAAGAGACAACCAAATACCTCAAAAAAGCACGTTTCTATACCGGTTCGCGAAATACGTCTATTTTTGTTCTCTTCTGCTACATGACCTCATGAAGCTCGTGTAGCGACATCAATGGTCATTGGGCCGTCGCAAATCCGGTGTAGGAATTTGATTTTCATTGAGATTAGATTATCAAAAAAGTGATTCGGGAATGGTGAAGAAGATACGCTCAGTTTAAGAAAAGTGTAACCAGTGGAAAAATGCTATAAGTCGAGTGTGTTACCGCACTCGCTACGCTCACGCGTCAAACTCGACGCTCGCAATATCTTTTCCTTCTCCTACTAGTCGCACACGATATTTTCTTCATTTACCACAAAGGAGAATGCAATTTCGGGGCCTGGCATGAAGCAGCAGAAATGATTAGTTCCACGTTCGGTTGATGCGATTACCACCGAATTACGGCAATATTTGTTCCTGTCAAAACTTGTCACCGTTTTGCACTTTTGTTTTGAGCTTATTCAAGGTTATGTTAATCAATGTGACCACGGCTGCCGAATTTTGATACTTTGTTTGATACAAGTCGACACAGTGGTACTAACTTATGACTACGGAATGAACATTTTTCTCTAGCGCAAAGCACAGCCAAGCATAGATTGTCACATTTTACCCAACTTTCCCGTAACTATCGTAATAATACTGTAATAATAATATTGTATAATACTTTAATCATGGAATCGATCATTTTTGCTATTTCTCGCCAGGCCCCCAAAATTGCGTTTCCCGTGCGGGTATTAAAGAAAAGTGCATTTCTCTTGTCTTCGATCTTCAATGTCATTCACATTATCGTCAGTCAGTAGCTGGAAAAACTTTCTTTTTTCACTCTACAGTGTGATGATGCCATACCCTTATCTTACTCTAGATTTTTCTCCGCCTGTTGTGATTCTTCTTACTGGTCAAAAATTTGAAGTGAGATAAAAGTATGGCATTGTCACATTGTAGAATGAGATGAAAAGTGTTTATTCGACTGCTGATTGACGACCGTGTGAAAGAGCCCTTACATGATGAGAGTATGTGACGTTATCTTAGAGTGCTCAATCAAAGGCATGAAAAGGCATTGGAATGTATGTATGTGTACCCTTTAGTAGAGATGTAAAGTTTCATGAAACTTTGGAGAGGTTTCAAGGTTTTCAAAATTTTAAATATATTAAGCGCGAAAATTCGAAATATAAAAAAAATTAGATTAGGCCCTGCTTGAACTTTCTGATAGACAGTTCCTTCCGAAGCTATCTAATCGTTTTTATTTCCTTCCGAACCTTTCCGAGATCTGCATCCGATTTTTTCCGAAAATTTCTGACGGGAAATGAATATAACATTTCAAGCAAAAATTCAACATGAGAGTATGAGTGGTTCAAAATAAATCGTTCCTTTGCAGTTTCTCTTCCTTCTACAGTATTTTCTTTGATCCCGTCAGAAATTTTCTTTCCGAAATTTTTACCAGATGGTATTCATTTTAAACATTTAATCCTGTATTAATATATAGCTTATTTCACTGGTTACACTTTTCTTACACTTGGTGTGGCTTTTACGCCAATTCCGAGTCTCCTTTTCGGCAACCTAGCCTCAAAAAAATTAAATTCCTACATCGTATTTGCGAAGGATCAATGACCATTGATTTGGCTACACGAGCTCGTAAGGTGATGTAGCAGAAGCCAAAATGTGCTTCTTTGAGGTTAGATTGCCGAAAAGGAGATTTGAGATTAGTGAAAAAGCTACACTCGCAGCATTTTCCACTGGTTACACTTTTCTTACATTCAGTGTAACATTACAGCAATCACGAATCTCCTTTCCGGCAATCTGACCTCAAAAAAGCACATTTCTACACCGGATTTGCGAAAGACTTCTATTTTTGTTGGCTTCTGCTACACGACCTCATGGAGCTCGTGTAGCGACATAAATGGTCATTAGGCAAGTTTTACCGGTATTTACGGTAATGACGCTTGGTTGGTAAATGACGGGTAAGAGACAACCAAATATGAGTAAATGACGAACAGACACTAATTAAATATTTAATCGAATCAAAACGTCCACGGTCCATCTACTGGGGACAGGAATATTTACAGTGTATAATTCGTAGTGAATTACGTGTAGAAAACTACCTTTATCACGTGACGCATTATTCATTCCGAACCCTGGGTGGTTAAGGCTTCTGTGACCAGAGGACAATGATGCTGAGCTAAGTTCAGCCCTTGACTTCTGATGGTCAAACCTGTAGTTTCTATCGACTCTGAAGAAGACTTTTAAATTTGTAAAGAAACATTACAAACCAACCTAAGTGCGGTAAAATTGATTTTTTAAAAATCCTCTGAGATGTTAGTGAGTGAGTCCTATTAATAAAACACACGTGTAATTTTCGGACACGATGTATAGTACATGAGGAATTTCGCGACGATTTTCAAATTTCTGTTGTTGTTCTGGTGTTTGACATCGAAGTGTCACTTGATAATCGTGACGCATGTGACTAATAATTTCGTGAGATAAATCTTTATCCTTCGCCAGATAAATTTTTATCTTTCGCCACATAAATTTAATCTGTGAGTGGAAATATGTGCTGCAGCGTTTTTATCCAATTTGAAGATAGAATTTATTCCTGGAATTTACTGTGTACATCATGCTCTTAAACGGGCGTATCTCAGCCTGGTTTCAAATTTTGTTATTTAATATTGATGCAAAATTATTTTTCATGCTAAGAAAATAAGTTTGGGCATCTATGAAGAATGATGTAATTAGCGATCTTTTGATTGAAGCAGGGGAAGATGGGACAGGGGCGATCCCGATGAATTTGTGATTTCCTTATTGCTCATGAGAGTACTGACGTGCAAGGCTTGTTAAGCTTCATACAAACTGAGTACAGTCTTGATCCTGAGCATCTAGAAATAGCAGCTAATCATTTAGTTTGTAAATCTTACCTGCATTTCAGAAAAAATGAAATGAGTGAGTACGAAAAGTCAGTTCGGTAAGTGGCTAAACACTGACTTCATTGTTACATTTGCCCGGACAAAATCAAAAGAAGGGAGGAAAAGTTCTGATACGAAATTCAAAGAAGCTTCTACTGCGATAAAGAGACGAAATATAATGTCTATTGAAGAGAATTTCACGGCTGCTGAGATACAGGATGCATTTCTGCGAAGTGTATAAATAAGTGGCAGGAAAAAATTGCAAATGCTACAGTTGTTTTTTTAAATTCTGATGATACATCATGATACATCGATGAACTCTCAACTGACGCAAAATACAATCAGAAGTTCAATAAAACAATTTGACCGATGACTCTTTCATTACAGCATCAATGGTGCCTATGTGCTTGAAGGTAAAACACACGGCAGAAACAGTTTGGATCAATCTTCATAGTTCCCCGCCAAAACGCTGTATACCAATTATGATTAGAAATGCAAAGGAAACAAAGGAATTGATAAAACCGGAAATCAAAAAAATTAAGGCTGGAGTTTATAGACTGAGACCCACAACAATTACCAGGTTTAATGATGTTTACATAGTTACAACAGAAATGAAGTTAACTATGCTGGATGGAAAAATTTGCACAGCTGTTACTGATACTCCGTCATCTTCTACTTGCTACACTTGCAAAGCGACACCATCACAGATGAATGATCTCGAGCGTGTAAAGCAGAAGATAAATATCGTCTCCAGCTTAACATTTGGCCTTTCTACTTTACATGTCTGGAAAAAGTTCATGAAGTGTATACTCCGTATTGCTTATCGGTTACAAATCTGAAAATGGATAATATCCAAGAAAGAAGATGAGGAATCGATGAAAGAAGCTAAGGAGGGAATTTACAAGAAATTTCAAAAGAAGATGAGGATAATAATTGATCAACCAAGTCAAGGATCCGCTAACTCTAATTGTGGTAATACGGCTCGCAGGTTTTTCTCGGATAATGATTAAGTGTCCAAAATAACTACAGTAAATAAACAACTGATTAAACTGTTGAGAAACATACTAAAAATGCCAGCTAGTAGCAGAAAAATTCTTTCTCTCTTTTTCAACGAGTATGCTCTTAGGACAGCAAAACTGTATGCGAGCTTATATCTATGGTACTATATGCCTTCTTCAGTTCACAAAATACTGATACATGAGGGAAATGTTATGGAGAATTTTATGCTACCAATTTTCGTGTATTCCGAATGAGCTTCTGAGGCCCCAAACAGGGATGTTAAGTACATTCGACAGTTCAACACATGAAAAATCTCTCGGTTGCATACTATGCACGACCTAATTCACAAACTCCTTGAGTCCTCCGATCTTTACATTGCATCCTTGACGCCTGAATAGGATGAAGTTGAAGTTGAACTTAATCAAGAAATCGAAGAACTGATAGAACATTTCGAATCCAAGATTAAGTTGAGTACTGAATCGTAATTTATATATTCAACGTTTCTTATAATCATCTTATTATTATTGTAAATATCGATTCTTATTGCACTTTGCTAGTCTTCTTTAATGTGAAAATGATAAGCATAGAGTTTCTGTCTACAAAACTTTTTATAAGAAACAGATAGATATCAATTGCTAATCAATGTAGTTGGTTCAATATCACAATGAAGCTTATCACAAAAATCATTAAAGAAAAAATAAATTGTTCTACGATGAAACGGCACATTGTCACATTTTGTTATGGAGATTGTTATTAACAATTAGGCAAATTGTTATTCAATGTCTCATATCCAGTTTTTGAATTACTGTTAGTTTATTGTCGGATAATTTCAGTGAAAAAAAGTCTCTTTTGCATGTAAAAATGATAAATCTTAGTTTTTGTTGTAAAAATTATTGACAAAACTCAAAACCAGCAGCTTTTTTCGATTGCAACTTGTATTGAAGAAAATCGGGAGTGCGAAATAAAACCACAGTTTCCGCACTCAAAAAGCATTGCATTATTTTTCCACCAGCAATATTTCTGATCAATTGTTATTAATTTTTCAGTTAGAAAGTGTTAGCTAAACATAAACAAATCGCAATTTCTTGCACATTTTTGGCATTTTTAACATTCTTTAATCGTTCAAGTAATTAAAATGGTAATATTTAACAACCTCCAAAAACCACACCTATCATTTTCAACGAGACAATTCGAAAGTGTCTGTATGTAAAGCAGTCATAAAACTTTCAAAATAAAAATAATCACACAGGTAGCTTTACAAAAATCCCAGATTATATTCTCAACTCGAAAGTATTATTCATACACCTCTGCAATCCACCCTTAGTTCTTTTTGAGAAAAATTTTCAAAGTGTCTTCAGCTAAAACAGTAATAACAAAACAATAGGCGTAATCTCTATATTACAATCGGTATTGTGCACAATAAATTATCTTTATACTTTGTTCGTTATCTATCTTGCGTTCTTGAATTAAGAAGAAGAGTAAGACGCCTCGTGAATTGCGTAAAACTGTATGATTTATCAAATCTGTTTCGAAATATTTATGTCAGTCACAGAAAAATACGTTTTATGTAGAAGGACAATGTTTTTTTACGAGTATTTAAGAATTTGAAGGAATTTTCAGTATTTTGGACAATTCGTTTTCTAATAATTTTGTTATTTGTTTAAATTTTCGCATCAAAACTAAATATTCTCATTTTTGAATGCCAGTTTAATATAAGAATGTAAAAAGTCGACAATGAGTCAAGTTAAGTGTACCGATCATTCATTAATTTTCAAATGTTTATAAAATCATAATTCTCGGTGGACAATATGAAGATGAAAAAATTGAAATGTTGCAGACTTGTCCCACATTATAGTTAATTAAATTTATTGAATTAGTTCAAAATCCAAAACCTTCTACTATTTCAATGTTTGATTTTTACATTAGAAAAATTGAAAGTGCATAAAAATGATAATTTCATTAAATTATATTTACCTACTATAAAACGGAAAAGATTAATTCAATATGAAATCTAAAAGGTTTGAATTCATATATAACATATTTTATCAAAACAAAAATACCAAACATTATAATCTCAAATATTTCTTCAATTTGTCGAAAAGATGAAAATAAGTATATTTTCAACGCAAGATTAAGAATTTCTGCAATATTAAAGAAATTCCATGTTATTTCAAGTTATATTAGATACAAAATTTAATCTCTTTTGTCAAGTTTTGCAGCATTTATACTACTCAAGATAAAACACGTGTCAACTTTATTTCGTCAGCTGTGTGCATAAAGAAGTAGCACATAACTTTTTCAGATTGTTTTTTATTATTGATTTAACATTCTTCATGAAAAAGTTGAAGGTCGACCTATACATACATAGCAAATGCCCCAAAGTCGTTTAGTCTAGCGTAAATATTTTTCACTTGACTATAATGACGCATTTTTTTATCTTGTATTTACTCTTTCCGAAGAATCGTTTCCTATTATATTACCATCACTGCCAATAATTTGATGAAAAATTATAAACTCATTTTGAAGGAACGTAATAATTTTATCTTACTTGCTTCATATTTCACTATAATAATATGCCATAAGGTGTGCCAATTACTAAATGAGATAACTAAATTAAATATTTTGACTATATCTAAGAAAATATCTAAATAAGAACAGTAAAATAGGTCACTTTCAAAAAACTCCAAATTATGTTCCCAACCTCACAATAATATTCAAACAGCCCTACAATCCACTTCTCGTTCTTTTAACGAAAAACTTCTAAATTGTCTTTAGCTGAAGCAGACCATAAATTTTCAAAGTCTCTTCAGCAAAAAGAGCAATAAAATTTGTTAAATGAAAATAGTCAAACAGGTCACTTTCAGAAACAGCAGATTATGTTCTTAACCGCACAACATTATTCAAATACCCATGAAATCTACCCTTATCGCATTTAACGAAAGAATTGCAAAGTGTTTTCGTGTAAAATAGCTATACAATTTTTTAATTGCAAATAGTCACAGATCACCTACAAAAAATTCAAGTTGCGTTCTCGACCGCGCAATAATATTCATCAACCACCAAAAATAACCCCCATCACTTTTAACGAAACAATTAAAAAATTTCAGATGAAGACGTTTCAGAAATTTTTCCTCAAAGGAACTAGGGGTGCATTTTAGAGGTGTTTGAATATTATTTTATGGTTGGGAACATAATACGAAGTTTTTTTTAATGACATGTGTGACTATTTTTATTTTAAAAATTTTAAGACGGATTTAGATGAAGATACTTTGAAATTTTTCATTAAAGGAACGAGGGGTGGATTGTACGGGTGTTTGAATATTAATGTGGGATTGGGAGCATAATCTGGAGTCTTCTCAAAATGACCTGTGTGACAATTTTCCATTTTTCAATTTATGGCTATTTCACATGTAGACACTTTGGAACTATTCCGTGAAAAGTGATAGAGGTTGTTTTTAGGGGTTGTCGGATATTATAATTTCAATCGGTTGAACAATTGCAGAATGTCTGAGAGAAAAAATATTATTTTCAACATTGATTATCAATATCATTGATCGTGGAAAAGAGTTCCGTCTCATGAAATATAGGCAAAGCGCAGATTTCTGAATAAACATAAATTTTTTACGCAAATAAAAATCACTTTTACCATCAAAATAAAAATGAGAATATGAATAATTTAATGACGTTATAGTTTCAATAAGGCTCTAAAAAACTACACAAAATTTGATATCCATAGATATATTAAACTTCCGGTACATAATTTTCAAAGTTTTTGTCGTAGCAAATCTCAGCATATGTTTTCAAAGCTATAAAAAATTGAACAGAGCGACTGAAATTTCCGAAATTTTACTCAAACATGATGATATATTGAAAAATTTAGATGTATAAATATATTAGCAAATTTTTTTAATTATTTCGCGTCTTCTAGGGACTTCTTGTAATTTTTTAACACATACATTTTAGAAGAAGCGATATTCACTAAAGAATGAGTTCCAAACAAAGAACTCAGATCCTGCATCTCAAACTGACAGTCTTACGTTATAAGTCCCAAAATAGCAAGTCCTATAATTATCATTCCAGAAATCATAAGATCCAAGAATATGAAGCAAAAGATATAATGCCCAAAATCGTAAGGTGCTAATAGGGCGGACGAAGAGACGGGCACCTGACCCACGGTATAGACATTCAGTTTTATGCATATAGATATAGAAATGAATACAACATTATAATAAACTTACCAATAGAATAAGGGAGAGCCGCCAATGCGATGAACAGAGTTAAAGTAAGGATCTTCATTTTACGAAATACTGATTATTCGTGAATAGACTACCGAACGAATATTCTGTACAAGATGTTTTAACCGTACATATAGCAGTCGCTATCTCCTTCATCATTTTAAATTTGTTCAAATATTTGTGAAATGGTGAAAGTGTGAAACAGATTTTCTTGTGTGGAGGCATGATAACATGACACGACATCAGTTATACATTAAACACGTGCCGCGAAAAGTAATGATCATAAAATATAAAGAATTACCGTGCCTAAATTACCGTAGTCTTGTGAAATGACGCATTAAAAAATTGTCTTTACTTTAAAAATTCATAAACTATAATCTTTAAATATTTCTTGACAGAACGAGGTTGAAGAGTGCGTCATTCTAAGACTCTCGAAACGCTATTATTTGAAGCCCCATTTATTGCTAGAAAATTTTTTTAATTCAAAACAATTCAAAAAGCTCTAATATATTACAACTATTTTATAGCTATCAATGCTGTCGTCTGAAGTCCAATCACCGCATCTGCATGTCGAATGAATCACCGATCAGTTAACAAAACTCAGAACAAAATACACGAAAAAAAAATGCGGATATCTGAACAAGTTTTGTACATGAAAATTTTGAGGTGAATTCAGACATCCAGGATTGTGTTCAAGAATCTTGAACTAAAAACTGGTAGTTCAGGAATCGGGATCAAGGATGAATATTCCGAGTCCCTTTCGCTGCCCCGAAGTTTAAGTTTTTCGAATTTTCTCTTTGCATACGTTTGTACGTCGTTTGTACTGATTGTACATCAAAAATTTTTGTTTGTACCCTCTTGGTTACCAACCTAGGGGCAAATCAAAATATCGTTTTATCCTTCCGAATTTTGAGTTTTTCAAATTTTATTTTTGCATGAGTATGTACGTCACTTGTACTGTTTGTGCCCTCTTGGTTACCAAACTAGGGGTGAATAAAAATTTCCTGTCATCCCCCCGGAGTTTAAATTTTTTTCTTTTCTTCTTGCATACGTATGTACGTCATTTGTACTTTTCGTATTTACACTATTCTCGTTTGGACCCCCTTGGTTACCAGCCTAGGAGCAAATCAAAATATCGTTTCATCTTCCCGAATATCAAACTTTTCAAATTTTCTCTTTGCATACATGTACATGTACTATTTGTGTCCTCTTGCTTACCAAACTAGCGGTGAATCGAAACTTCGTGGCATCTCCCCAAAGTTTAAATTTTCCGAATTTTCTTTTTGGATACGTTTGTACTGTTTGTACATCTAATATTTTCGTTTGTATCCTCTTGGTTACCAAGCTAGGGGCAAATCAGCATTTCGTTTCATCTCCCCGAATATTAAGTTTTCCAAATTTCTTTTTTGCACGCATTTGTAGGTTGTTTTTATTGTTTGTGCATACATTATTTTCGTTTTTACCTTTTGGTTACCAAACTAGGAGCAAATCAGAATTTCGTATCATCCCCCCAAAATTTAAATTTTCCAAATTTCCCTTTTGCATACGTTTGTACGTCATTTATACTGTACGTACATCTAATATTTTCGTTTGTACCCTCTTGGTTAGTAGAGTGGGAGCAAAGCAAAATTTTGTGTCATCCCCCTGAAGTTTAAGTATTTCAAATTTTTTCAAATATGTTTGTACGTCGTTTGTTCTGTTTGTACATCTAATATTTTTGTTTGTTCTCTTTTGGTTACCAGCCTAGGGACAAATCAAAATATCGTTACATCCTCCCGAATTTTAGGTTTTTCAAATTTTATTTTGGCATGCGTATGTACGTCACTTGTACTGCTTGTGCCCTCCTGGTCACCAAACTAGGGGTGAATCAAAATTTCGTGTCATTCCCCCGCTGTTAGAATTTTTCAAATTTTCGTTCTGCATACGTTTGTACGTCGTTTGTACTGTTTTATCATACGATATTTCCGTTTGTACCCCCTTGGTCATGAAGCTAGGACGAAACCTACGTCCTTTTTAAGGTTATTATTAATTTTTGTTATTAATAATTTTTTATTGTATTAATGCTCCTTCAAGTTTATGGGAATTTTTTTGCGAGTTTGCCATTTATTTTGATTTCAAAATATATTTCAGAATTTTCACAGATTTGTACATTCAACATTGAAATTTATGAACCAACAGAAATATCCAATTTGAAAAAAGGCTAATCAGGTCAGGTAAACGTTTCGCCCACCAGTTCATCATCCAAGTTTAGCTTTTTTATGGGGCTCAAATTATTCTTCTGAATTTGTATGAATTTTCAAACACCCCATCATAATAGCGCATATTTACAAAACCTAAACCTTATTTTTATGTCGAACGAAACGACCAACTAAATCTCAGAAGACCCGAAAGTATACTGCCACCCAAAAATAAGTTCAAAGCACCTTAAAAACTCGCCTGGCAATATTAGGCAAGTCTTCCCACGGGGCGGAAATTTTAGCATCACTCCCCGAAGTAAAAAAGTGCTAAACAGCTGCCTTGCAATATCAGGCAAGTCTTCTAAACAGGGTGTCAATTTTGAGCAGCACTCCCCAAAGTTAAAATGTGCTAAGTAGCGTTCTGGCAATATTGGGCAAGTCTTCCCACGGTGTGGCAATTTCGGGTCTCACTCCCCAAACCTGAAACACGATGAATAGCTGTCGGGCAATATTGGGCAAATCTTTCCTCGGGGTGGCAGTGTCGGGCATCACCCCACAAAATGAGAAATTGCTGAGTATATCTCTGGCAACATTGGGTTAGTCTTCCCACAGGGTGGCGACTTTGGGCGTCACTACCCATAGAGAAAAGATGCCAAATAGCTGTCTGGCAATATTAGGCTAGTCTTTCGACGGAGTGGCAATTTTGGGCATCACTCTCCAGACCTAGAAAACGCTGAGTAGCTGCCTGGAAATATTGTGCAAGTCTTTTCATGGGGTCACAGTGTCAGGCAAGTCTTCCCACGAGTTGGCAATTTTAGGTACCACTACCCCAAAGAAAAATGCTAAGTAGCTGCTTTGCAATATTGGGCAAGTCTTTCCACGGAATGGCAATTTCGGTCATCACACCCCAAGGTAATAAAACGCTAAGTAGCTGTCTGAAAATATTGTGCAAGTCTTTTCATAGGGTGGCAGTGCCGGGCAAGTCTTCTCACGGGTTGGCAAGTTTGGACATCACTACCCAAAGTGAAAAAGTGGTAGGTAGCTGCCTCGCAGTATTGGGCAAGTGTTTCCACGAAACGGCAATTTCAGGCATCACTCCCTAAAGTGAAAAAACGCTTTGTGGCTGTCTGTGAATATTTATCAAGTCTTTCCACGGGGTGGAAATTGCAGGCATCACTCCTCAAATTAAAAAAAAATGCTAAGCAGCTGCCTCGCAATATTGGGCAAGTCTTCCCACGGGGTGATAATTGCGGGCATAACTCCCTAAACATAAAAAGCGATAAGTAGCAGCCCGGCAGTGTCGGAAAAGTCTTGCCACGGGGTGGAAACTTTGTGCATCACTCCCTAATCCTAAAAAACGCTGAGTAGCTGCGTTCTTTGTTTGTTCTTTTTCCCCCTTAAATTTTCTCTCTCCATCAAAAATATGACGTGCCTGCCCTTTTTCTACTCAAAGGAAAACTGGTGGTAATTTTAAGTAACTAATCCGAAATATGCAAAAGAATATTTTTGTTCATTAAAGATAGTAATTTCTATTTACATTTATTTGAAAAATGAATCCCAAATTTGTATCGGGTTTTTGGTTCTATTTGAGTGCTTTTGATTTATCAATCCTTTTCTCAAAACTGGTAATTTAAGTGCAACAATCCCATGAAATAAAAACAATTTTATTCTTATGAGGCTTCGTAAGAACTGGCACTCTGGATCTACGGGACCCTTACGAAAAAATGATTAATTAAAATGATTAAGAATTATTTTTCTTGGTGGGTTACCACCTAGAAATATTGTGCAAGACTTTCCATGAAATGGCAGTGTCGGGCAAGTCCTTCCACGGGGTGGCGAATTTGGGCATTACTACTCAAAATAAAAAAATGCCAGATAGCTGTCTGGCAATATTGGGCAAGTCTTTCCACGAGGTGAAAAATTCAGGCATCAATCCCGAAAGTGAAGAAAATGCCAAGTAGCTGCCTGGCAATATTAGGCTAGTCTTCACACAGGGTGGCAATTTTGGACATCACTCTCTAGAGTAAGAAAGCGCTAAGTAGCTGTCTGGCAAAATTTGGCAAGTCTTTCTATGAAGTGGCAATCTTGGGGATTACTCTCAAAGTGAAAAATGTTAAAAAGCTGCCTGGAAATATTGGACAAGTCTTCCCGCGGGTTGTAAATGCGGGCATCACTTCACAAAGCGAAAAAATGCTAAGTAGCAGTCCGGCAATATCAGGTAAGTCTTTCCACAGGTTGGCGATTTCGGGAATTGCTCCCCGAAGTGAAAAAATGCTAAATAGCTGCCTGGCAGTACAGGGTGAGTCTTTCGACAGGGTGGCAATTTTGGGCACCACTGCTTAGAGTAAGGAAATGCTAAATGACTTTCTGGTAATATTGGACAAGTGTTCTCACGAAGTGACAATTTTTCACGTCACTTCCCGAAGTGAAATATGCTAAGTAGCTGTCTGTCAATATTAAGCATGTCTTTCCACGGGGTGGCAGAGTCTGGTAATATTAGACAAGGCTTCACACTGGGTGGCAATTCTGGGCAGCACTTCCCAAAGTGAAAAAACGCTGAATAGCTGCTTAGCAATATTGGGCAAGTCTTCCCACAGGGTGGCGAATGTGGGCATCACTCCAAAACGTGAATAATTGCTAAGTAGCTGTCTGGCAATATTAGGCAAGTCTTTCCACAGGGTGGCAATTTTAAGCGGCACACCTCAGAGTGGAAGAATGCAAAATGGCATCCTGGCAATGTCGGGCAGGTCTTTCCACAGAGTGGAAATTTTGGGCGTCACTCCCCAGAGTGATCAAATGCTGTCTGGCAATATGAAGCAAGTCTTTCCGCAGTGTGGCAATTTCGGACATCACTCCAAAAAGTGAATAACTGCTAAGTAGTTGCCTGGAAATATCAAGCAAGTCTTTTCACAGGGGGGCGATTTTGAGTGTCACTCCCCGGAGTGAAAGAATGCTAAATAGCTGTGTGGCAATATTGGGCTAGTTTTCTCACAAACTGGCAGTTTTTCGCCTCACTCCCCAAATTTGAAAAACGTTAAGTAGCTGCCTGGCAATATTGAGCGAGTCTTCTCATGTCGTCGCGATTTTGGACATCACTCTCCAAACCTGAAAAAGGCTGAGTAGCTGCCTGGCAATATTGAGCAAGTTTTTTCACGGGGTGGCAGTTTCGGTCAAGTCATCCCACAGGGTGGCAATTCCGGGCATCACCGCCCGAAGTGAGAAAATGCTAAATAGCTGACTGGCAATATTAGACAAGTCTTTCCACAGGGTGGCAATTTTGAGCATCACTCCCCAGAATGAAAAAATGCTAAATAGCTGCCTGGCAATATTGAGCCAGTTTTCCCACAAGGTGACAATTTTAGAGATGACTACCCACAGTTAAAAAATGCTATGTGGCTGCCTGGCAATATCAAGCAAGTCTTTCCACGGGTTGGCAATTTCCGACATCACTCCTCAAACTTCTGAAACACTGAGTAGCAGCCTGACGATATTGAGAAAGTCTTCCTTCGGGATGGCAATTTCGTGCATCACTACTTAAACCCAAAAAACGCTAAGTAGCAGCCTGGAAGTGTCAAGCAAGTCTCCCCACAGGTTAGCAATTTCGGGGACTGGGGTCGAGTTGCGGAACATTCAGGGGAACACAGTGGGTGGTGCCTTTCCCCTCCATACTACTACCTTTTCCGCAGCTCAACATTAGTCGTCGAACGGTCAAAGCTGATTAGGGGTCATTAGTACTAATGATTCGATGATCAAAACGAAAGAATGTGCAGTTTTGGGTTTAGCGATTTGAAAACAAAATATTCATGATCTACGACTTTTTACGAGTCCAGTCATATCTTATTTTCATTAAAATGATTCACATTTTCCATGATTTTCCCTTCACACTTTACCCGGGCTATAAACTTCAATCAAAATTAAAAGAGTTAAAGGGGGGAGAACATGTGAGTGGAAGGCTGGAGGACATTGTTTGCTAGTTGATAGTACTGTTTTGTAACTAGTTGTATCAATGTGTGCTTGTGTCTATCGTTCCAGTTTTTTTTCCCGCTTCTCTACAGAAAAATGTAGTTCATGTTAAGCAATAAAGGTAGAGAATTGATAGTTCTCGATGGATTCAAATTGAGACCGAAAACTCAAAAGTGGCATTCAGTACTTGATATATTAAAATAACAATTGTAATGCTACAGCTTGTAATGTACAGCTTGAAGCTTCTAAATCGGCAAAAAATAAGTAATATCGCGAAAAGGAAATCAGTAGAAGATGACTTTTTAGATTTGAAATCTTTCAAAATTTGGAAACGCGAATTTCGTGATAATGATATTCCTACGGTGACCACTGACGATGTTGAGCGTTTTCGAAAAAACATCATTCAAGCTCGAAGACAAATTCTTCTAAAATTGCCAGAAACCGCGATTAATATGCAGTATGCTCTTGATTCTGTGAAAGTAGAAACTACTAAAGGAGAAAACTTCTTACTTGTTAATGATAAAAAAATTAAGTTGTCATGTTTTCTACAATTACCGATTTGACGTTTTTATGACGACTTGCAACAATTTTTGTCGATGGGACGTTTTACAGCTGTCCAAAACAATTCTGCCAAATTTTCACATTTATCGGACCGTCACGGAATGTATATATCCCTCTAGCCTCCTTTCTGCTCTCAAACAAACAAATCGATTCATTTGCTGCAGCATTTTCATACATAGTTTCTGAATTTAAAAAACTTCATTTGACTTTTAATTCGAAAATTATTAATGTAGACTTCGAAACTGGTATTCATTCAGGTATACGTATAGCATTGAACAATCATGTTATTATAGAATGTTGTCGATTCCATTTAGGTCAAAGTTGATGAAGAAGAATCAGGAATTCGGTTTGAGTACTGAATACAAAAATGTGATTTCGGAAATAGGTTCTTTCTTGAAAAACTTTTTTGGTCTTGCCTTTTGGATCCAATAGACGTCCCTAAATGTTTCGTTGAAGACGTCATGGCAATTAAACTAGAAGACGACTGATCTCAGAAATTTTGCGATTATATTTGGAGAACCTGCGTAGCAAGCAATTCGAATTTCACTCCTGAACATTGGGCCGAATTTTCACATACAACTACGCGCACAACAAACGGTTGTGAAGCGCACCATACAAAATTAAACGCTGAATTTTACTTGCCCAAACCGAACGTTTTCAATTCAATCAAGATTCTCAAAGAAATGCAGCTCGAAGTCTACATCAAAATAAGGAGTAGAGCGACAAGGAAAAAAGAAATCATCGGAAAAGAGTTTAGTTTAGTTCAAAGTTGAGTTTAAAGTTTACTTTAGTTTAAAGTTCAGGTTATTTGGTTGAATAATAATTCATTATTATTATGTGTGGTCTCATTCGACAAAAGCTCTTCTCTAGCTGCTCAATTAATTAGATTCGTTTATTTATATTCTAGTATTATATCATTCACTATACACATTTCCCAACAATTTTTAAACACGCCAGCATGGAAAAAATTTATTTCGTATTGTTTGCTGTCAGTCCTAAGCCTGGGTAAAGTGTGAAGGGAAAATTATCGAAAATGTACATCTTTTCAATGAAAATAACATACGACTGGAATCGTAAAAAGACGTAGATCATGAATGTCTTGTTTTCGATTGGCTAAGTGCAAAACTGGACATTTTTTCGTTTTTTCCATCGAACCATTAGTACTAATAACCACCCGCTGTGTTCCCGTTGCCATACCGAAACTCGACCTCAGCCATTTTGCGCATCACTTTCCAAACTTAGAAAACGCTAAGTGGCAGCCTGGCAGTGTCGTGCTAGTCTTCCCACAGGGTGGCAATTTTGGACATCACTCTCGGAAATGGAAAAATTCTAAGTTGCTGCCTGGCAATACTGGGCTATTCTTTTCGCGGAATGTCAATTTTGGGCATCACTCGCCAAAGTTAAGAAATGCTTAGTTGCAGCCTGGCAGTGTCGGGCAAGTCTCCCCATGGGGTGGCAGTTTTGGACGTCACTTTACAAACGCTGAGCAGTAGCCTTGCAACGTCGGACAGGTCTTCCTACGGGATGGCAATATTGGGCATCACTCCCCAATCTTAGAAAATGTTAAGTAGCAGCCTGGCAATATTGGGAAAGTCTTCCCACGGGGTGGCAATTTTAGGTATCACTCCCCAAAGTGAAGAAACCCCAAGTAGCAGTCTGGCAGCGTCGTGCATCTCTTTTCACAGAATGGCAGTTTGACTATTATTCTTTTTTTTCCTCCCAGTTTAATTCCACAATTTCTTAGCGTGATAGAATAAGAAACTAAAGGAAACCCTTAAGAAGCTATTCATCGAACCATTCGTTGCAGATACATTTTTTTCTTTCAATTTTTTGTTTTGTTCCTGAACTTTTCTCTTCAAAATCCAATCAAATTAATTCACTCCTGGAATTTTCACTGTTCAGATACTTTTTATTTAAATTAGCTTCTATTCTCAAACTTTGAAGTTGGGAACACCTCTGGATGACGGAATTTTGAATTTATGTGTTTTCTAGAAATCGTTTTTTACTAATATTATTAAGATTTAATCATTTTTACGAAGAAAACACGAAGAAAGGGAAAATTCTCTGCATGCAAAAGTGTCTCATTGTTGGTATATTAGTCTTGAGGGTAAAATAGACTATTCTGTCAAAACAACCAATTTTCTGTGCCCAGTAGAATTTCCCAAATGAATTTGTTGATGAGAACTGTTCATAACAACAAAAAATGTAATTTTTCGATGTCAAGTCGTAATAAGACATTAATTTTATATTATTCGACAGAAAAATCAAGATAAAAATTGCTTCTAGGTTTCAAAATACAACAACAATTCAAATAATCTGTTCATCAAAATTGTTCATGACAATAAAAAATATTGCTGAGTGTTAACGGATCCCGTTCAAGTATTATTATCGACCTACCTGAAAGCGCTTACAATCTGATTTTATTCATAAGAATGGTTTGAGCAATGCAAAATGTCAAGTTTCAATGCATCCAATTAAAGTACTATTTTCGAAGTTAAAATAAACGATTCTGCTAAAGAAACTGTTGCGCTTGCGCATTTTGATTTAAATATACTCTCCAAGACTGCCGGAATCATAACCTCAGTTCATTATGACTTGACACTTGACACTTTGGATAGCTTGAATTTTCTAAAATTCATAAATTTATAGAAAATTTTCAAAAATTTGTCGTAATTTCTGATCTCCAACAATTTTGAGAAATTTTCGGTAATTGCCACCCCGTGGAAGGACTTGACCAATGTTGCCAGACAGTCACTTCGCGTTTCTTCTCTTTCAGGAGTGATGCCCAAAATTGGCACACTATGGAAAGACTTGCCCATTATTGCCAGACAGCTACTCAGAATTTTTCCTCTTCGGGGAGTAATGCTCAAAATTGCCATCCTGTGTCAAGACTCGGCCGACACTGCTACGCTGCTACTTAGCGTTTTTTTGTTGTTTGGAGAGTGATGCCCAAAATCGCCACACCATGGAAAGACTTGCCCAATATTGCCAGACAGATACACAGCGTTTTTTTACATTGGGAAGTGATGCCCAAAATCGTCACTCCGTGGGAAGACTTGCCTGACACAGCCAGGCTACTACTTAGCGTTTTCTTAGCTTCGGAGATTGATGCCTAAAATTGCAACCCCGTGCATAGTCTTGCCTATTATTGCCAGGCAGCTACTAAGAATTTTTTTACACTGAGGAGTGATGTCCAAGAGTGCCGCCCTATGGGTAGACTTGCCCATTATTGACAGGCATCTACTAAGCATTTTTTCACTTTGGGAAGTGTTGTCCAAAATTCCCACCCCGTGGGAAGACTTTCCCGACACTGCCAGGCTGCTACTTAGCATTCATCAGGTTTGTAAATTTATGCCCAAAATTTCCACCCCGTAAGAAGTCTTGCTCAACATTTCCAGGCAGCTGTTCAGCGTTTTTTCACTTTGAGGAGTGATGCCCAAAATCGTCACACCGTGAGAAGACTTGCCCGATATTGCTAGGCAGCTGCTTTGCTTTTTCTTCACATGGGGAAGTGACGCCCGCAATTGCCACCTCATGGGTAGAATTGTCCAATATTACCAGGCGGCTACTCAGCGTTTTTTCACTTTGGGGAGTGATGCTCGAGATCGCCACACTGCGGGAAGACTTTCCCGACACTGACAGGCTGCTACCTAGTGTCTTGTACGTTTAGGGAGTGGAACCCGAATTTCCCACCCCGTGGAAAGACTTGCTCAATAATACTAGGCAGCTACATAGCATTTTTTTCACATTGGGGAGTGATGCCTGCAATTTTCACCCCGTGGGAAGACTCGCCCAATATTGCCAGGCAGCTATTTAGCATTCTTCAACCTTAGGGAGTGATGCCCAAAATTGCCACTTCGTGGGGAGACTTGCTGGACACTGCCAGACTACTCTTAGCGTTTTTTATGTTGAGGTAGCGAAGGCAAAAATTGCTGCCCTATGGAACGACTTGCCTGATACTGCCAGGCTGCTACTTAGCGTTTTTCAGGTTTGGAGATTGATGCCCAAAATTTCAACCCGTGGCAAGTCTTGCCCAAAATTTCTAGGCAGCTACTTATCGTTTCCTTACTTTGGGAGTGATGCCCGAAAATGCCACCCCGTGGGAAGACTTGACCAATATTGCCAGGCAGCTATTTAGCATTTTTTCACTTTAGGGAGTGATGCCCGAAGTTTCCGTCTTTTGGGAACACCTGCCTGATATAGCCTGAACCCGAAGATGTTCCTATACTTTGGGGAGTCATGTGCAAGATGACATAAGCCTGAGTGTTCTCCACGGGAGGACTTGCTGGGGGGGGGGGTGGGTTTCTGGAGAGGGATGCCCAGTGAGCCTCAAGTGATTAGGAGAATATGACCGGTGGAAACTAGTTTTCGTTGGAGGAGATGCTCTGGGGGGACCTGCCATAGGGAGCCTTGTCATGGGGAGGCCTATCTGGTGTAGATTCCAAACGTCCTATTTTCAAATCGTCAATTGCAAGAGAAAATTTATTTAAATTCGTAATTTGGAATAGCTGAGGAACAAAAGAATAGGCTGCATACTTTCGGAATGCCAAGTCTGGATGCCGAGGTACCTTGAGAAAATATAGTCAACATTTATTCAAGTGTAAAGTTTAACTCAATGATTCAGCGCCAATAATAATGTGTCAAATACAACCAAGCTTAAGTTGCTCAAATTAAGGTCGAATATATATTTATAATAATTATTATTATTATTTTATTCTATTTTTATTGATATTTCTCTAAACGCCACAATAAAACAAAATAATATTTTTCAAACCCAATAGTATGTATGAAGCATTGTGGAGATTGAATTAAAATTCAGCAAGACACAGTTTTAGACAGTAATGTTTATTATTCGGCAACAGTACATGCTTTTGATACATATAAGAAAATATAGTTATTAGAATTTGACAGCTTCCAATATGAAGTTCTAACATCTCAGATTATGAGAACCTCACTATCTTCTGTGAACGAATTATGCCTTACATATTTAGAAGGAATCTAAATATGATATGTAATAATATCTAGATTTTGTGTGGTGATATCAAAATTTGTAATATGTACCTAGTTCCTAATATTTATTCCCTTCGAATAATGAAGGGAGGAATATTCTCCACCGGAAGATGTGTTAGAGGTCCCGCATAAACGCTGTTGCGAGGTGATATTCGTACAAAAATTTGTGGAGTTGTTGCAGTAATCGGCCATAGTGTCCTTTTCGAGCGTTGATAATAAAGACGTGACATTAAAACAGAGTTCTCGCCTGTTTGTATATAAGCATGGACATTTTGAACAATAAGAGGTTTATCGCTATGTTTAGTTAATACGACAAATGCTACTGAATCAAGGATAAAAGGCTCTTGAGGCATATATACATAAACATCCTCATCCGAAACAGGTTCTGCTTTCGGTCGGATAATCCAGCTAGGAACGCCATCTATTAAAGACTGGAGGCGTCCAGTAAGAACATGTTGACTTTCTGGAAAGTGTATATAAACACGGCTTCCATGAGGAATTTGAATGGGTTGGACTGGTGGATTTACTTCAGATACATTCATCGCTGCACCTAATTTTATAATAAGAAATAGAGATTTATGATTTTTTTTAAAAATAAATATTGAAAAGGAGATAAACCGACGCTGTTTTAGTTGCACATGGAAAGAGTAAGGTGTTAAAACTTTCATTGACTGAATTAACCACTGAAGGATGGGCCAAAGAATTTGAAAGTATCCTTGTTGAAGGCTTTGAATATAATTATTCAAAATATTTTATAAATAATTATCTATCAAATTTTGTAACAACGACAACTAATTTCTGACATAGTTTTGACCCATCCTACAGCGGTTCACGAGATAATTACAAAAACTCAAAAAGAAACAAAAAATTAGAGCTTTACGTGAACCGTGATATTTCGATTGATAATCAACTTTTTTAAACAAGCAATAAGTCGATTTCTTCTTCTTTAATTCTGAAGAACACCAAAACGAGAAGTTCATTTTGGCATTCACTGTTCTTAAGACGTAGTGAAAACAAGAACGGAGTAAAATGTCAACAACAACAAAAAACACTTTTCCGCGTATTTTTTGAAATTCATAAAACACTGAAAGTCGAAAAATTTCGAGAATTTGCACGAATGGAAGCTTGAACATCAAAATTCAAAGACGATAATTTTGATTCTCTCTGCATTATTTTGTAGAATTTATAGTTTTCAATTTCTATGCATTATAGAGTGATGAAGCCAATACAATTTTTTTTATGAAAATATATTAAAAATACCATTTCAACGTATAAAAAAAGGATCGAAAGATTTTTGTGAATGAATTATTTGTTAAAAGTGCATGAAAATCATTTTCAGTTACTAGTACATGAAATTTGAGTTACATTTGTAATTTAGAAGTCATTGAATTTTTAAGAATTCTCTAACCATTTTCTAATTCAATAGCAACCAATGTCATAAGTGTATATTGTTTACATTCTGAGAATATTTGACATTTTTCATCAATATTAATATTGTATTACACTTACACATAAGATAAAGGAAGACCATGGGGGTAGCGAGTAGAGTAACGATCTTCATTTTTCTGAATAGAAACAACGATTTGAACTATATTCACTTATATACTAACCGTCTAATTACGCAGAATTATCTGTTGCGTAAGACATGATTGCTCAATATATCACTTTATCTATTATGTGAAAGAGTGTGGGAAGACAAAGGCTATTTATTTCAGATTTTAGAATCCTTGAAAACTGTCAGTGTCGTGATAAGAATATTTTTTTGGTGCCAAGGTGCTTTCAGAAAATAGAGTTAACATTTATTTAATTACCAAATAATGTGTCAAGTATAACCAATTTTAAGACACTCAAACTGAGATCGAGAATATTTTTTTTAATGGAATGTACATGTCTCTAAACGCGACAACACATCAAAATAATAGGTCTGTTGGAGGCTTCAACCTTCAGATGTTTTTATAGCAGACATCTCTGCCGGTCCTAACAGCAGAGACCTCTGCTATAATTTAAACATCTATTCACTGGTAAAAGCCTCCAACCGATCTATCATTATTAACCAGTATAACAAAAAATCATTTTAAAATACATCAAGTGATGAAAAATAATGCGATGTATAAAACATTAAAGAGATTAAAACAAACCTGAATAAGAGTCGGCTTCAGACAATAATATTTTTATTCGGCAGCAGTACATAATTAATTTTATGATGTTAAAATGTGTCTAATGCTTGGTCAAGTAATATTTGCAGAAACGAGAAAAAATTTACCTCGTCTCGGATTTGAGCCGGGAACGCCACTTTTCATGAGTGAAGCGTTGACCAATTACGCCACACAGTGGGGCAAAATGACGAAAAAATGTTCAAAATACGATTCCGGCTGGAATTTTCAACCAATTTAAAAGAAATTTCTTTCGAAAATTAAAGCTAACTAAGTTCTTAAGAGATTCCTCGAGGTCGATTTTCTTATGAAAATTTATTGTTTACTTTATTTATACACAAAGTTGGCAAAAACCGTAAAATTTAAGATATTTTTACTATGATAACACGCAAGTAATTAAAAATGATTGATATTGGTATTCAATCAATAAATAAACATTCATGAAACATCACCCAATAGTTTTTTTATAAATAAATGAATTGTTGTCAAAAATTGTATTGTTATAAACAATGATAGGTGATTTTTGAGTGGTTTTGGACATTTATTGAGCGATTTTCGTTTTTAATCCAATTTAAAGTAGCATAAAAACATACGAAGACAGAACGGAACATATTTCTTATTTTTATAAACATATTTTACAAACAAATGCGCATTTTGAACAATTTTTAAGTGTTTGAGGTACTTTTTTCCAAGAAATGCTTTGTTTGACTTGGGAGTGATGTTGCAATAAACTATGTTGCAATTTCATGACAATTTTGTGATTGTTATAAAGAAATTTTATAAACAAATGCGCAGTTTGAGCAATTTTTGAGTGTTTGAGGTACTTTTTTTAAAATACTTTGTTTGACTTGAGAGTGATGTTGCAATAAACTATGTTGCAATTTCATAACAATTTTGTGATTGTTATAAACAAATTTTATAAACAAATGCACAGTTTGAGCAATTTTTAAGAGTTTC
>JAUMHM010000016.1:4431607-4460578 GCA_032362435.1 Melikaiella ostensackeni
GGTGGAAGGATGACTTTATGTACAGGGATAAGACTTTCCTGTATAATATTCATAGTACCTGGAGTTAAATTTTGTCTAAGTGGCCAGTCTTTTTTCACATAATGTTGCTTCCGGTCTCGACTGTCCCATTCACAAATAAAGCATGGACGTTTTGTGAATCCACTTTGTTGGCCTAATAAGATTGTCTTTATTTTTGAATCTCCGACCAAATGCCAACTGTGAATATCATAATTCAATTTCTGGAGCAGTAAATGAAAATTTTAATATTCTTCTTTTAACACGACAGAATGACCGACTGGTATAGGGGCATATATGTTGCCATTATGGAGCAAAACAGCTTTTGAACTTCTTGTCGAAAAATCTATAAATAGACGCCAGTTACTAGCTTCATACTTAACGCACTCAAGTTCATTCATTAGTCCTTCAACATCGTTACAATATACCAAATTCAATTCATTTGAAAAAAAAATTCCTAAATAAGCGATCTCGATTTCGGTAGAAAGATATACGAGTTCCAGGAGCTGTTACGCTTTCAGGCTCATTTTATGAGCCTGTTAGCGACAAACTGTCCTCTCCTTCAAGGAGCACCTTCGGGTCTTCTTGTTTGGTCGGATTCGATATTGAAAAAACTTTGTTGTTCTTTCGATAATCCTGCGTCTCGAACCAAGTCACTCAGTTTATCTTGAGTAAACACATTGAAATTCGTATGTTGATCATCCATTTCTTCCAATTCATCCATAAAACTGTGATTATTATATTTGTCTCTTGATTCTTCAACTTGCATGTAAATTTTTTCAGCATCTGTATTAGAAGAATCTTCTTTAGGCGACATCTCAACTTCTCTTATATCATGATCAATGGTGATGAGGACAGGAAGGGTCACAGACTGAACAGATGCACAAGATATATGTTTTTACGGTTGTACCCAGATGTATTAGTTAAGCAAAAATAGCAGTCCGTGTTATGACCTGTCGGATTTCGCCAAATCATTGTCGATGTAAATCTTGGTTTTTTCTGATAGTGAAGTTGCAATCTACATTTCATGCTTATAGTTTTCGGAGTACACAAACTGTCCATTCCACGAGTATCTAAACTGAAGAAATTTCTGTAATTTTCTTTTGATTTATTTGTAAATGGCTTTCTTTCAATACTGATGACGTATTTCCCACAAACAACACAAAAGTTGTCAACACGCGTATTGCACGGCGTCATTCCTATTCTTGTAGTAGTAGACTCTACATAGGTAGGGAGTAAACTGTCTTTTGTTCGCACAAAATTCATCACGACCGTCTTGAAAATTGGAAGCCACAAGCTTTCATTGCTGCGGTGAAGTTAGCTGACGGGTAATGAAACAGGCGAATCGGATAAGTTCGACTTCATAAAGACAATCGTGTCGAATTGTAAGAGCTGTCAAAGTTACTTGCAGATTTGTGTAAAAGAGGGAAAATACACAGGTGTCAGGGTAATAACTACCCACATGGGATGAGTTTTGTTGCAGGTAATCTTTACCCTATAATCAAGGTAAAGATTACTCTTATTTCTTCCTGTGTTCGCCAGTGACCCGTTGCCCGCCGTCACCACGTGGAGGTGCCCTGGCGGCCAAAACAAGATATATTCAGCAGACATAGTGCTTCCCCAGGTAACACACTTCCTCTTACTGCACGCGCGATTGCAGCAGAAATGCGCCCGAATTGCAGCAGTGTCTGCCCATTGGATGTAAATGTAAGTGCGAATGTCATTTCCTCTGTATCCGGCTACCATGACGAGATACTTGTTAGGGAATTCAGAATGATCGATTTCACCTTTCATATGACCTCTAGAGGTCACGAACCCGCGTGTAAAAATATATCCGAAAGTAAAATTTCCCGCTCTTTCAGAATCTGGGGTCAAAAAGATGATATCTCTCGAATAACGAAAATGACCTTCAAAATACCTTGATCCTGGCGTGTAGGGGTCATAGGGGCCACGAATTCGTGATCAGCGCACCCAAAAACGTATTTGGTAAGGATCATTACCTCAATATTAGCAAACCATGACAAACTACAAGGTTCAGAAGTACTAAAAAATACTTTTGACCTTCATGTGACCTCTAGAGGTCACTGGGACTCGTGGGTAAAAATATACACGAACATGAAATTTCCCGCTCTTTCAGAATCTGAGGTCAAAAGAATAATATTTCTCGAATTAACGAAGTTGACCTTGAAATGACCTTGATCCTGACTTGTAGGGGTCATAGGGGCCACGGATTTGCAATCAGCGCACCCATGAACATATAGTCTACTTGGTTTGGTCGGAGGACTTTTCGATTTTATTTTGTGGCCCTGTGTTATCATAACGGTCGACCGTTATGAAAAAAATATTTTTGCTATAAATTATTAAATACGTGTTGGTTCGGTTAGCACAGTCACAGAAGACTGAATGAGAACTGCGAGACGGTATTTATGAACGTTCCCTAAACTTAAAATTATTTTTGAAGAAGTATCATGATTGAAAGAGCCGTTTTTAAATTTTGAGCGCAGAAGATTTATTTTTTCGAAATTCTATTCCCTTGAGAAGCAACTGCGCAAAATAGTTTAGGTTGATTCCTCCCTCTTATTATTACAGTGATCCTCAACTTGTTTATTAAAATAATTGAAGAATCGAGTAGAAAATTAGCAAGCTACGTTTGATGTACATTTCACAGTCGAAAAGATATCATCAAATTCTGGATAAAACCGGTGCATTTATCTTGATTCTTTTTTTCCAATCACTTTACATTATTCATAACACTATTTTGTATGCTGCAAAACGTGATTTTTATCTGAATAAAAGTTAATTAAAGTTAAAATTAAAATTATTAAAGTTATCTAAATTAGTAAAAATAACTAAATGAAAAGAGGGTCAAGTTTCTAGATTCAAGAAAGTCGTTTCTTTTTTTTTTTTAAATTCAAGAAATTAAATTCAGAATGAATCAAAATTGAAATTTCTCTTTGATAACGTCCAGCATTCAAATTTAAAAAAAAACCAAAATAAAAAAATTAGTAAAAGTAGGCGCCATGCACCTGAAAAAAAAAGTATTTCGTAGCCTATAACTTTGTTTGGATTGAACGGAATATAGATTTTTTAAATTAAACATGATTCTGGTTCAATTAACTTAAAAAGCATACTGAGATTTATAACCTTATCTTGTTGGGGTACCCGTACTCGAGTCGCACGGCTCAGCTACCTAGCCGCCCCATGCTTCTAAAAATCCCCTTTTTTGTTTCTTTTTCCCACGTTTGGAACCGGTTGACAGATTCCAAAAAATTGAATTCCTGGAAAGATTCACTTTTTCTTTGTTTTATAATTTGTAATAAATATAATTTAATTCCTTTGACCTCAGATGAAAAGAAATAAAAATTCATAAAAGCCCATATTTAATTTTTTATTTTACTTTCAATTTAGTAACAAGAAATTAATTTTATTACAATAAAAGGAATTTTACATTAATTTTGACACTAAACGAAAATAATTTCGATCCAATCATGATGCAATTTCAGACATTACCTAATTTTGGGCCAAATCAAGAAATAACAAACCAAAGTTTAGTAAAAAAATTTTTCCTCTCAGTAACGAAATGGAACGAAAGTTGCGTTCGGATGACTATTTTATTGTAAAGAAAAAAGCATATTTTCAATTTTTCTCCAAAAGTATAAACTTTAGAATAAATATAGAATGAACTACAAGCTACATTATTAGGCGAAAGAATCAGCTTCTCTATTACCAACATTTCTTGTGATCTTGTTTTATATTAAACCCTTTTTATGGGGAGTGTTGTATTTGTGAAGAAAAAATATTGTTCAATTATTCTGTAAAATTAAACGTTAGCGACTACATTATTGGGGGAAAACGATTTGTTCTTGAACTCTCTTTATCGCGACACTTCACAAGAAAATGTAAAGAAAACCTCTTTTTTTCATAATAAACTGCATTATTGTCCATAAAAAGGGTTCAAGGTAAAAAAACAAGAAATGTCGGTCGTAAAAAAACGAAAGTTTTTTTTCCATACGGTAAAGCGGCCAGTCTTCATCAGATTAAGCAATTTGGTTAACTTTGGAAATTTTATTACAATCTTAGAAAGATAAGGATGAAAATTAAAGAGCACTTGTAGAATCTCTAACTATTAATGGTTAATATGCACTTTTGTTTTTGCCAAATACTCTCTTATATTTTTTGAAATGAATGTTGAACATAAGAGTAAAATAAAAGTGCAGTAATCGCCAGTCCGTCATCTCAGCTTACCAAGTGATCAACACGTCGCCTATCTTGAGTGTTAATAGGTGTTGTTGCGCCATGCCGCCCGGATGGTAAAAAGTGGTGAGCGAGCGCGCGCGCAGCGAAAACCTGTTACCGCTCAAGGTAGGCGAAGGAAAGAATTTTTTCAATATAATCACCTCAAAGTACAAGGTTTAACTTTTAACTTCAGCCCCGCTACAAGTTTCTAGAACGTCAGGTTTGCACCTTATGTTGTTTTTAAAAAACTGCCAAAAAGGCTAATTTCATCAAAAACCTAACCTGATGGAGCAAATCCGACACCAGATTCTGATTCATCGGCCCCAAAAACATATACGTATGGTAGTCTGGTTCAGTCGTCATGCAATTTTTGTTGTGTGCCTGGTTACCCTTGGAGGTTACGCTTCAACTAAAAAAATTAAAATTCAGATCTCTGTTCCCATTCTTCACATACTTCACAGTTATTTTATATTCTTTTCACGATTCTAACCAGGAAATTGAATGTTTGTAAACAACTGTCAGACTGCATTTTAAAAATTTTCTTATCAAAACCTCAACAAATGCACCTTCTTGATTGGCTAGCTATGTACAAAAGCGATCACTGGTCATAGAACAGAAAAAAATTCATGTTGTCAAAACCTGTTATCGCCTAGCCAGTAAATATTTAAGAAGGGGTTAAAACGTTGTTTTCATCATTTTTTTGTTTGAAAAAATAATTTTAAACATAGGATACCATACTCCTCATTAATAAACGTTTATTTCTTCATTTATTTGCGAAAATTTGATATCCGTATCTCACATCATGGCGTACGAAATCTATGATTTTTCCGTTATCTCGTGAGTTTCAAGGGATAATATTTTTACTCTCCCATTTGCTCAACGAAAATAGTCTTAAATAAGTGTCACTGTGTTTATCAATGTTGAAATTCACTTACAATTTTGTTCAAAAAATATTTGGGAAGGTTTATTCTCAATTTTTAATACATAAACCTACCAACGGGCAATCACTGGCCCAGTCTTGGCGATGACTGGATGTTTTACCTTAATGCAGTTTCTAAAGTTTATAGTTTTAGAGGAAAATTAAATAAATCGTTTTTTCTTCAAAAAAAGTGAAATGCTGTCCATAAAAAGGCTGTGAGGTGAAAAAAGGTAACAATGAAAAATGTTGGCCACAGAAAAATAAAACTTTTTTCACTTATAATGGGGTTTCTAAAGAACATATTTTTAGAGAAAAATTGGGAAAAAAGTAGTGGCGTGCAAACTAGTTCGCTTCGACTCAGAACCGACATCTCGGCGTGAGTCATGAGTCGAATTTTTCGACACCGACTCAATCTGTGATCGAATCGAAAAAATCCGAACCGACTAAGCGCGTGAGTTATGAGTCGACTTTTCGAGCCCGAATCAATTCTACTTGTTGCATTCTGTTAAAAATAATTTTTTTTATTCAACAAATTCTAAACAAATTATTTCTATCCAAATTCATCCAGTATATAATCATTGTAGAGAATGTTTCACAGAACGAACTGAGCCATTGTTCATTAAGATTGAATGACACTTTTATTTATTAAATAGGCTTCTTGCATGATTCACAGCAATAGAATGTTTCGAATAATATAATATCTGCTCTTGAAATTGGTGAATAAAAAATGTGGATCAAATACTTTAATTCTGAGAAAAATTAAAAATAAATTAATTATATTTTGAATATTACAACGAACTTGAGTTGTTGAATTACTTCTAGCCTTCTACCAATCAGTGACTGTATTAAAAAATATGCGATTTTTATGATAAAATAAAAAATAAATACTTCATGAAAATTGGTTCCTCTATAATCAAAATGGGTATCGTCGATAAGTAGTTCTCATTCAACATCAATACATAAATTCAAATATGATACACAGATGCGTTCAGTGAGTTTAGTAGCTTCTAAAAAACCAATTTAATGAATTTAATATTCAATTGCATCACGTCCAGCAAAGTGCTTTGATATAAGAGTTATAAATAATACTCCATTTAATCTCAAATGGAGTCGGTTTTGAAAAATTCGACTGAATCTAAACTTGAGTCGATGTCGAAAATTCGACTCATGACTCACGCGCTGAGTAGATTCGGATTTTTTCAATTCGATCCCAGCTTGAGTCGGTGTCAAAAATTCGAGTCGAGTCGGATTTTGTTCAATTCAATGCTCAGCTGAGTCGAATCAGATTATAGTTGACGCAATTTGAATCATGCACATCACTGGAAAAAAGCTTTTTTCTTCACATTAAAATGAAATACTGTCCATTAAATGAGTGTACGATAAAAAGGTAACAACAAAAATGTCGGTCACAAAAAGACAGATATTTTTTACCGTCTTCAAAAATCTATTTGCCTGCTATGTATGTATGCATGTACAAGTATAAATACTTTTGAAGAAGGCGCCAGAAACAACTATCAAACTCGAGTTACATAAACCGTGAATAAATAAAATATTGCGCTGACTTCACAAGCATTTATACTTTTGAAAATATAATTCGCTGATATTATCTATTGAAGTAGAAAATTATTCCGTTGTTTCTTCGTGTTTGTAGCATGAAATTATCCTGTTACTTCCTCGTGTTTTTACGTGGTCTTCTAAGTACTTAATTCCATAGAAGAAATTACTTTATACTCCTTAGCGCTTTTTCAAATTCGGTGAAGATTTTTTTTACTGTTTAGCGCTTTATTGAAGCTGGTTCTTTATTTTTAGGGTTACGTAGAAAACCTTTTTGTAATCGGTGAGATGGCTGTCCGTCCGTTAGCACGCCTAGCGCAAAAAGTATTAGGTCTACCGATATCATGTTTTGCATGAACATGTGGTTTCACGTTTCTAATGCGCGAAAAAATTAGGCGAACCTGGCGAAAATACTCGTCGAGAAACTGCTATGTAAAAACATGAACATTTAGACCTTTTAATTCAGAATTGCTCAAAATTAACTAAAATTTGGCTTAAAACCACCATACGGGGTCGGAAATTTTCCGAAAAAGCGAAAAAACTTGTTCATAAACTCCTAAGGTCCACATTAGAAAAATTATTCATAAATTCAACCCAAAGACAGCATAACGGATTGAAAATTTAAAATAAAAAGTGGAAAAATCTTAACCGTACCCGTTCCTAGGAAACCCTCAAGTGTGGGCGCTGGCCGCCCGCTACACGCATTGATTTTTAAACCGGACTTGCAGGCGAGCCTCGGCAAGCCAACGTCCCAAGCTGACAAAAATCACTTGAGCCAACAACAGCTTAGATGTACGCCTCATACGATTTCTTTTTGATGTCTGCTCCCGGTTTGTAAAGTAGGATTTGATATAGTCGGTACATTTTACGGCAGTCGAGATGCGCACTTTGAACTGCACATGAAAACTGCTTTAGGTATTAAGTCTTTATGAGGAAGTTTTTATGCGCACTTCCAACTGCGCATCAAAGTTACCTCTAAAGACTTTTATGTAACGCAGACATGATTGACGCGTTTTATCAGCCTATTTTTAGTTCTGAAAGTAGCCATTTACTATCGACTGTGAACAATTAATAGAGGCGTCAACCTAACCTTAAATGTCAAACGCCTATTTATCCTAGCGCGTTTGCAATACTTGTTTTCAACTCGCGCTTCGCCGTCGTTTACGCTTCGATCGTTATTGCAAACTTACGCTCGAGTAAAAAGACTGAGCTTGCTTCCTAGGTACACAGTACACGCCGCAGTTTTGATGCGTAGTTCGAACTGCGCGAAACGAAACGAATTGAAAAGAAAGTACTAAGGTCCTTGCATTATCTGCACTAGTGAATTAATCTTTTCCTCTTGGTATTGAGATTTCTGGACGCAGCTGGATCACTTGAGAACCTATGGTGATCTAAATTTCTGGGATTTCGACTATGAATCAATGGCTGAATACTATTTCTTCTGGCACGAGGTAAGGTTTAAATATACCGCCTGCTCCTTTGGCTTTCTCATCTGGAGTCTGGTAGCTGCATCGACCTTCTGGAAGTTACATGGTGAAAAATCTGAAAGCATGAAACTACTTTGATTTTTGGATTACTATATAATCCACTACAAAGGTCAATATCGAGGGCAAGAGAAATTCACCATTTCGCGTCCATAACGGTTTAGCAATTTTAGCACGTAATCCACTCTATTCGTCTTCCAGCCTCTCATTCCTTCAGCTTTTACCTTGAGTCAAATTTATATTCTCTCGTTAGCTTTACTTTTATTCAGACCTTTAATTCCTAGTTTTATCTTATACGTATGGTATTTTTTCCCCCAGAGGAATAAGTTTTTCTCTCTTAGCTTTAGATGGTTTTGCCTTTGCTTCTCCAGTATTCGAATTAACCGGTTTAATGTTGCTCGCCTGCTTACTTTTGTTTTCATTTGCACAAATTTATTTTGTTTTTCTTTCATATAGCCTTATACTAGTTTTATTTTGCTTTGCATGACATTGATGGATCTATTTGCCTGAGCTCGCTGCTATATCGCAGCCCACCCTCGGTTGGCCGGGGCCCTCGAGGCCGGGTCCGGGTTGAGGAATTACGGCTCGAAAATGCCAGTAACGAATTGTCATCGGAGTCAATCCCCACGGACGTTCAGCTCGAAAATGTTGTGTCTCAAGCCATGGAAACGGGTCAACTCCCTTACACGGGATCCCCCCTGAGGCTTTTTCTCGGGCAGTTGCTAGCATTCCCACCGAGAACCTGATTTCGTTTATCCCCCCTCCCCTCCCTAGCAACTCCGGCAGCGGTCTTCACAGGTCATTCGACCTACTCATTGAACTCACCCTCCTCGTGCAGTCTGTCCAAGTGACTGCACCTACTTGCTCCTCCCCCACACCTCTGGATATTTGAGGTTATCCCGACTCTCACATGATTTGGACTAATGAGTCGGACGACCAGGCATATATTTATCCGGAGTATACCTCCTTCCCCCCTTTTTGGTGTTCCTTGAAAGCAGAATTCTAGAAAGAAACGTAGGAAAACTCGATCCTTTCGCGCTGGCTGATAAGATGGACTGTATCATAACGGAGTCTCGACAAGTTTTCCGCAAAGGTCAGAATCGCGTTCAGACTTATTGCACGGATAAAATCGACGCGAATACCTTGGTCATACCCTCTTAACTGGGGAGATTGGGGTACACTGTCTTCATTCCTCCATCGTTGATTAGGAAGAAGGCATTTGTCAACGGTATTCCCCCACAACATCCTGTCTTGGACATCCTCAGAAGAGCAAATGATGATATTCGTGATCAAGTTATGTCGGTCAGGTATCGAACCAAAGATGACGGGTCCCCAGATGGAAGAGTGATCCCCCCCCCCCCCCGAAACGATGTTTTCACTGTCAGCGTTTTCGCCTTGGTTAAGACCAATGTAGGTCCTCTCGTCCAGTCTGTGAATTCCGTTCCGCATTTCATAGGGCGGAAATTTGTCAGAACAGAATTTTTTCTTTTTGTCCAATTGTGGAGGGCCCTATTCAACTTCGTTACGTTATTGCGTTGCGTATTCATACAAATTCGAGATTATGAAATATCGCTATGGGAACGATCGCGGATATGAGGAAGCGGATCGAAGATTGATGAAGATGAGCGTCCGTTCCTCGCCCTGGCGGTCGCAATACGGCGGCCTCCTCTCCTCGAACCTCTCCCCAACTTTCGCAGAGTTCCTTGAAAGAGGCTATTTCTGAGTTTCTTCATAATAGCAACGAGACGAACCACAGGGTTCGATCTGCATTTTGCGCACTTACCCGTGAGGACGCTAATTAGGCTCTCTCCTTGATCCAAAATTCTTCAAATTTTCGTTTTTGATTTTTCCAAGTAGGCTTTCCACTTCGTTTTAAATTTTTAGTTTGAGCAAAAACTTGTTTTTGCTTTTGTTTTTTCCTTTTTTTTTGTTGCCACACCCGTTACATTGGGCTACCACTAAACTCAACTCATTCTGTTATACTCCTTTACGTTGGTTTCTTGGGTCTAAGCCTTATCAGAGATAATTAGATGTTAACCCTCATATTTGGAAAAGGGTTCGCATCTGAAGTAGTTTAGTTCTCGGCAAATATTTTTCTTCAATTTGAGCTTATTAAAGGCAACTGGATGTCAACCTTTATAAGTTAGAAGGGTTCATATCTGAGGTACTTTATGTCCTTGAAGACAGTTTTAGTTTTATTATTTTTTTTTATTTGAGCCTATCCTCACACTAGTTTACAATTTCTTAAATTTTGTCCTTGAAACATGGACCCCAGGCGCAGGTTCATTAAGTTCGACAACTGGAATGCGTACAGTGTGGTGCATAAGAGACCGGAAATTGAATCCCTCTCACATGTAAATGACCTAGACGTGCTATGAATCTCGAAATCCTGACTCACTAGTGACTTGAGCTTTGAGATTAAAGGGTACCTTACTTGCAGGCGAGATCGGCCCCACGGACGGGGTAGGGTGTGCTCATCCTTATAAGCGAGGGGTTTGCGGTGCACGTGGTTGATCTAGAGGGTACCTGGATGGAAGACATCGAGATCATAGGTCTCACGGTGTTTACTGTACTGGGAATGATTGCTGAGGCTTCTGCGTATGTTCTCTCGGAACCTAGGGTTGCATACGACCTTTGAAATGCTTTTCTCAACCGTTTGGCCGAATATGAAATGGTGATGTTTTGCGGTGACTTCAACGTTCATTCCCCAATTTGGGGGTCACTTGACCCTAGGAAACCAAACTACTCAGGCAATCAGCTATCTACTGCGATTTTTAACAGAGGTCTTGCCCCTCTTAATGATTTTGAACCGATCTTCGATCCTCCTTCAGGGTATTTGTCCAATAACCTTTACTTGTAGGCTGGTTGTGTCCCCCACTTCTGCCCGAGGACAGAAGGAGGATCTGGTTCCTGCTCTCAGTGAAGACTTCGAGGGAGGTATTGCAAGGATTTGGCAGGTTGCAAAGGCTCTCGCCTCCATTCGGGCTCCCTGTATACTGACGTTATTACAGACCTAGATTCCCCGGTCATCAGGAGAATACAGGAGGAGATAGCCCGACCCGACATCCTTTTCATTATCGTGGATCCAATCCGTGACCCGGACGACACCGGCCCAATGAATCATGTTTCTTCTCGGGAAAAATTCTCTTCGGCTCTCTCTTCAAGCAAGGCTAAATCAGCTCTCAGCTCCGGGAATGGATTGCATCACATACCAGGTCATTAACGGCCTCTTTGATATGGTTCTTCACTTAATCCATGGTCTTTTTAAAGCTATGCTTATGGATTCGTCCTTTTCGGAGTCCAGGAGGGGTATGCTGGTACATTTCATACTAAAGGCTGGAGAAAAGGGATTTCGCCCGATTTTTCTTACCTCGATATTCTGCAAGCCCTTAGAGAGACTATCTAAGAAGCGAATGGATTTCCTTGCGGAGCATAATGACTGGGTTCCAGACTCCCACTTTGGTTTCAGGGGAGGTAAGTCCTTCATGGATTCTGTTGTGTTTCGGTGAGGGCAAGTCGACGCTTGCTCTGGTTCTGGACTTGAAGAGGGCATTTAATAAGGTACTGCCCTTGGCCTTGATCGATGAGTTGAAGGGGTTGGGCGTTCCGGGAAGACTTCTGAACTTTGTTTCCTTCCTCGTCTGCAAGAGAAACCCCTTCTTCTCGTCTGATGGAAGGGAACCTAGAGTGTGCAGGATCCGTGAGTTCTATTCCATCTCCTGTTCAGCCTTGCGCTTAGACGACTGGCGGCGTGTTTTCCAGAAGGAGTAAGGGATTCTATGCCAATGACGTACTCCTGAATAGCATCGTGGATGATGTTCAGGAAAGCAAGGCCTTTCTGGCCCGGGCTGTTGAGTTGCTTTCCTCTGGTTAGTCACCGTGGGTCTCTCCATATACATTCCGAAGTGTCAACTATGCATCTCCAAGAGATTTTCAGTCAGGGGTGAGGACATCTCCCTTGAAATTGGGGGTGCCCCTCTATTTCTGGGTGCAAGTGTCGCGTTCCTGAGAGTGCCTCCCTTCTGTATGCCTCTCTCCGTGCGGCCCACGGTTGTCTGAGTTCAACTCCTATCTCGGTCTTACGTTCCGAGGCCGCTGAGGTACCTTTGTCTCTTCGAAAATCCTTGCTGGGAAATAGGTTTATCCTCAGAAGCCTTAGTTGGATTGGTAAACCATTGGTGCATAGGTTGCTGATGCTGGCGGAGAGAGCAAGGAACAGAGAATTTCGACTTAATCTTGAGCAGATTGAGCTGATATCGGCCTATGATGCGATGGTTGCCGTCTGTCCGCTTTCGACATGACCTACTTTTCGTTTTGCCTGTCTTCGTCGACAAGATTTCGATTTTTGGGCGGCCTTGTACTGACCTTTTTGGAAGACTGCGGGTTCTCAGACGATGTACTTCACGCAGGTTGATATCAAGACTGCTAGGCCGTGGTTTCGAGGACTTGATCTCCCGAGGCGCCACGTGATTCTTGTTACAAGACAAAGAAAGACCCACACTTGTACGGAAGAACATTTCATCCGCATGGGTTGAAATCTACCCTCGGTTTGTGAATGTGGTGCCCAGCTCAGGGACCTTCAGCATTTACTTTATCAGTGTCCTCTTCTTTCAGTGGGCCGGCCCGCTCTGTTCGGTTTTCTTGATCGAGTCAGCCCGGGCCTGCCCCTGGAACTGGTTAATATAGGGGACTTAATTTTCAATCCCACGGTTGAAACAGTGGGCGAGCTGGGACGGTTTTTCGCGCGGGTCATAGTCTAGGGAACTTTTGTATATACTTCAAATTCAATACTACCCTGCGAGGGTGATCCTCCCTCTCTCTCCTCCCAAGTGGGCTCGGACGGACTAGGCCGCCTTCGAGGGATCAGTCCATGTCAGCAACATGCTAGACGGATCAGGGAATACAGCTTCTGATAATCTAATCATTGGTTCTTAGTGTCTACTCCCCTGGCTTCTTACTGATTGAATCAGGACGGGGAGGCAATTTAAATGCTTTACTAGCAGAGGATACATGGCTCAGAGGCCAGTAGAAAATTCAACTTCAGACATTTACGAGGTGTGGACAAAAAGTTCGTGGTTTGATTAAGGTCGAGTAAGATCTCTGCTTTTGGCACCTATTTTCGTGAGCGTAGTTTTGGTCGTGTCAGCGGAATGCAGCGAGACGTTTTAACCGAGCGTTTTAACAACGTGTTGATTATTGCAATGACTGGATCGAGAATGACCAGGATACAAATCTTCTCGAAAGGGTGATTACTGGAGACGAAATCCGGATTTACAAGTATGACCCTGAAAGAAAAAGAAAAAGTGAAGAGTGGAAGCACCCTGCCTCGCGTCGCACCTAGAAAAAGGGCAAGAGTCGTTTAAAAATCAAGACCATGCTCATAGTTTTTTTAGATAATCGTGGAATTGTTCATCATGATTATGTTCCAGCAGGTCAAACTGTTAATGCAAAATTCTATGATGAAGTCCTGAGGCGTCTGCGTGAACGCGTGCGACATGCACGATCCGAATTGTGGGCGGAGAACGCGTGGATCCTGCATCAGGACAATGCATCCACGCACACCGCGCTCGTTATGCGTGAGTTTTTGGCCAAAAATAATGTCACTTTCATGGACTGACCTCCCTATTCGCCTGATGAGGCACCCTGCGACTTCTATCTGTTTCCCAAAGTGAAAAATATTATGCGGGGTGAACATTTTAGGGGTGTTAATACGATGTAACGAGAAACGACGAAGCTCCTACAGGGACTGACAAAGAGGACATGCAGAACTGCTTTCAAGAATGGAAGAAACGTTGGAACATGTGTATTCTGTCAGGAGGAGAGTTCTTCGAGGGTGATCACATCCCCGTTCCGGAATAATTAAAAGTAGATATTGGTCTTTGAAAATTTGCTGAGAATTCCTTGACTCAGGAAGCAGTAAGTTTAAGGATACCAAATACACGTTTTTGACGATTTTTAAGAAAAATTTTATATATTTGTAATTGTCAATCATAGATCTTAAATCCTTAACTTTTAACTCGCTAACCCCAAAATTGAAAAAAATTTCATTGATAAAATTTAATCCAGAATATCTGATTGATGATATGGTCTTGAACGATCCACGACCCTAAACGACCAGATAGGCCACTTGAAATGGATAAAAAATTAAATTTGATCATTTTTTCAATTTTTGAATTACAGATTCAAAAGTTAGAAATTCAGAATCTGCGTTTTTAAATGATTTTTCTATACCTAAAACTTTTCTTTAAAAGTTTAAAATTAAAATACATATGATACAACTCGTACGCAGAATAAGATACGTCAAAACAGACAACATTTTCAGATTCACCTTTCAGAACATACAGTATATATAAGTATGGTATTAGTAAAAAGTGATTTTATCAATAAATATAAATAGATAAATGATACAAATAATTTCAGAAATACAAAAGGAGATTAAGGTTTGTGTCACTCTACTCTTGATACAATAGGACCATAAATAAAGGGATTATTCTTTGTACCCAAGTTTTGACAATTTCTTAACATTTTCTTACAAGTTCTGACTCTTCCTGTCGTTTTCCGTCGAGAAACGTAACAATTCTCGTCAGAAGTCGTCAGGAATCCAGATTTTTTCTGACGGTTCTTGACGTTTTTTTTGTAAGGAGGGGTTCATTATTTTGTTGAAATGTACAAATTTTCGAATCGGTACAATGTTATAACTGGGACCTGCTTTATTAATCAAAGTTAAAATAAAGAACATTAAATTTTCTTCAATAACACAGGCACACGAAAAATGAAAAGTGGCAAGTCCACTGAACGAGGCCATTATACCTACATATGTTTTTGGGGTCGCTGAATCCGAATCTGGTGTCAGATTTGCTCAATTAGGTTAGGTTTTTGATAAAAGTAGCCTTTTTGGCAATTTCTTAGAAACAACATAGGGTGCGAACCTGAAATTCTATAAACTTCTAGCAAGGCGCAAATTAAAGATTGAACCTTGTACTTTAGAGGACTAGATTGAAAAAATTATTTTCTTCGCCTCTCTTGAGTGGTAACAGATTTTGGCTGCGCGTGTTCCCCCACTATGCCGCCCGCAAGATAGAAAGTGGGGAGCTAGAGCGCGCGAGCGGCAAAAACCTGTCACCGCTCAAGATAAATGACGATGATAATTTTTTCAATTCAATCACCTTAAATTGCAAGGTTCAATCTTCAATTTGAGGCCAGCTAGAAGTTTCTAGAACGTCAGATTCGCGCCCTATGTTGTTTTTAAGAAATTACGAGAAAGGATCATTTTCTCAAAAACCGAAGGTGATGGAGCAAATCTGACACCAGATTCGCATTCAGCGACCCCAAAAACATACAAGTATGGTGGTCCGGTTCAGTGGACATGCCACATTTTATATTTCATGTGCCTGTATAATTGATCGATAATTATTATCCATTAATTATTATTTCATTAGGAAAGAAAAAATCTTCAGAAACGTGAGTACTTTTTAATCGATTTTTCCTTCAAAAAAAGCTTTTAATTATACTAGACCAAAAAAGTAGCTTCTGGTAGTACTATCTTCAAAAGAGTAGCCCAATAATAGCCTCATGCGAAAGAAGTAGCAAACAGTACAGCAGTATGAGGCCTACATTTCATCCCATTTAGAAGACTCTATTGGCTCGCATCATTTTTCTACCGGTGCTCAAAAATGCCAAAAGAAGTCTTTTTTCTTAATTTTTGACCTCGTTTTGTTTTTGAAGACTTGAGCCCATTGACTACTTTTGTCATCGGATTCGAATTTCAGGTAAAAAAAACTTATCAAAATTAGTTTTCATTGGCTAAAAAGACTGAAAAAACGTTCAAAAATGTTAGACAGTTATCAATCACATCAGTTTAAGAAATTACCTGTTGGCGCATCAAGTTCAATTCCTATCCAATTTCCAGAGGCAAACTCCGTAGGGCCAACGTATGCTACGACTCCAGAATAACTGTAAGGTCGAACCAAGACCGATTCTCCTACAACGACCCAATCTGGTAAAGGAGCTTCGATTCTGGTCAGATCATGTTTTGAACCAAAGGCCAAACTTTTCTCGCTGGTATCGTCTATATATAATCAACATATGATTATTTTCATAATGTAAGAATTGAGAATGTATGTTTAGGATAAATCTAAAAACATTCATCTCGATAATGATAATTTATGGAATGATGCAAGCTTTCCTACTCTTACTAGTATTCCACTTGCCATCGATTCGCTCGGAAGAGCTATTATTCCCATCCTCATAGGACATTGATGATTGCATTGTCTGCTCCAAACGAGCAGCCGCCTTACTTTCCGAAAATCGTGGACGGACCATAGGAAATGACGCTCTGTGCTGAGAACTTGGTAGTTTGCCGCTATTAAGTGAAGTCCTTCTTCTTCGAACAACCTGTATGCAGAAACTTGAACGTTAAAAAACTTTAGTAATCTTATGAAATCATCAAATAAAAAACCACAGTTTATACAGAATCAATTTTAATAAATTTTACACAGAACATCGGCGATTCAGTTTACCATGCTTCTGTTTCCTGTACCGATAGAGGTTACGTGTATTTCTCGAGTGCTATCATTTTTTGGCTGGTGAAAAGGGGAGAGCTGAGTGAGTACGATGAGGGTGTTATGAGTGAGTCTGGAGTGAAAGTGTGAGTATGAATGAAGGGAGTGGTAATAAGTTGTTCTATGACTGGAAAAATAGAAAAATTCATGAGAGTTGATTTTGAGGTTAAGTTAGGTGCTGTGAGAAACTAGGTGATCTGGCAAGGGTAGGAGTAGTTGCGATGTGGGGGGTGAAGGATCGAGAGCGTGTTAATAACAAAAGAGTAAGAGGAACAAAGGGGTAAGTTTTTTGGCTGAGTTTTTGGGGTGCGAGAGAAAGTTACGAGCAAGGGAGGTGAGGAGTCAGGTGAAGAAGGATTCAAGGTAGCCTGGTGGATAAAGTAGAGCGGTATGCCGGTTGTGCGTAGTCCACAGTCCGACACTAGTAGGCGACAGCTGGACGATGAAGGCTTAGTTGAGAACAGCGAAGCGAATAGGGACAGGGATGGTTCAAAAGAGAGAGGGGATATCGCGGGTGACGATGCAGGCAGTGAGGGTAGTGCTGATGAGCTGTTCGAAACTAGTAAGGGGGCCGTAGCTGCGGTAGCGGCTAGCCAAGCAATAAAAAAAAATCGTGGGAGGCCAACAAATATTGAGAGGCTGGACAGATAAAGATCGCAGAGCGCGGGATCGAGTAATTTGTTACACAATTGGCAGAAATCAGCGAGCGCGAATAGCAGTGAAATGGAAAATACGGGGGATGAAAAAAAGATGAAATGAGAGGAGACTTGGGGAAGACTAGATGATGCGAAGAGGCAAGGGAGGGAGGTAAAGGAGGAGGTAAGCAAAGCGAAACGAAAATGGAAAGAATCGGATGAATTATGGCAAAAGCAGAAAGAGAAGGTCTGGAGTAAATTGGAAAGTAGAGAGAACAGACAGAGAGACAATGAGGGGTAAAGAAAGGGGAAATGAATGCGTTAGAAGAGAGAGTGAGCAAACTAGAAATAAGGAATGAACATGAGGTGAAAGAGGTAGGGGGTAACGGAAAAAGGAAAAAGTGTGCAGCGAGCATGCATGCGGAGAATGAAAGGGTGTGTTTGAGACTGAAAGAGGTTGAAAGAAGAATGAAAGGGGAAGAGAGGGCGAAGAGAAAAAAGAATATAATAATTAAGGGCATGAAAGTGGACAGTGAAAATGGAGAGGATGAGATTGAAACCTGATGAGAGACATCGAAGCGAGAGTCACAGTGGAAGGCATAGAGAGACTAAGAGAGATTGAGGAAGAAAAAGCATGGATGTTTCTAGTGGAAGTAGAGAGTGAGGAGGACAGGTATGAAGTTATGGGAAAGAAGAAGTTGCTGGGCTGAGAGGAATAAAGAAGGTGGGGTAAAGATTGGGAGAGACAGGATATGGGTAAGCGGGGAGGTCTGGATTTGGGACGATGAAGTAGAAGGCTTGAGGGAGGGCAGGAAACGGGAAGTGAATGAAAGAGAAAAAGTGGAGGTTAATGAGAATACAGGTGTGACGGTGGAGTTTATGAACGACAAGGGAAATTGAATGCAGGAAGGAAAGTAGACAATTGCAAAAAGAAAAACGTAAAAGCAGAATTTTGGAATGTGTCAGGGTTAAAAACAAGTACAAAGGATTCTGGGGTGAATTGCAAAAGTGGGATGTGGTAATGTTGAGCAAAACGTTGGTGGATGAGAAGGAAACGAATCGGGTGGACAGGAGGCTTCTAGACTTGTTGAGAGAGGCAGGATGGTTTATTTGTAACGGCAATGCCAAGGGGAATAAAGAAGAGGAAATGACAATTCATAGTAGTTAGTGGAAACGGAAGCCCAGAGCAAGGTCGTAAGCGTATAGGATAAAGAATAATGGTTGACACGATATTGTAAGAATAGTTGGTAAGGTAATATATAAGGATTGTAGATAAGAAAATTAGTAACGTATCTGTAAAGACTTTTGTGCCCGTAAAAGGGAGAGAGTATCAACAAATAAAGACTCAGTTTACCTTTCCAGGCGGTACTTTAGTGCAAGTTACAAAAGTTCCTTCCAAGGGACTGTCGTCTCCAGAATTACGGGCCTGTCTGGTTTCAGTTTCTGTCTTTTTGTCATCGTCTGCGTCGAAATGCTGAACATTTCTACTCTGCTCAAATTCTTCACGATGCAATTTACTGTTATCTCTCGTAACAGCAACAGAAGCATTTTTTTTCGTTTCTACATAAGCACCAGCCTGATGCAAGTCCTTCCTTACATTTTCTGCATTCAGGAAAAGAATTCGATAAAAACATCATAATAAGAAAGCGGATAGGATATATTCCTATATTATTCGCTTTTTTTAATATTACTATAACTCTACATTTATGTAAATATACTTTTTTTTGTACTAAATTGTACGAAATTTGAAATTCAATCAGAGCCGACACGAACCGTTTGGATTGTGTGGAACAATCCACACCCGGGATTTCGAGCCGTGTGGATTTCCACACCCCGAATTTCTATAGTCTTCCAGCTCAAGGTTTAGCTATTTAGGAGGAAGAGTGAAAATCTTGCAAACTTTATTGGTGGCTAGGGAAAAGGAAAGATCTCACCCCGTCCCGCCATGGGACATCCGAAATGCATTTATTCATACCCCCCCGAGCGCCAGTAAATTTTACACTCCGAAAGTATTTGTTTTGTCGCTTCTGTCTTTAATGAATATGAAATGGTTCAAGTTTTATAATAAAGGGACATTCGCGCTAAGGTATGAAAAATTTATGTTTCAGATACAGGTTGAATCATATTGATAAGAAACATCCTTGTCTCACTCCCTTCCTAATGTTCGCTTCTACTTCCCAAATAAAATATCATATTCTACTTTGAACAATACTATGTTTATGCAGAATAAATTCAAGAAAGTTGAAAAATTTTCATTGAAAATTACATTTAATTCATGTTGTTTAATTTATGCTTATTACTTTTTTCTATGTAATTAAGGCCCCATGGGAGTCTTAAATTCAACATAAATTACAACTTCTTTTGAAAGTGATTGCAAGTAAAGTATTACCAAACGTTAGTAAAGTTAACTACTAAAAATCAGTCCAAGAAGAGGTTGGCAAGCGCTCTCAAAGGGTTTCGTATACGGCTGTGCATGATTTGGCCCAAATTTCTATCTATCTCTCAGCACGTTTAGAAAAAAAATATTGAAGCTACGAGAAGAGAGTGGCAAGTCGAGTGGGGGATGGTATAGGTTCTGAGGGCGAAGGATGGTTGGCACAGCGGATGAAGAGAAGGGGAGTGGGGGTATACGAGGTGAAGAGGACGAGGAGAGGGAGTGATGACGACCTCCGCTTACTACACCCTTCATGATAAGCGTTTGCCGCCGCTTCGTAAACTGATTATTACTTGAACCTTTGATTTCTAAATTTTGCTTGATCTGTGACCACCCTAGTGATTATTTTGATTAAAAAAATCATTTAGCCTAGTTTCCTCGAGTTGTAAATTGGTCAATTGAGAAAATTTGCAAAAATTAAACTAACCTCTACTGCAATCTTTTTCTGCGCAGGTGTTCTGAGAATCGTTTATTTGGTCAACAACTGTGTTCATTTCACCTAAATATTCCTCAGGTGACTCTTCGACAAGCGAACTGTCCATTCTCTCGGGTTTCTTGCCATCGAGTAGAGTTCTGTACTCAATGTCAGGTGTTTCGTCCACGCTGATAGACTTCACTGAGATCGAGTCTTCAGAAGTTAGATTCGTTGTTGAAACTGCTTGAGATCCGTATCCACTGCTGCTCATACTAGGCGTGTTGATTTTTGTAGACTGCAGTTCGACAAGTGAATCCAGAGTGCGGGAGGTTGTTAACGGTTTTACTAGTTTTAGAGGTACCTGAGTGATAAAAAATAATCATGGTTTAATATTTGTTTATATGTATTAATTAAAAATATGAAAAAAATGAATAATATTATTTATTGTCTATCAGCAAGCTACTTAGATTTGCGTATAGCAGAAAAAAAACACATTTTTTAACCGTACCTGGTACGTTTGGTAATCACAATAATCAGCCTCACTTTTTTCTTCATCTTCGTCTTGTGTAGGTGAAGACAATTGATTTCCCGTATTCGAAGTTTCTTCGTGAAGCGTCGTCATTCGTAGGCCTAATTTGCTCGCAACCATACTAGGCGAAGCTAAAACAAAAATATCACAGTTATAGGAGAATAGTACAGAGAAAGAGAGAATATTCATGTAAACGTGTTGAATCGTGCGCCACTTTATCAGAGCCAAACTGATCATAGAAACTCAATTGTTAATACAATTATGGAACTCTTTTTGCACCTTTTGTACAATCTGTGATTCAGAGGTTACTAATGAACTCAAGACGCTTAGGTTGCACTAAAAATGGCAGTTCGGAACTGATTCACTTATTCCTAGATCAGAATTTCTAAAAAAAAAAAGGGGCACTACTGAAAACAGAACGATGTCCTTCATATACTCCACGTGTGAATGAAGGATTTTCACAATCTCATCTCATGAGAGTCTTATATCAAATTTTATCATACGAATTTTCGAACTGTGAATTTTAACGTGATGAAATTTGTTAGTATTTGTCTGTCTGCATGATTACAGGTTTTGCTACAGCTACGGCAACTGTCGAAGGATTTGTCAAATTGAATTGACTTTTTTCACACTTTTTTAGGTGCTCAAAATGTTCAAGATATATAACAAATCCTAATCGACCTGATCTGTGCCAGCTCAAGTGAACCTTGGGAAATGTACAAAATATTTTTTTTTCGAATAACCTCGTATATATCGCTCCAACAGTAAATTGTCCACAGAATAGAAGAAAAATAAATGTTCTTTGAAAACGTTCTCAGTCATAATGTCATCCCGTTACAATACTAATAAAAGTGGTAGTTTCAGTTATTAAGGCCGAAAGAAAAAAAATTCAACATAAATTTCAATTTTTCAAACAAAAATTGCAGATTTTATCCATTTTTATAGTTCTGTAATCAATTTTTGTCCAATTGCATAAAACTTGGACAACTTAGACACAAATTAGAACTTTTTAATGGGTGTCATGAAAATTTAAAAGTCAAAAACACGATTTTTCGGTTTTTTGAAAATATCTCCACAATGCCTCGACGAAATTGAACAGACGATGAATTTCCATTATCCGGCTGCAGATTCGGATAAATTCACGTTAAGATCATTGGGATATCTCAAAATATGGTTCTTTAGAGGAAAAACCAAGAAAGAAAATTTTGTAAAATCAACCTGTTACTAAAAGTTAGTTTAACCAAAAATATTTTCAGCTTATCTGATGTCAAATAGTAAAATCAAATAAGGTAAATGGTTATTTCAACCATTTTCCTTAATGACTGTAACCTGTAAGCCCAGTGGAACTTTTTTATTTCCTCAAAAGGGATTCCTCTAGTATGACGGGTTATCGTAATACAGGGGCTCAAATTTTCGACATTTCACCACGCACGCCGATACTCAATTAGCCTTAGCTTCTACTGAAGTTATCCAATTAAAATTTTTAATTTTAAACTTATTTTTGAGTTTTCCTTCAAGTGCAGCCTTTTTTAAAATTGTCTTTATAAGAAAGCTTGTTTCTTTCTCTTGAACAAGATCCATCAGAGAAAACGGGGCGAAAGAAAATGGTGAAGATATATAACATTTCTTGCGCGCAGCTCCTGCGTCGCAAGCTTTCGCGTTTCAAATCCGGCTATAATGGCATTGGACACTTCGGCGCGTGTAGATACCCTATTACGCTGCGACGTGGCAGTTGCGCGCTAGAAATGTTAGACATCTCCACCAATCGGGATTTGAAATCATGATGTCACGACGTCACGTGACAGGCAAAATGGCGGAAACAACACGCGATGCGAAGGGTTTCTAATTTATTTTGCAATTATTTCGAAGAAATAGGATTCAGTATCCGCGAAAAAAGTTAGAGTGGACATTCTAAGAGAGAGAGAGAGAGAGAGAGAAAAAATTGTGCACATTGGACATGCTATAAGTTTTGGACAAATGTCAATTATAAGTTGATGGAATCTTCATTCTGTGTATTGTTGAGAGGAAAATGGTTTGTTTTTTTATTATTCAAAGCGATTTGAATCAACAAAAAACAGTAAATGTGATGACATGAATAAAAAAAAGTGATACATGCTGCAGTTTGGTTTCATAACGTAAAAAGAAGTGGTTTCCTTCCAGTTTTCACTATGCATACATTACACATTATCCTTGAAAAAATGTACAATTTTCTATTCGTTAGTCCAGTTTAGTATACTGTTCACATAAATATACCTTAATTAAGTAGAAGATAAGTTATGTTTTACTTGAAATAATACATATGAGTGGTATACGGGGCCTAACGTGATTTTAGGTTATGTGTTCTATAATAACGATAATAATTCATCATTTAGATATAAATTGATTATAACTTATTTTGAGTTGTTCCTCACATATATTATTATATTAAAGTAGAAGAAAATAGTAACATCCAGTCAGAAAATCATTTTTTCAACGATAATGTGTCTGATGAAAACAAGAAGGAAAAGCTTTTTTCCACTTTATGAGGTCCAAATACACGAATCCAAACTTGTCTTTTGATGCTACTTAAATTTCCTATTGTATTTATTGCCTTAAGCTATAAGAAATATTTATAAAATAATGATTTTTATTCCAAAATACAGATAGAAGAAGTAAAACGACCACGTTATTTTAGTACTGCATTTGGCCACCAGTTGGCGTATCGCTGTATTTCAGATCCCAATTCATTTCGCTCCATTTTCGTTTATAGATAATTTTCAAGAGAAAGAATCAAGCTTTTTTTAAAGAATAATTTTGAAGAAGAAAAAAACGCACATAAAGAAAAACTCAAAAATAAGTTAGAAATTGAAAAATGAACGTAAAATAATTTTTTTATTAAAAAAAATCATTGTTTTCATCGTGAAGCTGAAGAAAAAACTTTTCCATGAAAAGTTACATTGGATGGCTTTATTAGAAGTTAAGGTTGAAATTAGTTGAGTATCGACATTCGTGATAACATGTCGAAGATTCAAGCCCCTGTACTACAACAACCCGTCGTACTAGAGGAATTTCCCTTAGGGAATCAAAAGAAGGCCACTAGGATTAAAATTGAATGGAATCTTAGAAAGGTCGAAGACAAAATGTTTCCAGGCGGGTACACTTGAGGAATTTTGCCCCATTGTAATTAATTTCTGTAGTTATCGCAATTATTCTCGTACATTGAGAAAGAAATGTTCTTGATTCTACGGCACGCATATTCGCTATCTTCAAAATGCAAATGCTATTCATTAAAATAGATGTACTATACAGGCAATTTTCAAAATGATTTCAATTTTGCTTTCTGCAATTTGAGTGAAATAAAATTGTAATTTTTTTTTTAATTTTTCGAAAAATTTTTAATCCTTTCTTATTACTTCAGGTTCCACTCATGGCTTTTCCATGTTCTCAGATGACTTATAAAGAGTTAATCAATTTCAAGATTCTGGAAACTTCATGTATTTTTAAAATTTTAATAGAAAATGTTTATTCCGTATGATTGTAATCGATTATAACATTTATGACATAAAATTCGTTATAAATAATGGGTGACAGTGCATACAGGCGTAAGTGCCACGGGCTGTGTAGTGTAATAGTGTAGTCTAGTGTACGTTTTTACACTCTAATGTATAAGAAAAACTATCTATCACGAAAAAAATATTATAAAACGCTTTATTATGAGATAAAAAATGTTTAAAGAAACCATGACAACCTCAAAGTCACCCTCAAAAGAGATTTTTGATCATTTTTTTCTCTGGAGTCGTTCCTTCTTTCCGCCTGTTCTTTTCACGATTTAATAGGGGCGGATGAGGACGGCAAATAGCATTTTGATTTTTCTTTTGACAGAATATGTTGAAAATATAGGCTTTTTTGTATCTCAGGTGCGTCCTTTAAAGAGGCATAACGCCCTTTTCATAAGGACTTTCTCGGAAGTTGTTGCTTATTTCAGGATGTTCCCTTCAAGGTTCGATGGAATTTTAAAAGTTGTCGAAGTACTTTCTTGTTATTAAAAAAAAATTGTACAAGTTATACAGCATTTTGTATTTGGGGTAAATTTTGTATTGACGGATTTTCGGCAATTTTATGAGGGATTTCTCGGAAACGGTTGCTTCTTTCTGGACGTTCCTTTCAATGTTAGACAGAGCAAAAAAAGAACGTGGAAACACTTTCTTACTTTGAAAAAAAAATCAAATGCACAAAGTTTATGCAGCTCAAAGTATTCCACTTACAGTTTTCCAAGCGAGGCGCATCGTCATGTCCACAAGAGTTTTCTCACAGATGGTTGCTTTTTTCCTGGCGTTCCTATTACGATTCAATGGGGCTAAGTAATAGCTCGAGGCATATTTATAGATGTTTTTTTTAAAATTCGTAAATAGAAAAGTTATACAGCTTTTCCTATGACACTTACACCTGTATGCACTGTCACCCTTCAGTTATAGAGACTTTGGAATCGCTACGAAATCGAGGAAGACATTATAATCTTGGTTCTTTCACACAGTATCTATAACGTATAATATGTTAGTATTTCAATTCAAACTGAATCATATATTAAAGAAAAGTTCCGAAGGCCAATACTGGCAAACAAATTTTTTCCATTCCTGTCCAATTTCAAATACGGGAAAAGGTAGGGAGGAACACGTCTAAGTGTTAAAAATCGACTACTTTATCACAATAAAACTATGCCTAACTGTAATTTTGTTTAACTTTATCTGTATGGACTAAGAAAGTAGGCCACCATATGTAATGTAAACCCCTCATAAGGTCAAAAATAGTCTAGGAACATCACTCAAACTTCCAGGAACATGAAAATGAAGTCTATTTGAGAATCACCTATAGGGGAGAGTCGGGTAGTACCGGCTCCTTAAGCCTTTTTGTTAAAAACTTGGTCAATAGTGAACAAAATATTAATATTGAAGTTCAGCTATAACGTCGGTGCTACTACCAACTACCTACAGAGTGTATAAAAAATAAATTTGTTGTAGAAGCGAATAAAACGATTGAAATTAGGTCAAAGATAGGTTGTTAAAATATAATGTCGGATACCTCCGGCCTTCAGTGGGCTGAATCGGGAATTTACCATTCAAAATGGTCCAAAAATCGCAATTCTGAACGGATTTGAAAGTTTTTCTCTTAGAAATGATCAGCATTAAATTTCTAAGAAAATTCTGGATGCCTATTTTCAATTTTCTTACATAATTATTTAATTGACGTAAAGCTTGGCAAAAAGGGAAATTTTGCAGACTTGATAAATTTTTTCTTGAAAAAAATAAATGAACTTACTATGTAATATATTTGATGTAGATATACTTAGAGAACATAAATAATTCATTTAATGTTCAAGTTGATTAGTATAAACAATTGGTATAAACAAGTAGTCAACTATGCCGTTTTCTGCGAATTTTTCTTTAACTGTAATTGCTGACATTTATTTTAAAGAATGATAGCCGATGTCTAAAAACTCTTTATAATTAACAATCATCATTGCTATTAATAATTTCAACAACAAATATTCAATCTGGCTATTTTACTCAAAGACAGATTTTTTATATCCCACTAAACCTTAGCAGCATCGTTTAAAAAGTTATTTTCAATTTTAGTAATTATATATTTTAATTGTAATAACAAATTTCATTAAAAAAGGCCTACTTCGGGCTTTTTCTTAATAAAAAATGTATTTTTACAATATACATTACCATAAAGCAATTTAATATTGATTGTTGAAGTGATAAAATGTATCGGAAAACAATTACGACTGTCATTAACAAATTTATAAACAAATACCTATGCCAGGCATTTTTGTGTGGATTTTTTTTTCTCTATAACATTTTTAATTTCATCCTTTATGATAGGAAGCATTATATAACTATATTGAATGATTTTGCATCAAATAAATCAACAATCAACAATTATTATTAGTATTTTTATTATTATTTAGTGTAAATAATTTCCGAATTCAAGCCCTTTCAAGAAAGGCATTAATTTTTCTCTCTCAGTCTTATGAGAATCAAGTTCTAGTGATTATATGAAATAGTTATAAATAATTTAATCAATGAATATATCAGACAATCAAAAAAAAATTAGAATTATTTGTTGTTGATGATATTTATTGTTCAGTAAGAAAAAGCCTGAAATAGGTATTTTTTAATAAAATTTGTTATTGACAATTAAAATATTTAATTATTGTTGAATTTTTAAGAGTTTTTAGACACCGACTATTATTTTTTTAAATAAATCTCAGCAATTCCAGCTCAAAAAAATGTTTTTCTACAGAAAACGACATAGTTGACAATTTGTTCATAATAATTGTTTATACAAATTTACTTGAATATTAAATGAATTATTTATGTTCTATAAGTATATCTACATTAAATATGATACAGAGCGAGTTTATTTATTTACTTTTTCAGAGAACAAAAATCAAGTCAGCAAAATTGCTTTTGTCCCTCTTCGCGTTGACTAAATAATTACATAAAAAAGGCTTAGACAATTTTCTTAGAAATTTAATGCTCATTAGTTATAAAAAAAAACTTTCAAGTCCGTTCAGAATTGCGACCTGTGGACTATTTTGAATCGTAAATTCTCAATCCAGCCCACTGTGCGGTCACTGCACAAGAAAAATCGCAATAACTATAAAAATATGAAAAAATAATCAATAAAAATTACAGGTCACGGAACCCAAAAGTTTGTCTATGCATCCAAACAAAAAATATTCTAAAGATTTATGTGGCTTCGAAAATATTTCTTGAAATAGTTTGTATGTACAAATTGAATGAGATAGAAATCTCATGTTTTATAGACGAAATTTCGTGAAACTTTTCTAACATAAATTTTCTTTCAAGCCGATGAAACATATGAATCAATACTTGAAAATTGTTGTTTTGGGACAATTATACAAAACAAGCGTTGATTTATCATAGCAGAGAACACCATTTAGAGAACACCTCTATATTGTTCTCAATTTGTCTAAGTTCGTCCGTTTTTACAAGGGTTACTTCAAGCCAGATAAAATAAATTTCCACCTGAAAAATAAAAGTGCATATTTAAAATAAATAAACATTGGAAAACAGACCGCAAATAATATAAAATATATGTATAATTTAAAACAGGATGTTAGTTGAAAAAATCCTTAATGCATGAGACTTTTTGCTCGTGATTTCGGTAAACAACAAGTTTCTACTTTTTACCCTACCGATATAACTTCACTGGAAATTCAATAAATATTCTCAAGCTCAGTCAAGGTTCTGAGATTTCTCTCTAAAAATACTCAGACAGCACTTTTTAACGATCTAAGTAGCCCTCATAAATTTTCTGAAGGCTCAAAAATTTGGTTTTGTAAATATAATCCAAATTCTCCTAAATAGCAAGAAACTATAGAAACTGGCTTTTCTGGCAATTTTCTCCACCTACAAGGGCGGGTTCTTGACAATTAAATCTGCATTATTCTCCGCACTACCAGATCTAGCAAATTGCTGTTTTGAAATTGTACATATTCAAAAATGGGAAATAAAACAGAAATTGTCTTTAATATAGAATTTTTTGAAAATGTGCAAAAGGCATGTGTTTTTGGATTGAGTAAGTGCACACTTTTTTGGAAGAAGTTGAATATGTTGAACCTGAAATTCCTTCAGCTTGATTCATAGAAACATACTATTATTTTGCATTCACGAAAAACAAAATTTTCGTCGTCCTTCAGGTATCATCAGCATAAAGTCATTTTCTCAAGAATTTTTTCGAATTGGGAATATAGATTCATTAAAGTGCTATCTCATGGTCTGTTCAGTTAGAAAGAGGTGATTCCAAACTTGAAATAACTGAAATTGAAATTAGCACCTTATGCGCGCAAGCCCTATCCCAGGATATCGAAAATGCCACATAGTTTACCTTAGCTGCTAAACTTTTCTTATGCTTCTTCCTTGAATGAAAAAAAAAAAACATATAAGGACACAACACAGAGGTTCTGTGAAAATTGTAGAATCTTTTGCCACTTCGCTTATGAAGGAGAGCCCTGAAAGTATGCAAAAAGCAGAGAGGTCCAATAGGTTAGACACTTTCAGACGCATTCAGTTGATCGACCTGAAACCGGAGCGTCTTTAATGGAAGGTCAGTTACACCAGCCCCCCCCCCCAATCATAATTTTAGAATTTCTTTAGCACACTGAATTGCGCCGCAAATGC
>JAUMHM010000016.1:4499788-4516163 GCA_032362435.1 Melikaiella ostensackeni
CAGAGCGTGTCATGCACATTCTGAGCACCTATGGCACATACTATCCGGGTGCCCCACTCACGCGGGAACGACGTATCCTCACAGGCATAATGCGGCCCTAAGAGTACTTTATTACCATCTTTGTCGCTCTTATGGTGTTAACTGCGACCCTGCTCTGCCGAACGCTCTCACAGAGATAGAGTCAATTGTCCAGAACGAGTTGTGCAAAATTTACTGGAACTTCGGCTTCAGGCTAAACGTTGCACACTCGAGGTCTGACATCGTACTCCTTGACAAAGAGAAACAAACTATGTTTGTTATCGAATTCTCGGCTCCAGCCGACGCCAACATCCCGGTCAAGGAGAACGAAAAGGGGGAGAGGTATCGAGACCTTATACGGGAACTGCGAGGAGTGTACAAAGGATATTCGGCTAAAATGATTGTCCTTGTCATCGATACTCTCGGATATGCGAAACCAACACTGGTTCGTAACCTCGGAGTCATACCCGCGTGCCAGAAAAATGCCAAAGCACTTGCGAGATGGATGCGAATAGCTGTCATACTTGGGTCGCTCCATGTCCTTAGGACTCACGAGGGTCGCCACCAGTAGCGGAGTGATGAAAGGGGGAAGTACCGCAGTGAATAATTCCATCAGCTGTCAGTACATGTGTCAGTTCGTTTTCAGTGTTCAGCGAGGTGTTTCAATTTCGGTTATGTTAGATTTTCGAAAATATCGAAGGAAAATAAGAAACAGCGGTTAACGTTACAAAAAAAATTTGAGGTTGTAGAAAAAGTGAAAGCAGGTACCTCAAGACAAGATATTTTACAGAAATATGGTATCTCTAACGATGTGTGTTAAGGAAATTGTTAGCTCGCGAATCTGAGTTGAGAAATAAGCTTAAAAGTTACGAATATTTGAAGAAAAAATCGTCGAAAAGAAGTTATAATATGGTTTTGGATGCTACTGTGTTAGAATGGTTTGAGCAAGCCAGAGACAGAGGTGATTCAGTAAGCGGCCCAATTATCAAAGAAAAAGCTCTCATTTTCAACGAGAAGTTCAACGGTCCGCAAACGTTTGAAGTAAGTAAGCAGAAAAAGCATTATTTTAAAGTGTAATTGCAAAATTCATTCCTCAGTTCTGCTGAATAGTCAGTTTACCCTTGTCTCCGACAAATTGAATGCATGTCACTTATTAATTACAAATGTTTTGCTTTGAAACATTTTCCGTTGATAACGTTTATTAAGACCAAAACAAATATGTATTAGACAGCAAAATGAACAAAATTTTAAAAAAATATTTTCTACTACGTAGAAAAATCCAATAGAAATGGTTCATACGGCCCTGACTGTTTACGTTTCGAGAGATCCGGTTTAGGGGCGAGGTCAGTGCGAAGCAACTCCCGAAGCTGTCCTTATATTGGAGTTCGAGTGTATATGAAAAATTCCAGACCTTAATGCCAATTCAAAAAAACATCTTCCTTACAGTTTTATACTTTGGGTCAATCAAAACCGATGTCTTTCGAAAAACCAGCAAAGATGTCATTTAACCTTCAGGGCTCTCCTTCATAAACGAAACGGCAAAAAGTACTCAAATGTTCACAGAACCTCTGTGTTATGTCCTTCTATGTTTTCTTAGTTGAGAAAAAATCGTAAGAAAAGTTTAGTAGCTAAGTTCAACTATGTGGCTTTTTCGATACCCTGGGATAGAACTTACGTGCATAAGGTGCTGATTTTAATTTCAATTATCTCAACTTTGGAACAGTCAACCCCTTTCTGATTGCACAGAACATTACACAGCACTCTATTGAATCTATATTCTAAATTTTAAAAAAATACTAAAAAAATTACTTTATGCCGACAACACTTCAAGTCAGACCTGTTCAGCGAGGAGAAATTCCCGACCGAAGCAAATGTTGCAATTCCACTTCCATTTCTTCTGAAGAGCTCGATTGATGGTCAAGTCACCCCCTCCTACAAATATTTTATATCTTCGAGACTAGGCTACGTCACTACAACAAGAGATGACCACGCGACTACCACTGTCCCAGCTCAATCCAACTCTCCATGAGAAATGGATGTGGAAGTGCAACATCTTCTTCGGTCGGTTTCTCCTCGCTGAGCAGGTCTGCCTTAAATGTCTTGATACGAAATAGAAAAGTGGAAAATGAAAATATGATATTTTAAGGTTTAACCCCTATGCAGGGTAGTTTTTCACGATTAGGGGTAGCATTTTTTGTTGTATTTGCTGCCTAAAACTTATAATGTTTACGGAAATTAAGATTAATTAAAACTTCTTATCATTTTGGAGTTTTTCAAGGACCCAGGACCAAGGTTTAAAATTGCTTTTAAATGAAACAAAAATACACATTTATTTTTTCATCAAATGGAACATGTCACAAGTTTAGGGGGTGCGTGATCAAACAAGAAAACACTGGGTTTTTTTGGGACACCCTAGTGTATCCGTATGACAGCATAGGAGAAATAAAGAATGTTAAAGATAATAAATCAAAAGTTAATGCGAGAAAAACGTTACGTTAACATTAAATACATGAAATGAAAAGCATAAAGTGCGTTCAAGACAGCGAAAGGGCTGAAATACCTGCGAGAAGTTAGGTACACTCGCTGTCTTTCGCATCAGAGGTCGACCTTGTGCTTGCAAAAGTTCTTTGACAGCTACGTTCTGCCTGAGTCGATCCAAGGTCAGAATGCTTTCTACAGCCGATACGCCTCGAGTGTATTTTTCTAGTATTAACAAATATAGCACAATTGAATTTAGTTGTCACTTTACAGCTTTACTTCAACTTGTCTACTTCAAGAACCTAAAAACTTCCTATTAAAATCATTCTTAATATGTTTTTCGATTAACGTAAGCATTTAATCCATTTCATTTTCTGCGTCTTACTATTGTAATTATGTAGGTACTTTTCAAATCTTTCCACATTGAATTATTCAATTTTCGAAGGAATTGGGTATAAATTGAAATCATACAATTTTAGAAGTTCAGTAATTCTGATGGTAACGTCGAAAAAAAATAGTAACTTTAATATTGTAATTCGATAATCTGACTAAAATTGACTTCTTACCAATGTAGGTCTCGCCATCGCACAAACTACTGTCCTCACCACTAGCAGCGATTTGTGCCAAACTTTCTCGGTCTTCCAACTCCTCACTAGCCTTTGGTATATTAGACACTACCTCGTACGTAACACCTGTCTGCGACAAACAGTCAGTTCGTCCGATCTTCTTAAAAATCCTCTCGGTGATGCTCTGTCTTTTGTAAATATTAAGAGAAAGTCTTTTGCGTAGCACAAGATCCATCGGCGCTGGATGAGACAGGCGGACGGTAGTTTTTAGTATTAGGAAAACTCTTTCGTTTGCTGAAATAAAAAAATTGGAATATTATATATTTTAGATATTGGAATATTCAGAGTATTGTTCACACATGGGGAACTTTTCATAGGGATCATCGGACCTTGTAGCCCGTGGGAGGGCTGAAGGATATAATCGAACGATAGCCCTAGGGATTGTGAACCAGAGGGACCGGTTTGCAAAATCCGGTAGCACTAGGTAACAGAAAGGCACAAGTTTGTGGGACCAGAACCAAGGAACGATCCTACCAAGAGGAAGTAGTAAAACCACTTGAAATATTGAGGGCGCGAGTCCTCCTGTCGCCAAATCAGGGACGTGTCAGACCGTACCGAAGGCTGAATGGTACTAGGATGATCTCAAATCTGATGTACATCCTGGCATGCGGATGTCAGCGGATAGCAGCTGACACTCGGATGTCAGAATGGACAAAGAACGGTAACTTTTACAGTGGCTTTGGAACACCAGCTCAAATCCCTTAGTATATAGACTCTCTCCATGCTGGGTTCTGCAGGGAGTGACAATTCATTTCTCTAGCTGCTTCTGGGTTACATATGGCGTAACAAATTAACAATAATGATAGAAACATTAAAGGATCTGTACCTGAAACTTCGATAAACCCAATATTGAAGGATAGTTGCATTGCAGGAGCCGCCTATCTGGAAGCAGAGATCTTACCTAGTAGTGACTATAATTAAGTCGCTATTATGGAATAGCAAGTGACAGACTTCTCCGTTAAAAGGAGGAATAGGTCTGGAGCTGCAAGGAAAAGAGCTTGTGCAGCCTGACACTCAACCGGAAGCCAAGGATTCTTCACGAAAGGAGCTTGAGAAAAAGGAGTCTTTTGGACAGGCTCCTATTGCTCGATATTTTCAAGGAGATTCTCCTGACATGGCCTCAAACCAGGAAACGGCTATAGATACACAGGGCCTTACTCTGTGATGTGGGTTATTCCAGCCTCGAGCTGGGCCTTAAGGGTTGAGACACGATATGCGTCGATCGTGGCCAACGAGTCCCAAAAACCTGATAAGCAGGACGTCGACCATCGATCGCCGGTTCTCTACCAAACCGCGTCAAGCGGGATATCCCACCCCAAATCGCTCTGTGCCCAAGTGTGTACCCCAGAAGTAAAACTGCTATCCTGACGCTCCACGACACCGGAGCCGTGGTGCATCAAAACACCAACGCTTGATACCTGAAATAATTGGTATTATCACTGACTTCATCTTATCTCAGGATTTCTTCTCTTGAGCGGAGATTCAACTTTATTTTGCTGTCTGCGCACAGCTTGAGTGCTAGTCAGAGCTATTCGAGTTTCAGGGACTAGTCGTTCGCGATCAGACTACAATCACGCTTCTGAGAGTGTTTATGGTGTGCTGTACGTTCGCGCCATTATTGGCCGCACTGTATGTCAAGTGATTTGCTTCTCATACACTGTCTTACCTTAAGGTGTGAGGTGTCACGGGCACACACATTCATAGTCTAACCTGGCGTGTTGCAGCGGCACAGTCAGTCAGTCAGTAGGCAACTGGTCTCGACAAACGAGACTTATTTGTGTCATTTTTTGGGCGACTCATGTGGAGTCAATTGTCTTTTGATTCTTACTCAACTTCACTCTATAGAATTCAAATAATTTCAAATTATCATAGTTCGATCATAATTTTTGTAATAAATTAAATTCACTTATTAGTCAAATTTTCTTTCAAGCAACTTACTTCAAATTTAATTGTAATTATGACTCTGAACGTTTATTTCACTCCCGGGTAGCAACAACGATCGGATTCAATGTGATCAAATTCTAATCACTGTCGTTCTTTTCTTATATTATTTTTATTAACTTTACGAAAAGTGGGGCTTAGAAAAGCCACCCAGGATTATCGCTCTGCCTCGAACTCGCCATGCGCACTATTCAGGCTTGTGCAACTCTAAATTTATTTTATATGTGCTAGTCGAGTATCTTTCTTATCAACTCAACACAGTATTGATTCAGTAGCACTTTTAGCTTCAATGCCAGCGCTCTCAACTGGTACTTTCTGATCAAATGGCTCACGCAACTTAAACAAATGTGCTCTCGTGCTTGGATTGATACTCTCCTCAATGAAATGTACCTACTAGAGGTTTTCTGAGAAAAACAAGAAGACGCAATTTTAAGCCATTTTCGAGAAAAATGCATTCAGAGAATTGCAAGCGGACGGCCATAGCGCCAGCGTTAAATTATTTCCAAGCGTCGGTAGCTCACCTGGTAGAGCGCTTGGCTGATAACCGGAAGTTTGCGCGTTCCATTCTCGCTGCCCGTACTTTTTTTTTGCTTATTCATGAAAATGATTATTCATTCCATTTTTTGATAATCATTAATGACATTATGTCATTTAATGATTATTTATTCATTATTTTTTTAAAAACTCTGTTAACCTTTTTTTTATCATCTCTCGTTTGGAAAATTGTACATTTTGTCAAAATTATTTATTCCGCAATAGTTTCTAGTATTTATATTTTTAAATCAAATTAGGAACAAGTTTTTTCGAACGAAAATTTCAATGTGACATACGAAATATCAATGGATGCAGTGACTCATTTCATAAAATGGGGAATTGGAATGGGAACCAAGAATGGGGTCTCATTTCTCATGCCTGCACAATTATGACCCGCGGGCAACAGTTGTGCTTGTATAAAAAATTTTCGGAGGGTTTCAACCGAAACGTGGAGGGAAGGGGTACGGCCACAAGGACCACCTGATGAGACGGTCTTGGAAAGTCGTAGTCGAAACTGGTTTTCGGAGTGGTTAGACGTACTTTTCGGTGCAGTTATCAGAAGTGTCTTGGAAGTTCATTTTCGCGTTTTATTTTACACGCAAAAAAATGATATGTCGGAGAAGGAATCTGCTGATGTTCCTGGCCCTTCGAGGATAGAAGATGAGGTGGAAGATGAATCTCTTCATAGTGATTCATCGAAATTGCGATTGAAAGATGCGCTTCTTCATTCTAAGCAGCTTTTGGTTGAAAGGGATCTTGTCGTACCAGAATCTTCTACAGTTATTACTAAAGAAGCTACGTTGATGGAAGAAAAACTATTCGATAATTGTATGGAGATGCTTGGCGAGATGAAACTCATAACGGACGAGGAATTCATTTTAATTAATGAAATTGTCGAGGAAAGCCTTTTGGAAGAAGTTGGAGAAGTTTCATCCGATGTTTAAGAACAAGAGAAGAAACAGCAGAAGCTTGTAGAATATATTCCACTGGAGTACAAAATAAAAGTTGTAAATAAAGCCAGAAAACATCCAGGTTGGAGCCTGAAGGTCCTACAAAGACAAGGATCTTCTCGCCTCAAATATATGAGTGACATATCGAGGTGGGAAGAACACACAAAAAGTGGTGGAACCGTTATCGAAAAATACAAACACGATCGATTCATGGACTTATGATCGTTTCACCGAGGCTCGCCAGAATAATCAGCAAGTCACCACAAGAAATTTACAGCACTGGGGTTTATCTGCTGCAAGCCAGTTCCCAGATTTGAAATTCAAAGCTTCTGAATCGCGGGTCCATCAATTCAAAAGGAAACATCGGATTCGTCAGCGAAAAATACCATGGTACGTGTCAGAGAGGGAAACGGTCACAACTGAGGAAACTTTGGCCTCTGCAGAAAATTTTCGAACATAGATACGTGCTCTGATTCCAAAATTTAACAAAGATTTCATCATTAATACGGACCAAACAAGTACGTGAACAAATTTTTGTATTTTTTTTTCTTCATATTGTTATAATTGAAGCAAAATCTCATATAATTAATGCCCTTCTTCACAATTTTTATTTCAGGGTGCCAGTATCAGTCCACGTTCAACAGAAATCTCGCCGAAAAAGAATCAAAAACCGTGTTTGTGAAGAAGAGGGACATGAACAAAGTTACTCATTTCTATACTGCGCATTATGCAATTATTCTTTCTGGACAATTTTTACCCTCTCGTTTTCGTGTGCTTGCTAGAGTCAACAGGTGCATTTGGGCCTAGGGTTCAAAAAACAGTGAATGAGTATGCTAAAAAGTACTCGAACGCCGTTATTACGTTCTCGAAATCAGGAAAACTCACAAGGACTCTCTACAAGGACTTCTTACATTCATGTTTGAAATATTACGTGGGAGAGAAAAACCTTCTTCTGCTGGTCGATTCTTGGGGAGGACAGACTGATCAGTGCATGTATGATGAGATGTTCAAGCTGGACGATGAAGGTTTACCGAAGAGCACCATCAAAGTAATTCCGCCAAAATGTACTCCTTTGGTCCAACCTTGTGATGTGTATTTTTACAGGCAGGTAAAAAATTTGATAAAGCGTCTTCAAAACTGTTCTTACTTGATTGAACAAGATCGCGAAATTCATTTCCGTGAGGATAGTATAAAAATACATTCAACTGTTCATCATCAATTGTCCTCTCGGAAATTTTGTAATATGTTACATTATGCTTGGTATGCTTCGAAATTCTGTGATGATAGGGAAATTTTCATGAATGTGAATGAAGTATGCTTTTTTATCGATGTTCCAAAAAAACTATGTAAATGTGAAAAATCTGCGTTCATTAGATGTGCCTGATGTCGCGAAACTTTTTGTTTTCCTTGCTTTCATGACGAGTATCACTCTGGTTCGTTCGATACTACATAATCCTGATGATATAAATAATAATTTTTCTGAATAAATGTTACTGTGAATTAATAAATGTATCAAAGATAATTGACTATTATTCCTGTGTTTCATTTTTTGTAGCTTGTACAAAACATTTTGATTTCGTATTTAACTTTGAAATTTCCGTTCGAAACATTTTGTTCCTAATTTACTTTTAAAATAAGAATTCTAGAAACTATTGCAGGATAAAAAATTTAAACAAAATATACAACTTTCCAAACGAGATATAATGAAGATTCGATAAACAGAGTTTTTATTGAAAATAAAGATTAAATAATCATTAAATGGAATAATATTGACAATTATTATTAAAAAATGGAATAAATAATCATTTTGCTGAATAAAGAAAAAAAGGGCGGGCAGCGAGAATCGAACGTCCCCTTGTCCCGTTGTAAGTGCAATATAGTTGCGATATTATTTTTAAAATGTGAGCTTTCCATTCTTAAAATCCAACTCACTGAAGATTCCTATTCTTCGAATAAAAATCACGTAGCCTTTGTCGGAAACTAAAATCGCATCATTATATTTTTGAACAAACTTTTAATTTATGTGAAATATAAACGTGGTCCTTCCAGCCGGATAAGCAAAATGCTTAGAAATTTTTTGAACATACGTGGATTATGGAAAATTAGAAACCTTTCTCGCCTTCCCTTCTAAAATGTACTTAAAACCTACAGAAAACACGAGTAATCTCACGGTTATAATTCGAAATCGAGCCCGTTCGCGAGAGAGCTGTAATTCTCGCGCACAGTTTCTATATGTGTAAAAAACTAATTCTGAACAATCTGTGGAGTGGTAGCTTTGCCTTGTATAATTTTGAACGCTTTTTAAAAAATACCTAGTTACTCTTTTTGGCATCCTATTCGCCTGGTAACTCTATCAAACATTTAATCTGAAAACATTGGAAACCTTACTCGCGTCTTTCTCGCCTCGTGGAACCAAACATTGTGTCAGTGCACGTGACACCATAGTGCTTTTAATTACAGGAAATTCACATTATAGCCCGATGCTACACGCTTATTGAATTTTCGCAGACAACCTGGTCGGCATTTGTGTGTGGTGAACGTGGGGTTGAACAAGAACACTTAGCGCCTCACAGTGGGCCAGAAACCACCAAAAGTGCCCGAAATCCGATTTTACGTCGAATTTATCTGAAGTTTGGTATAAGGGGGTTTTCCAGGTCGCTATTTTTCGAATTTGATGTGAGAAATTACAAATTCAAAATGGACGATCTAATATGGCGGCTCAAATTTTAAACTTTCTTCATATTTGTCTGAAACTCAGTATAGTGGGTTTTTTTGAGGTTTCTGATTTCGAATTTAACGTAAAAAATTACAAATTTAAAATAGCTCATCCAATATGGCGTCTAAAATGTCAATATATTCACATGTATGCCCGAAACCAAGTTAGATGGAGTTTTTAGGCTCGCTGACTTCAAATTTGATTCAAAAATTACAAATTCAAAATGGCGGATCCAATCGGATCGAAGTTTGGTTTGATTGAGTGTCCGAAGTTAGGTTATTCTACGGTCATTAACATAGTAAAACTCCAAAAAAGATCAACTTTTTCAAAACGCTAAAAAAAGTACTTACAGTTTATAATTTTCGTAGTTTTTAAGTGAGACTAATTGATGCTCATTGAATTTACTCTATTACTCGAAAGTACGTGTTGTGTATTTTTTCACTGGGGACTCCCACACGGAGGGGCTCCGTAGAAAGACTAGAAGATTTTTCAATAAGGCAAACAGACCTGAAATGACTTCAGACTGGGATAACTATAAAAAAAAACGAGGAGGGGTTTAGGAAAAAGATCACGTTATATCAGCGGGATGGCTAGAGATTGGAGAAGCTTTCGCGTGGAAAACATGAAGAGCATTTATAAAACAGCAAAGTTTCACAAAATCCTAGCAGGAAATTCGGAGGTCCGTCTAGAGCTTATAAGGCTTGGGATAGGCGAGTTTCCCAAGAATAAAGAAGAATGCCTGAATTACCCAATTGAAATTTACTTCCCAGTAGAATAGGGTTAAATGCTAAAATTAATCGAATCGAATAAAAAAGTTAGAAAAAGTTGAAATTTTAAAGTTTCTTTTATCATTTAAAGTCAGTTTGAGGACCGGTTTTGGGCTTTTGAGCCACCCTGAATAAAAAAAATGGTAAAATACTGTTGTTTTGCGCAGAATGAGTAACTGTTTTAAAAGTATGTCAGAAAATGAGACTAGGACTTATTAGAAAGTAATACCACCTAATATAATGATTTTAAATGTCTTACCCCCAGTGAAGAGTATTTTTTTATTTGAAGGGTATTATTCTGAATAAAATTAGGGTTAAATTATTTTCAGTGATGCCTACCATCACTCTATTTTCATACTTATTACTTTTATGTAAGTCATTTGCCATTTTTGCAAAAAAAAATTAATTAACACTTTTTAGCGTTTGAAGGCCTTTGGCCATGGGTTACACATTTTTTTTATTAAAAAAAATTGCACAATTATTTTTACACTAAATAAAAGAAAATAGGGGGTGAGACAGTCAAAATAAAATTTTTTTAATCCTCTTGGGTCACCCTACTGCAACATGGAAACATTGCAAGGTGGTTCTTATACTCAAACTGAGGAAGGCTCTCAAGATCCCCGTTATACAGGGTACATTTTCGGATAGCTGCGCCGTGGAAGCTGTGCTTGATACTACTCGACAATACTGGAGAGCAGGTGGTGATACAGCTTAAAGCGCTGTGGGTAGCTTCTTGGATATAGAGGGCGGCTGAAGCAATACACCCCCCCCCTCCTCAGACATTATTTACCAGGAAGCTTCAAGGTAGGGAGCATGGCGAGAATAGACAAGGCCATACTGCTTATAACTATATAAGTAAGTTAGTCATTGCCTATGTGCTCGTTAGTATAACGCATGCGTTAGTGGCCTTACGCATTGGAAACGGCGTACCCCTTCGCAATTTTTCTATTGGCTGACAGAAAAGCTGCGTCTTGAGACACCTTGTCTAATTCCACCATGATACGAAATTCCACCACGATACAAAATGCCACGCTGCTGGCAGACTGATCATAATCTTCTCTGGGACAGCCAAGCTACGCTAGCCGCTGTTGGGAAACCAGACGAAACAGGTGATTGCTTACGAGTGTGATTTTTCAAGTGCTTAGAATATGATCAAATTAAGAATGAAATTCGAATACGATAAGAATTTTGAATGTGTCTGTTCTCATTCTATGCTTGAGTTCGTGTGTGTGTGTGTGTTCACAGGCACGTTTCGCCATCAAAACTACTGTGCGAGAACTCGTGAACCGCGATGGATCACTTTCTGGTTGCCTTTTGCATGTCGAACGTGAATTAAGTAAAGGTTTGACTTCGGTGCCTTTTCTGAACGTGTAATGAGTGCTAAAAAGTGACTACAGTGAAAAAGAGTGTTAGGCCGCAGAAAATGAACTCGAATTAATAAATTGATAATGTTTTTAGAAATTGATGAATTTTCGTTGACTATACCTGAATCTGGTGAACTTAAACTTCTAATAAATTCATGAAAAAACATTCTACAAATTTAAACACGAAGCATGAGCTGAAGGCGAGTGCTGAAATCATACGAGCCAACAATCACCTTTGCGCACGTGCATCATACGCTTTTTTTGCAACAACAGCCAGTAAGCTGAAAAATTATTAGGTTTTATCAAGCTTAGTATAAGGAAGTTTCAGAAACCGCTTATTACATGTCTCAAGTCAAAATTTCAAAAACAAAAATTGAATGGTCCAATATGGCGGACCAGTATGATAAAAGATTATTCTATTTTCTTTAACCTTGGTATAAGGGATTTTTTAAGGCTGCTGATTATAAATCGGAAGTCAAGATTTAAAAAAAAATGTCGGGTCAAGCATGGCGAATGAGAGTGCTAAAAATTTATTGGATGTTTATGAAACTTGGGGTTTCGTCGCACCGGATTACTCTGAAAGGGCAAAATTGAAGCAGATTTCTTTTCTTGAGTCTGCTAGATACAACTGTACAGAGGCCTTTTAGTAGAAATAAGTGGAACTCAGAGTATATCTCTATCATTTAAAAAAAATTTTATTCAAGGTTTTTAAAAGATTTATTTATTCATTTAAGATTTAAAAAGATTTAATTTAGAAGTTTTCATGCTTCCCGTTCCAATTATGATTAATTAAATGCGTTTCAGCTGCGTTCGATGCCACCAGGTGTTATTGCTTGAACGAAGCTTAAATTTTGAACTGAATTATACACCTAAGAAGAAAGATCAATACCACTACCCTACGGAATTTGATTCTCTAACTCTCTGTGCACCCAACCAAATGATTCAAAACGCTAAATTACAAACATCATTTTTCGACTTTTGAACAGGTTTTTACGATTCCATCCCACTGCGCATTGTGATATCTGGGAGCAAACTAGGGGATACCGACAGACCTTGGGCATCATGGGACCCATTTGAACTACCACAAATTCATCCCACCACAAAGTCATCTCTTGATCTTTTATATCACTCCCCGGTATGTGCTAGGGACAAGCATCATAAACTCGGGGCAGACTCAATAAGGGTGTTATAGCCTAACCAGAAGTTCGCAGGACGAGCCGAGGACGAGCCCTAGGCGAGTGCTATAAGCTTCATACGAGCCAGACATTGTTTTTTGTGATACTGCAAAAAGTTGGTGTAATTTTACATCATAAAACGATGAAAGTTATTCGATCCACGTATGACGATGAAAGTATATGTCGTAGTCATCTTTTCATGCAAGCTCTTGTGTTTCTACGAGTCTATATTCCTCTTCTCTTTAGAGTCTCATTCACACGTTCTAACACTCAGCAAATTTTTTTACCCTATTGTCAATCAAGGTTTCTTCTACGCCACATTCTTTAAGAACCCACTCATCAGTGACTTTGTCCATTAGCGTTTTACCGCATATATTCCGCAGGAATTGCATGACAACAGCATTTACATTACTCCTATCCTTTTCTTGGTACGTCCAGGTCTCACTACCATACAGCATAGTGGGTATAAGCACAGAACTATGTAACCAGGTGTGCTACAGGTCAGGGAATTCTGAAAAGTCAGGGAAAGTCAGGGAATTTAAAACTAACCAGGAAAATTTTTTTGCATCAACACTATTGATCTGCTACGTGTAAGGTTGTTTTTATGTCTGGAAGGAAAATTTATAATGGTCAGGAAATTTAAAACTGATCAGGGAAATTTTTTTGCATTAAAATTATTGATCTGCTAGGTGTAAGATTGGTTACATGTGTGGAGGAGAAATTTATAACAATCAGGGAAAAGTCAGGGAAAGTCAGAGAGTTTCAAAATAAGGATTTTGTAGCAGCCCTGATATTGCAATTTTAGCTTCATTCATCACAATTTCACTTCTACAACTGTTAAAACAACCTCAGCCTTGATTATCTTTACTAATTCTTGACAGCGAGGGTTAACAGAATAGAGAGTTTACTCCTGACACCGAGTATACAAACTGTCAAGAAATAGGTACGTTAAAAATTCTCTGTGAGTGCGAATACGACGCCGTATAAAATCAATAAAGAGAAACATGCGATAAATTTCAATCATACCAAATTGTCTCCAAAGAGACTTTTTTAGATAGATTGTTCGTCATTTATGTGAACAGAGATATTTTTAACTAATAGATCCTTTTGATACAGTTGTTAACTAGAGATGTGCTCCTGCAGGATAAAATGTTTAGAGAAATCTAAGAAGCAGATTTAAAAATGATACGAAATTATTTTTCGAGTATTAGAGTAAATTTAGCTAAACCAAAAATATATGATAAGAATTCATTTAGCTTAAAAACGGTATCTGTAAAATTATATAGAAAGTTAAGAATACATAAGGAAGTTTATAATTAATACAGGAATCTTTACTCTCCCCGAGAGAACCTATTAATCGAGCCACCACTAATACTTCTGTATGCACTGAGAGGTCTAGACGGTAACTTTGGCTAAAAATGTCGAGAAAGGCCCCCTAATTATGAATATCCAGGATAATTTTTCTAAAAGTTGGTAGTTAACTGTTTAAACAAATACTTTTAAACAAAAACTGTATTTATGAAAAAAAATCTGTAAAATATGTTTTGGAAAGTTTGAACCAAGATAAGACTTTTTGCCGTTTACAAATTTTTTGTACGATTAGCCGTTTTCCAGTTATATCGTTATAAACTATTCAATTTGCACTAAAACTGACAAACTTGCAGGTAGATATCTCAGGACCCATTTGACCACAAAATTTCGAAGAAACTGCAAACTGATTTTCAGGACCTGCACTCCATAAAGGGAAAACAATTTTTGGACCAATTTGTTTATACTTTTGTTTTGTATATTTTTATTATTCATACTTTTATATAAACAATATATTTAGTTCGATCAGACAATTTCTTCTTCCTCCATATCTTCCTATACCTATCCTATATCTTCCTATGTCTTCACTATATCATCCTCTACATTTCAAGCCAATGTTATCCTCTGGACCTCTCAGTGCATACATAAGTATTAGTGGCGGGACGATTCTATCTGAATTTAAAAAAAGATTAAAGGAAATTAGAGAACGAAGAAGTGGAAGATATTTACAAACAGTTTTTGATCAAAAAATGAGACGAACCAGTGACGCTTTTGCACCTCCGAGAGCACCGATGACATGGACAATTATTTTAGCCGAATATTCTTGGTAGACTCCCCACAGTTCCCTTATAAAGTCTCGATACCTCTTCTCCTTTTCCTCATCCTTGACTGTGATGATGGCTTCGGCCGGAGCCGTGAATTCGATCACGTACATAGTTCTCTTCCCTTAGTCAAGAAGTACGATGTCAGACCTCGAGTGTACAATAGGGACTTTTAGCCTGAATTTGTGGTTCCAGTAAATTTTGCACACCTCGTTCTCGACAATTGACTTTATCTCTCTGGGAGTGTTCGGCAGGGCAGGGTCACGGTTAGCACCATAGAAGCGACAAAGATGGTAATAAAGCACTCTTGAGACCGTATTGTGTCTGTGGAGATACGTCGATCCCACGTGAGTGGGACACCCGGATAGTATGTGCCGTAGGTGCTCAGAATGTGCATGACACGCTCTGCCTATATTAAGTCCGGATGATTCAAGGAAAGCAAACGTTAACTCCATCGGCAAGGACTGATCTTTTATATTTCTGTGAAAGTTTTCGTGCAGTTTCTTGTCGTGGAGGTGTTGGAGGAAGTTGGTGACCTCTGCTTCTTTCACTCGACCTTTTAGAAGTGAGACATCTAGATGGAGTAATGCACTTTCCTCAAGGGGCCCCAAGGGTCTCAGCCGCTTGCTACGCAATTTTGTGAAGGAACGTTCCTTTGCCAATCATGTCGCGGTTCCTGACCATTTTCAGGAGTGGATCTCTTCCATTTGCCACGATGTGAGCTGTACCCAAGATAATTCGGTCATAAAGACAATGGATATTTGGGAGTACGCGCCCGCCTATATGGCGTGGGATGTATAAGCGCGGAACGGAAGAGTTGATATGCAAGCTCTTCTGCATAGGTATGATGTTACGTGTGGCGATATCGAGAGCCTTGAGCTCGTGCTTCGTTCATGAAACAACCTCAAATGAATAGAACAGAACCAGGACGACAAGCTGCAGACATCTTGTTCGACGCCGACACATTGGAGGACCAAATCTGTCGAAGAAGATGCTTATATCTACTTCGGAGAGTCTCCTTCACTGATGTTATATCCTGAATGCGGCTTTCTGTCATGCTTGGGTATAGGTGGATCTCTCCAGCGCCAAGGTGTCTAATAGCATTCCTGTCCACGAGCTCAGGGTCCTCGCGAGCGCTAGCAAGTCGTCCTCGCTTCAAGCGAATCTTGGTACATTTGTCCAATCCGAAGTTCATATCAATTTCCCTAGTGTACCCCTCGACGATCTTTAGAGCATTCTTGAGATGCCTTGTTCCAGAAGCACAGATCTTCAAGTCATCCATATAAAATACATGAGTGACCTTATGCTCACGAATAATGGATCTGCCACAGAGGTGCTCATGAGAATTGCGGAGTGCGAGAGATAGTGGCAAAAGTAGGATGCAAAAGGCAAGAGAGCTCATGGTGTCACCCTGAAGGACGCCCCTCTGGAAGGTGGCGCTGTTAGTTGTCACACGATGTTTTCTAGATGAGATAGTAAATCTGGTTTTCCAAAGGAGCATTAATCTCTCTATGCATCACACTATGTGCGGATGAACCTTTTAGCTTTCCAACAGACAGATGGTAAGCCTATGGGAGGTTGAATCGAAAGCTTTCTGGTGATCAATCCAGGCCATCGACAGATTGCGATTGTAGGCTGCAGCGTCTTTGCAGACGCTTCTGTCGATCAGCAGGTTTT
>JAUMHM010000016.1:4561179-4581018 GCA_032362435.1 Melikaiella ostensackeni
TGAGAAAAAAAATATCACATCATTTTACTTCACCGATCGCGAGTAATCGTGACCACGCTCTTATGTAACAGACTGTACATACAAAATGTGATATATTTTTAATTTTTTAAAGCAAATTTTAGATATATGTCATTGTGAAAATCCATAGATTCTGCTTTTTTGACTTCCGAATCTCTAATTTGGAAATTGAAAAAAAAAATTATATTTGAAATTCTTACATCTGGCCGTTTATATTACAAGAATCCTTTTTACCTGGTTCACACCTCGGTTCGCACGATTACTCTTTCGAGATAGCCTCACTGCTTGTTATTTATGATTGAAATTCTAATTAATTTGAATTTCGAAAAGCACATTTACGAGCCTTCAGACCATTTAAACAAGCTACCTGGATCTTTGAAAATGTTATCTTAGTGCCTGCGGAGAATCTTCTCAGAAACTTCTCAGAGCCTGAGAATCTTTAGTGAATATTCTGACATCTCTTTCGGTAGGGTTGCATTTTCAACTTCAAATATAACAAAGAAAATTGAGACTAGGAAAATGTTATACACATGTTTTCTGTGTGAAATTTGCTGCTGAATCTATTGTTTCCATAGAGATTTAAATAATCATTAATTTTCCCCATGATAATTCGTTAAAAATGAATTGGCGTTTTTGAAAAATCACTCTTCCGGAAAAAATTCGCCGTTTCTGTGTATTTTATTCAAATTAATAAAACTTTGCGGGATTTTTTAGTTAAAGGAACACAAAATCGTGGAAAAATATTGTTTTTGCCGAGAATGTAAATCTATCATTTTTCCGGGTAGGTCAAAGTTGGGGTATTTTCAAATGCATGATTTACACTTCAACGTTCTTATTTGCCGCAAATATAGGAATAATATCGTTGCAATTGTGTATTCAATATGGAGTTTTGCGAAATTGTTGGCATTCAATGCACAATGCTGAACGATGTTCAGTAACACATCCTTCGCATACATATTGGACATTTCATTCGAGTGCGCCCGCCTCTGTTCGAGGTGCGAAAACTGCAACGGCCTCTTGTGTCCTCCCTAATGACATTCGCAATTGGTGCGACAGGCGCATCGATTTTTGATTTTTGACAGATTGCGAATCATTTTTTGAATCGACTTACGCAATCGAATATCTTCCGTACGGCGACGCAACTGCGGTTCAATTAAACTAAAATCTAAGTTACCCAAAAACTTGGAACAAGTAAGTGTTGGGTTCTCGGCGATTAAATTGTATAAAATACAAGAATTTATCCCTGCCTGGTCGAGCGTATTGTAAAAAAATCAAAGTGGCCATCGTCGTGTGCGCCGAGCTGTGGCAAAATGATGGCATTTTTGAATGAAATAATCAGTCGCACCTTTGGTCACATTGTAGTACATAACGATTTCAGGTTTCCCGGTTGCTTGATTTATAGCCGCAGTATGATGTTCCGAAGACAGTAAGAGAACAATCTTGTTTTGTTTAGGCGTATATGAGATAAGGGTCAAGTCTACCGAGAAAATAAAATTGCGATGAATCTACTGGGGCTTTTGCTTTCAATGTTGAAGGGATTTCTCGCTTGTTTTTCATTATGGTCCCAACTACTCAAAGTTGGTGTTTGTCCTTCAATTCTCGAAAAAGGGAAACCGAAGTGAACCAGTAGTCCATTGTTATCGTTCTCCAGGAGGCCGAGATCGACGAAATTTCTTCTAATTTTTTAACAAAATATATCGGAACAGAATAAAACGACAGTCCAATGAATGCATTTAATTCAATTTTATCGATAGGTTTATGGAACGTTTGACGCACGCCAGACCCAGATTCAAAGCGAGAAATTTCATTGGCTATCATCTCGTTTGTGTGAGTTACTATTTTATCCAAGATGGTATCATCGAACAATACTCGAAAAGCTCCTAAGGGACTTGTAATGTTACATGCTTTATTATTGGGGAAAGCTGTTATTGTCGGATGTCCACAAGAACGCCGACCAGGCCTATCAGGTTTGATTTCTGACCACTTAAATATACCCTCACTTGTTGGCACCGTTTTCCTAGGGCGACCTTGACACACCCTCTTACTACACTAATCCTCCACCGGTACAACCGAAGCTTCCGACTTAGGGCAATGCCTGTATGCGCCACTGCCATACGCCTGGTTGAAACCGCCGAGGCACCTTTGCTATGGTGCAGATTTATCTGCATCATTGAGATTCCCGTTTCAGCCATTGTTCGACTGATTCGGTGCATATTTGGATGCTTCTTGGCCCCCTGCTGATCCCTGATGGATCATGCTGAAGGAGACCATTAGCAAAAGAAAGGCCCTGAGTTTTCAGAGCCTTCGGCTGTTTCAACTCCCTACTTGGGGAAGTATCTTTGGGGTCCTTCTTCCTCTCGCCCGTAAACCGAACAGGAGGAGTGGCTCCAGATGTTCCTGGCTTATCAAAGGCCCCTCGTGAGGAGCCTTGGCTGCTGTTTGAGAGCCGCGCTTGATGAATTTTCCTTTTCTCGGCATTATTACAGTTTTTCCTCTTTACAGAGAGCACAGTCGTACTTTTTTCAACCGCGGCCACTCGATTATTGTCCTCGGTGGTAATTGTCTCCACCGCCTCAGAAGAGATGGCCCCTGTGGTGCCGTTGACTTTTGGCGATGGATTAGCTAAAGTCCTCGAAATGGAGACTTCATTGTTATTGTTTGAATTTCAGTTTACCATTTTGTTCCCAAGAGTAGCGAGGGAAAATAAAGAACGCCCCCTGCAGAGTCCTGATTGTAGGGGGGGGGGGGGTCTAGGTACTAAGGGACTCGACCCGGTGTTCCAAAGTCCCCGTTCAGAAACCTCCTTCAAGATTCTTCCATGTCCTCCTTGATTAAGGAGGGCAAGCCGACATGTCAAAGGATTTTGTAACCCTAGTGCCATTCAGCCCTTGACACGTCGATCACATCTTGGCTTGGAAGCATGAGAACTCGCGCCCTCCATATTCCAGGGGGCTTTGCTATTAGCCCTTGGAAAAATCACTGCTTAATTCAAGTCCCGCAGACAAGAGCCCTACAGTTCTCTAGAACAGCCACACCTCGCGATATGGTCGCTCTAGTTCTTCTTCTTCAGGACTCTTGTCCGATTACACCCTCAAGTTCTTCCACCAACTGCAAGGTCTCGTGATCTGCATGGAAGGTCACGAAGAATACAAGGTGGACAAATTATTTATCTTTTCATTACGTCATTAGTAATTATGGTCCCTTTCGAATTGGAGAAACATTTGATACCAAAAATCTTGAGTATATTCACGACTTCACTGCGAAAGAAACAGAGTTATACAGAACAATTAATTTACAAGGACAAATGAGATAGCGATCACTTTAATACATACTTGAACATTTTGAGGACTATCCATCAGTTCCACTCGTATCGAAATTCTTCATTAATGGTTTTTCTTTATTTTAAAAAAATGAGGACCATGATAAATATTCTGTGTTTTATCGCCATGATTTTTCCCGATCCAATTGATAAATATGATGAAATCTACCATTTTAGGTGCATTTACAATTGCAGTATAGTTATTTTCCATTCGACATCATTATTATTAAGATAACTTCTCCTCTGTTAACTTACTGAAAGTTGCACCTATCTCTTTAAAGCAAACTTTCACAATGCTGCGAAAGGGAAAACGAAAAGAAGGAATGCGATCTTTGTGGTTTAGAATTACTTATATTGTATTGTATTTTTGTTGAATTCAGCTTTTCGACCTAGAATTGATTACACATTCACTACATACTTTCCTTAGTGATTACATTTTCCTTAACCCAGTTTACATTCCATTTTTCTTATATTCTATCAAATTTTTCCACATCTTATCGCCGCTTACCCTCCCGTCCTTAAACTAATATTATCTTTTTCACATAACCCAGAAAGGGTACCATATCACCTTTTCAAATCTCCTTTCACACCTTTCCCCTTTATCTGTCCTCCCAATTCTACATAAATGGGTTGGTGATCTGATTCCACATGTTTCCCCACTTTCACCTTCTCTACTTTCCACCACCCTTTGTTATTTATTATTACATAGTGTATTACTGAAACCGCTTTCCGTTTTGCAAAAGTATATTCTCCCATTTCAACCCCCATGTGTATTCCCATTTAATAAATCCTATCCTCTTTCTCATATTTATCTTATTAGTTTATCCCCATTTTTGTTTCATACCTCATCTTTCGAGTTTCTGATAATCTTCTGCTCTCTAAACTTCCCCTTTTATGCCTGTCCTGATGATCCAATCACCCCCTAATATAAGGATTCTCTCCTCTTCCTCTTGAACTCTATCTTCTATGCCTTTTCTAATTTTCCGAAAACTTTCATCATTATATACTATGATAATTCTATATCTTTCCTTTCCTATTCTAATTCTTCTTCTCTGTACACGCTCCACTTTTTCCCCCTGTGTCCTTTCTTCCTCAGTTTGGTCCCTCAACCCTGTAATTATCTACTCCTTCGCTCCCCCTTCGTTACTTCCCTTTTTGCTTTCTGTGGTATCCATTTAGAATTACAAGAGAGTTTCCGTTAGATTTTTTCCACTCTTTTCCTTCTCCTCACGTCGGAAATAATAATATTGTAAATTAAAGACAGTTCAGAGGTTATCTTTTTTTGAAGAAGTAGCTTGGCCACATAAACATGCTGCTATTCATCCTCCACCCATGAAACTCAATGTTCATCATTACGAAAGTTTACTCAGTCCAGGAGTAAATAACGAATTACCAGCAGGCGGCTTTGCTTTTTTTGTAGGAACAGATATGGATAATAAGTACATAATTAGTGTAATCCTATGTGGATATTTGTGTTCATTTATGGTTCTTGGAGCAGATCTTAGTATAATTATAGAAGAGTTAAACTATGCATAAGTGGCAACAATGCTAACGAGATTGTACCAATATTTCGAGAGGATCTTCTAAGTCATCTGTTCTTTGAAGAATTCGGACCACAAAACACTCGTTTTGCCGAAGTACAGGAATAATTTCACTTATGAAAATACACGGGTAGTACTAGCAGTAGAGTGTCCATTTTTCCGAATAAAAATAGAAACATGCTTGTCAAATCTGGACGTATGCACGTTTTTTGGTACATTTTTTTAGAAAATATACTGTATTCACATTTTTGTTCAATTTCATTATTCTTATTACTTGTCTTATTCAGAACTTCGGTAATGTTATCCAGAAATATTACATCAGAAGCTATACTAAGGCTCCTTAATCTCATAACCTTGCATCTATATTTGTATGACTTCTTGTTCACAAGACCACCCAGGATAATGCTAATGAATTAAAACGTTTGAAATGAGCCAAGCCAATCTGGCTTACATTATGCTTTTTATTACATTTTTGAGAAGAATAATAAATATAGAAAAAAAACTTGTGAACAATATTTCTTGATTTCCCAAAATCCACACGATACCTTCTTATAACACTTGAGAAAAACGGCTAAGCTGCCCAAAGGACCGTCTATGAATTACAATACGAATTTGAGCCAGCAGTACAGTTCAATCATAACTTGAGAATTTGAGATCTAGTTGAAGTATCTATTTGGTTAAAAGTTTATGTATTTTATTCAAAATTCGGCTTTTTCAGATAAAAATTCAACTATCCGTTTGAAAAGTCGAATATTGTTTGGTTGTAATATCAACTATTACATGTTTCGTTGAGCAATAGAACACAAAGACCTCATCGGACAACCCGGCATTTGTTTATAGAATTCGTTGTTAAATGAAAACACAGTATCATAAAAAACAGTTCTTGTTGCTATTACAATCTCGGTTTTTTAGTATTTTGGTTCAGGTTTCGATGCAAATTCAATTTTTCTTCTATATTGTGACAGGGTACAAGTTGCATCCCTGTCACTTTAGAAACTCACCTAAAATAATTTTGGGCTGAATAATCAATTATAAAAATCAAGAACGAAGGTCACGCCTCAACTTGAAGAGTTCTCATGTAAAACCTTAGAGTACCGTAACTCATTTCTTCTGTAAATGTTTTGTTTTTATGGTACGAGATCCGACTGCATTTCAAATTTTGGGGTTAACCATAACATCATTTCGAAAAGGATCATGATTTGCCGAGAGTCGACCAGGCCGGTCTGCTGGAAGCTTTATGATTGCGTTCACTATCAATCGGTCTAATTAGATTCTCTCACGGCACCGCCATTTTCTGGAACTAACGAACGCCATGTCAACGAGCGTGTAACGTCACGATAATTACCTTGTGGCAACACGACCCGGAAGCCTAGGATATTTGGTTTATTGGCCACCAGAGTCAAGAGTTGGGTAAATTGGGTTCATCAATAATTCAGTAGGGCAGATTTAGACCAACTTCTACCAAGAAAACCTTTACACGGACCTTTCCGTAAAGCTTGGTATCTCACGTAACAATTTCCGAAATTTGAAATGTTGTATTTATGAATTATGTTTCTTGCTGTACATGTTGTTACCAATATTGTATACGGTTTCGAGTTTTTCATCACCTATTGTATAGTTCTTCTACTGTCTCATGTAACTATTCATATCGAACGCAACCTGATGCTGTGAACGCGACATAATGCGAGCGCCCCTTGAACCTACCGTCGCACAGTGCGGCAAATTAAAAAAGTGGGGTTGAAAATGATCCAGAGCCTACAATTTTCATCCGATTTCATCTTTTTTTCTTCAAGTTAAAGCTAGTCAAATTCTTTTTAGGCCTGTCGAGGCCGATTTTGTGAAAAAGGCTCTGTTTGTTTGTTATTCGAATCGCACAATGCCAAAAAACCATAATTGTTCATATTGAAGCTGCCTGTTCTGTATCATTCATTGATATTACCTCAAAAAGGTGAAAAACTGATAAATTCGCAATCGATTAATAAATCCTGATAACTTAGATGAAGTTTCTACAAATCTCTCAATTGTTATGAACGAATGTATGAACAGAATAAATTCTTGCTGTGCATCGATTGTTATGAACAAATTTCATAAAAAAATGTAATAAATAAGCGCCACTGGATATATAAAATGCATTTTTTTGCGCAATCATCCGTTTTTCCTTCAAAAATGAAAATTCCATGACAGAAATGGACAGTCAACAATATTTACCATTGTTATTAACTGTATCGATTAACAAATGTATTGAACGGTCACTCTTTGATAGAAGAAATCCATTTTTTTCATAATTGTTTATTTCATCCCTAAATTAAAATTCTGAAGAAAGAAACTGAAATTTGACAATATTTGTCATTGTAATTAAAAATTCTGGTCAACAAATGCTTTCAACCCTTAGCTGGCACACCTATCTGGACGTAACATAGCTGGCACACTGGGGTCAAAATGACCCCAGGCATAAAAATGCTTGCTGTAAAGGACCAATCGTTTATTTTGATGCGAAAAAATTCCCAAGTATTCTCTGATACTACCTCCAAAAGGTGCGATGGGTTTTTTGTTTAAATTTGATATATACTGTGAGAAAAAATGTCAGAGGCATATAGATCTAACTATAGAAGCTGACGTGCAGTTTTGCAGTTTCCTGTCAATACTCTCTGAATTTGATAATGTCTATTCTCTTTCGTGATGCCATAGCTTTCAGAATAACGCCGAATTTCTCGATTAATACTTTGTCAACCCCGGTAATGCTATATCAAAGCAAGTGCATTTAGGTAAGATGAATGGTAGCGTACTCAGAGGTAGACCAAAGAAAGAATGGTTGGAATATGTAAATGAGATTCTAACGCGAAAAAATATAAAGAGTAATTGAAATACAAGAGATTGCTACAAAGGGTATATGAATTTGAGGGAAGCAAAAGATTTAGCCTAAAAACTTGAGCGACAGTGGGCGTTTATAAACATATAAGCGATAACAGATATGTTATGAATAATTCTCTAGTCCTACGGATCAGCGATTCAACTTGATTTAGTGTTTAATTTTCGATTTGCATTCGTCATGAGAAGTCGTTTCCGAAGTTATTCAGTAAATAAAATCTTTTTTTTTGTTTGCTTGTGCGTAAAATACGCAGTATTGTGCTAAAAATGAGCTACAAACATAAGTTGGGTGCACAGAAGCGGAAGGGAAGAGAAGACTGAGAATAGGAGGCATCAAGAGGACAAATTTCCTTGAACAGATTCTTGAAGGTTTCTAGTCCTGAAGCTGAAGCTTCATTACAGCTTTCTTCAACATCTAATCCCTTGGAACCTCACAAAGACACTGCCCACCCTATTGCCGATAACGTTGACAGTCTCACTCTCTTAGAAACAGCTACCGAGGATGACAATGCCAGTGATAATTCAACTGCACTTTCTTCATCACGAATTTCGCCTTCATAACCCCCCATTATTATTGAACCATATTTCAATGTAGGATCACCTACTTTGAACACTAAGGATAACACTGCCAGTGATAATTTATCTGCACCTTCTTCATCTCGACTTTTGCCCTCATTACCCCCCATTATTGAAACATATTTTGATATCGGATCACCCACTTTTAATATTGACACTGACATAAGAAAATCGCATGGAAATTTGCCATAGTGTTTTCCAAAAGATTGTATAGGTAGTGAGCTACCGATCTCTATTTTCAAGAAGAAACTAGGGAATGGTGAGATTGTGCTCAGAGATTGGTTAGTGTGGAGCGGCGCAAAGAAAGCCCTCTATTGTTTACCGTGCAGAATTCACAGCACACTTCCGCAAGCTCCAAACTCAGCGTACGCATCACCTGAAGGCTATTTCGCTGCACACAAATGGAAAAAGCTACACGACAAAGTCCCTGAACATGAGAGTAGTATCTCGCACAGAAATTCTTATGTTTAATGGAAAACAAAACGGAGAAAATTAGAAACAGAAAGGTTGTTAAGTGACTTGTTGTTTAAGAACATACGTCACGAGCGAGAAGTGTGGAAAGAAATTCTGAGAAGACTTCTACATGTAACCTTGTTTCTTGCTGAAAGAGGTTTGGCTTTCCGCGGGGACAGTGGCAAAATTGGAGACGCATCCAACGGTAACTTTCTCGGAATCCTTAATCTTCTAGCAAAATATGGAATATCTAAGTGATTTGAAAAAATTTGCTTTTGAAGGCCATTATTAGATGTTTGAGTACCATGTTGTGAATCATTCACGATTGGGCCCATTTTGTCCCAAATTTTTTTTGCATTCTCTTCTTCGCACCGCTCATTTTGTTTTTCATCGGCTAACTTCACTGCCCATTTGCAGAATCCTATGCGATAAGCAATGTGGAGGATACATTCCATGAAGCGTATCCAAGCATGTAGTGTGAAGAGATTAAAAGAGAAGTTTTTAATCTTCACAGACTAAAGTTTGATTTCTTTCAACTTGTTCGTCATGGAGGGCTTTGCGGAGCATATATATCATGACGATGATGATGGTGCTTTAGTAAGCGCTTGGCAAACCTTTCCGTCAATCATGGACATTATCATTTCATGCTTGTCTTTGCAACGATTTCGACATCGACCGAAATTAATGGTTGTTGGTTTGAGTTTATCGATTTCTTCTTGAATCTCTTTCACTTCAGAGATGGTAGTCTTCTTCGTTTCTTCCACGTAGCGGAATCGCATGACATACTTTGAAGTTGAAGTCATTGAAAGATTAGATCTGTCGAATAAATTTGGGAGTATGATTCAAGGTATTTCCATCAAGCGAGATACTGTGTGAACCAGCAGGGCTTACGTGTTAATACTCACACCTTCTTCCTTTATGATAAAATGAGATTATGGGGAGTAGCACCTTTTTCTGGCATCAGCTAGGCTCCTGTATGGTGGGAAGATATCAGCATTTTTAGCTTTCGCTTAGATACCAATAACTTCATACAGGTTTCCACTCAATTTTACGTCTTCAGTCAGTACTAACGCCTCATCATCTGTGTAGCGTGTAATTCCTTCTACTTCTCAATATGATACTTCATCAGGTGATTCATCGTGTGCATCATCGTCATTTGACAAAAGTTTACTCATGTCATTAGCGATTTTGGTTCTACCAGAAGATCGCAAAATACTCAGGAATGCACTCTGTATTTCAGAGTCAGAATAGCATTCCCGAATTTTGAGCACTTTTCGTCTCTAACTAGATTTTGAGCTATTCTAGAGATCATCTGTGGGTCTTCTCTCGAGACAAACTCCAACGAGTTAAACAGAGAAATCTGAAGGCAGCCATTCTGCGTTACTGGCCCTGAATGATGTTATGTTATGAAAAGCTATTTTCTACTTTGTTTAAATGTGGACATGAAATAAGATAACTTATCTTCGATTGCTTTTAGACATTCGCCTTTGATGTCGTAATTGGCCTTGATGTAGCTAAGAAGTTCTCCTCTATCTTTACCGCTACTTGTGATCAGAAAATCACAGAGAACATGCTTCGGTTTTTTGAATTGATTCATTGTTAGAACAATGAATTTTATCGGAAGGAAGGTTTTCGATTGAAACTTATGAAGGAATGATTTGAAACTTACAACTGATAAAACTCCATAGTATCACAAGAAGAACACGAAAACAAAGTATTCACAAATCTGCACTTTATGAGAAATAGTCCTCAATATTTGGTTTCAAGGGTCGTAAATGATGAAAGTCGGAAAAATACAAGAATCCAATGGATACGTGCTTGAGCTTTTCAATGTCCTTCCGAAAACACAAGCGTAGCAATTGAACGTTGAGTGATGAGAAAAATGTGAAGACCGGAACAAGTGAAAAAACGAAACAACTGAAAATCAAGAGACACAAGCGAACTGAATGAGCATGTATAAGTATATCCAGTCTATTGTGTTCTTGGAAAATACAATCGCATAAATTTCGAGACAAGCCTTCAAGGACAAGAAACATATGAAAACCCAAATGACTGAAAGCGCAACAACTTAAAATCGGAACGTCCACACAAACTAGTTAGATACGTATATGGTATTCAACTCCCTCTGCTCCTTCGAGAAATATGAGCGAATCAATTTGAAGTTAAACCTTCGAGGATAAAAAGCATGTGAAAACCCAAATTACTAGAACTTCATTGACTGAAAATCAAAACGTTTGTGCAAACAATTCGAATACTTACATTCCTCTGAGAAATATAGGCTCATAAATTTCAAGTTGAATTTTCAGTGACGAAGATCAGGATTGTTTATAACAATGGAAAATGTTGTTGGATGTCAGCATATTCGTAAGAGTTTCATTTTTTATGATCTAATAAATATTTCAGCAAAGAAGAGATTTATTCTGATTTTTTGTTGTTGAAAATGCATCTATTTGGTTGAAGATTGAACTATTCTGTTGAAAATTCGTTACACTTTTCGTTGAATTCAACTCGTTGAAAACTCGTCTTTTTTCGTTGATAATCAATTCTTCGAACTAAAAATGCAACTATTTCATTTTTGGCTGAAAATTTATGTTTTTTATTTCAAAACTCAAATATTTGTTTGAAAATTCATGTAGATGTTAAAAATCGACTTCCAGATTGAACATTCATCTTTTATGATAGAAAAGTCATCTTCCTCGGTTTCGAATTCTTCTTTCTTGTTTGAATATCTACTTTTTGTTGAAAATTCAACTGTCTTTGAAAACTTTCGGCTCTTTGGCTTGGAAATTGAACTATGGTATTCAATTAAAATTGCAACTATGTTGTTGAATATTTGTCTCTATTGCTTGAAAGTTCAACTATTTGTTTGTTAATGCAACTGTTTGGCTGTAAATTATTTTTTTTTGGTTGAAAATTCGTCTTTTTGAGTTTATCAATTCGAAAAAAAAATAAAAATGTCGCGCTCTGCCCTCCACTGTGGCACAATGTACTTTCACAGCAGCTGACTATAAGACCAGCACTGAAATAACTCGACGAAATTCGAAAGCTCGGCGTGTTGAGAGTAAAAAAAGTGGCAATCCAGTGGACAGTCACAACGTTCGTCTTGTTTCGAGTGCAATCATTTGAGTAATTAGCTTTTCATGTCGAAATACAATAACTTCTAATTCGGTTACGAACGGGTATCGAAATATCAGCAGTGACGCATCTGTAACCCCTCTGGCAAAAACTCTTATAAAAATTAAAATATGACACGTATCGTTGAAACGCTGAGTCAGATCTTTCCTTAAATTCATATTCTTCAAATATCTATATTAACTTCCACCTTTGGTCAAAAACAAAGAATGAATGCGTTATTCAGAAATTGGCAGTCCTCGAATCGATTGTGAGGTTAGAATACGAATTGACGCACTTGGCTTAATTTGCTGTTGACGCCATTAAGTGTCAACTTTGACGAGTCTCAAAAAATCAACTCCTTTGAACAAAAGCTTAAACATTGTGATTAATTGAATATAGCCTATTATCCCGAATTCACTTGAATTTATTAGCTGGTTACGAACCGGCTCATCATTGTGATCCGAACTGGCTCGAAGAGGACTTTCGGGGGTTACGAACCTCCACATCAGGTACGCTCATTCAAATTCTCAATTATTTGATTGACGCATCCTCTAAATTGCTTTAAATGACATTTCTGATTGGAACTGGATCATTCTTCACGTGAGAAGGAAGTTCATTGCAGTCAAATATTGCTTAAGGCATTGGAATAAGATTTTATTCTTTCCAGCTCCTTAGTAGGTCACGAACAGGGGCCTTTACCGTATGTCACGTGAGAAGTTTTGAAAAAAAATTAAAGAATTTCTCGAATTTTGTACCTCGACTTCAACTCGTGACAAGATATAAGAAGGTTGTGGAAAAAGTCTGAAATTTACAGAGCCTGATCTTTAAAATACTATTTTCAATTTGAGCCAATAAAAAATCTGAAAAATCTTGAAGGACTCCCAAGATATGATTAAAAATGTCCAAGCGTGTCTGCGTCAAGCGTCAGTCGGCAATAAACACTGTCGGCCGGTCTCGCTAAATTTGTAGTCATACCTCGAGAACCCGTGAAGATTTTTTCAAGTTTTATTGCTTCAAATTAAAGATAAGGTTTCAAGTATTAGGTGAGGTTTCAAGTATTAGGTCCTGTACATTTCAGATTATAGCCACAATTTCCTAGGTCATGAAGCGAGTTAAAGTCAAGTACGAAATTCTAGGAATTCTGGAATTTATTTTAAAAACTTCTCAGGTGATATATCCTCTTCGAAAAGTTAGACACATTTTCACCAGAGCTTATTCGACGTGAAATTTCATAAATTCTCTGTGCTAAGAAAGATGTCTAGATTTATTTCCGACCGAGTTATCGTATTTCAAAGTCATCAGTGATTATCAGTTCCGCTCGCACTAGCCGTGTAGACAATTTCCGACGGTAGTGTTCATTTTCTCAGATTAAACTTAAGTTCTTCTCGATTTTCAATTTCCTTCAATTCAATGAAAATGACCTCGAGAGCTGAATGATTTAAAACTAATTTAGATAATTATACATACATCGTTCCCTCTAAATTGCACATATATAATTTCATAAATGAGAAATATTTTCACGACTTCAGTTTACAAAAGATAGAGTTATGAAAGACAAATAACTTAGAATGACGTATGAGATAGCGACTGGTATAATATTTGGTGAAACATTTTGAATAATATTAATTAGTCACAATCTTATCGAGATCCATCGTAAGTGGGTTCCACTTATTAGATTATTTCAAGAAAATGAGGACCATGCCTGGTATTCTATGTTTCATCTTAGTGGGTTTCCCTAATCCTATTGGTAAATATATTAATATCTATAATTTTAAGTGCATCTCCCTGTCCGTGCTCTCTCTCCTCTTCTGTTTCTCCAACATAAAGGACGATGAACGAAAAATCCATAACCGTATCCAGTACCATTATGATGAAATATTTTCACGATTTCAATGTAGAAGATATAAAGTTATGCAATACAAATAATTTAGAATTACAAACAAGATACAGATTAGTATATTATATAGTTAAACATTTTGCAGAATATTCATTAGTAACGCTCTTATTAAAATTCTTCATTTGAGTGTGCTTCCTATATTTCGAGAAAATGACGACAGTGATTGGTATCCTGTGTTTCATTTTAGCAGTTTTCCCTAATCCTATTGGTCAAAATAATTATATCTATAATTCACAGTGCATCACTATATTCTTTTTCTCTTTGCAAGCATTCCAATTGAAATAACTTTCTCTGTTTCTCTTCAAAAAAAAAAAAAACGTTGTACCTTAAACATCGGTCTTTTAGTTTCAATACTAATATAAAGGATAAGGTTTTCTGCCTTACATAAATTTTTGATTTCAATGATAAACTTTCCATCGGATACGGAAAAGGATTCGGATACAGAAATGGATAAGAAAACTGATGCTGAAACAGAAGGGTAATAGGGGTACGTGACGTTTAGGCGCTGCTGTTTTTACGCCGCCTTTCAGGCGAGGAACGTTTAGGCGCAGCGATGTTTAGACGCTGGACTGTTAGGCGCGGGACGTTGAACTGCTGAACCACCCAGCATCCAAGTTTAGGTGCTCTCTTCATGGTCTTGAGACAAGATCTAAGATCGATGTACATTAAAAACAATTGAGAACATCATAAGTATCTCTCTATTTTATGAAAAGATGTCACTGCCTTCAACGCCGCTGTGTCAGAAATTCAGAACTCCGCCTTGGCCTAAGAAGGTCCTCCTGAGGAGTCCTCCAGAGCCTCTCATGACAGCCTTCAGTACCTCTCGCGAGGGTTTCCAGAGCCTCCCACCAGGCCTGCAAAGCCTCCTCCGACAGCCTCCAGATACTTTCTCGAGGATCTCCGGAGCCTTATAGGAGAGGTTTCAGAGCCTCTCACGAGGGTCTTCAAAGTCTCCAAAAACCTTTTACCTGGGCCTATAGAGCCTCCTTCGAGAGCCTCCAGATTTTCCAAAGAGGGCCTGTGACGCATATATCGAGGACCTTCAGAGCCTCTCCTTTCATCCCTCCATATTGCCCACTCTCCTTTCTTCAATCCTTAAAGTTGTCCTTATTAATGTATTTTACTTCATTCCAATTCGATCCAAATAAGATACCTCACTATATCTTTTTAGAAGATTGGATTGACTTGTTTAATTATTATTTTACCATTAAGCCAAATCCCTTTCGGAAGAAGCGTAAGTCGTTTGGTTCTGGTCTCGGTGTACTACTGGGGTTTTAGGAATTTGTATACTGAATTTGTGTACTGAATTTGGGTACGGGATGTTCAGGAGGAGAAGGAATAGGTTTTAGATCAATCTCACAACGTAGCTCCGATACTGGTTCTTCGTTCATTCTCTCAACATGACCAAACTATCCCAACGAATTTCTTTTACTCTTGTCAAACAATGTTTCTTCTACACTACATTCTTTGAGAACCCACTCGCTACTGACCATGTTCAGTAGCGATTTAACGCACATATTCCGCAGGAACTGCATGCCAACCACGTTCGCTTTACTATCATCTTTTTCTTGATACGTCCAGGTCTCGCCACCATGCATCAGAGTGGGTGCAAGCACAGAGTTACATGTTGCAATTTAAGCTTTATTCGCTACATATTTACTTCTAGTAATAGCTTGTACACTGCTGATAATCATTCTACCCTCATTTATCCGTCTGGATATCCCTGCGTGTCTCTTTCCGTCAGCAGTAAATGAACTTCCAAAATACACGAACTCATTAATTTGTTATATCCTCTCTTCGTTCAAGGCAATGTTGAATACTGTTTTTTTACCCCTTCTTTGAAAAACGATAATTTTTGTTTCATTTACGTTAATATTAAGACCCATACCCTTCATACTGGTATCCAGTCGGTTTATCATTCTCTGCAAATCGTCGACTGATTCTGCCATATCAATCTTATCATCTGCAAATGCCAGTCCACGTACTGTCACTGTTCCCACATCAATACCTTCTTCGTTTAAGAAAGCCATTTTCAGACATTCGTCCATGTATAAATATATTGATCATGCAGGAGGACATAACGCAGCCTTGCCTAACGCCCTCCCTAATATCAAACCAATCGCTCAATTGTCCATTCACTCTTACACTCGCTTTACTACCATTATATACTGCTTTTATTGCTCTTAGAAGCCAACCATTCACTCCCTACTGTTTCAGGTCTTCCCAAAGCTTAGATCTATTCACCTTATCAAAAGCTTTTCACAGATCAACAAATGCACGGAAAACTCTTTTGTTTACTTGCAAGCTTTTTTCTATGATCGGTCACAAGCTAAATATCTGATCCACTAATGATCTCCCTGTCAGAAATCCATATTGAACTTTCCAGATCCTTTCTTGAGTTATTCTCATGACCTTCCCAATAAGTAATTCGTAAATATTTTGCCCAGGGTACTTGGTAGACTAATCGCTCCACAATCAGTAGAGTCGCCTTTATCACCCTTTCCCTCGTATTCTGGGATGATGGTCGCCTTTTTCCAATTATTTGAAACTTCACCATGCATAGCACACATATTCATAAATTCGCTCAGCCACACAAACAAATATCCGCCACCGCTCTCCAGCATATCAGCGGTGATGTCATCCATACCAGCAGCCTTACCGTTCTTCAGTTTCTCAATCACGGACATGATGTCATCGATATTGATTCTTCTCCCGCTACCTATAACCAGATTGTCTAACGTATCTTTATTGTTCAATTCAGTCTTCTAGTCTTCTTCATGATATTCCAAAAATTTATTCAGCTTTTCACGATATTCGAATTGTACTTCTGGCTCCTGCAAATTCTGTATTCTAACTCGTGTTTGCTTCGGCTTATTATTAGTTTTCCTTCTCCTCCACCCTTGATCTAGACTCATTTTTGAAACTAACAGGTAGTGATCCTTTCTGCACTCAGAGCCTTTCATAACCCTTGTATCCCTCACAAGCCCTCTCAGTCACTTATTCGCTACGAAAAAGTATTTGTGATAAGCAAGCCTTTTTCTCAGCATAAGCTAATCAGTTTATCCCCATTACCGTTTGTTTTCGGGTCTCCGAAATGGCCCAGTACCATGTCGGTAACTTCGCGCTTCACACCAACCCAGCGAGTTATATCTCCAAGTAGAATTGTTCTTTCACCAGGATCGCAAGTCCCTAGTATATCATTTAACGAGTCCCAGAAGGTATTTCTTACATCTCTCTTGTCACTGTCAACTGGAGCGTAGAACGCTATGATAAATAGTCTTCTGATTCTCACTTCCATTCTAATCCATAGTAATCTAGGTGATACACATTCATACTCTTTGACATGTTTTTTTGCGCTCTCTTTCATAATCAGACCGACTCCTTGGGTACCATATGTTTCATTATCTACTCCTGGCCAAAAGTCGAGCCCGTTCTCTATGTTTCTTACTTGACATCACTTCTCCTTTGTTTCCGGCACACACAAAATATCTAGCTTCCTCACGCTCATTGTTTCCTGCAATTTCTTTTCCTTAAGATCATTTACCCCTCTAGCATTCCAAACACCTAATCTCCATTCATCGCCTGAAACTTTTCCGAGAACAGGCCTTTCGTCAGTAGAACTCTCAATCCTATCCGAGGCTACATCATTATTTGTGTTATTCATTGTTAAAAGTATACACCCAACTACAACTTGATGCAAGAAATTCATTCAATTTTCGCTCATGCAAAGAAAAGTATGAAAACCAAGCGAGAACCAAAGGAGTTATAATCGGTTTGTGTTATATACTGAGAAGAGCACCTGTCTCTTGCAGTTTGGTCCCGAAGATGGAGAAAGACCATTCGATGCAAATGTGACAAGAATACTCAACGGCGAATTAAAACTTAAAAAGCTGATGAGCTTCCCTCAATTCTCCTTTCAAAAGGTCAATTTTTAGACCCCTTATAAATCTCCAAAGCCTCTTACAATTTTAAAATTTTTTTATAAATTTTCTCAAAACTCTGTATAAATTCCCAAAAGTTTCTACAACTTTCCATATATTTGCGCAAGATTCAATGGGTTTCAAAAGTTCAATGGGTAGAAACGCCAAGTATACGTGGAAAATGAAGGTAAGGCACTAGCAAATTCTGAAAAATAAGCGCGTGAAAGAAGTTGACGTGATCTTTTCTTTTAAATTCTTCTTTAAATCCCGATTCGGACCGCCCTCGACAAAGATTTTCGTTAGACCGTTCAGTCCAAAATATTTAAGGTGTAATATGATGCCTTTGAGAGGCTCAGTTTCGCCTCCCTGAAGGGAATTTTGAAATTCGTCGCGTGAATTTGAGGAAACATATTTTCTTCAAAAACTAAAGCCTTTGGGAAATACTCGTATATTTTTGCTGGAAATTGAATTTTAGAAAATGCAATGATTTAAATACCTTATCACTTCATCATAAGAAACCTGAATGGCATTAGAGGAAAGTCCTTAGATAACACCTTATCGAGTGGAATTCTCAGATACCACCTTTTAGAAGACTCATTAATGGGAGGCGACTTATCCGCGTGTCATTAAAAATAAATGCAAAATATGCATGCAAGTGTTCGAACTGCCCGCGTTGCGGTTGCAGAACTGCTCTCCTCGGCTGCTCTTACAGCGCAGCTCTTTCTACCTCTTGGATCCTCTCATCATCGAACGGAATTCTCGGAACATTATATAACAAGGTAGCTCATATAGAGTGCCTAGTATAATTTTGGTAGAGAAATGAAGGCAAATTTCAGGAAAAAAAATTTCAGTTTAGAGGTGTTCATTCAACAATAATTATTCAGAGTTTTATGTTTTCTTCTTCTTTTTTTCGTGAAAGTTACTATTCTGTTTTCAACCTAACGTTTTAGGGCTTCTTCTATTCCTTGCAAGATTCTCAACAAATCGCTTTGTTACGTTTACATTTTTAAAAAGTGTTTTCGAGAAAAATATTGTTTATGATAATATCAACTGTACGCAAATAAAATTAAACGGCTTGGTGCCTTGAAGTTCCGTTGGCTGAACGGCTGTACGCCTTAACGATCTGGCGGCTGAGACAGCATAGAAAACAATCTCAGGAATGAGACACTTGAACGTAGGTGTTAGTATGTCCTTGTTTATTGCTATATGGCAAAAAAAGAGTAGAATGACACTAACGTTCACGTTTCGCGTTGCCAACTTCACTGTGTATTCACGTTTAATGTCTTGGCGGCTAAACGCCCCGCGCCTGAACAGCGGCGCCTGAACGTCCTATTCTGGGGGAATTAGGTGCAGAAACAGCCAAGAAAACTGAACTGGATACCACTTACTCGAGGGCGTTTGCCGACCTCTTCTTGGACTGATTTTCATTTTTTTTTCCTTCAATCAATAAATTAAATTTTTTATGTTAAAGAAGGAACTATAATTTATTGAATTAACGCGATAAGTATTACTATAATATATTTCATACTCATAATTCCTTTTGCAAAATTAGTTTGGCCACATAAACATGATGCAATTCATCCTCTTCCTATCCAACTTAATGTTCATCATTGCGAAGATTTTTTTGAAGGTGTAGCTGAGAATTTACCAGTAGGCTTCTATGAAATAGGAACAGAAAATGGTTACGTCATCGGAGTAGTCCTATTCAGACGTTTGTATCCGTTTATGGCTCCTAGAGCGGATCTTGATAATAACTATGGAAGAGTGAAATTACACCTAAATGGCAACAATGCCAGCGTGATTGAACCAATATTGAAAGATGATCCTCTCAATAAACAGTTCTTTCATATTTTCGGAAGAGAAAATATTCGTTATGGCGAGATACAGCAGTAATAAAACTTAAGGGTGTACATGCGTGCTGCGGGTAGGGCGGCCCATTTTTTCAGTTTCATAAAAACACATTCAGTCATATCCAAACGTGTGCGTATTTTTGGAGAAACCAACTGTATCGAAGGTTCGTGTTTATTTTTTTCGTTGAGAAGATATATGGAGAAATTGTATACAGGGTTTGATTGAAAAGTAATGAGCCTTATTTTTTTTAAGCAGTTTTATTAAACCTTTTGGCTTATACAA
>JAUMHM010000016.1:4611345-4626206 GCA_032362435.1 Melikaiella ostensackeni
ATCCCGTATAAGGACGTTGAATAATAATAACAAATGTTTCGTAGAAAAAAATTATTCGATTACGAGAAAATCAAAATCAAGTATGACGCTATCGCAATGTGACAGACGATTTTCTGCTAAAAGGCCTCCTCCACCTGTTAGCCACCATTCAGAAATTGGGAATAGATAGCCATTAAGTCAATAGATTCAATCAGATTCAATATTCATATGAAATCATAGATGAGATCCGATTGATATAATCAATCAATATAATTATAATATAATGGATGTAAATGTGACAATTAAACACATTACTACTAGAACTACATCGTCTGCGTATGCTAGTGAATACAGTTTGCCTGTTCTCAGTATTGTCCCTCCTTTTCCTTTCCTCTCCAACTTCTTCTTCAAGTCTGCTAAGAGGACGCTAAACAGAAGAGGATTCAACGGGCGCCCTTGTCTAAGTCCCCTTCCTGTCCAGAATTCCTCCTCTTTCTTTCCTTCTATCTTCACCCTTACTTTAGTCTCCACAAATATCTCTTTTATTCTCTCCATCAAATCTTCCTCTACTCCTCTCTCTTTCATGGCCTTCCATAGCACCTTTATGTATGCCATCCTCACCTATTGCTTTGTTTCTTTTCAGCCTTGCAATCGCTTCGTTCACCTCCTCTCTACCAATCTCGTTTCCGCTATTTTCGTCCCCCGCCACCGTCTTTCTCCCTTCACCCTTTACCCTATTTTCAATGCCCCCTAGCAGTCTCTTGAAATACTCTGTCCACTCGTCTATCCCGATTTCCTCATTTATGCCCTTCCTTCCACCTCTTTCCTTGTTTATCACTTTCCATTCCCTTCCTTCCTTTACCGCTTTCTTGACCTCTTCCATGTATCTTTTCTTCTCCCTCTATCTTTTTTCACTCAACATTCTCTCGTGATCTTCTTTTCTCCCATTGAATTCCCTTTTCTGCATTTACCCTTTCCTCCATTTTCCTACATTTTCCTTCATCCTGCCTTTACTTTCCATGCACTCCTCGTCTCACCAACCTCTCCTACCCTCCTCTCCATCTCCTTCCGATCTCACCTCCTCCCTTGCCTTATCAATCACTCTTTTAAGTTTTCCTAGCAGCGTGTCTACTTCTTCCTCTTCCATACTCCTTAACTAAGCATTTTCAATTTTTTTCCCTATATTCTCTTAAATTATCTTCACCCAACAGCCCATTTTCAGTTTCCCCTTCCCCATTCCTTTCTTCTTCCCCCTACTGCGCTTTGGTCCTCCACATCTCAATGTCGCTATCACCGGAAAGTGCTCGGAGCCTATCTCATTGCCCATTTCCATACTAATTGTTAACTTCCTTATTCGTTCTTCTGCCAGAATGTAATCTATTACGGTGTCCCCTTTACCTCTCAACGTCCTTCCCTCTTCTTCATTCCCCTTGGTATTGCCGTTACAAATGAACCATCCTGTCTCTCTCAACAAGTCTAGAAGCCTCCTGCCCACCCGATCTATTTCTCTAGGTTTCGAGTTTCTTACAAAGACCTCCTTTTCTTCGTCCCACGCCTCTCCCACTTATTAACGGTCCATGCATTTAGATCTTCCCCCACCAACAGGTAAAGTTCTTTTCATACTTTTCCACTCCTTCTCATCATTACCACATCCCACTTTTACAATTCACCCCAGAATCCTTTGTCCTTGTTTTCAACCCTGACACATTCCAAAATGCTGCTTTCACGTCTCTCTTTTTGCATTTGTCTACTTTCTTCCTTGCATTCAATTTTTCTTGTCGTCCATAAGCCCCACCGTCACACCTGTATTTTCATTACTCTCCACTTTTTCCTTTCTATTCACTTATCGTTTCCTGCCCTCCCTCAAGTCTTCTACTTCTTCGCCCCAAAACCAGACCTCTCCGTTTACCCATATCCTGTCTTTCCCAATCCTTAACCTACCTCCTTCATTCCTCTCAGCCCAGCAACTTCTTCTTATCCATAACTTTATACCCCTCCTCTTCACTCCCTACTTTCACTAAAAACATACATGCTTTCCCTTCCTTCTTCTCTCTCTATGCCCTCCACTGTGACTCTCGCTCCGATGTCTCTCACCATGTTCTTAATCTCTTCCTCTCCATTTTCACTGTCCACTTTCATGCCCTTAATTATTATATTCTTTTTTCTCCTTGCCCTTTCTTCTCCTTTCATTCTTCTTCCAACCTTCTTTAGTCTCAAACACAACCTTTCGTTCTTCGCATGCATGCTCGCTCCACACTCTTTCACCTTATGTCATTCCTTATTTCTAGTTTGCTCACTCTCTCTTCTAACGCATTCATTTTCCTTTTTCTTTCTCCCTCATTCTCTCTCTGTCTGTTCTCTGAACTTTCCAATTTACTCCAAACCTTCTATTTCTCCCCTTACCATAATTCATCCCATTCTTCCCATTTGCGTCTCACTTTGCTTACCTCCTCCTTTATCTCCCTCCCTTGCCTCTTCACATCGTCTAGTCTTTCCCAAGTCTTCTCTCTGAATCCTTTTATAAGAGCTTCTAATTCAGTGAACATGTTTCCCCCTCCCTATATCTCTCTGACGTTCTTCTCTTTGCCTTCACCTTCTCCAACTCGGTGCCCCTTTCCATGTCTTCGGCCAACTCTTCTCATTTCCTCCTTTCATCCCCCGTATTTTCCGTTTCACTGCTACTTGCGCTCGCCGATTTCTGCCAATTGTGTAACAAAGTACTCGATCCCGCGCTCTGCGATCTCGGTCTGTTCAGCCTCTCAATATTCGTTGGCCTCCCACGATTTTTCCCCATTGCTCGACTAGCTGCGGCTGCAACTACAGCCCCCTTACTAGTTTCGAACAGCTCATCAGCACTGCCCTCACTGTCTGCATCGTCGCTCGCGATATCTCCTCTCTCTTTGGTAACATCCCTGTCCCTATTCACTTCGCTGTTCGCGTCTAAGCATTCATCATCCAATTGTCGCCTACTAAGGTCAGTCTTTGGACTACGCACAACCGCCATACCGCTCTACTTTATCTATCAAGCTAGCTTGAACCCTTCTTCACCTGATTCCTCAGCTCCCTTACCAGTCACTTCATTTCGCACCCCAAAAACTTAGCCATATAATTTACCCCCTTGTTCCTCTTACTTTTTTGTTATTAACACGCTCTTGATCCCTCACACCGCAACTACTCCTACCCTTGCTAGATCACCCAGTTTCTCACAGCACTCAATTTAACCTCAAAATCAAGTCTCATGAACTTATCTATTTTGCCAGTCATAAAACAACTTACCACCACTCCCTTCATTCACACTTATACTGTCACTCTAGACTCACTGACTCACAGTAACCTCATTGTCCTCACTTAGCTCTCCCCTTTTCACAAGCCAAAAAATGATAGCATTTGACAAACACGCGTAACCTCCATCGGTTCTGGAAACGGAAGCCTGGTAAACTGAAATGCTGATATTCTGTGTAAAATTTGTTAAAACTGATTCTGTATAAACTGTGTTTCTTTATTTGATGATTTCATGAGATTACTAAACTTTTTTCCACGTTCACGTTTTCGCATACAGGTTGTTCGAAGAAAAAAGACTTCACTTAATAGCGGCAAACCATCAAGTTCTCAGCACAGAGCGTCGTTTCCTATGTTCCGTCCACCATTTTCGAAAAGTAAGGCGGCTGCTCATTTGGAGCAGACAATGCAATCATCAATGTCCTATGAGGATGGGGATAATAGCTCTTCCGAGCAAATCGATGGCAAGTGGAATATTAGTAAGAGTAGGAAAGTTGGCGTCATTCCATAAATTATCATTATCGAGATTATTATTTTTAGATTTATCCTGAACATACATTCTCAATTTTTAATTTATGAAAATGATTCTCTTTTGAATGGAAAAGGGGAATTAGAGAACTCCATATTTTTCAGTTAATCCATGGGAAAAAGGGATTGTGAAAGTGGACAGAGAAAACTCTACAGTTTTTAATTTCTTCACTTTTTATCATTAAAAAATTGATATCTGAGTATACCTTTTTGTGTTTTTAAGTGTATTTTTCTTAGCATCAGGACCACCAAGAATCATTACGAACAATTTTTCAATTTTTCTTTTTTGAATAGGAAAGGTGACAGATAAAACGCTGCTGTTTTCAATTTCTTCACATTTCATGATAGAAAAATTGATATCCTAGTATATCGTTCTGTGCTTTCAGTGTATTTTTCTTAGCACCAGAACCACCAAGAACCTTTACAAACTCATTTACCAATTTTTTCTCAATTGGAAGTGGGACAGAGAAAACTCTGTATTTTTGAGTTTCTAAATGGAAAGGGGACTGAGAAAACTCTATCTCATATAAATTTGTGTTTTTCAATTTCTTTTTCTTAACATCAGGACCACCAAGAATGTTTGCATAATTTTCCCCATTCTTTTTTCAACTGGAAATGGGACAGAGGAAACTATGTAATTTTGTGTTTCTAAATGAGAAAGGGGACTGAGAAAACTCTAAATTTTTCAATTTAAAAAAGAGAACAAAAATTTAGAAAAGAGGACTGAGAAAGCGGACAGAGAAAACTCTATCGTATATCTTGTTGTGTATTTAGTGTATTTTCCTTAGCACCAGCACCACCAAGAAGCTTTACAACCTTTCTTGCAATTTTTTTTCAACAAGAAAGGGGACAGAAAAAACTATGTAGTTTTCATTCAATAAAATTATTTATATTTGAACAATAAAATAAAAATAACCAGCCAGAAGCTTTACAACCCTTTTTGCAATTTTCTTCAATGGGAAGGGGGACAGGTAGAACTCTGTATTTTTCAGTTTCTAAATGGTACAGGGGACTGCGAAAACTCTATATTTTCAATTTTTTCATGGAAAAGGGTGACCTAGGACAGAGAAAACTCTGTAATTTTGAGTTTCTGAAAGGGAAAGGAGACAGCGAAATCTCTGTAGTTTTCAACCTCTTCACGTTCGATGGTAGAAAAAATAGGTATCTTAGTATATCTTTTTGTGTGTGGGGAATCGAGCAGAGAAATCTCTATAACTCAGTTCCTAAAAGGGAAAGGGGACTGAGAAAACTCTATACTTTTCAGCTTCCTCGCGGTAAAAAGGGATTCGAAAGGGGTCAGGGAAAAGTCTATTGTATATCAGTTTATGTATTTTGGTGTATTTTTCTAAGCATGAGGACCACCAAGAATGATTACGAACATTTTTTTCAATTTTTTTCTTTTGAATGGTAAAGGGAACAGAGAAAACTCTGTATTTTTCAATTTGTTCACGGAGGCGTAAATTAATACCTATAAATGTATTTTTCGTAGAATTTAAATTTTTCGGACCTTTCTCGCCGGACTGGATTCTCTCCCTTTTTTCAGTAGTGAATTGGAATTTTTCCACATATTTAAATACACAAGGGAAACTAGTTTTAGGACTTTGAATCTCTACAAGGAAAATCTTTGGCTTCGAAACCATAATTGAAGGTCGAAAATAGTCTTTTTCATCAAAATCTCGTTTTCTAGATCATCCTCGTGGGACTGAATTCACTCCTTCTTTTTGAATAGCGAAAGTGAAGTTTTCCTCATATTAAGATCCACAGAACAAAGTTGTTTTATGACTTAGGAACTCTGGAAGGAAAATCTTTGGCTTCGGAAGCATAATTTAATGTCTAAAATCGTCTTTTCCTTCAAAATCTCATTCTTTGATCGTACTGGTGGAAATGAATATTTTCCCCGTTTTTCAATAGTAAATTTGAATTTTTCCACATATTAATAGATGCAAAATGCAAGTTTCAAGAGCTTGAATTTCTAAAAGGAAAATGTTCGGCCTTAGAGGCATAAATTAATGTCTAAAAACGTCTTTTTCTTGAAAATCAAATTTTTTAGATCGTCCTCGTGGGACTGAATTCTCACTCGTCTTCGGAAACATAACCTAATGTTTAAGAACGTGTTTTTCATCAAAATCTCCTTTTTTCGATCGTCCACGTGGGACTGAATTTTTCTTGTGTATTTCAATACCTAATTTGGATTTCTCCGCATATTAATACAAACGAAATACAATTTTTATAAGAGACTGAACAATCTAGAAGGAAAACCTTCGGCCTTAGGGGCATAAATTTATGCCCAAAAACGTCTTTTTCGTAGAAAATTAATTTTTTAGACTCAATATTTTCCAGTTTATAAATGGGAAAGTACAATGAGGAATCTATACTTTTCAATTTCTTCACGAGAAATGAGACGGAGATAACTCTGTCATTTTTAATTCCTCCACTTTTACTGATGAAAAAATTGATATCCCAGTGTATCTTTTTGTGTTTTTTAGTATATTTTTCTTAGTATCAGGACCCCCAAGAATGTTTACATACTTGCTTCCATTTTTTTTTTAAAATTGGAAAAGGGACAGAGAAAACTCTGTATTTTTGAGTTTTTAAATGGGAAAGGTGACTGAGAAACGAGACAGAGAAGACTCTGTATTTTTCAGTTTCGTAATGAGAAAAGGGACACAGAGAACGCTATACTTTTCAATTTTTTACGGAAAAAAGGCGACTACGAAGACTCTATAGTATATATTTTGAGTCTTTTAGTGTTTTTTTCTTAGAACCAGGACCACCAAGAATCTTTACAAACTTTTTTGCAATTATTTTTTAATGGCAAAGTGTATAGAGAAAACTCTGTATTTTGTAGTTTCTAAATAGTAAAGAAGACTGAGAAAATTCTATATTTTTAAATTTCTTTCTAGGAAAAGGGGACTGAATAAGAAGACACTGAAAACTCTATCGTATACCTTTTTGTGTTTTTTAGTGTATTTTTCTTAACATCAGGACCACCCAGAATCATCACAAACTTTTTATTAATTTATATTTTTTGAATTGGAAATGGATACAGAAGACTCTGTATTTTTCAGTATCAGGACCACCAAGAATCATTACGAACAATTTTTTTATTTTTTGTTTTGTTTTTGAATATCAAAGGGACAGAGAAAACTCCGCTGTTTTCAATTTCTTCCCATTTCATGATAAAAAATTGATATCCTAGTATATCTTTTTGTGTTTTTAGTGTATTTTTCTTAGCACCAGGACAACCAAGAACCTTTACAAATTCATTTACCAATTTTTTTTTTAAATTGGATATGGGACAGAGAAAGATTTGTATTTTTGAGTTCCCAAATGGAAAAGGGGACTGAGAAAACTCTATCCTATAAAAATTTGTGTTTTTTTTCTTAGCATCAGGACCTCCAAAAATGTTTACATCATTTTTCCCATTTTTTTTCTTTTTTTAACGGGAAAGGGGGCAGAGAGAACTCTATATTTTTCAGTTTGTAAATAGCAAAGGGGACTGCGAAAACTCTATCGTATACCTTTTTGTCTTTTTTATTGTATTTTCATACCATCGAACGAACATTTTTTTCCAATTTTCATTTTTTGAATGGAAAAGGCGACAGAGAAAACTCTGCTGTTTTCAATTTCTTAACATTTTATGATAAAAAAATTGATATCCTGGTATATCTTTTTGTGTTCTTACTGTATTTTTCTTAGCGTCAGGATCATCAAGAACCTTTGCAAACTCTTTCAACAATCTCTTTTTAAATTGGAAATGGGACAGAGAAAACTGTGTATTTTTCAGTTTCTAAGTGGGAAAAGCGACTGAAAAAACTCTGTATTTTTCAGTTTCTAAATGGGAAAGGGGACTGAGAAAACTCTATATTTTTCAATTTCTTCACGGGAAAGAGAAAGTCCTCTTTGAGCCAGTTCGTAACCCAATGATGAGCCCGTTCGTAACCGACTCAGAAATTATTGTATTTCGACATGGAAACCTATTTACTCAAATGAATGCACTCGAAACAAGACGAACGTTATCACCGTCCACTGGATTGCCATTTTTTTTTACTCACAACACACCAAGAAGCTTTACAATCTTTCTTGCATTTTTTTTAACGGGAAAGGGAACAGAGGGAACTCTGTATTCTTCAGTTTGTAAATAGTAAAGGGGACTGAGAAAACTCTGTATTTTTCAGTTTCTAAATGGGAAAGGGGACTGAGAAGGGGACAGAGAAAAATCTGTATTGTTCAATTTCTTCACTTTTCATAATGAAAAAATTTATGTCTAAGTATATCTTGTTGTGTTTTTTAGTGTATTTTTCTTAGCACCAGGACCACTAAAAAGCTTAACAACCTTTCTTGCCATTTTTTTTTTCAACTGCAAAGGGGAGAGAAAAACTCTGTAGTTTTTATGTTTTCAAAAAAATGCCGCTCTTTAGTTAATTTTGAACTATTTGGACTGGAAAAGGGAAGGGGAATCTGTCTGTAAGTATAGACATTAGGGAGATTCATTTTGCACGAAGTTTCGAAATGTAAATATGGTAACCCGGTAATCAGTGACATTTGTCAAAATGATTTAGCAAGAAAAAAAAAAAAAAAATTAGTCAATATCTGGAACTTGCACATTGCACTTGAAATTTCTCAAGTAAATGGAAAGTAATGGAAATCTTACTTCCCAGAAAATTCGAAAATTATTATTGAAGTTCTTTAGTGAAATTTTTTCTAAAGATTTTACGACCGTCAAAATGAACGGAATTATAGATTTTTAAATAACTGTAACGTTAGAAATATTTCAACTAATCCCCCTACTGACCAATTTTTAAACAATTGAAAACGCTTTTTTACTAAAAACTCCAAAAATCCCGGTTATTTTACGGTTTAGCGGCCACCCTGGTCTTAAATTTAAAGCTAAGTCTGTAAAAGTTGCAAGTTTAATTTTAGTTTGGTGAATTTACGGCTCCCCTGACTTTTAGAGTTATATAAGCTCACTGTCCAATTCTAAGAAAAACGGGATTATACAATTAAAACGAAAACACTTATTCCAAACTCAACTTTTTAAACTTTTGAAAGTTACATTGTAAAGTTTAAACTCTTATTTCGCAAATAAATGCATAAAGTCTGTAATACAGGATTCCATGAATATCGAATACATCACCGCTTGATCATGAAACAAAATGCGTAATAAATTTACCACTTTTAATTATATTAAAAAGACAAAATGGTATGAGCTTTTTGAGAAATAAGTCTTTCACTGATAAATAAATGAGGCGTCGACTTTCAAATGAATGAAAAGGGACGAAGGTTTTTACTAAACTTTTAGCTAACTTTTAATTATGTAACGCAGAAAACAAATTATTCAATGACAAAATTCAAGGTAAAAAAATGTCTTTTGTGTAGCTTTTTTAGTTTAAAAAGGATATTTGCTCTTTTCGCAAGAGATAAAATTACAATATACAATCGTATGCGTTCTCCGCCAAGGAGATTACTCAAGGAGTAGGATTCTCCAACGTTGAAAAGTGTGTCCCAAAATTCTTGCGATTTTGGACAAGAAAAATTATTGTTATTATTATTTATAAGGTCATCGATATATACATTTCAATATCACGTGAGTGAAACATTGGATAAGTTCAAGTCACTACTAATTGGCTCCCTCAAGTCAAAATTAAATTCATAAAATTAAAGCAACCAATGAGAAAAAAGATGTAATTAGCCACCATGTGGAAAAACAGAAAAATGCTTGACTTGTTAACTTTCATCATATAGCGGGGTTTGATCCCCACTGATTTCCAAATCACGAGGTGATTTTAACGAGGAGTTCTTTGAGAAGCTCCTTTCCGTGTCCATAGGTTCATCGTTATATTGGTTTCGATCCTTTGAAGAACCAACGGTGAAGGGATTGTCATCGTCAGGAGGAGCGGACACGTCAAACCGAGGAGAACCTGCATCAAAGTTTCCTCCTCTACCCGAATTAAAATTTGAACCTCTTCCTCTCCCTCCTCTGTGAAAGTTTCCTCGTCTCCCTCTAGAGAAGCATGGCGAAGGACCCCTGCTAAGGGAGTTCTCTGTAGATACATCTTCATGTGACTTATCGCGCGACGAACCTATGGTAAATGGATTGTCATCCATGCCCGGTGGATCGTTACGAGGAGACCGAGTATTAAATCGTGAATCTCCATATGGTGGGGAACTCGAACTATGCTTTCCTCTTCCTCTCCCACGTCCTCTGTTAAAGGTATTGAATCGACCTCGGGACTGACCCGAGAAGTTTTCTCTCAGGGACTTGCCTCTAAACGATACTGCACCTCTAAAAGATCCTCGTGATGAATATGGATTGGGAGTTGTTTCCCGAGAAGATCCCACTGTGAAGGGATTGTCGTCAATGTTCCTGCTTGGTGAATTATCTTTAGAGGAACCTACAAGAAACGGATTGTCATCCCCTTTCGTGAAACTCTTGCTTGGAGAATTATCACGTGACGATCCCACGGTGAACGGATTATCATCCGCTTTACTAGACATCCTACTCGGAGAAACATCACGTGAAGATCCTCTTGTGAAGGGATTGTCGTCCATTTTCTCGAAACTCCTCGGTGAACTGTCGCGTGATGACCTGACACTAAAGTGCTTATTATCATCGAAGCTTTGCCTTGGCTTTCTGTTCTCGAAAAATCCTCGGCGATTTCTACCGCGAGGTCCTCCAGAGAAAGAATCCCGAGGCGATTTACCTCGGAATCCTCCAGAAAAGGAATCCCGAGGTGATTTACCACGATTTCCTCGAAATGCTCCTCGCTCTGGACCAGAGGAATATGCATTTGGTGTGTTTTCACGCGAAGATCCCACGGTGAAAGGATTATCATCAATGCTCCTGCTTGGGGAATTATCTCTGGAAGAACCGACTTTGAATGGATTATCTTCAGCTGCATCAAAGCTTTTGCTCGGAGAATTATCGCGTGAGGACCCCACCGTGAAAGGATTATCATCAGGCTCATCAAAGTGACGACTCTTGCTTCCGTTATCATATCGTCGGGGAACTTTGCGATCCTCGTCGTACTTGGGAGTATTGCCAGAGACCCCTGGTCGTGTCCAAGGCAGCGGTGGTTTGGTCCAGTTGGTGTTATCAATAGGATTTACGCTCGGTGGAGGTCTGTTGAAACTGGGACTACTTTGCGGCATTGCCTGCATCGGCTGGGCTGGATGCAAGAATGGAGTCTGAGGGGTTTGGTAGGGCGTCATCATCTGGAAAGGAGTTTGACCAGATGGAGTGTAAGGTGTGTTTGCGTACGCACTCATGCCTCCGAAGGCAGTTCCTGGTGTCTGCGGCTGATAGAGTTTTTGATTTGCTACTTGAGATAAAGAATTTAACATGTGATGGGGCATACTTTGGGCAACTCTTTGTATTGCTTCTTGAGTCATGCCGTTCATAGCTCCAGGTGTAGCCAAATAAGGTGTTTTGGTAGACACCATTCCTCGTGGAGTACTCGGAGTGGACTGACCAGGAATTGGATCTTGGAAGTGTTTTTTAAACCATGGAATCATATCGGATGATAAGCTGCCAAACATTTGGGCTCTAAATTTAAATCCTTCGGGAGTAACTGAAATGAACTCGTGACGACACTTACGATGCGGCAAGTACGATAATACAAATTTTCCAGGAATATTTTTATATGCTGATAGAATGTATGGAATCCCCCCGGGATTCGCTTTTTTCTGAATCTTGATTATTTCCTCAGCTTTGTCATTCATTCCCATAACGTCAGGCTTGTAATATTTAAAGTCCAAGATTTCTGAAACGTAGGCCGCCATGGGATTGACATGTCTAGCAATAATTTCGTCTAGGTCTTCAAATTCTTCATTACCAATCCACAATCGGGATCCCAGGGAGAAATCGTTGGCTTTTCCCTCTTCTTTAACGTCAATGTGCTGATGGACGTTTTCAGTGACTTTCCAAGTAACAGTAAGATGATCAGCACCTTTGCTACTTGGGCGCACAATGGCGTCTCCTTGTTTCATGTCCTTCATCAATTTTTCTGCATCTTGGAACCCTATATTATGAAACGAAGGATGGACAATGACTCGCTTCACATAAGTTTGTAACTGCTTAGATTTCTTTGCATCTTCCTCTAGCATTATGTCTTTTTCTTCTGCTTCAGTATCATAAAAAGGGTCTTTCTGTGGTCTAAATTCGTGATTTTTATCTGCGAGGTCGCTACTTTTACTAGTGCACTCGACAGCAAATTTTTCGACTTCAATTTTAGTAATGCGGCAATGGATTGGTTGATTAATTGACACTCTCTCTTTGGGATTGGCCACATGCTTGTCAGATAAGTTTTTTATATGAATATAGCCAGATACTCCATTATCAAGACGCAACCTAATACCCGTTGCTTTCCCTGGACAGGATCCAGCATCGAAATGATTCCAAACTTCGGAGAGTTCAGGAAAATCATTTTTTAGACAGAAAGGACACTGCCATAGTCCAGTTTCGTCGTTTCGAACTGGATTGGCCTGATCAAGCTGCTCGCCTTGGGGTTTTTTATGGGTTATGCCCACCACTTTGGCCAAAACGAGTTTTCCTGTGTGGAATGTTTCCATGGTTTCCTTGGTTAGCATGTCAAAAAGTTTTTCAGGGTTAGGAGACTGATATGACACTCTTAAATCCTTGTACCGGGAGTTCAGTTCCGCCCTAATATCATACAGCGTGATGCTCTTGTTACCAAAACCTTGTCTGTCGAGCTCTTCGGCGAAGGCATCTAGATCAAGATCTTTTAGTCTCTCTGGCGCTTCAAGAATTTCTTCTAAGGCACCAGCAGGATTCGCATCCTCGTCGTCATACTCCAAAGCATCAACAGCCATCTTCCTCGCCCACTCATAAGTTTCAGGGTGAACTCTGGAACCATCTAGAACTTCCACATAAGCTTCCGTACTGTCTCCAAGACTATTAGTGTCAATTTTGATGAATCCTGCACAGTTGATGAAAACTTTGGGCCCCATATGGCATATGGTCACCAGCTGCGTTCTGTTTTCTAGTCTCTGGCTGGTCTGCTTCAATACCTTGAGCAACGCTTGACCTTTTCTTGGTCCCAAGCCGCAGACAAACTGCACGACATTACTAAAATACGTCTGCTGAACTGCCTTGTTTATATCTACACCGACTTCATTGACTCGATTCACGAATTCTAAGTAGAGGTTTTCTAATAAATCTTCTGGGGGAAGCTGATCTTGAAGTGAATGATACTTCAAGCAGAGAATCTCGTTATCGGAGGTACAGAGTTGGGAAAATTCAAGAAGCGGATCTTGCATTCTTCGCGCGAGTGATATAGCTTGCCGTAGCTGAAGAGAATAATCGCGAAATTCCGATGTGCCTTTGTTGCTGTTGGCATAAATTTTCGCAAGTTCATTGTCGCAGATTTCTATCTGAATATTGGGAAATTGTTCCTCATCGACAAGAGATAAAACTACGTCTCGAATATCTGTTTGTATCATTGTCGCGTCTCGAGTCTCTCCGCCAATTACGATGAGGTGTGGTTTTTTCGTTGCTATGAAGTTCCGGATTGCTAGAAGGTCTGCCTCCTTCATTATCTTCTCACTTTCTTTAAAACTATTTCTGCGTTTGAGTATATGCGGTAATTTCAGAAAGTCCGTGCACTCTCCGTCGGGTGATACAATGCATGCGAAGGGAGCTTGAGATTCGTCGGGTAGGTAGGCTAAGCCCATTACACGCAAACCCTTACTTGTATCCCATTCGTCGTCCTCTTCGTCGGGAAACTCGGTGGAATAAGGAGCAATTTTTAACCAGTTATACAACTTTCGACAGCAAACGCGCATTACGCATTCTTTTGCCTCTGCAATCAGGGTCGTTTTAAGTTCCTTTTTCAAGTCTGGTATCACCTGGAAATTAAAGTCGATTGAATAAAACAAATTTTTTGTGGAGATGTATAATCGTGGTTTGGATTTTTTTTTATTGTTTAGATTAGTCTCATTTAACTCATATTAGAAGCCGTAGCATGGCTAGCACGGTAAGCTTGGATGTCGTACGTCCAAGGCCGATTTGGTCTATATTTAGGGAGGAGTTAACTACTATAATAATTACAATAATTGTAACGTGGAGTATCCATTTTCTAACAGCCTTTAGTTCAGAAGCTATAAGCAAAATTCGAATCATTATAAAGTTAAATTTTCTTCGAAACTGCTGAGCTGTTTTTCTAGTTCCAAATTTATGCTGTAGGGATAACTGAAGCAGCCTTAGAAAGAAGGTTAAGATTAATTTGATTTTTCGGAAAAGGCAAAAAAACTTCACTAAATTTTTACTTACGTGTTACTTTACGAGCACTGCCGCGGCACTGGGATACAGTGACATTTTTTGTTTCAAAATTCAATAACTTAATAGAAACTATCTAGAGTGATAAATCTTGATGAAGGTTGTAGATGAATACTACATAATGCGGGAAAAATATGGAGAAAGTGTAAAAAAATGTTTCACCTTGATAATCTACATTAATGTTTGTTTTTAAAATAAAATTTGGATTATCGATTATCATGTGCGCTAGGGTGGTTCAAGAAACGTTGACTTTAAAAAATAGCTTTAATAGAGAATCAAATTATTAGAGGTTTATCTCTATAAGTGATTATAAATATAGGTCTCTGAATTCTTCTTGTTTCTCCATAATTTAGGATGATTTATAAACAATAACAATCTTAATATATGACCAAAACTGTGCAAAATACACAAAATCAATGTTTTTTTTCAATTAAATTTACCAATACAGTCGTATTTCTCTTGTAAATTTGCACAATTTTCATCGCTCGAAATTTTCTCCAAAATCAGAGAGATTATATATATAAAATTGGTCAAACAACCACCGCAGGGTCCCCCTGGGAACAACTGCCACTCATGAAAATGACACCGGCTCCCAGTAGAACCGCGGCAAACCACACCCACGGTCACGCCTCACAACCGTGAGATGGGCAGCTACATGGTACGGTGAAATCACGACGAAGGGCCGTCGAAACCCTCGTGAGTCCTAAGGACACGGAGCGACCCAAGAATGACAGCTCTTTGCATCCATCTCGCAAGTGCTTCGGCATTTTTCTGGCAC
>JAUMHM010000016.1:4649276-4666509 GCA_032362435.1 Melikaiella ostensackeni
TTCTATCGGAATAAGTAACAAGTTTACTGCTACTTTTAATTTTACATTACTTTATGAATATGCACTTATTAATTCAGATGTACAGAGTATATGATCAAAATTCTGTTTTATCAAGTTTGAGTCATTTGCGAAAATAATAGGTACAAGAATTCGGAGCATATTCATTTAAGCTTTAAAAATATCTTCATTTTGTAGACATATATAAATTTTTTTGAATTGCAGAAGTTATTTAATTAAAGACAAATTACGTTTCATGATTTTTCATTGAATTTTAACATTTTAATTTTTTATTAATTTATTTATGGAAACTGACGACTTGCTTCGGTTTATTGATGGACTATGGTCATTAAATTGAAAGAAAGTAGAAAAGTAAAAAGCATTCAATGTAAGGCACATTGAATATCGGATTTTCCCACGCACGGGCCGATCGGATCGAAAAACCGATTCGATGACGCATTGAATGTCGGTTTTTTGACATTCGTGGACGGGCCGATCGAATTGAAAAAAACCGACCCGACAGTAGCACGAATCGGATGTCGGTTTTTCGACATTTGATCGGTGGGTCGATCATATCGAATAAACCGATCCGACGATAGCGCGAGTCGAATGTCGGTTTTTCGACATTCGATGGACGGGCTGATCGAATTGAAAAAACCGATCCGACGTTAGCACTATCAAATGTCAGTTTTTTTCCATTCGATCGGTGGGTCGATCGAATCGAATAAACCGATCCAAAAATGAATGCAGGTCGAATTGAAAATGCCATATTCGATCCAACAAAATGCACACGTCTATTTGAGACCATTTTCGGAGCGACAAGCGAGTGTTGATCAGCGTCATGTTTGTGGTGTATTTAATTAAAATTTATTTTTAATCAGTTTAAAGTGCTTGTTAGCATTTCGAAAATTCGTGGAGAGTGGATGATGTTTTTTCATATTATATTTTCAAAGTAAAATTTGATGCTCACAAGGAGTCAAGGACAAAGGCGGCATCTGACACTCGGCGATCAGTGTGTTGTCAACTTGATGTTCTCGACTGAAAAGTAACGCCGTGTCTTTAGCATCTCTTGCACAAATAATATATTGTCAAAGTGCACTGTTCGCACATGAAAACATTATGTCTCGTACACCTCGCTCTTTACAAAAAATTAATTATGCTTTCAGATTTGAGGAATTTGATATAAAACAAAAAGAAACCTGTCCAAAAATAGAATAGCTACAGGAATCGATAATAAACTAGGGTCAAGTCTGGGCCAGGCTTGGCGATTTAGCCTGGCAATCGACACAGGCCCTGGCCAGATAAAGCGTTGATTCGAGCGTGACTCAGGCTTGATCACCAGGCTAGGGCCTAGTTTTTACAGGCTTGGGCCCGTTTAGGCCCATGCCAAAGTTTCCACACGGGACAGAAAGTTTTTGTCCCAAATATCAAGATTCAGAAATTTATCCGAAAACACAATATTAAGATAGCAAAATATTTATACCCTCAAGTATAAAATTTAGTTTTAATTGTATTGAATTATTATACCTCAAATTGATGTACATCCTCCTGGCAATCTTATTTTATTTATAATAAGTACTTAGATGACATTTTAATAACATTAGTATTATATTTTTAAAAAATTTATAGTAAACTCAAACAAAATTATAAAATATATTTTAAAAACCAAAAACATCGATTAAAATCATAAGATTAGAGAAAAATATATATAGTACTTAATGGTACATAATAATAAAATGCACGTATTGTGTATATGGCATCTTCCTCTGAATGTCATTTTTTATAGGCAACGAGGGTATCATTTTTTCACCCTCTGCCGTGCAAATGGTAAGAGACGTAATTGCAAGCTAGGCAACTTTCCGCTGGATACCGAAATTTATTTGAGTGTACAGCACCAAACAGCACTCACACTTTTACTAATTTTATACAAAAAATAGTATTTTTTGGGGTGAAAAGTTCTACATTTTCAGATTGTGAAATAAAAAAGTGTATTTTCATTTTCTTCAATGCGAATTTACAGTTACGTCTTCTCGTATTAGCAATAGTGTGTGTACTAAAAGGCGTCTCTGTCATATGCTGCCATAAAAATCATAATATAAAAAATACAGTTATGCTAATCTGGAAAGGACCGGAACAAGTTGCTTTTTCTTTGAGCAAGGATAATAGGTATAAAATCTGCAGAAAACATATCAAAATTAAGAAATTAATTTCTCCTCGTTTGAATGACTTGAATTCTTGGTGAAGAAGAACTTTGTCAGTAAGGCAGACTTGAATTATATTTCTCCATGCATTTCTGCAGATAAGTCCAATATCATTTGCATAGACCGTGTCAAATGCAGATACAACTAAATTATTTCCTTAAAATTAAGAACTTTCGCATGCGAATTATTATGTTTCTCATACATATATACGTCCAGGAAAGCGTCAGGAATATGCTGATGACCTCAACTCAGTTTCGCTAAAAAATGCAGATACGTCTTTTACCATTTGCACGGCATTACTGGTGTCAAGTTCCAAATTCTTAGTCACGAAAAATATGTTTTAATTCGTCCGCAATAAGTATAATTATCTTTAAAATGAAATTTAAATAAGCGCAATGTTTTTTTAAATCTAGGGTCTTGATTTCCAGACCGATTTCATTAATACTTTCCTGTTCTTCGCACTGCTGTCAACGACATAGCAGACGACGCTTTTTCTCTGGAAAATTATTCGGAGCGGTTTAAAAACGCAAAATTATTTCCGCTTCGTGTAAAGTTTACCCAGCAAGATTAATTTTTGTTGCAGCGAAATTTCACCTGAAATCGATGTAAATTTTATCTCTAGTTTTTTCTGTACTGATGTCGATGCTTTTCAGTGAATTATTTCTGTTCCCAAAACTCAAATTGATAGGACTTAAATTTTACATCGTTTTTGAACCTACTAAATTTGTTATTGTTAAAAGAACAAAACATTAATCAAGTCGAAAGCGAGATTGAAAGTATAATGAATATTTACATTAGGATGAAAATTAAAAAAGGAAGACTAAATAACGTGAGGTGGAATTTAAAGCTTGAAAAAGTCTGATGAAATCAGCTGGAGTGACGTGAATAATGGTTAACATTTTCTGAATGAATGTTGAGACTTCTCAACGAGTTTTTTTTTCATTGAAATAAACTTTTTAAAAACAGTTGCAGTCCTTTTTCGAGAATCTAAATTAAGGCCAAGGAAATGGAGACTGAACGAGTTTCTGTCCCTCTGACTGGTCGTGCTACTCCGATCCCCATCCTATTACCACCAACTGCTCCTTTCATAACTCTTTAGTAAAGTTTTCCTATTATTTTCCTGATCCGTCTGATATATAAGAAATCCCCAGCGAATTCACATACCTATTATTTTCTTCATTAGGTAAACTTTTTTATGATATTCCCATTTCACCTGGCACTTTATTCCTTTGGAAGCCTTTGATCTTTTCCATCAATTTTTTACACTACTTCGCTAAATTAGTACAGCGAAAGTTGAGAATTGGAATTTAAAGTGCTTTGAAATTGTAATTATTGCACTTTTAGATAGGTTTCAATCTATAGTGATCTCAATTTTAGCATATCACAGGGATCACAACGGTTCAGTAGTTCCATTTTAGTTGAAAAAGGGAATTTTTTTCGAAAAAATGGGATCAAAAGGGGACTTCATTTATTATTAAAAAGTACTTATATCATATGGATATCTCGTGAATATTGCACGAAGGTGCCTTTTAACAACAGTAGCGCCTTTTTTTAAAATAAGTTTTCTTGTCATTTTTGTTTTTTTAGGCTAGCTTTGAAAAATAAATCGAACATTTCAACACTTTCGACTGATAAAGGTACTATACCTGTACATTAGAAAAAAATTCGGAAAGATTAGAGATTGAAAAAAAGATAAACAATAGAATTGCAAAATGCTCATGTTTGAATTTATTTGAATGTATTTTGATATATATGTAAGCTAGAAAGAAATAATTTGAAAAACACAAAAATGATATTTTGAAAACTACTTTTTCTGTTTTTGTTTCCTTGGACTTTAACATTTTTTTTCTAATGTATTTTTATCAGTTGAAAGCTCTCAGATGTTCAAAAGTCATCCTGTTCGGTTCAAAATTTGTCTATCTGGGTTGAAAACTCAACTATTTTTATAGAAAATGTTACTATTTGGTTAAAAATTAAATTTTTGTTGAAGATTCATATTTTTGTGTTAAAAATTCAACTGTTTTGTAGAAAAATCGTCTTTGCGGCCTTTAAAATGCAACTGTTTCGTTTGAAATTAATCTATCATGATTGAGGATTCAACTATTTTTTTGAAAATTTAACTACTTGGTTGAAAGTTGAACTGCTTTGCAAAAAATTCATCTTATTTTGTTGAAAAATTATCTCTAATTGAAAATTTATCTTTTTTTTTCTGAAAATCTCGTTTCATTTTTGGTAGAAAATTAATTTTTTTGACTGAAAATTTTGACTATTCCATTTTCAGTTGAAAATTGATTGTTTTTAAGTGAAAATCCAACTGTTTGGTTGAAAATTCATGTTTCTTGTTGAAAGTTCTTTTTCGGTAGAAGATAAATCTTTTTGGTTGAAAATTAATTTACTATTTTTTTGAAAATTCAACTATTTGGTTGAAAGTTTCATTTTTTAAATTGAAAATTTGCCTCTTTGATTGAAAATTTATCTTTTTGATTGAAAAATTCGTTTCCTTTTTTTGCTGAAAATTAATTTTTTTAACTGAAAATTTGGACTATTCCACTTGCAGTTAAAAATTGATCGTTTTCCATTAAAATTCAACTGCTTGGTTAAAAATTCTTTTACTTTGCTGAAAATGCAATATTTTTACTTGAAATATGGTATTAGGAATTCAAAGCGTTCTGAATGCAATTCAATACGGTACACACATTAATTTTTTTAAAAGTATTTATTTACCTTTCAAAGCGTTTTGTTTTCTAATGTCATGAATTTCTGTTCATGATTCTTGAAAAATGAATTAAAACTTTGTGAAAAGCGGAAAATTGGGTCAAAGTTCTCGATTTTAGGTGTTTTGGAGGATTTTTCAATTTTAAGTGTGAAAAGGGGGAAAAAGGGTATTAGGTAAAAAGGGGACGCAATATGAATTGTGATCCCTGATATCATTGATTGAACCGGAAAAATGTTTGAAAATGCACGTTTTGAAAATTAAAAGGCTTTGAAAGAGACGAATTTTATATTGACGAAGTGTCTAAAGTAGAATACTTCAAACAATATCACATTCTTCAAACTTCAACTGAAAGTTGAGAAAATATTCTTTTTAACTTTATCTGAAGTAGTCATAAATAATTTTAAAGCTGCACCTTATTCTGTAACGACTTCCGCGACTTGTGAGAAAATTTGTAAAAGGAAGCATGAAAGATTTTTCATTTTAGCGTGCCAATTTACAAGGATTAATCCATCACTTTTCTTTGCAGTACCCCATTTGTTACTTTTTAGGTACATAATCGCATTAACATCAAATGATTCATCGTCAAGTCGAGCATGCAATGCGATAATTATCAACGTCTCTCGGAATTGCAAATCACTTATTACTTTACCGATTGGTACACAAAACCCTGCTTGAGAGACACTGATTTATCTTTTCCTTTGAAGACAAAATTACACATTCATAACGTCCATAAAGAATTTTTTTGTTATTTAGTAGAAAACAGGTTTTAATGTAACTGCAGATACATTCGGGCAATACGAGACAAGAAAACATTTTTGACCGATTTCATATGAAATCGGGCAGTCTGACCCTGTGATGTCACGGAATTGTTTGGGGCTGAAATATATTGTTTTCCAAAGTAAAATACACACGTATTTTTTGTTTTTGATCAAAAAATTTTTTTAACGAACTTAGGGCTACATGAATATTCAGGTGAATCATGTAAAAATTAACGTTTTTTTTTGTTGTATCTTGGGAACCAATTGACATAATTTAATTTTTTTTTAATATGATGTGTAACTATGAAGTTAATGGAAAATGTTGTTGTGCATGCCTTAAGGAATCTAAAATCATATATTTACAGAATACGTACAGTATTAAAATTCATAAATATCAGATCCTTCACAATTTAAATTAGAAAATTGATGAAATTATGATTTTTGCTGTTCTGGTTTGATTTATTTTATTCCTTGCTCTATTAGTTTTGCGTGTTCTATTGGTTCAGATTTTTCTGCTTCGTTTTCTTCGAGTACACTGTTACTTCTTTCCATAGATGTCTGGACGTATTTGCGATGTATACTTTCCTGTCGTTGTTTTGTCCAACTTCTACTTTCCACACATGGGCTTTTTGAATGCCAGTAATTCTTGGAACTATTCCCCACTCTTTTTCCTTTCCTTCTCGAAAAGTGGCAACTTCCTCTGGTGAAAGCAGTATTAGATTCATGGCGCTTGAATATTTCTTCACTTCGCGAACAAAGGATTCGGCATCATCTATGGATTTTAGATTTTTTTTTAAGTTAAGTTTTAAGTTTGAAGTTTTTTTAAAGTTCTTTTCAAGTTATGATAAGTTGTAAAGTGTTTTACCAAGCCGCCAAAGCCATCACAGGGTCTTTTCCCATGGCCAGTTGCTAAAAATATCTACTTCTTCTTGCAAGATGATTTACTCAATGCGTGATACTGACAGCGATTTTTAAAGTGAGCTGCAGCTCTAACTGTTATTATTGTAATTTCTCTCACTTTTTCAGGATTGGAAGATTCCATAATTTGCACAATACGATCCATTGTCAATAAAGCGTGTGCAGAATCATGCTTCTTATCATCGGAAACTACTGCAAAATTTTTAGTGTCTGCACGTCGATAGTAGACAGCAGTAAATATCGATATCTGATCATTTGTGCAATGATTAGTTTGAATTGCATCTTTTACCAATAACTTCCAATTCTCAGCAGAGTCACACTGCATTGTTAAATGATTTGAATTACTCTTAGCGCGATCTTTCTCCTCTTTGATTTCTTCTCTTTGAATATTTTTCGCATATATGTGAACATTCGCTTTTTCTGCACAGGTTGCTAACTCTTTGACAAAACTGTCAATAGAAGTTGTTCTCTTTTCTAAGTCACCTTTGTTCCAAATCGCGAAACAATATCATCTGAACCAGTTTCCTCTAATAATCCTACAGATTAAAGCGTAATGCCTCTAGCTCCTGGACATTTTTTGCAATTTCCAAGCTGAGAATCATCGTTACAAATATTTCACTAATACTTCGCGTTGAATATCTTCTCACTTTTTTAATTCTTTCACCATTTTCCTTAACTGAAATCACGTTGTTCTTATTTGGGCTTTGTCTGGTACAATCTACGTGATCACTTAAATAATATTTTAATGCTAGCTGCACTTCTACATCACTCACAGGATATCCATTGTATGGGTCAGGAGTATAATATATTCCTTTTTTAACTGAAAATTTCCTGGATTGATCTATCATATATTTGGTTACTTCAGGACACATTGAAAATAAATCTTGCTTCCTATATTTTCTTGGCAACAGCGTCAGCAGACGGATCTTTTATTGTGCATTTGTACAGTTTTTCAAAGCTTTCTGAAAATTAGATAACTATTCTTTGCAAGGAGAGCACTTTTCTTTTGGCAATGATACATTATAAATTTTGAAACCTTACTGGTCGTCGATTCCGTAAATGCATTTATCGGCTGTTTTCTTTTTTTGCAAGCATAGTTTTTTCGTGACTTTTCTTTGATACTTAATGGATTTCGACAAGGCGAAACATTTAATTTCCTATCTGAAATTTCATCATTTATTTCCTCAATCTGAAAAATCGGTTGAAATTCTTTGTCTTCATACCCTAACTGCTCATTTTCACATACATTTCCATCATCCAACATTAGTTCTTCGTCATAGGAAATTGCCTGATTTGAAAACACGCGAAACTTACCAATAATTCGGCGGTAACAATTTTTACAAACACTGTCGCTTGAAATGATTCTTCTTTCTAGGAAAGAAGGTCCTAATAAAATAGCCAACTCATGAATCTGCACAAATGGGTCACTAAAATTGCTGTATATCACTTTCTCGTGAACAGATTCGAAGTCAGGACATTTTTTTCGCTTACTCGAATAAATTGATTTCAAAGCCTTGGCCATTCTATCTTAACGCATGAAATACAGCTAAAAAAACTACATAGAGCACTGTAATTATTCAACACAATTTTTTTGGTTTCACATACTGCCAAAGATGAAATGACACTTAATAAAATATTTTATCTTTCCGAGCTTCAGTTTTTTCTGGTAGTGCATGCAATTGTTTTTATATCGACAACATTTTTAATTAACTTCATAGTTATTAATCATATATAAAAAAAGTTAATTTACAAAAAATAAGTGTTTATATAATAAGGAATAGTTTATCGAGGACGAAACTCACAGGATATCTTTATCATGTTACAATAAATCAAAACCATTTTTTTTTTTAATCAAAGGTGGCCTCTTTGAGAAAATTGACTTTTTAGTTTTTTCGAAAAATGTACGCCATTTTGGTAATTTCCAACTTTTTCAAATTTTCTTTATGGATTTTACAAGAGTTTAGTTCTCCCTACAAGCAGCTGCAAATAAAATACAATTATGTCTATTGGTTTCCAAGAAACAACATTTGAAAAAAAATCGTTAATTTTTACATAATTCACTCGAATATTCATGTAGCCCTAAGTTCGTGAGAAAAATTTTTTGATCAAAAACAAAAAATACGTGTCTCATATTTTACCTTGGAAAACAATATATTCCAGCCCCAAACAATTCCGTGACATCACCAGGGTCAGACTTCCCGATTTCATATGAAATCGGTCCTGTATAGTAAACTAAGAACTGAACCTTAACGGAACGGAAGCGAAGTCTATGACTTTATATCTCTGTTTATTAAATTTGAAAAAAAAAAATATTTCTAAATATACTCTAACAAAGTCATCTTCTGTTACTGAAATTGCACAAAAAGCATTTAACCGAGAAAACTATGTTTCCACAAATTAATGTGATAGGCTCATTAGAGACAATTATATAACAAAGGAAAAGAACTCTTTTTTCCTTTGTTATATAATTGTCTCTAATGAGCCTTCACACTAATTGCTGGAAATATACTTTTCTCGTCCAAAGGCTTTTTGTGTCTCGATAACGTTTTCATTTCGAATTTTCGCGTAAATCTTGAAAATAATGTAGCACAATTTAGAAAATATGGAAGTGGAATCACATCAAGACGAACAAGAAGGCTAAAAAAAAGACCATCGGAAGCTTCGAGCTCATCAAAATAGTAATCTAATATTAACTTAAGTAAAAGAATTTTACCAAAAACTACATAACTACTTCAATTATAACATTAGGTTACTACAAAAAAGTATTCAGATAAAAAAATCAATACAAAAATGATAACAAATTTAAAAAAATATACATTGTAATTTGTTTATTGAGCTATCAATAATGTTTTTACTAAAACGATTTGATTTCTGTCTAAAAAATGTTTATATTTGTATTCTTTTTTGGATGCTTATGAGAAATTGGACTAGTTCCCTCAGATTTTCTACCCTTTGAGTCTTTCTGTTTACAATTTTTTTAACCTAATGTGTTATGAACGAAGTATTTAGATGTTGTAAAATCATTACTTTGATGAGCTGGAAACTGGCGATGGTCTTTTTTGACCTTCTTGTTTGTCTTGATTCTATCTCCATATTTTATAAATTCTACTACATTATTTTTGACATTTACGCGAAATAAATTGAATCCCACCAAAAACGCAACGTGTGAAAAAATTCCGCCAATAACGTGACTATTAACATTTTGTTTATTTATGCTCAAGTACGAATTGTTGAAAATTTATAAGTAGAAGTGTTTTTTAATAAAAAGGGATTACTTGAATAAATTAATTTATTAAATAATTTTTGTTTGGTAAAAAAATAAATTGATAGTGTAGAGGAATGAAAAAAAACATTTGACGCTCCTGTAATATTATAATTTATTACTATTATTATTATTATTATTGTTATTTTGGCACACTTATGTTTATTGTTTAAAGGCAATAATTTGCCTGTCAAATATTATTTTATTCGCCTACACTATCAATTTACTTTTTTATCAAACAAAAAATCATTTAATAAACTAATTCATTGAACTAATTCCATTTATTACAAAACACTTCTATTTATGAATTTTCTACTATTCGTACTTGGCGGAATTTTTTCACACTGAGTGTTTTTGGTGTGATTTCATTAATTTTTTTCGCAATAATAACAAATCCGCATACAGTAATAAATTCCCCTGATAACACTGGAGGAAAATTGTAATCTACAGTCGACTTTTTCTTAAAATTTTTTTCTTTAATTTCGGGGTCAACGGATTTCTCTAATTTTCAATTAATATCATTCAAACTTATAGAATAATCATTGTGAACAATTTTATCTAATAATCTGGTAAAAATCAGTATAACATAGTCGATGATAGGTTTGTGTCTGCATATTTTGAAAATAGTAAATTTTTTGATATATTCAATCTTAACTCTATGGTATGTTCATGGATCAATTTCTCCAGAAAAACGGCATACCATATGTGCACCTTATTTACTATACCTATATGCAAAGTTTCATCGAAATCGACCGATTGGTTTTGGCTGTAGATGTGCCTGCATGCTAGAAATCGTTAAAAAATGAGTGAAAATAACTAAAAACTTCAATCAATTCATCTTAAATTCATTAAAAATTCTTTTAGAATCTGATGACATCTTTCTAAAAAAAAGTTTGAGTTCATTTGGCAAAAGCACGTAAGCTGTACCTTAGTCTGAATTTCAAAAATCACGCTTTTAACACTTCTTTTCCCAATGGATGCAATTGCGAATTTATTTCGTCCTGATTGATATGTAAAATCGTAAAATAAAATGTGATTGTCAAAATTTTATAATCACTAGAGTAAAATTATAGTCTGCAGGTGACTTTTTACTAACAGATTTTTTTTTTTGAAAATTCGATTATAGCTCATTTTTTCGATCTTCAATTAATATCTTCTAAACTAATAGAATTTTTGTACCTTGGTGGGTTCTACATATCCACGAAGTTTGGTCAAGATATCTCATAAATTGACTGAGCTATTCCACTTTTAGTGTTCGAAATCATTCATGTTACAGATAATAATTCCCGGTAGCGATTTTTTCTTTCTCGCATTTCGTCCTTCATGGCAATTATTTTTTCTCGCATAGGTATTTAGCATTTTTTTTACTTCTTTTAGTACTTGGCGGCGATTCGTTACCACGAATCTTGATTAATTATTAACTATTTCCCAATGAGATATTTTAATTTCCAAAATTTGATGCCAAAGTAAAAACTTTAAAGCTTGGAATTTAAAATAAGTTAAAACTTTGAATATTTCTCCAAAATATCAATGTACAAGTTTTTTCATTTAGCCAAAAAATGTTTCTTTTGAATTCCAGATGATGAATTTTTCATGTATTTTGCGAAAGTAAAAAAGAACATGAATCCCTGACGGCCCACAAAGAATTTTACGATTCTCGGTATGACAATAGTAGGAATTTTATAACTAGCACTTTCGTTTACGCACAAGGTTACATGAAATGGTTCAATACGATTTATCCAGGATTGTTTTAAACTATTTCATTCGTATTCTCGTGACACTTTATTTTCCTGGATAATAGGGTGGAGTGAAAATGCTGAGATTAATCAAATCATTTGTGCTGAGTAAAAAAAAGTTGTGGTTTAGGATCAGGAAGAAGAAAATAAAATTGAAACCGTTTAGTGGCTTCTGTTCGAGTTTTTAATTTGAAAATTCATAAAATCTATAAAGAGTTTTTTGTAGGTATAGTTTTTAGTATTGAACAATGAATTCTTCCGTTTGAATCGAAGAACATACACCATCATTTTATTAAAGCGTTTGTAATTGGTTTATTTTTTGAAGTTCCTCTCCATAAAGATTTTCATTTAAAAAAATTCTCCATATTTTTGGCCATAGGGATTTTTTTTTAAATTTTCAGCCCTGCTGGATAATACGCCTTGTCTCTCCATGAAGTTGCCCTTATTTATTAAATTTTATCAAGTTATTAAGGATGCTTTTGAAGTTTCTCCAGAGCGAATCACGATTATTAAAATATTTTTCAAGGACTGATAATAAAAAAACGACACTTTAACATAGTAAATTCGATTTTTCAATCTATGGTATATCAACACACTGAAAAAAATTCTTAGTAGATTTGACTGCTCTTCAACTAAGGTGCTTCATTCCCGAAGACCCCAATGTTACTTTTTTAGTCAAATTAATTATGGGATATAATACTAAAGTGAAGTAAGAAAAGCAGTCGTTGTAGCTTAATGTTTGAGGTTGATTTTACTAAATTCAATAAGAGTTGGAACAAGTAAGATTAGACAGTAAATTCAATTATGTTTGTTATTTCCCTACGATTCCAATGTAATTTTTTAACTTAAGTGCAACTACATATTCAGTTACTATTACTCCTTCGACATAGTCAGTTCTTCTACAGAAACAATGGTATTATTTACTAAGCAATAATGATTAATTTATGTAATTGAGAAAGTCGTTGGTTTGACTACTTTCTAGTCAAATGCATGACTTAGTTGAATATTTCGCAGAAATTTTAGTTTTAGTTTTATCAGTTATTATCTACTATCAGTTACTATTACTCCTTCGACATAGTCAGTTCTACTACAGAAACAATGGTGTTATCTACTCAGCAATAATGATTAATTTAATGAAGAAAGCAGTTGGATTTACTTCTTACTAGTTAAATGCATGACTTAGTTGAATATTTCGCAGACATTTTTCTCAGTGCATGCGAAACGCTTCAATTTCAGCCATGCTCGAAGACAAATGAAAAACAAAGATTTCAGCATAGGAGTCTAAAAAATGCAATTTCCTCATTTTTTAATCTTTGATAAAAAAAACCACCAGTATGGCATAGAAAATTTTATTTTTTATGCACATTCACATGCCAGGACCTTCAAATTGAACCAGCCCGAAAGGATTCGGACTAATAAAGGGTAAATGTCTCAATTACTGTGGTATCAAGCGTTAGTTTCATTTTATTTGATTATTAGTTTTAATATGGTATATAACGTAATAAGAATGTGTTTTTGTTTTACTCTAAAGTAGGACGTATTTTGTACATAGAATACATATAAATACCAAAACATAAAGCAATGAACAAAAATATTTAACATTTAGATAAAAAGTTTGTTTGTACGTATTACTGCGAAACGATTACTGTGTACTCATATTACTGCGTCCCTATTACAGCGGATTTTAGTTTTATGTATTTGAACGTATAAAAAGTAAAAAGATGGTTAAAGTGGGGTTTTTTTATTTAAAATGATCTTATTATTATAAAAAAATGATAAGATAATAGAAAATTTTCTTTTTGTAACATTTGCACGGAATGTTCGATTTTCGAGGCATGTACATGAGGAAGTGACCAATTCCGAAACCGTGGTAAAAAGCCTCTCGAGGCGGATTTTTTAATTATTGTTTTTTCGAAAAGTGTGTGAAGCAAAAAAGTGAAAGAAAGGTATTTTTGAGAAAATAATTTTTCAAATTGTATTTAAACAGAATATATAAACCTAGAATCAATGAAAATAGATGCCTAGGCACTAAAGTAACATAAATAAATAATGTTATAATAACCGCAATAGTTATAAACAAATCTTACATATAATTACTCAGATCTGAGATTTGTGCACAGAAAACAAATTTTTCTTGACTATAATTGTTGCGATTTGATAGTTGAGAGTTATCTGGCAACGAGAAATCTATAAATAAATAATTGAGATTGTTGTAAACAAATTTTATACACAAATTTTTAGAATCATATTTTCATACGGGAAAAAAGTCTTTCTTACTTGAAATTACTGCAAAACATTATGCAAATTTTACCCAATACTAAGAAATGCTTTTCATTGACAATTCACTTTGTTGTAAATAAATTTTAGTAACAAATAATCAATTGTAACATTTTCGCATTGGAAAAATGTTGTTTTTTTCACTTGACTCACTGCAATATGTTATATAAATTTCAACTAGTTGTGAAAAATGCTATATATTATTGAATAAATAAATAAATATTTAAAGTACAGAACAACATTACGATGATGACGAAGACGTGTAGTCAACATTTAATTACTAATATAATAATATAAATTGTTGATTAATGGTATTTCTTAGTACCGCAAACCGGGGCTAAGCGGCGCATTTGTGGGGAAAGCGGCGCACACTCAATTCTGTATTTAAAACGCAATAATGCTTCTTCTACGTTTTTCAAATAGCGTTTCACAATTTTCAGCTTGCAAGCCTTTTTATTTTTTACCTAGAAGAAGCAAATATAGTATTTAGAAATGCAGAATCAAGAGTGTGCCGTTTAGCCCCGGACTACGGTGCTGGGTAAAATTTTAATAATGTATTGCAGTAATTTCAGAGAAGAAAGACTTTTTTCCGTGTAAAAATACCAGGTTCTGAAAACTTGTTCATAAAATTCGTTTACAACAATATCAATTATTCATTTATTGGTTATTATTTGCCCGATAACTCTCAAATATCGAACCGCAACAATTATAGTCAAGAAAAATTGGCTTTCTGTGCACAAATCTCAGATTTGTGTAATTATATATAAAATTTGTTTATAACAATTAAGGCTATTATGAAATTATTTATTTATGTTCTTTTAGTGTATATGCATCTATTTTTATCGATTCTAGGTCTATACAATTTGTTTCTTACAACTCAAAAATTATTTTGTTAAAAACACCTTTTTTCACATTCCTTCTTTACACAATTTTCTGTAAAAACAATAATTAAAAAATCCGCCTCGAGAGGTCTCTGCAGAATTTAATCAGCTTTAATTCTAAAAATACCGTTCAAATCGGATGAAAATTGTGACCTGTAGACTGATTTGTCCAAGAAAATCCAGTTTTGTCCCACTGTGCGCCCGCAGTAATTGGGACATTTGCCCTATGACATAACAAATTTTATTTTTTCATACACATCTACATGTGAAAACCTTCAATTTGAGCTGTCTTCGAAGAGCTACAAGTATTTTAATTGGCTGATTAAACAAGGTTTATGCCAAAGGGAAACAAATGGTTCCATAAAAAAGGTATAAACGGTTTCTTTCTCTCGTAAGGACATCGTAACATTTGCGGATATGTGGGAATCGTAACCGATTCAGAATTGGTTTCTACGTCCGCAGAAGCTGAAGACCCCCTATTTCCGTTATTTTGGCATACTCAGCATGTATTTTGTAAAGCACCCTTCTGGGGTATATTCCCACTGTATAAAGACCCGAGGTCCAAAGCTATAACACCCGAGAGACATCACGAGGATGGCTTTATGTATACGATAAATGGAGGGAGGGGTTGTAAATTATTCAAAATATGTTTCTCTTTTCCACCCTTCATTATCTCATAGTGTGGCTTTTCATAATGTATCTAGCGGAAAAGGTTTTCTACGTAAAACGTTCCTCATATGTCGCCTACGAGAAAATGCAGGACTCAACCGGAATGTCAACCAACGATATTTCACCCTCTTGTTCTTGCTTTTCGTTTCCTCTGGTATTGTATTTAGACAGATTATTTTCTGTTCTGTGGTTCTGACAATGAAATAAGCTTCGCATAAGCGGAGCTTCTATAGTATGTCAAGTTTGGTTTTAACGTGAAGCTATTGTTCTGATATTCATAATAGAGTAAGTGTACCGGTTTCCGGACACATACCAGTGGTCGGACAGTGTCGCATATTTTATAGTAAGAATAGTGCAATAAACGATAAATATGAAAAGTAAATTGATGTTTGCATTCTACATATTTGCTAGTAACACGCGAGGAAACAGAATTATGACTTAAATAGCTGCATTTTTCAAAGTTGGGAGACTTGAAGTTTTCGAAGTCCTTGGTAATTCCAATTTATGTATTGTATATTTGAAGATTTTTAATATGCCCGACCTAAGATGCGGAATTCTTTAATTTACCCAGAGATCGGACAGTCTAACCGACCTCTGGCGTGAACGACATTTTGGCAGTGCTCCATAAGTCAGACGTCTAATGTCAGAAGATGAATAAAACGTAGTTCTAAGTTTTATGAAAAAGGGTTTATCAATTACTTGTTCTTAGGGACAGTTATTATTTCAAATAGTAGAAAAGTTTTTTTTTTATTCGATATTATAAGATGTAAACATTGTTTTGAAATCGTAATCTCCCTAACCTAGACGAGAAACATCAATCTGACTTTTATCCAATTTTTTTCAAACTTCAATATATTGGAGAAAAATAACTGAATTTTCCAATTTTATGTCAAATTTCACTTACTTGATATGAAATGCATTTTTGATCAAATGTTCATACTTCCAGTACCTGAAAGTAGCCTACTATTCAGCCTATTTATTTCAAATTCAAATTTGTTATGCATAAAAATACTGTCCGACTACTAGATAACATGCTGTCCGACCACCAAAAATGTTGTCTGACCATCGGTGTTTTCATAATTTTTTCCAGAAAACCTCTTTATTTTTCTTTCAAAATAAAAAAAAGTGAAGCATACACGGATAATTTATTTTATTTTTGAATTTGGTGACTTTCAACCATAATATTTCATCTTAATGTGGCTCTAATTTTTTATTTACTGACGTATTGAATAGATATTTTCACTTGAGCTTCCGAAAGACATGGGAAATTATTGAAAATTTCAAGTGGTTGAAGATTTTAAAAATCCGCTTAAGAATGACGTTTTTTCATCATGCACTACAAATGTTTGACATTTTAAATGTTAATGAGTGTTGATACTAAGTATCGATGTAAACAAATTGAACGTATTAGACGCTTTTTTCAAAAATACTGAATAACCAATCACTGGCATGGACTGCCCGTATAAGTGACGTCAAATCGATCATAAAAGCTCACATTCCCGCAAGTTGTTTTCTACTTTTAAAAATTGAATAAAAAAAAATTTTAAGTTAATATTGATTTATTTGTTGGAAAAATAAACTCTGTTTAACGTCCTCTATAAGATGCAATAATTATATTCCGTATTCATGAGACATGCATATTTTCTATTATTAATTATTAAGTGGGGCCAAAACTTCAAGCTGCAATTATTTAATATAAAAGTTATACTTTAAGGGCATCTTTGAAACTGTTATAAAGAGGCTTTAAAAAATAGGTATTCCGACGAATATGTACTTCCGAATATACGTAAACGTCAAGAATGAATTGTAAAATTGATT
>JAUMHM010000016.1:4666609-4677196 GCA_032362435.1 Melikaiella ostensackeni
ATCCACAGGAAAATCAATGCGTATTTTTTTATTGAGAAAAAAAATGATATTTAAAGGTTTTGCAAGCCCCATGAAGTGTAACTCGTATTTCCTATAAGGAAAAATGACGTTTTTGTAAATTTCATTCAAAATCGTCAATAATGGATGTATCGAGTTGAAACTCAACATAGAATCCCCGTAATTGCGGGGAAGCGCCTGGAACTTGCGGGCAGTACTGTATCAGTGAGTCAGAGATATCGGCTAAGGGCGTGGCTGCGGCCCTCTCCGTATGGAGAGGGCTTTGGGGTCACGCACAGGCTTACAAGGGGACGCAACGGAATTACCCAAGCGTCAGGGGCTCTTTTGGTCGCGACCCTATCAATAACAATAGCCCTAGAATAGGAATCGAAAATTACTTTTTGAATTTCACCTCCATAAGTCTGTGTTACAGGGTCCCAAAAAATCACCATAAGTGAAAAATTGGATTTCGCGAGTTTTTGGTGTTAATAATTATGTTTTCGCGGTTTCATTTAGTAAAAACTGTTTCTCATACATAATATATTACTTCCTACTGATAATTAGATGTTAAAATAAATTATTTAAATAAGTTATAATTGTTTATAGCAATTTTCTCGTAGAATAGAGTTAAAAAGTCGCGGTTTTTTTCGAATTATTCAACTTTTGAGTTAGAGCGAGGCAATAATCAATCAAAGTTAACAAAATCAATTATCAAAAATAACAAAATTAATTGTTTTAACAATTCATTATTATTTATAACAATATTGTCTTACAATAATTCTAGAAAGTTGCGTTTTTTTCTGAAAGTTTCCACTTTTTGTCAACTTTTCAATTTGAGGTAATAATCATTTCGAGTTAGCAAACATACTTGTTTAAACAATTTATTATTGCTTATAGCTATCTTCCCCTGTAGTAATGTTAGATAGTTGCGATTTTTTCTGAAGTTTTCAACTTTTTGCTCACTTTTCACTAGAGTGAGATAATAATGAATGCAAGTTAACAAAAATAATTGTTTAAACAGTTTAGTAATATTTATAACGATCTTCTCTTAGAGTGAGGTATTTTTACTGTGTTGCTAATGTTTTAAAAATATTAATTGAAACAAAGAGGTTTTAAAAAATAATTCTCGTTGATGTTAATTTATTATTTGTTCATAACTAACAAATCAAAGAATAGCTGAAAATTCAATAAGAAACCGCAACTTTCTAGCATTACACTAAGAGAAGATAGTGATACACAATAATTAATTGTTTAAACAATTATGTTTGGTTACTTCCATTAAGTATTATCTCACTAAGTAAAAAGTGTATAAAAGTTTAAAATTTCAGAAAAAACCGCAACCATCTAGCATTATTCAAAGAGAATATTATTTAAAATAATAATAAATTGCTTGAAGAATTATGTTTGCTAACTTTAATTAATTATTACCACACTCTAATTGAAAAGTGGACAAAAAGTGGAAAATTTAAGAAAAATCCGCAACTTTTTAGCATTATTCTAAACGAATATTGTAATAAATAATAATACATTATTAAAACAATTATTTTTGTTAAACTTAATTGACTAGTGTCTCGGTATGACTGAACAGTTGAAAAATTCGGAAAAACAACGAGTTTCTGACTCTATTCTAAATGAAAATTGCTACAAACAATAATATAATATTTAAACAATTTATTGAAACATCTAATTATTGGTAGAAAGTAATATTTCATGTATTAAAAACAATTCGTATTAAAAGAAACAGAAAAAAATAATAATTAGTCCTAAAAACTCGCAAAACCCAATTTTTCATTTATGGGGTTTTTTTGGGACACTATAAAACAGACTTATGGGGGTGAAATTCAAAAAGTAATTTCTTATTCGTACTCTATGGATAATTGTGAAAAGGTATGCTGAGGGTCAAATCGATACACCTAATATTGACAATTCTGGATAAAATTTACAAAAACGTCTTTTTTTCTTATGGGAAATACGTGTTAAACTTCATGGGGCTTGCGAAACCTCTAAATATAATTTTTTCCAGAATAAAGGAATACGCATTTACTTTTTTGTGAATTCGAACAAATTTGGTGGGCGAGAGCATGAAAACTGGAAAAAAAAATTGGACGATCCTATTCCTCATAGAGGAAGGTTTCTAATTACGTCAATTTTCAAATCTAGTTTTTTAACATATTTATGTCGTAGGTAATTAGAAAAATTAGGGATTTAGCTAAAAATCTAGGGAATTAGATAAATGTTAATTTTCATACCTTGTTTTTTGGCATATTTATGTCGTGGTTAATTTTCAAAAAATAGGAATTTAGCTAAAAACCTAGGGAATTAGCTGAAGGTTAATTTTCAAATCATGTTTTGTGGCATAATTATGTCGTGGTAAATTTTAAAGAAAAAGGAATTTAGCTAAAAACGTAGGGAATTAGCTAAATGTTCATTTTCAAATCTACTTTTTTAGCATATTTATGTCATAGGTAATTAAAAAAATAGGAATTTAGCTAAAACCCTAGGAAATTAGCTGAATGTTAATTTTCAAACCTAGTTTTTTGGCATATTTATGTCGTGGTTAATTTTCAAAAAAGTAGGGATTCAGCTAAAAACCTAGGGAATTAGCTGAAGGTTAATTTTTTAATCATGTTTTTTGACATATTTATATCGAAGGTAATTAGAAAAATGAGGAATTCACCTAAAAACCCAGTGAATCACCTGAATGATAACTTTCAAATCTAGTTCTTTGACATATTCATGCTGTAGATAATTAGAAAAATTAGGAATTTAGCTAAAAACCTAGGGAATTAGCTGAATATTAATTTTCAAATCTAGTTTTTTGACATATTCATGTCGTAGTTCAATAAAAACTGTTAAAATTTTATTTTCATCATTATTAATTACTATCATTATTATCATTATCATCAATAATCTCTTCTTCTTGAAAGTATACTTTTTTCCAAGACCTGTCTTTTTGTCTTTGCATAGGAGCTTTATTTTTGAATTGACAAAACCTTGTTTACAAGCAATCTTGAATGTGAAGTTAGAATCCTATTGCAAAAAATAATTATTTAATGAACAGAAAATGCAGATTCAATAAAAACTGTTTAAATTTTACTTTCAAGTAAAAAAAAAGTTCAGACAGATACTCAAAAATTGCCGATGAGCTTTTTGTAAACGCATTTTTGTACTTGATACTTGAATTTTGGTAGTCTTTAATGGATCAGAGTTGTGATAAATAATATGCAATAAATTTTAATGTATTTTAATTTAAAAATCTAAATGAATTATAAAACAAAATAAAGACTAATTCTATGCTTAAATTTCATATTTTTTTAATGCCTAAAATGCTCTAGGAATTTAGAGAAATGACCTGAAAGTATTCTAAGCTCCTGAATAAACCAGGAATTTAGAGAAAAGGTAACACCCGAATGAACGATTTTCTTAAACCCTGGCATTTAGCTAATTCTTAAGTTTTTTCAGCTAAATCCCTAATTTGACTAATTATCTACCACATTTAGATATAATTGATGGCTCTAATTGGTAGCTCTAACTGATATTCAGGTCTGATAAGATTTTGAGCTAAATCGGTCAATTAAAACTGTTTTTTTTTGCGTTTGCATGTTTGTCAAAAATTGTTTATGATTATATTTTTCCTCCATTTTTACGGTAGTATGAAAATCTTATCGTATACGATAGATATAAACTATAAATTATATATTTGTATAGTCTTTTTTAAAACGCATCGATTGACCTATTGAGGAACCTTTTATGACCTACCTATTGGTACCGATTTTTGAATTGTCAAAAAAATTTTGTACTCAGTATGAGAAAAAATACTAGTAACCGATTTCGATTTGTTAGTGAAAATCCACGCTCTATGAGGAAGCAAATTTATTTGATGCCTGCGAGGAAGCAAAGGTCTCGCAAATAAATACATCCATAGTGAATTCGCGGCGGAATTTTCTTTGCAATTCCTAACTGCATTAAATGTTGAAAAATTATACAATTACAAGGGAAAAAACTATATAACAGAAGAAAGTGCAATTTTTAAAGCATATCCAATATCTTATTTTAAAATGATTTATTTACAAAAATTGAGTCATTTTTAATCATTCAATTTTTTGTAATGACATTTATGCTGTCCATTAGTGATTTATTGAAGTGTGGACTTTACCGACTTAATGAAGCACCATGAATAGTCGTAACAATCATTTGCGAATTAGACCATCATTTAGCAGACGAGGCTTTGGCAAATAATTAGCAAATTTCGCTACGCATCAATTTACCCAATTGCAAGCGATAAATGTCATTTTCAGTCGGGAAACGGCGCTCAAATATAATTACATACATTGACTTTGTAAATCGATGTTTACCGAAAATACGTTATACAGAATATCACAATTTAAACATAAAAAGAAACTATAATGGGTATACCTACAAAATTTGTTGAATTGTTTATTTTCCATAAAAAAATGCATTTTCTTTTGCGTTGTTGCTTTTGACCTAATTATTAATTGAGTTTTTACATTCATACAGGTATGAATATAAAAGCTCAGTTAAAATAGTTCGCGGGACAGATGGGCGAAGAGTACTTGAAGGGTGCTAGTGCATAAGGGCGTAAGTGCCAAATTTCGGAAAATTCTATATATTGGCTTGAAATAATTGTTTTGACTTAACTCATGTCCCTGTAGTACATCGTCTTAACAAAATTAGGTCAAATTTTAACCCAGATAAGATGTTAGTTTTTTGTTGTTGAACGATTTTTATAAAAAGTTCCGAATTTGTAGAGGATAAAGTCGGACATGGTCAGAACTTATATACCGAATGTGGGCTCGTTCTTTTCCTTTAAATAATCCGTTGAAAAATTAAAAAATGTCATTCTCGAAGTCCAAACAGTAAGAATTTCCTAAATTATTTTCTTATTTTGTGTTCTATTACTTAAAACGTTATGGCGTGAAGCAACACATTAGGTTATGCTTTAAGTGAAAATAAGTACGCATTTTTTAGTTTTCACTTATCCTATTAGTTAAATTTACTTTAAAAGAACAACAGAAACTAATAATTTATGATATTTTGCCATTCAGTATTACATAATAGCGTTTTTTGGCTTTTTATTGAAAGTGAACGCCTCAGTCTCACCCTGAGGAGTAAATACGGACACAATTTTGATTGCAATAACTAGTTACTTATAACTCAAGTAAATGTTTTAACTTCAGAATATGCACAAAAAAAGGGTCAGAAATAATATATTTTAGCATTAATGTCTAATTACAATCTTTCGTGTAATTTATTAAGAAAATTCTAAAATCTAAAATCTAAAAACATGTCCCGCTTAGACCCATCTTACGGTATCTTATTTAAATCACATTTCTTTTTCATTTTCTATGTAAATTCTCAATGTAGGTCGTTCATGTTTTCATTAATTTTGCTTTTACCACAGAATATAATAAAAAAAAGGAAAATTAGCTTGTATGCTTTTTCAATTAGTATTCATCGTCATGAATGTAATTATTCTTTGATGCATGTAGTTTGATTATTCTCTGGTACATGAAATAATATCCGACGTGTACAGAATCTGGAAAGTGCAGTGCATATAATGGGAACATGCAGATTACCCAAGAATAACCAAAATAATTTGAGTGGAGGGAAAGAGGAAAAAAATGTATTGATCCATATTACTTTGAAACTGTTATTACGGGTAAAATGCGATGCGTTTATTATCAAGTTGCATTGTTATAATATTTCATGGATGGATTCTGTGCGGGTTGATTTTCAATTTTATCTTGATAATTTAAACCGCAGAATAAAGAAGTTCGTAATTAAAAAAAAATAATTTGTGGACGTCTTTGTAACTTATTTCTACGTATTTAAACTAAAGCAGCAAAACTTATTCTATGATAATTTTAACCGAAAAATTGTTGAAATCATACTTGATAAATAAAAATTATTGATATAATCGATAAAAATATACTGATTGTTACAGGGAACACGGTCAGTCTTCTATTCCCCTTTTTTCCATATTTTCCGCCTTACGATTAACTTTTTTTCACATAGAAACCTATAATATTTAAAAATGCACACCGCAATCTATACTTGTGCAACTATATGAGCAATCCGTGTCTTTAAAAAAATAGAAAATTTAGAGGTAATTAAATTTAAAAACTTTTAAATTTGAATGAACTTTAATAATATTTAAGAATACCTTGAATAATACTTCTTTGTTCAAGTTAGCCTTGAATATCTCAATTTCGAAACTTTAAATTCAACTTTTGCAATAAATAGGTATAAATGTATAATATCCACATAAAAAAATGTTCTTATTTCTTCAAGTAGACTTTCTTGTGGATTCAAAGGCTGAAAAACTACCAAATTTGAATACCTTTGATTTAATTATGTACCATAAAATTTGAAAAATGTTTGAATAAAAAGTTTAAAAATTGAAAAACGAAATTTGGAACACATCAAATAATTCAGAAGCTTTCAGATTCCGAAAGCTCCAGTTAAAAAAACTTACAAATTTGAAACTCTTTCTTTAATGAAAAAATGTAGAAACTCTTGAATTTAAAATTTTGAATTTGAAAGAATCCGCAATGAGCATGCATTATTTTTAATAAAAAAAATTTTAAACACAAAACTACAAATAAAGGGTGGTATTACAGAACTAGATAACCAACATATTTATCGAAAATGGGTTTATTGCATAAAAAATTCTTTAAAAAATCAAATACACATTGTGGTTTAAGGATTTTTTCGCAGCGAACAACATTGTTATCTTTAGTGTGAAGGACGATGACAATCATACAGACCTACTCGATACAATAATATCAACATTTCAGAGAGTTAATTTGGATTTACCTGAGATGGCAATAGCGGATGTTTTCAGACTAGGAAAAAATATGGGTAAGCGTCCGGTCCTTGTCAAGTTCGTTGCAGCAAGATGGGTGAAACATGTCTTCACTAAACTATCGGAGTTTAAAAAGCTTAATCTCGTCATCGCAAATGATCGTTCCAAGCAGAAAAGGGAGCAGAGAAAAGAACTTTGTACCCGGGAAGAGCGCTTGAAGAAGGCCGGAATTTATGCCAATATTAAAAGAAAGAAGCTATGCGTTGGAGATAAAGAAATTACATCTGATGAGGTAGGAGACTTAATTAAGGGTAATAAAAAGCGTAAGGTTCATGACGACTCTGGTGATGTTGTAGAGCGGAGAGAAGATGGGAGCAAAATAAAAAGGAGAGGCCGAACATCGAATCGAGACCTCCTGACAGAGGACAAGAACAATTAAAGCATAAAGTCCTTTCTGAGGGGGGATAAAATGGACCTTCCTCTTGATTCTCAGCCCGCGCAGAAGCACGATTCGACACCATAGCTGGAAGATTCTAACTTTGATTCCCAAGCTGAACTGTGTACTAATATGTCTTCTAAGATCATCTTTCGGAACATGCATGGTTTCTCTAACCTGAAGGATATTAAAAATTCCTTCAAGTGTTCTGATATTTTGTGAGCTTATAAAACTTAGTTGGAATCACTGAGTTTGCACACTTCAGGTTTCTCCAGTGATATGCAGCTGTTCCATTCGCCAGCTTGGAGAGACGCAACCAAAGGCAGAGCCAAAGGAGGTATTTTGGTAGCTTTGAATAGTAGGGTATATTCGACATATTTAATTCACTCTTCTCAAGATATTATTATGCTTAAGGTTAGACGTGAAGCGACAGAGTTTATATTGGGGGTTGTTTACAGCTTACCTCTTTCGAATATTGATACATTTTTGGAAGCTTCTGATGTAGTGTTGTCCTCAATACATGATACGTATTCACAGCTACTTATAATCGTAGGAGGGGACTTTAATTGTAGAGTGGGAACGCTTAATGATCTAGACGAAAATATTTTTTTCAACTGCAACAACTTTTCTGCTGTTAGGACCTCGAATGATTCGGTTATAAATAATAGAGATAGGCGATTGGCTATGTTTATGGGCAATAATGGGTTCTGTCTTTTAAATGGTAGATTCCGAGAAGATTCCCCAGCGAATTTTACGTTAAGATGATGCTTGGGATCAAGTGTAATTGATCTGGTTTGGACCTCGGTTGACGGGCTGGCGTTTGGACCTCGGTTGACGGGCTGGCATTGTTGAATGATCTTAAAGTGTTGCCAGTTTTGACAATGTTTGATCATCTTCCTTCGTCTTTAACTTTGAATTTTGTTTACATTGCCGAGCATTATAAACACAGTCAAGTTAATGCCTCAAAAGATGTTAAGATAACGTTTGATAGCAGTAAATCTATCGATTTTGTGGAAAGCATGAGATGGAAAGATGAGATTGCGCGTGTTGATGGAGAAGTTGACATGTCATACGATAATTTAATAGCTGCGATTTTACATATTGCAAAGGAACTAGGTATGGTTCGTGAAGCGTCTGACAGAATGGATATTACATTCGCTGACAAGCCTTGTTTTGACGAGGATTGTCACGTGGCTAGAAGTAGCATGGTCGCAGCATTTCAGGTCTTTCAGAGAAAGGAAAATATTGAAATGAGTCGTATGGCATATTTCGATGCTAAGAAAAGATATTTGAAACTTTTACAAAATAAGAGAAGCGATTATGAAAATAATATTGTTGCTCAAATTGCTTCTACCTACATGCTAAAGCAGCGGGGTCCGACCTAATTAACTATAGTTTTTTTTTAAAGACTGCCTGAGAACTGGTTACTGTATTTGGAACAACTTTTCAACAAAGTTATGGAGACTGAGAAAGTGCCAAATGCTTGGGGATGCTTAATTACGACGATGCTACTTAAAAAGGGCGATGCCGGCATTCCCGATAACTATAGACCGATAACATTAGTGAATTGCATTGCAAACATTTTTACGCAAATTTTAACTGATAGACGAAATACTTGGAGCGAAGACCGTTATGCGATTCCCGAATTTCCGTCTGGTTTTAGAAAGGGCCGGGGCTGTCTGGATAACCTTTTTACGCTGCAATCAATCATTCAAATACATTTGAGACTCCCAAGAAGTGCAGTCTATTCTTGTAAGAGGACTAATCATGGTATAACGGAATATGTTAAGGTATCGCAGGGTGTTCTGTAAGCAGAGTTACCAAGTCCTCTCTTATTTTCTTTGTATGCTAGTGACTTTGAACGTTTTTTAGTAAATCAAGGTTGCAGATGTCTCTCTGTGCTGGAAATGTTACTGTTAGTATACGCGGATGACTTGGTCCTTTTCTCAGATACACCCATCGAATTAAATAGGAAACTCGAGACCTTGCGGCTGTATTGTATACAAAATGCATTTGCAGTAAACTCAAGTAAAACTAAGATTGTTATTTTCCGCAACAGCGCCAGGAGTTGTGTAACACAGTTCATTTCTTTTAAGATCGGCAATGATAGAATTGAGGTAACAGACAGTTATAATTATCTTGGTGTGATTCATAGCAATTCTTGTAAGTTTGTTGATGCCACAAAAAAATTTGTCAGTTCAGCGGATGCGGCTGCTGGTGCTAATTTGAGAATCATAAACGGTTTCAAAATAGATTCCTGGTCAGCTTACATTAAATTATTTAAGAGTTTGGTTGATAGTTCACTGTTGTACGGGGTCCAAGTATGGGGCCAGGCCTCTCATGAGTCTCTGAAGAGGGTTCGGCTGAGTTTCTTTAAGAGACTGCTTCATTTACCAACAAACACTCCGAACTTCGCGGTACGATTGGAAGTGGGTAGGCCATCATTGTCCTCTGTTGTATCCGCTATAGGATTCTGTCTTGGATTGAAAAAATTTCTTGTATGGACTCTTCACGGTATCCAAGGTCGGAGAAAGCCTCGTTTTCTAGAGAACAACAAAATAATTTTTAATACTATGACAGTAATACATCATAGAAAGTATTTGTATATTGAAAGACGTTACACGAAAATTGTTTAACTTAATCGCTTTGCACTGGATCATCTCCGAAGCCTTTTTTCGCTGCGACTCAGAGATTTTATTTTATCTGCAGTTGCAGTATTATTCAACCATAATATGGATAAATATTTTGCTTTAATCTTGTAACAGATTGTTCATATATCTTAGATATGCATATTTGTGTTGAATTAATGACTTAAATATAAAAAGTAAATAAAAACTGCCCTTATAAACATTGCTCTTGGCATTACTCTACCCCAAGTAGAAGTTTCGCCAACTTGTCCGAGCTTTAAATTTTAAAACGTGGCCCTGTCATGGGAGCCTTACATGACCTTCGCGATTTTTGAAACCAGGAGAACCCGTGACACTGGCCAAAATATCCAGGACAGTTTAATTATCTTGCGCAGGAAGCTTCATCGAGGAACTAATATAGTTAAGGATATTGTCAAGAATATCTTGTGTTCAGAAATAGGAAGCTGATCACGAAAGTCGTACCTGGTAGCTTCCGGACGTTGCGCCAGGTCAGCAACGATATAATCTTCGAGAAGTTGTGAATAATTTTTACACTAAAGGAGTAGGATGTGATCACTTTATTCGCAACAGGACGAAGTAGATGTATAGGGGGATGTCGAGCCAAAAAAGTAAGACGGAGTCTGGATACAAATTACAAGACGGACTCTGGATACAAATTACAAGACGGACTCTGGATACAA
>JAUMHM010000016.1:4677296-4694562 GCA_032362435.1 Melikaiella ostensackeni
GATGCTCACGAGCTATCTACCGGTAAAAGAGTGCGATACGCAATGACAGCTGATGACTTCTTTGAGGTTACGTTTGATAGCTCCGATCGGCTTTGAAAGGGATTGAAATTTAATATTTTCACTGCTTAATGAGGATTAAAAAACAGAGGACAGAAAAGGCATTCTTAGAGATAGAAATTTTTTAATACCTTTTAATGCAAGCCTTCTTACCGGTTGTCGTCAGAGAAGATTGTTTTTTTTTTCGTCAAGAAGCAGACTACAATAATATGTAGATTTTTTAGTAAGAGATTCTGTTTTTATTTTCCTCGTTATCCATCAAAAGTAATATGAATAAAAAATCAAGAAGTAAAAGAGAAAAAGAGATGAGAATACATGGGAAATAAATATCACTAAAAAAGCAATAAACGAAGCGAGCGCGTCTGTGAATTTTCTGGAAAAAACGCAATATCAAAGTTGCAACACAATGCCAAAGATCTGAGGGATGTTTTGTAAAATATTGTAATTTTGAGCGTTTAATTCCATGTGAACGTTCTTCTGCGAATTTTAATTTGTTTGTTGAAAGGATTAGATCTAGGATTTTTTTGCTCGAGTAGGTCTAAAAATATTTCACAATGCTGATAATAATAATGCTGAAAATGCTGAAATCAATTGAATCATTTGAGCAGAGGGAAAAACATTTTTGGGATGAAATGCGAAAATTTTTTTCAATTTTGGAATCGGTTAATATGTTGAGTTCGGGTTGTGGTTTTAAAAATTCAACAAAATTGTCCTATTGGTTCAGAACTTATGGAAAATTGTTTATCTGTTCTGTTTTTGCGTATGAACAGTAATGAAGAATATTATAAGTGGAAAAAACAATTCTGTTCAATTTTGAATTCTTTGAAAAGGTGCAAAAACATGTTTTTTAGATTGAGTAAAATGCACACTTGTTTGGAAAAAGTTGAATATAGTATGTCGAATCTGAAATTTCTTCAGTTTGAATCGAAAAAACTTGCTATTATTTTGCATTCATGAAAAAAATTTGTTCTCATGTTTCCAAAATCGTGATTTTACGATTTCTCACGATTTTGGAACGGTTTAAACACGACGAAAATTTTTTTTCACACGAAACCAAAATAATGGCGTGTTTCCTCGATTTAGGCTGAAGAAATTTCACGTTCGATATATTTAACTTTTTTCAAAAAAGTGTGCAAAAAAAATGTTTTGCACATTTTCGAAAATTTCTAAATTAAACAATTTTTTAAAATTCCTAATTATTTATTACTTTTCACTAAAAAAAAAGTTTCCCGTAATACATATTTTTCAAAAAATACAATAACTTTCTGAAATGAATCTTTCTTTACAAACATTTAAAAATAGGTACTATACTGTAATTATCAATGTTTCTGATTAATTCAGAAAAATAATTTATTTTCTCAGCGATTGATTGCGATACAATTTCTTAAATACATTCAAAAATTGTGAGTCTTACGACGTCTGAGCAGTCGATAACATTTGTAGTAAAATAGTAGTTGTAACATTAGTAGTACTCTTATAAATATTTTTTGAATGGAGAGAAGTTCAAATTTTGTGATTAAGAAAAAAAAAATAAAGTGTAAAGGCCCGATTAGGTACGACTGCATTTACAGTAAAATCCCTTATAATTTATAGACTAATTTTAATCCGAATAAAATAATTTATTTTGATGATTGTAAGGAGAAAAGTAAGAAAAATTGCTTTCAATTGAAAATAACGATCAAACTTCCTGGAAATATATATTTTTTTAAATCATGGATCGAATACCCCAGGTGTGTTGAAGAAAATTTATATTTTAAGAACTAAATGAGTACTAGGGCGGAGTGAAAATGCTGAAATCAGTCGAATCATTTGGGCGGAGGAAAAAAAATTTGTCGGTTGGCATCCAAAAAAATAAAAGAAAATGTTGGAATCGATTAATTTCTCCTGTTCCGTTTTTGGATTTAAATATTCAAATTTTTGAAAATTCGAAAAAATCTTCCTATTGGTTCATAAATTATGGCAAACTTTTTTCTAGTGGAAAGTAATCAATAATTAGAAATTTCAAAAAATTTTGATTTAGAAATTTTTGAAAGTGTGCAAAAACATGTTTATTGCACACTTTCTTGGAAAAAGTTAAATTTATCGAACGTGAAATTTATCGAACGTGAAATTTCTTTAGCCTAAATCGTGGAAACATGCCTGTTATTTTCGTCATGTGAATAAAAAATTTTCTTTGTGTTTAAAGCATTTCAAAGTCGTGAGAAATCGTAAAATCATAATTTTGGAAACAAGAAAACAAATTTTTTCCATGAATGCAAAATAATCGTATGTTTCTTTGATTGAAACTGAAGAAATTTCAGGTTCGACATATTCAACTTTTTCCATGCAAGTGTGCATTTAACTATATCTAAAAAACATGTTTTTGCACTTTTTAAAAAAATTATAAATCGAACAAAAAATTTTCTTCCACTTCAAATTTTTCACTACTGTTCACAAGCAAAAAAAGAACAGATAACCAACTTGCCACAATTTTTGAACCAATAGGACAATTTTGTTGAATTTCCAAATCCGAAACCCGAACACAACATATTAACCGATTTCAAAATTGAAAAAAAAATTTCGGATTTCATTCCACAAATGTTTTTCCCTCTGCTCAAACGATTCGATTAATATCAGCATTTTCAGCATTATTATTATCAGCATTGTGAAATCTTTTTAAATCTAATCCTTTAATCCTAATCCTTTTTAGACCTAATCCTTTTAACAAACAAATTAAAATTCGCAGAAAAACGTTCACATAGAATTAAACGCTTGAAATTATAATATTTTACAAAACATCCCTAAGATTTTTGGCATTGTGTTGCAACTTTGATATTGCGTTTTTTTTCAGAAAATTCACAGACGCGCTTACCTCGTTAATTGGTTTTTTAGTAATATTTCTTTTCCAGAAATTCTCATCTCTTTTTCTCTTTCAACCCTTCTCCATTCTTATTACTTCTTAGTTTTTTATTAAAATTACTTTTGATAGAAAACGAGGAAAGTATCGACAGAATCTCTTACTAAAAATCTACAGATTATTGTAGTCTCCTTCTTTACAAAAAAAAAAAAAACAATCTTCTCAGACGACACTCGGTAACAAGGTTTGCATTAAAAGGTATTAAAAATTTTCAATCTTTAAGGATGCCCTTTCTATCCTCCGTTTTTTAATCCTCATTGAGCAGTGAAAATATTAAGATTCTAATCCCTTTCAAAGCCGATCGGAGCTACCAAACGTGACCTCAAATAAATCATCAGTTGTCATTGCGTATCGCACTGTTTTACCGGTAGATAGCTCGTTAGCATTTTGTCATGTGATTGGATTTACGACCGTACAACATTGGGTCAGCATACAAGTAGGTTGTTCTTGCACCCAGCCGCTCAATTTTTGTCAAAAACATGTAGTGATGCTGCCTTCAGCTGAAGCCAGAACTCCGGTATGTGAATTTCGGAAAGTATCAATGATATCAATTTTTCTTGCGCAGGAATTAAGTGCTAATTAAGTGCCTACGATCTATGCTATGTTCAAAATCCGGGCACATTTTTTAAAACCAAAAAAGTGTAGTCATGCTGGCTTTAGGTGACTCCTGTATGTGAACTCGGAAACTATTAGTAATATGAAATTTTGCCTTGCGCAGGAGTTCAGTGCACATGTAGTAGTGATGCGAGCTTCAGCTGAAGCTAGCATTACTACATGTTTTTGTTAAAAAAAAAAGTGCCCCGATTTTGTGCATAGCACAAATTGAGGGCACTTATTTAGCACTAAGTTCCTGCGCCAGACAAAATTTGATATCACTCTTAGTTTCCGAGTTCACATACAGAAATCACCTGAATCCAGCATTACTTCACTTTTTTTGGTTTAAAAAAAAATGCCCGGATTTTGAGCATAACACAGATCTTGGGCACTTAATAAGCACTAAATTCCTGCTCAAAAAAGAATTTAATGTCACTGATAGTTTCCGAAATTCACATACCGGAGTTCTGGCTTCAGCTGAAGGCAGCATTACTACACGTTTTTGTATTCAAAAGAAGTGCCCCGGTTTTTTTTTAAAAAGCATAGATCGTGGACATAAATTGGCACTAAATAAGCACTACATTATGGCGTAGTGCCCATATCGATATGACAATGTTGTAATTCCAGCTTCCGGGACCTAGAAATTTCATAGAATTTAAGGGATTTTAATAGATCTTATAAGATCTAAAGGGATTTTATTTATTTATTCTTTAATTTTATGGGCCCATCAGTGATTGCACCAATTCAATACCACGCCCAGTCGGTCCTTGACTACAGATAACTTGTTCATTAGCAATAAAATTTCCATTATTGCAATTGTTAGCGCATTTTCAAACTATAAGTAACTCTAGTATGTACACAATCTTTCCGAGAAAAAGCATGTATCTCGCGTATGCATCGGGACAAGAGGCCATGAGTTTTGCGTCGTTAATAATCCATCAAGTATTAATCTGACAATTATGTCGTTACTTACGCGGTTTACAACTATTATTTGCGTGCGGTATCTCAAAACAAAGGATTTAGTTTCTTCGTCAAGGATTTTTCCACTAGAAAGTTAAACATAGTTAATTTAATTATGGTATTTACTTTACAGTAATTTTTCCTGCAGAATTTGTGTGTTTGTGGGAAACGAAAATAAGCTTTTAATTTTAAATCAAGATTCGCGGTAGCGAATAGTCGCCAAGTACAAAAAAAGTTAACAGGAATCCTCATCTAGAATAATCATGTATTTTGGACCTTTTGCAGATTGTCGGCGCAATTCTCAACTGATTTCAATCAAACATGGCAGCTGACTGGCGAACCACTGAAAAAAAATATAGGCCTGATTTCATGTTAATGCCTCATATACTGTGAGATTAAAACAAAAGAAAATAAAAATAATTGCAACCAATTTTCGACCTGTGCTCACCTGTGCAGCTTAGTCTATTCAACAGATTTGCATCAAATTTTAATGAGATGTCTGTAGCCAACATGTTCTCGATTCATATTGCAAGAATTTTCGATATCTTGAACAATTTAAAAAAATTTACGTAAAAATGATAATACGGTTATGACAAAAATGGTAAAATTTTAAAAACTATTGAAGCTATCAAAAATTCTTGCAATATGTATCGAGAACATGTTGGTACAGACTTCTTATTAAAAATTTGATGTGAACCGCTTGAACACACCAAGCTGCAGAGGTGGTCACCGGTGAAAAGTTTATTTTTTTAATAATAATTCAACAATAATGAATTTCTTGTCCAAAATTTTTGCCTAATATTTGACCCAGAAATCTACGGCAACATGCTCTCGATATGTATTTCAGAAAAATTCAATATGCTTATTGATTTAAAACTTTTGTTAATCATATTTTATATTAAAAAATCAATTTTTTTATCTGTGCGCTCCTCTGCAGCTTATATATCCAACCGATTCACATCAAATTTTAATGAGAAGTCTGTAGCAACATGTTCTCCATACATCTCGCTGACATTTTCAATATATTAAATTGTTTGAAAAAAATTTACGCATTTAGTGTAGAATACGAAAATACAGAGATGACGAGAATGGTAAAATTTTTTTAATTATTTAAGACATCGAGAATTAATATGTATCACATATTGATACTGATTTCTCGTTAAAATTTGGTACCAATCGTTTTGATAAACTAGGATGTAAAGGAGCACAGGTGAAAAATTTAATTTTCTTACGATCATTCAGCAATAAGGCATTTTTTCTAAACTTTTTGCCTAATATCTTACCTAGAAATCTATTATAACATGTTTTAGATATTTCAAGACATACTAAATTAAATTAAAAGATGTACGATTTTCAAATATTTACTTTTTATCATGTATTATTGTATAATTTATGACTAAAAATTTATCATTTGTATGTAAGCAATTTTTTCTTAATGTTTCCGTGAAATGGATGATGTTTCTTAATGATGATTCATTTAGTTTTTTTTTTAAATTTTTGCTGAGAATTTTTTGTTTCTTTTTCATATTGTTTCTCTGCCGCAACTGCTATTTGGACTAATTTAATGTCATCAATCGTGTTATTCGAGTAGGTGGCTGAAATAATCACATAAATTAGATGAAAAAAAATTTTTAATTTGTTTATACGCAGTTTCCCTAGGCTCGCTTAATGTATTAGTGCTACGCTCACCAAATTTCGGTGAAGACCACGGCCTTGTGTATAAAGGGGCAATTGATCTTTTAACTTAAAATTTTGTGATTTATAGTGTCCTTGAGTAGAAGAATAAAGCCGAAATTTTCAGAATTTATTCGTTACACGAAAATAACTAAGTGCAAAAGATGTACAAAAAAGTGTGGTGATAATTTAATTAATTAATTAATTATTTGAATAAATAAAATATGAAAATGATAAAAGATTCTAATTTTAATTTAAAATAACTATTGTAAAATGTCATAAAATTTGTTTCATAAAAATTACTTATTAAAATTGTTCATATGTAGTTTTCTTTTCGTACTTTTTCTCAATTTTTCGATTTCTATATAGAATTCTTCTAATTCTTCCAGCTCTTGCCAGTTTATCTAATTGAAATATAATTTTTAAATTATTCCCAATTAAAAATTGTATCATATTAAACATATCGTATACTATTAAAAATAATACAACCCATTTTTTCATTTTAAATAAAAAAAAATGTTTCATGTAGTTGTACTTGGTAGAGTTTCTGCATCGCAGATGTTTTTGGTGGGACCTAAATACTAACGCGAACGATTTTTAGTAATACTTTTATCGTTACTTATTTTTCTCAATTTTATTTATTTTCAACTCTGCGTCGAAGTTTTCATGTCCTCATGTCTATTGGTGTCAGAGTAGCTCGAGAAAAAAAAACAGTCGTGCCACACATAGGAACAATAAATTTACATAGCGATGTAATCGGCGGAAAACAAGTGACCGAACAAGAAGATTCTCTATCAGGAAAGTAGGAAACACCTTCTCAGTTACGGCGATATGCCGGTATTGCTATTGCTAACGAGGCGAGAAGCGTGATGTCGCTCCGATTATGATCATCGATTTAAACAGCCGAGAGTTGGTACTTACTTACGATCATTTTCAAATCTTATTATTTTATGTAAATTTTAAGGAAAGATCCCTTGAAATACTACCATATCCTTCATCAATACGAGGGACGCTTCATAAGTTTGGTAAAAAAGCAAGTAAAAATTGTTTGTTAATGAAAAGTTTGCCTTTATTTCTCAACATAGTCTCCTTCGAGGCCCACACATTTAGTTCAGCGAGATCTTAATTTTTTCATCCTTTTAGAAAAGTAACATTTCTCGAGGTCTGCAAAATAAGCATTTACGGCATTGATTTCTTCATCATTGGGCCGTTTTTTTTGTAGCTCGACATTCAAACAGTTCAATAATGATGCATAGTATGTTCCTGTTATAGTTTTAGCCTTTCTCAAGTAATCGATAAGGACAATTCCTTGGAAATCCCAAAATACTGTGGCCGTCACCGACCCAGCTGTCAAAATAGTCTTCGCCTTCTTTGGCGCACTTTCACCAGGTAGTACCCACTGTTTTGACTGCTGCTTTGTCTCGGGTGTATAGTGGTGGATCCGGGTTTCGTTTACAGTCACAAATCTACGCAAAAAGTCTGGCGTGTTCCGAATAAACTTCGTCAAACACTGTACTGAAACGTCGTTTCGGTTGCGCTTTTGATCGGGAGTCAGTGTTCGCGGCTCTCATCTTCCACACACCTTCTTAGCCTCCAGTTTTTTGTGCAAGATGGTATAGATTCGTTCAGTGGAGGTGCTTTATAGCCTTAGAGATCTCACGTACTTTAAGGTTTGATTCGGCGATCTTCCATAACCGTATGATGAATTTTTTCCACCATATCCGAAGTGGTGACCTCAGTTGGGCGTCCGGAGTGCTCTTCATCTTTAGTTGTGGTTCGGCCACGTTTTAATTCGTTTATAGAAAAATAAACGGTTTTCATTGAAGGAGCAGACTCTCCGTGAACTTCGGCAAACTCGACTTCGATCTACGCGGCCATCCAATTTTTTTAATAAAAATGTTTTATCACTGCATGGAACAATTCTTTCTCCATTTTTTCGAAAACTACTGACACGCTCACTTTAAACATATGCCAAACGCAAACTGAGCGTCGGTTTTGGCTGAAGCTTGCTACAGGTTAGTTCAAATATTGCTAATTCTTGGCCATATACTATAAAGTTCATTTCGGCGCCATCTAGTGAGAAATTTACCTTATCAAACGACCCTCGTAAATCGGCTATTTTGGGTGCTCCGCGAGGCAAATGGTTAACTGTGCACGACTAAATTAATTTATCCGCGCTATTCATTTTTTTTTCATGTTAAAATTGGAAGTTCCCGCGTTCAGTGTGCTTGCGATTCTTCCAGAACTTCTGGTACTTTTACTCGAACTTAACTCCAAAGGTCAGTTTAAAACAATAAAGCGCTTCGTGGGGGCTATGGCGTATTGAAAAAAAATTTTGTTGCTCGAAGTTCTAAAAACGATGAAAACTTTCTTTTGGGAGTCAAAAACACTCCAATAAAGTTTCATAAAGAAAATTTCTTTCATGTCGGCATTGTAGATGTAGCTAAAAATCACAAACAACGAAGCTCTTCCTAAAATTTGAAAAACAAAAACTTCTTTTGAATTCAAATTTAAAGAAAAATAGTCCAAGCAAGCATATTTATACCTGACACCGATAATTTCATAAAAACATTTTTCACTCTCCTTAAGTGACTTTAAAGTTTCAAAAAATCGACTTTTTCGCTATTTGCTTATAGTTACGGTAAATTTCTGGACTATTTGACTATATAATGTGTGATGTACGTTAAAGGGAATGTATTTGCAACATGTAACAGTAATAGCATGTAAGGAATTTCAATATTAAAATAATTTTTTTTTTACTTTGACTTTCAAAAAAATATTTAAAAGTGAAATATTGCTCTTCATTCGACAATCAAATTAATTTTCGGTATCTTAATTGTTCGAGAAAATAGTTCAAAGCAAGTGGCTTCATACCTATATAGCAAAAAATGAATACTGAAATTAATTTTATTGTGAAATAAACAGCAATATATCACTTTTAGATTTTTTTCTTGTGATTCAAAGTCATTAAAAATAATTTTAATATCAATATTATTCATATATTATTGCTGTAACGTATTTAAAATACATTCTCCTTAGTGTATATCAGGCAACTTATGATCAAATAGCCGAAAAAACTTCCGTAACTCTAAGATAATAGCGAAAAAGTCGATTTTTTCGATATCTTAAAATTTCAAGGTCACTTAGTCAGGGTGAAGAATATTTTAAGAATTTTTTGCTGTATAACTATAAATCCACTCACTTCGAACTATTTTTTCTGATAATTTAGGTACCAAAAATTAATTTTATTGTCAAATAAAGAGCAACATATCACTTTTAAATATTCCCCTGTGATTCAAAGTCAATAAAAATTATTCAAATGTCAAAATTCCTTATACATTATTATTGTAACATATTGCCAATGCATTTTCATTAACGTATATTATACGTTCTATGGTCAAATAGTCGAGCAGTTCACCGTAACTCTAAGAAAATAGCGAAAAAGTCGACTTTTTCGATTCTCTGAAATTTCAAAGTCACGTAGGGAGGATAAAAATAGGTTCAGTCCATTTTTCTCTACAGGTATAAATCTACTTCCTGTAAACTATTTTTTTATGATTTAAATATAAAAAAAAATTGGGTTTCAAATTCAAAGAAGTGTGACGTTTTTCGTGATTTTTAGCCATATCTACGAGGCGGAGACAGAAGAAACTTTTTAAAATGAAATTTCAGGGGAGTGTTTTTGACTCCCGAAAGAAAGTTTTCGTGGCTATTAGAACTTTGAGCAACAAACATTTTTTTCTATACGCTCTAGTAGGGGCCCATATTCATGCTCTAAAATCTCTAGAACAGATTAATTGCCAAACCCGGTATTTTTTTTGGAAAAAGATGCAAAAAATCATATTTGCTTGGATTGTTGCTTTCCGTTTACCAAAATGAAAGTAGAGAAAATTCTGCGCAAAACTAAAGAAAAAAAAATTGAAAGAAAAATATTCCATTTCCAATGGGTTCCGCGTTATGGTCATTTGAAGAAACTCGGTTTTCTAGATTCATCGTGGAACGACTTATTTTGAAAATTCCAAAAATTAAGAGATCATAACTTGTGTCTTTATCAGACTTAGGATATTTTGTTCATCTGTAAAATACTTTTTCATAAAGTTGATAGTTTCAATGTTACAGAGTCATTTCTGAAAAGTAGTACTCAAAAAGTAGCTGGAAAGCAACAATTCACGCAGACTTGTTTCTTTACTTTTTTCCAAAAAAAAACTGGGTTTGTCAACTGATCTGTTCTAGAGATTAGTTTGAATTGTTGTTTAAACACTCTTGTTTAAGATCTAAAATGCTCCAATTTTTTGTGCTCAAAGCTATTTGGTGGAGAAAGCTTTCGGATTATTAGCAATCAAACATTTTCAACCTCTCTTGTCACAAAATTATGCCCCGCCAGTTAGTTTTCGGTGCATAAAAATTCATAAATCGTTATTTTAATACGCTTAATGCCTTCATAATGAGGCGCATGAATATTTCCCAAATTCTATTTTCCCTAATATTTATTTTTCCTAAAATCATTTGAACGAATAGCAATTTTCTGTAATTTTTATTTATCTCTAATAGCCAATTTATCTCATTTTTATATTTTCGAATTACTCTTCGTGCTAATTTTTATTCTTCCGCATCACCATTTGTCGTAATTTTTATTCTTCCGAATTACCATTAGACATCATTTTTATTTTACCGAATTATAATTTGAAATAATTTTTATAATACCGAATTACTATTTAACATGTTTTTGGTTTTCCGAACTGTACCATTTGGCATAATTTTTATTTTACCGAATTACAATTTGACATAATTTTTATAATATCGAATTACTATTTAACATAATTTTTATTCTCTCGAATAAACACATAACCTAAACTTCATTTAAATGAAACGCTATCTGTCATAATCCTCATGTCATTGAAACTGCATGTAACATAAATTTCATTCATCCTAAAATGGCGCCTGGCATTCTGATGGGCTGAATAATGCCGCGAAACTCTAATCAGTATTTAGGCTAAATACAAATTATAGAAAATTGCTATTTGGTCAAATGATTTCAGGTTTAATAAATATTACGAAAAATAGTGTTTAGGGCATATTCATGCGCCTTCTGCATAATTTCAGCACTTTTACCACATAATCATCGCATGAAAGACTCCAATTTTGTCGCATAATTCAGTATTCTCATATGCATAAAGTTGATATCCATATTCATCAAAAAATGTATTCTTTTCCTTTTGAATTGAAAAGTTTGATCACTGAATAAATCAAGAGATTACATTCTGTACATACTGCATGTCAGAGTGTTTCAAACATCAAATAATTATAATGCATAACAAAGTTGAGCATGAGCAAAGAATGCAAGTAGGCCTCTCTGTCAATATTTAGTAACACGGTACTTTTGTTTCAGGTAAGCAAGTCCACTTCATACACCTCGATTCGTGAATGATTCCTTATTGGTGAGTCATCTCCTTTTATGTTAAACAATAAGAGCATTGCTCAATCTGACGTTCTTTGAACACATGGATCTTGGCAGTTGTTTCACCGCTTCGGCAATTCTTTGTTGAAAGAAGGTATTCTATCTGAAACGTGGAGTAAAAATCTTTTCCTGATTGGTCACTCTTAATCGAATCGTTACACGCGAATCACATCGAAATATTTCCTGTCCTGCAGAATGTCGTGTAACGTTAGCCATGAAAATTTTCCACATTAAGTTTATACAAAGAAAACACTAGGGTTTCAATTTCGTCTCTGACCTTTTTTTCACAAATTCATTTGGGAGAGTCTGTTCATTACATAAGGCTTTTTGTGGGAGAATAGGTCTGGAAAATCTTACGAATCCTTACTTGGGGGGGGGGGGGGAGTCTAAGGCATTTCTCAATTAAGTTTCCTCTTTGTAATTATTATTTTTTTGAATATGCTAATATAAACCAGTTTGGACTGATTATATTACTTTTTATACTATTATACATATCATATCATTATTTGTTTTATTGCTTCCTCATAAAAGAAGCTTTAAAACGGTGAAAATTTTCTGACTTCATTTTTTGATATATCTTGACATAATTCGACCTCAGGATTTCGAAAATGAGGTTTTTAAAAAATGCGCACGCGCGTGTGTGTGTAGTCCTAAATAATACTCATTATTTATCAAGTTTAGAGCCGGATCGAATAAGTATAAATTTTTTTTCGATTTTATACTTTTCTCAAAAATCGTTTTAGATGTGCATTTTTTTGCAATTTTTATTATATTAGGGAAAAAATAATTCATATGTAGATTTTTATGTAATAAATCTTTTTTTAACAAAAAAGGTTGAGGTTCATTCATGAAATATCGTGAGAATGACAAAAAATTAATGTGAAACATTCGAAAATTAAAGAACTTTTTTCGCAGTATTGGCAATAATACCACGCTCTGTAACCCGACTTCTTTTCAAACACGGGGTGGTATTTAGTTGATATAATTCAATTTTTTGTTTATAGGTAAATTTTATTTCAAGATTAGGAATATAGCAATATAATAAGTACCAAGTTTGTTCATTTTGACAAGATAAATCGATTAATGTATTTAGAAGCACTCTACGACCCAATGCAGTTATGATATGTACAGATTTATAAATTTTTCTAACGTTTGTAAGAGAAAAACTTTCTTAATTTTTGGAATAAATCAATATTGTAATTGCTAAATTCATTCGCTGTGAAAAGACAAATTGATCGATGTATTTTACTGGCCTGTATGACCACATAAAATTACGATATATACAGATTTGTCAATTTGTTTAATTTTTAAAAGTTAAAAAATTCTCAGTTTTTGAAATACACCATTATTTTAAGTATAAAATTTATTCCTGTTGATGAAATGATTCTATTGAACTATACAAAAACCTTCTATGACCTATGCAACATAAACAATAAACAATAAATAAGAATAAGCAATAAGAAATAGATAAATAAGAAACAATAAATAATGAAAAACGCATGCGAAATCGTCTTTTGGATCCCGTCAGAATCCTTTGAAAATCCAAAATCTTCTTTTTCATCCCCTGAGATTCCTTTTACAACTCAAAATTCCCTTTTCTATCTCCTAAGACTTTTTCCAAATCCAAAATACCCTTTTCTTTGTGTATTATAAAAACCATTGTAAAATTTTGGAAATTATTAATGATACTAAAATTAAAATTTAGAAATTTGTCATATTTGAAAACAAAAAAAAAGAACATACGAAAATATAACTTTCACTACCAATATCAATTTTATGAGTAAATGAGTATTAAATGGATCATAATTTTTAGGTATTGCGTTCTCATTCAATAAAAAAGTTTATCATAGTAGTAATATTAGTAATTGTAATAGTAGTAATATTTCATGTTACGTACGTCCAATAAATGCAGAGTCGAGGAATTAACCATTCTGTAAATCTGGTGTTCACCTTTCATGAAATCTCGTGGAATCCCTGGAAATCTTTGTAATCCTTTCAAATCCCGTCAATTCTTTTGAAAATTTTGTGGATCCCTTAAAATTTGTCAAATCATGTGAAAATACCTTGAAATCCTGTGAATTTCATAGATATCATACATAATCTTTTGAAATCCTTTGAAAATTCTGGAAAATCTACGGAAATCTTTTAAAATCTCTACAAATCGGTTATAATTCTTGAAATCCCGTGATATATTTCGAAATATTACGAGATCCCTTGAAATATTTGAAATCTCTTAGAAATCCTTGAAATCACTGAAATCTTTAAACCCCCTGAAAATCTTTCCGAATCTCTTGAAGTCCCTAAAAATATTAAACATTTTTTTTAAAAGCCATAAAAATTCCTCTGAATCCCTTTAAAATTCGTTATAATATTCGAAAATCCTTTGAATTTTCGTTAAATCTCTTAAAATATTACGAAATTCCGTAAAATCCCTAAAAATCTTTTAAAATTCATAAAAATTTTTTAAAAGCCATTAAAATTTCACGAAATCCTCTGACATCCGTGGATATACCTTGGATTCTTTTGAAATCTCTTTGAATCCTTTGAAATCCCGTGAAATCATCAAAACCGCTTTTAATCTCTTCAAATCCATTAGAATCCTTCAAAATCCTTTGAAATCTTTGCAAATCTTTTGAATTTCCGTGGAATCGTATGAAATCTTTTTTCTCTAAATCCCTTCAAATCTTCAACATTCAATGAGAATCCTTCTTTAAATCCCTCAAAATCCTTTGAAATCCTTTAAAGTCTTTGCAAATTTTTTGGATTCCTGTCAAATCGTATGAAATTGTATTCCTTTAAATCCCTTCAAATCTTTGAAATCCAATTAGAATCCCCTGACATCCGTCAAAATTTTTTGCAATCAGCGGAAGTCTTTCTTAGTTCCTTAAAATCCCTAAAAATATTTCAAAATGCATTAAAATTTTATAAAAGTCATTAATTTCCTTAAGATCCCTTTAAATCCTTTATAATATTCAGAAATTCTTCGGAATTCCGTTAAATCTTTCAAAATCTTACAAGATTCTCTAAAGTTGGTGGAAATACTTTGGAATCTTTTGAAATCCCTTAAAATCCTTTGCGATCCCGTGCAATCATCTAAGCCGCTTTAAATCTCTAAAAATCCTTTAAAATCCATTAAAATCTTTTGAATTCCCGTAAAATTTTATGAAGTACCTTCAAATCTCTTCCAATCTTTGAAATCCAATCAGAACCCCCAACATCCTTCAAGATTCTTTATAATATATGGAAATTCATTGAATTTCCGTTAAATCTTTCAAAAATTTCCAAAATCCTCTGAAATCCGTGGAAATACTTAAGAATCTTTCGAAATTCCTTGAAATCTTTTTAAATACCATGAAATCCTTTGAAATTCTGTGAAAGCATCGAAGCCGCTTTAAAACTCTTTAAATCCTTTAAAATTCTTTAAAATCTGTGCAAATCTTTTTAATTTCTGTGAAATCTTATGAAATTCCTTTAAATCCCTTCAAACCTTTGAAATTCAATTATTATCTTTGATAATCCGCGGAAATTATACTTAATTCCTTGAAATCCCTAAAAATATTTAAAAATGTATTAAAACTTTCAAAAAGCCATTAAAGTTCCTCGAAGTGCCTCAAAATTTTTTACAATATTCGAAAATTCTTTGAAACTCCGTTTAAATCTTTTAAAATCTTACTAAATCATCTAAAATCCGTGGATATACTTTGAAATCCCTTAAAATACATTGTAATCAGCGGAAATCGTTCTTAATTTCCTTAAATCCCTAAAATTCCCTGAAAATACATTAGAATCCCTCGGTATCTCTTGAAATCCCTTAAAATCTCTTGAATGCTGATCAAATTCTTATCTCTTGAAATCCTGTGAAATTCTTTTAAAAAATAGAGATTCTCTCTGAAATTGTACTAGGTAATTTCTTGAAATTCTTGAAATTCTTTCATAATCACTTTAAATCTGTGAAACCTCTCGTAATCCTTTGGAATCGTTTCAAATACCCTAAATCTTTTGTAATTTCTTAAAATCTTATGAAATTCCTTTGAAATCTCATAAAATCCTCAAAAGTCCTTGGAAGTCTCATTATATTTCGTAAAAATTTTGAAATTCTTTTAAATACTTTGTAGTCCTTTGAAATACCTTAAAATCCCTTGAAATCTTGCTTACAGTGAAAATGATTGATATATTATTGATATATTGAATAAAAATATGAAATCTTACGTAAGATAGGGGGGAAGTCTAAAATTTCGAAAATCATCCTCACGTAATTAATAGTCGTTCCCTTTTTAACTCCAACTAAATTCGCTGTTATGATCAATGTCAAAACTGTAAAGTAATTTGAACTGCTTATGTTCGTATTGCTCAATGTCAACCATTTATGGTTCAATTTTGTTTCAGTAAGTTTTCACGCCGTTTTTTCGTTCATAATGAAACTTTATCTTTTTTTCTGTCTGCCACGTCTGATCTTTTTTTTATGTTTAAATTATTTTATTCTTAATATTTAGTGTCCTACGCGGAAGCGTTATTGTAGTCCTACGCCAATTCCAGTTCCATCAGTCTCGGATCCATTCTCTTGCACACATAAAAAATATCATCGCGTTATAGAAGTCTATTACGTTAGGCCAAAGAAAATATAGATTTAGCTGCGAAATTGCAAACTCTTTCTATTTCGAACTTTATTGTTTCTTATAAAACAAACACTGGGAATTGAATGCTCGTGCTACTTTTGAATTATATGATCTCTGAGTCAATCAATGTTATGTTTCACTTTTATTTTATTGATTCTTTTACTCAAGAATGGCACTTGCATAATTTTCCAAGGAGTATAAAACTAACGTTACTTTTTACTTAACTGTAAGGAAACTTTATTTGTAATGAACGACACCTTAAGTGCCAATGCGTATCATAATGTGAGTTATAAACATTTAAGAATTTACCCATGTCGTTGAAGTAGTTTCAGACTTGCTCCAAGTATCCTTAATCGCCGTAATTGAATTGCGTTAATTGCGGACGCGATTCCTCGTCAAATTCGAGTCGATTGGCACTTGTACGATCTTCGGGTTCTTACCCAGAAACCGGTCTCTGACTTCCTTAATCGAGGCGTTAATTGCAAAACCAATTTCACAATAAATCACATTGAATATTCAGCAATCTGAAGGTGCACGAGCGAACGACAAAACGTGCTAAATGTCTTATTCCGATCTTGGTAACGCTTTCTATTCTCCATTAGATCACCCAGTCACTTTTTTTCCTGATTCGACTAGAATGCATGAGCCTTATAAACTTTGCGAAAACTGATATCAATCCAATATGGTGTTGAAGTTTCAGGCGGAATCGATTAATTGATCGAGTGTGGCCGAGTATTTCGCATACTCGAATTGCACAGTTCATGACTAAATTGAATCTTGAATTGTAGAAGAAAGAGGTCATTTTCATTAATCTTGCGATCACAGAAAATTCTGAGGCTTTACTTTCATCTCAAAGTTGGATCAAAGTGATTTGCAGCAGACTGATATAGTACTCTGTTGATCAAAATGATCGATATTTGGTATCAAAATTATAATGGACAAGTGAACATTGACACTTGATACATGTATCGAATGTCAATGTTCACCTTTATTATAGCACTTTATAGCACC
>JAUMHM010000016.1:4694662-4713909 GCA_032362435.1 Melikaiella ostensackeni
AGAGGGATGAGGGGAAAGAAGGGAAAGTGGGGGAAAAGGGGAAATAAGGGAGAATGAGGGGAAAGGGGTCTGGGGGTTTAAAATAGGGAAAGTGAGGGGAAATTGGAAGAAGTGAGGGGAAATGAGGGGAAATGAGAAGAAGTGAGAGAAGATGAGGGGGGGAGGTAAGGGAATAAAAGAGAAGTGGGGTGAAGTAACGGGAAATGAGTACAAGGGTGGAGAAATGAGAGGGTGGAGTGAGGGAATAAGAGGAGGGTAAAGGTAGACGAATGGTGGGAAGTGCGGGGTGGGGGAGGAAAGAGATTTGAACTACTTTATTAGTGACTTAATAGGTTACGAAACCCTGTTTTGTCGGTGCCTGCTGCCTACTGTTACTTTTTTTTTAATGGGAGTTTGAATTTTTTTGTGGTTACAGGGTGAACTGTAAAATTCAGCCTTACAAATACTTAAAGCTTTTTTTTTCGTGGAATCAGATCTCGTAAAATACAGAATGACGTTGTAGTACTCTCGACAAAATTGAACGATCGTCGTCCCCTCTTTTGCACTAGATTCGTGAAATCCTGAGAGCCCGGGTTGAACTTATACAGTTCGTTTTTGCATAAACGCAAGGACGTGTGCACCGTATTTTTTGAGTTCTTGGCAAACATATATATTTAGCACTAGACTGATCCACAGATTTCTATGAAATGATCAGTAGAATTAAGAAATTATTTAGAGGTTTATGTTTCTAGATTAATATATCTTAAAATTCATAAGAAAAGAAATGGGAAAGTGAAGTTTTTACTCTCTTTGATTTATAGATCGAGTTTCAAGAAATATTTTGACAACATTATTCAATTTTATAATATCTGTTATCTATAGGGTAACATAGCAAAAATAGGGTATACTTCCTCTATAATCGTCAATAACAAATTAAAAAATTTAAAGCAATTCTAAATTTGAATACCTTTTAATTTTTAACTAGCGAGCGTCGCCCCCCCTTTCGCGCGTTTCGAGCGCCATTCCCTTATATTTTTATTTAATTATAGTTAAATAATTTTCAAAAAATTAATTTTAAACCTTTAGAGAGAATCTTTATTTTTGAAACAGCACTGGGGAGATCTTTTCATTTCAACCCCATTTTTTCATGTTGTCGAACACATTTACTTTTGATTTTTTAGAATTAATTTGAATATTTAGTTTGAAAAAAATAAAAAACTACTTTCAAAGGAATCATAGAATGAGAATTTTGAAGACATTAAAATGAAAAGACTTCTCAAAATGTCCACAAAAGATTGGAAAGGGGATCAGTAGTACATGTCAATAAAACGGAAATTTGAAGACTAAAGACTTCTATTTATTCGTTTCTTTTATTTACTTACGATTCTTTAGAATAAATTCGAATTTATAATTTAAAAAAAAATTGAAACCAACTTTCAAATAAATCATGGAATGAGAATTTCGAAGATATTGAAAGGAAAAGACTTTTCAAAATTTCCACAAAAGACTGGAAAGGGGAAGAGGATCAGCAGTACATGTCAATGAAAAGGAGAATTACAGAAAGACTTTTATTTATTTATTATTTTTTCTCAGTGGGGAGGGGGTCAGTAGTACATGTCAATGAAAAGAAAAATTGAAGAGTGAAGACTTTCATTATTTCATTAACTTACATTTTTTCATTATTAATTTGAATTAATATTTTTTTTTGAAATTCTTGAAAGTATTGAGAGGAAAAGACTTCCCAAAATTTCCACAGAAGACTGAAAAGGGAGAGGGGATCAGTAGCGCATGTCATTAGAAGAGAGGATTAAAGACTGAAGACTTCTATATATCTATTATTTTTTATTTACTTTTATTTTTATTTTCAAAATTCTCATTTAATTAGCTTGGACATTGCTTTGGACTTTAGACCTTGAGGGCCTGTGGGCTTAGGCGATAGAGGGTATGGGAGGCTTAGGGCCATTCCTAAGACTTTTTCCCCCTTACCCCGCTGTAAACAAGTTCAGAAAAAGTAATCTCTGAATTCCAATTAGGAAAAAGTTGTATTTGAGAATAAAGGGAAAAAGGTGGTATCTGAGGGTACTACTTTGAAAGGTGGTATCTTAGGATTTCACTCTAAAAGGTGGTATACGGGGACTCAACTCTAAAAGATGGTATCTGAGGATACCACTCTAATTGCATTCAGGTTTCTTCATGAAGATATCATAAGGTATCTTTATCAATGCATTTTTTAAAATCCAATTCAATCCTATATTCTAAAATGATAAAGTGATATATCTTGAATTGATGGAATTAGAATATAGTAAAATTGATGGAAAAGACAATATGCGGGGATGGATAGAGGAGATCAGGAGGCCCTCGTTGGAGGCTCTGCAGGACCTTATTGAAGACTCTCGAGTCTCTCAGAAGAGGCTCTAGAGGCCATTGAAAGAGGTTTTCTGAAGGCTCTCGTAGGAAGCTATGGAGGTCCCCGTGGGAGGCTTTGGAAACCCTTTTGGAAGGCTCTAGAGGCCCTCGTGGGAAGCTCTAGAGGCCCTCGTGGAAGACTCTGGAGGCCCTTGGGAGGGGGGCTCTGGAAACCCTTATGGAAGGCTCTGAAACCCCTCGTGGAAGGCTCTGGAGGCCCTCGTGAGAGGCTCTGGAGACTCTAGAGGCCCTTATGCGAGGCTCTCGAGGCCCTCGTGGGAGGCTCTGGAATCCCTCGTGGAAGGGTCTGATGTCCCTCGTAGGAGACTCTGGAGGCTCTCATATGAGGCTCTAGAAGCCCTCGTAGAAGGCTCTAAAAGAAAGCTCTGGAGGCCCTTGTGGGGAGCTCTGGAGGCCTCTGCGGGGGGCTCTGGAAATCCTTGTGGAAGGCTCCAAAGTCCCGCGTGGGAGGCTTTGGAAGCTCTCGTAGGAGGCTCTGGAGGCTCTCGCAAGAGGATCTAGAGGCCCTCATGCGAGGCTCTGGAGACCCTCGCAAAAGGCTTTCTACAATTCATTTACAATTTAGAAGATATGAGCTTTTGATGTATAAATTACCGTAATCAAATTTATTTAGATACTTGCAAATTACGGTAATTTATGATAGGATTCTTCATAATTTGATATATGTATAATCAATGTACTTGATGATTCTTTTGAATTTGTGTTTTTTTAAATTAGGACGGTTTTAATAATTCTAATGGCTTCGCTTTGGATGCTGTTTTTGGAAAATTTTTTCTTTCCAATTAAAATTGTTCAAAAGGTCTTTCAAAAGGTTGATAACAAATATTTGATTAATACTTTTCAAATTAGGAACATTCAAACTTAATGCCCTTTCTAATTTAAATTTCTAAAATTAGATTGCTTTTTAAATTAGCATTCTCTCTTAATATTCGATGTGTCTCATCCTCTCAAAATTCGGGATTAGTAGTAAAATACTTCTATAAGTTTGGCTGGTCCATCCCCTTTTCCAGCTATAACCCGCACATTAAATGTTTTTAACTTTTTTTTCATCAATTTTGATGCTTTAAAATTTAAATACTTTCATTTTGGATGTCAGAACATAAAATTATTTTAATATTTTAAATTCTTTAACTACAAATTTTCAATGTCGCAACATCACCTATATTTCAGTTATTTAAATTTAGGCGATTAAGTTAAAAGTTGCTCAAAAATTACTTTGTTGAAATTCAAAAATTTTGAATAAGTGCACAAATTAAAAATTGGGTAATATCCTTCTCAAAAACGTGCTTAAATTATTTACAGCTGCAAAACTCGATCTCTTGTTACATTCTAATTTTAAATGAGCAGTCATTATTAGTTATGCGGCTATGCCAAACATTTTATACAATCTCGTAAAGAGCAGAGCACATAAATTCGCTTCACTTTTAATTGACTTTAAAAACATGATTAAGGGCGTTGGAACCAGGCCGTAATCTCATAATTGAATTTCCTCATTTTACTTCATAAATATTAGAATTACACCTTCATTGGGTAATTAGAACATACTCCTCTTTTGAATCAAGTCTGCATTCGGAACGAAAAGTGGCTGATTTTAATACTTTTGGTGCAAAACGATTTTTTCGAATGCTCGGGTCAGAATCCAAGAAAAGCGTTTTACATAAAAAGTAATAAAACTAGCCAATTTTTCACTCCAAATACAGACTTGATTCAAAACAGGAGTATGCCCTTAGTATCTAAGAAATACGTAATTTAAATATTTATGGAGTGAAATGAGGCAATTCAATTTTGAGCTTAGGGCTTGGTTCCAACGCCCTTGAATAAAATATATTTCTGTGTGATAAAACGAAGCAAATATTGCTGCTAAATGATAGTGGAAGTGTGATAAATGACTACTCTAAGTACTTCTAAATTTTAAATAATGCTTTTTTTTAACAAATTGACTTACGATAATGCATCGGTCGAAGGAAATTTATTGTGCCGCAAACGGAGGAAAAAATGTTCACCGCAGAGAACTTCGACTGAACTAAGTACCTGTTCTATCGAGTTATGCTGAACATTTTTTCAGATAGCAGCCAAGTATTCCAAAATTATTGAGGTTTTTTTCTCGTTAGCTTATAATATTCGAAAAATTGTTTATTAAATTCGATCAGTTTCTTTCGAAGGAATAATTGATATATAATTATCATCAAATTTAATATTAAGTAAGTAGGTGATATTGTAAAAGAAAGATCGCTAAAACGTTATATTTAAAATATTGACTACTCTGATTAAATACCTTCGAAGTCCAACAGCAAATATAAGGGGCACTACTGTGAAATCTAAAAAAGTTCTACTGCGGAAAAAGAGTGGTGCACTTACAACTACGGCAGTAATTTGATGGCCCAGAGCGCCCTTGTAAAATTATAGTCACTTCTTCCTAATTGCTAGCAAACATTAGATTTTTTTTTTCTTTTATCTGCAGCTTTTTTCTTGCTGATACCAGATACCTACCTAACAAGCGCAATGTGCGATTTTGTCTGATTCTCCAATTTACATATTCAATAAATGCAGACAACAAAATTCGTGGCTTTTATTTTGGAAACTAGATTATTTTATACTTTTAAGTAAAATATTCGAAATTGAAAAAAGTGTTTCAATTTGCAATATTAAGAAATGTAAAATTCTTATAAGTAGTAAAGTGCGCTATTAACCCATTTTTAGACGAAATACAGAGTTGGAAAAGTTTTGCTTGCAATTTCTTGAAATTTAATTAGAGAGACAAAAGCTCACAACGAAATTTCATTCTCAATAAATCACTTTCAAAAACTTATGATTTGGAGGAATCGAGATTTATTTACAATTATTTTTCAAAATAATATTTCATATCGAACAAGTTACATAGAACGTTTTCATAATCTTTGTTTCGGTAAATTGCTAAAATGAAAAAAGTTTTACGTCAGAAGCTCCACTTAAAATATTTCAACTCCTACATTTTCATGTATGACCTTTCAAAAAATGTTATAACATTCAATAAAGGTCACATGAGAAGTTGAATAACATCAAAATCCTTCTACAGCTATTTAGTAATGTTCGAATTCAGGACCAAAGTGCTATGAATATGAACGAGGCTAGAATTCATGAAAATTTATTACACTCATGGCTGATAGGTGAGCGTCCGATAATTATTTTCTACTTGACTCAATCTGCCTTTTCAAAGTTTACTCGTATGCAAAATATAGACTTCTAGAAACTAAAGACCTCTTCCTGAATAAGCCAATACTTTTGCATGCATAGAGAGGTCTCCAACGTACCTTTGTTTTAAGTCAAAAAAGTCCCCTAATGACAAACAGTTTAATTATTTTTTTCAAAACTCTTTCAGTTTTTGTTTAAACAATTTCATTTCTCATGGAAAAAATTCTAAAATGATTCTTGGCTGCTTCTGGGTTCACTGGAATTTGGTGAGTGTAGATCAAGTATTTTCGGTATGTCTGGAAAATTCGATAATTTTTAGTATTTGTGAGAAAAAATAATTTTACATGCCTCTGACGTCACATTTTGCCGTCCATGGACAATAATGAGAACATTGTCGTCCACGAATCTTGAATTGAATCTTGTACATGGCCTATTTCGAGGCCAGATCTAGTAATAGAAAAAAGAAATATTCCGAACGAAGAAAAATTCATTTTCGTGCAAAACCAGTAAACTCTGGACCCATATCAAATCGTATGAAGCATGTTTCCCGGAAGGCATGTCTTCTCTGCGTCATCTCTCCCCAGCAAATTGACAATTTTGTGGCAAGCCTCTTGAACCCAATTATTACACATGCGGCTTGTCTCGCCAACCGCAAGTTTCTCTGCGGCACTGCTACTTCCAAGAGCAAATGAAAGTCTTCCTCCAAAGTGGCAAGAGTGCGGCAAGTCTCCCGGACTCGATTGCCACATCTGCAGCTTTCTTCCCAGCCTCAAGTTCCTCTATAGCTTTGAAGGGAGACTTGAATTTTTCTTGAATGAGAGATGCCGCAGGGAGACTTGCGGCTCGAGAGACAAGCTGCAGATATGAGAATTCAATCCGGGAGTCTTGCCGCACTTCTTTCCCTTTGAAGGAGGATTATAAATTCTTCTTGGGAGAGAGATGCCGCAGAGAGGCTTGCAGCTGGGAAGACAAGTCGCAGATGTGACAATTGAGCCCGGGATTCTTGCCGCACTTTCGCTTTTTTAATGGAAGATTAGGAATTTTTCTTGGGGAAGAGATGCTGCAGGGAGGCTTGTGGCTGGGGAGAAAAGCCGCAGATGTGGGAATTGAGTGCGGGAGTCCTGCCGCACTTTTGCCCCTTTGAAGGAAGATTAGAAATTTTTCTTGGGGGAGAGATGCCGCAAGGAGGCTTGCGGCTGGAGAGACAAGCCGCAGATGCGACAATTGAGTCCGAGACTCTTGCTGCACTTTCTCCCTTTTGGGGGAAGATTAAAAATTTTTTTGGGAGAGAGATGTCGTGGAGAGGCTTGCGGCTGAGGCGATAAGTCGCAGACGTGGCAGTTGGGTTCAGGAGACTTTCTGCACTCTGACACTCTGGAGGAAGACTTCTATTTTCTGTTAGAGGGAGAGATACCGCAGGGGAGACGTGGCACAAGGGAGACTTGCCACATGCGACTTGACATTGACCCTAAAATCTCATTCTTCAATTATGCGGAAATTAGGCGAAATGTGATAATGCTTCGTCATAAAATGTGAAGAGCAGTGGCTTGTAAAATTACTACGTACTACGCTGAGAATTTTTGAACCTCAAAATTTTCAGCGTAATACGTTATGATTTTGCAAGCCACTGCACTTTCACTTCCTAACGAAATATCATCCAGAATTGACCAGTGTTATCATTTTGACTAAACCTGTTTCAAAAACTATACCTACCATTATTCGCATTGTTTATTGTTCATTACTTTTCTTGCTTCATTTTTATAACAATTAAAAAAAACACTTAATTAATAGAATTCATTTGAAAAAAAATTATTCTCAATGTTCGACACAAAGAAGAACTTTTTATCTATTGGTATTCTCTCGTACGACGAGCAATTATTTTTTTACAGCTTCATGACAAAATTTTTTTTTGATCAAGCTAAGCTCCTATATAAGCTAAAATTTTGAAGCTATTTGTGATAACCTTTTTTTATATAGTTAGTTTCAACGTTTTCAGTATAATAGAGAATGTGCGCATGCATTTTTAAAATCTTTTTTTAAAGTTTGTTATCTAAACATCTGATAAAAGCGCTTTTTTAAATTTTAAATGCTTGTAGCTTAATTAAAATTGGTTGAAAAGGCTGATTTGGACTTCTACATTTGAATGACTGGCCATTACGAATGCGTCCGTTATACGGAGCGTACAAAGAAGTAAAGCATACGCAGACAATTCATTACATTTCTTACTTTGGTGAGTTTCAGCAATAATATTTCATATTAATATGGCTCTAACTTTTTATTTTCTGATGCCATAAATAAAAACTTCCACACAAGCTTATGAAAGCAATGGAAAATCATTTAAGATTTGAAGTGGTTGAAGATTTCGCGAATCCGCTTAGAAATAACCTTCTTTCATCATGCAATTCAACTGTTTGATATTTTAGATGTCAATAATTACTGACACTAAGTATCGATATAGACAGTTTTCAGTAAACAGTGAACAGTAAACAGTAAACAGTAAACAGTGAACAGCAAACAGTAAACAGTTTTCTATGTGCCAAAAATTTTTTGTAAAAATCAATTCTCTAAATTGAGTGTTTTGTTTATAACAAATGTTATCAACAATGAAGCGAGGGCGTTTATGGACAATAAAAATGTTATTATTGGCACACTCTAAATCCCTTGGACCGGAATTCCGGTCCAATGGACCGGATTCCCGGTCCAAGCAATGGTCAAAAAAAATCCGGTCCCTTGGACTGGAATTTTTCGTCCAAGCCAAGAATCTCCCTGGTCCAAGCTTGGACCGGAAATAATGTCGGTCCTAGCTTGGACCGACCTGATTACAATCGAATTTCGAGGTTACGTTTCACTTTCTCCTTGACGATGTGAAGTATAAATAAATAATATTTTCCTGAATCTTGCACAAAAAAAAATAAATAAAATTTATCAAAATAGATTTGAATCGATTGAAAAAAATATATATATGAAAAACTGTTAACGCGTTATAAAAGTTTAATTTGCAAATTGCCTTTCAAATATTTTTAAAAAAGTGAAAAACTGAGTTTTTACCCATAAAAATACTTTATTTAGAAAAGTATAAAAGTCGTAACACTAAGTAACATAAATTATTAATAAATTAATAAAATATATCGCTATTATTGAATTTCAATGTGTTGTAAGGATTCATATAATTCTGCCACACATCCTCGGGCATTGTCGAAGCCCATAAAGCAGCTGGTTACAAAATTATAGAAGTTGGTGAGTTCTGACGCGAAAGCAATGTCAAAAATATAGTGCAGTTTTATTAATAAATCAAAAGCAATTAGAGGATTGTCCCCGACTGGAAATACATGCTTATCTGCTTTAATATAATATATTCCTCCGTCGGTTTCTGAATCTGATTTGCTAAAAATCAAATATGGCTGCGTATTTTTTATATCGTTAGATTCATTATCGCCTCTTAATAAATCATCTGATCCCTGAAAAAAGATATTATTAATCAAAAATATCTAATTAAAAATGCCTCCAATATGATTAATGGCACAGTAAGAATGAAAAAATGTATTAAATTTTAAATATATGCAATAATAAAATCGTGAACATGTTAAATTATTTGTAAACTTATCATTTATTATCCTCGTAAAATAATTTTTAAACATGGAGCGTTAAAACAATTCTGATAATCTAGCATAATAAAGGTCATACAAAATAATAAAGTAACTAGATTAAAGAAAAAAATTATATTACGTTGGTGTGCATTGTAAAATATCAGATTAAAATGCAAAGCTATCATAATGCGACTTTATAAGCTTTTGATAAGTACAGTCGAAGCATAGAATACCTCGACTTTGATTTTTAAAAATTAAAATTAAAATTCCATAAATCATAAACTTCAAATATGTTTTTGTCTTTTCACGTTAGATCAATGAAAATGAAAGTATTTCTCACATGACGAAACTGGATAAGGCTTTCGTGAGGTATAGTTCTCTTATGATTTTCACTCTGTGCTTTTCTATTTTTTCCTTCTTTCTTTCCTTTTCCCTTAGATTTAGAGCTTGTGTCATCTCTAGTTCTTTTTAAATTGCGATTGGGTACCGGTAGAAGTTCTGGTAGCATAACTAAAGCTCGTAAAACATCTAAAAAAAATGAATCGTAATAAAATCGATTATAATTGATCGTAACACACAAATTATAGTTCATTCAACTTTTTTAACTACCATTTTTAATATGTTCCGTTTCAAGAAAAATATCAATTTTTTTTAATTCACAAAAGTACAACAGTTTTTGTACGATCGGAGGAAAATCACGTAAAAACGTGTCATTTTTTTTATAAAGAGCAGTAAATTCCCTTTGAATCTAAAAAATGGAAAAATCATTGTTTAACGTGTGTAACATAATTTGTGTTTTAGATGTGCAAATAACTGAGTGTAATTTTTGTACCAACCAGTTCACCATCGTACTCTTTAAAATGTACATATTTTTCTAAAATACTCTGTAGAGTTATTACTTCCCCTTCATTGCATTTCTTCAAATCTCTTTGTCGCTTACTTCTAGTTTCATCCATGAGTTCTAAAATATGTTGTTTATTCGTTTCATTCGCTTTCAGTATCCTCAATTCTTGAATCTAAAACAAGTTTAATTTTGAATCTTTTTGTTCGAAAATGAAAAGAATAATAATAATCTTACTTTTAATTCAATCAAATTATCGTCTGTTTCCTCCGTTTCGCATTCAAAATTGTACAGATCCTCAGGATTTATATTCTCCGAATTTTTTGTGCTAGATGATGAACGTCTCTTTTTCTTCGAAGGGCTCAAAAATTCTCTCATGTGTTTCAAACGAAACTGTATACTACCTGAATTTGTGTGCCGATTATAAAAATGTTCCTGAAATCAATAACAACATTTTAAAATAATGAGGATATTGTATGCTTTATTTTGATTTACAGAAGATACCCACGTATCCATTCGGGGATTGACTTGATTGCAACTTTGGAAAAGAGTGAATGATGTCTTTAGCAGCTTGAGTTTTTAGGTCAGCGCTAGGATAACTTACAAAAAAAGAATTAAAAGTATTAGATTTTAATTTTAATTTTATACGAGGTTTCAAAAGAGAATCTATCGAAACTTACAGGTTTCCACCGTTATACTCCTTTATACAGTCGCAAACTATTCTGATCAATTTACCTCGTTCTTTGTTATCTACGATACCGGTATCAAATACCGTGATTAAATATGTTTCGTTTTGTGACTCCAAAATTGCTCGAAAGTTAAATATCATTTTTTTATTTTCTGTATCCTGTGAAAAATTAGAATCTCATAATTATTATAATTCGTGAGCTAAAAATTGTGTTTTTTTTACTATCATAAATATATTAAAATATTTTTCCCAGTTCAGCTCGTGGAAATTTTACTTAACAAAAAGGTATCATCTCGTTCAGAGATTAAAATATTTAAATAAAATAATAATGTTCGCTCAGAGTAATAATGACTCACTTGCGTCGAACTCCCCGGGATTGACTGGAAAACATCATTCCCTGCAGATTCCGATAACTGATTAGTTTCATTATTAAAAGAACTTGAGCTCTCGTTATCCGACATAGGTCTAACTACTGGAGAAACGGCCGCATTATTTATATGATAAACAGTTGTTTCTGCAACGCATTCTAGTGATTTAAGTTCATTTATTAATTTTAAGAGTCTTTTTCTTGGGCCCAACTTAATTCCGAGGTCATTTAAATCGTTCTCGTTTATACTTGGAAAGGAGTGACCATCAACACTTTCACCTGATAATAGAACAAAAATGAAATCAGTGATATGCAAATATGAAAAGTGCATTTTGAATACTAATTAAAAATGTTATAACAGATGATAGACAAGCAAAGCAGAAAATTCGAAGTTGTAGGGGGGAATTAGAAAAAAATCAACATTAAACATTAAGTCTTTGACATATGCATTCTAGCAAGCATACAACATGTAATATGTTTTGTGAGCCCATCACCACTGACAATATATCCCACAAACTCAGCATTTTCAAGGAAGCAAGCTTAGAATTTGTAAAGCAAGTGTTCTATATTGAATATTTAAAAATGAAATTTCGAGAAAATTTAAGAAAGCAATACCGATTTTTATTTTTAATAGAGAAAAGTATCAGTCTCATAACATATAGGCTATCAAACCTTGATTATCAGGGATCATGTCCTTGTGACTTCAATGTATTGTAATTTTATCGTTTCAGGATAAGGTTTAAAATAAGGATGAAACTATAACAATTTTGCTACGAAAATTGGATCAATTTTACGTTAAAAAATAAACTCTAATATGATAATTGAAAAATGTTTCGGTTTAGGATAATTGTTTATAATGTTATAATTAAACATACACGGCTAATTAAGGTATGACTGGTGAAATGAAAAAATCTATATTTCTCACTCAATGGAACTAATTTTCTCTTTTTTTCTTTTCTTAAACATGTTAAAAAAGTGATAAATATGTACATCAAAGCATTTTTTAAACAGTAAAGTTTAAAAATACTTCCAAGCCTAAAAATACTTCAAGGTGTATATGTATTACTTCTTAAACACATTTTAGTAAAAAAAATCAACTCTTGGTCCATGGATTAAGAGCATGTGATACTTCGGCGTATGACAAATGGGGTTAAGATCCTACAGGTTTTTGCCCACAAAAATAAAAATTTTCGAAAACTGATTTCGGAGATGCTATTAAATAGTTTAACGGACGTCCCTGAACTCTTATTTTAAGGGATAATAAAAAAAAATTTATTTTGCCAAATAAAAATTTTTCGTTCATGCATTATTTTGAGGTTAGCATTTTTTTGATATATAAAGTTTATTTATAAAAAAAACTTTTTTCATTTCCTACGAATAATGTTGGTTTCAGGACATTACTTTCTATGTTTCTTCCCTTGTCCTGAGTTTTTGGCGAAGAATATTGTTTACTTTGGGAGTAAAGATGGGGAGAAATGTCAGACTCATAACCTCAAAATACACATACTTTCACAAAATTTATCAAAATAAATTTTTTTTTGATTACCCCGCAAACAAAGAGTTTGGGGACGTCCGTTAGGATGTTCTCTATCAGTCCCAAAATTTTTGAGACAAAATCTTTATTATTGTGGGAGAAAAGCCGTGGAAACCTAACACTGCTAAAATCCAAGTATCACATGCCCTTAAGAAATAAAGATTTTTTTCATTTCACCAGAGTCATACCTAAGGTATGAAAAAAAAGAATTAGTTGTATTTAACTAAATAAGCACATTTTGCACAGAAATATAAGATGAATCAGAACTGAAATCAAACCATAAAGAATATGGCCTGAAATCACATAAATCATTTGAATTTACGAGACGCATTTTGTCACTCTTTCCTACACAATAAGCATTGAGCGATTCTTTGAATCCAATTTCAGGCCACTCTTCACACCAAAAGTAAACATTATCATTAATAATTATGATTTCTTTAAATCTTCCAAACACGACTTTTTCATCTTTCCTCTGAATTCCATTGTCAATAGTTACAAATGAATCATATCTATATTCAGTTCCATAGATATGCACTTTAGTTACTTTCGACACATAGTCTGTTTCTTTGTAATTCAATCGTATAAGGTCTTTTTTACTCTGAGTATGAATAATTTGAAGACGCTCGGGGTTATCATAGCATAATTTTGTATGCGGAACTTCACCTCTTCCCCAAAAAGAGCATTGCGTTATTTGATTTAAATTTGCCATTGTTTTTGGTAAATTTTTAAAGTTGCAGCAGATGCTTCCTAGTTTTTTGAACAGTGCGTGCTTAGCCTCAAATCTCAAACAATTTAGCAACTTAAGTGGGCCAGATTGTCGAATACATTCACAGTAATGGTGCAAGTGATGCAGTTTGTTAATTAACGAAGCTTGAGGAAATAATTTTCTGAATAACCTTTCATGATCTTCAATTAACTCTGCTAAGTGAGGTAACATTGATAATCGCAATTTTGGAGAAAAAATTATTTGTGTTATTTTATTTAATAATAAAGTCAATTGTAGGTATTGATCATTTTCAGGAACTTTATCTGACACAAGAAAAGGAAAAATTCTCATCAAGCACCACGTTTGCATTGACGTTTGCCCAATTTTGTGGTCTTTTAAATTATTTACTGACGAAGTAGTAAAATTCGCTGATGGTTTATTTTTAATTTCGTGAATTCCATACTGAAACAAATGAATTCTACTATTAAACATATCCAGATTGAAACCGTATGACTTCTCAGTTATAAAATGATTCAAAACTAATTTAATTTCATATTGCCCAAAGCCCTCAAGATCGTCGTGCATCGGGTCGAACACGTAATTATTTGTGCAGTGAAAGTACCGAGACGAATGAAGAGCACTTTCTTCCTTAATACCGCATTCTTTTCGCGCCTCGATACAATCTTTTACTGTCTTTTTACTCTTGATATTTTTAAGCAGTTTTTGGTGCAATTCTTTTGACCGTTGTTGAGCAGGTAATTTAATATTTGCCTGAAAATCGGATCGACTTACTAAGCACAAACGACAAAAATGTTTTGCAGACGGACTCAAAAAGCCGAGCAACTGGTGTGCAGCTAAACCATCCGCACAAACGGCAGCTAAACTTGCTCGAAGTGTGAATAGCTCTCCATTGATATCGATTACGACGCCTTCTTCGCTTTCCAAGTCTCTCAAGTCCTTTAAAAATAGTTGCAAAACTGATTTCATGCCATATTTTTCTACGTCAGCTGTATGACATAATGTTAGAAGGTGAATACCACCTAAAAACGAATTCAAATGGCTAGGCAAATTTTGAATGATAAAATAAAATGCACCTAATTTATGCGGATGAACTTTGGATCCAAGAGGATTATTCACAACAAAGTCGTCATAATATAATTGAATGCGGAGAGCGTGTCGGTATTTTTGGAAAAACTCATGCGTCTTGAAATTATTCCCGTCCCTAAAGTTTTTTAGCCAGTCATCATGTGAACTTTCTTCAGAGTTTACATGCTCTCGAACACTTGTATGAGACATAATCAATTCGAGCGTCTGTTTAATAGGTATATATTGTAATGTTTCATAAACCTTCTTACGTTCCCATCGGTGAGTTTTATAGTTTAATCTTTTATCATATCTATACCCCAAAGGCACCTCTATCGGATCAATGTAACGGTAAATAGACTTGATAGCTTTAGTCTGACCTTTTAAAGAATGCATATTTTGAAACAAATTTTCAAAATTCAATTTATTAAAAAATATTTTATCTTCTTCCGTAACATCAATATTTTTCGACTTCAAAAATTCACGAGTCTGGTGCATTGTATATTTAGATATATCTGATATCAGAGCCTTAGTTGCATCTAGAATTATTTTTATATTTGCTCCCGTAAATAGAGATGAAGTTCTCAGATTTGCAACCATTTTTGACGCACTTTTAGAAATATCAGGCACTATATTTTCGTTTGGAATAAAATAATCTGATTCTGCTGTGCTTGTTGCATTAAGGATATTTTTTTCAATACCTAGCGATACGCCAATGTTACTGTTTTTTTCAATAGAACTATTAAGAGGATCGGAAGATGAAAACGTACTTGTTTGTCGTATGTGAAATGTTTTCATGTGTTTTAGTAAAGAATAAAATGTAGAAAATTTTTTTCTACAATTTCCTTGTCTACAAAAAACGTTTGATTTCAGGTTTTTTTTCGTACACATGTCATCATGTTGACTGCGAAAATGTGCAGAAAATTCTTCTATTTTATCGAAATTTTTTAAACATCTAAAACATAATATTTTATCCATTTTAAAGTCAAGGGACTGCGTATAAAAAATAGTCGATTTTTTTAATTCGCTTGACAATGTACAAATAGAAGAAGGAAATGGATGGATTTACATTGAAGTAAGGATCGAGTAGCGATACGGCTTGTGCAATCCTGAAATAATATGTAATATTGTATTTAATTTATGATAAGAGTAATAATTATACAGTCACACAACAAAAAATTGTCTGATCCAGAAACCTGACTACATTTTTTTCATGTATTTTGATGCTTTGCAAAATCATATTTTTCAAAGAAAATTATTCTTTTGAAATTTTTTTTTTACAGAATATCTATACGCACGAACTTTATTCCTGATGCCAGATTCGTTATCAAAGCGCAAAAATACATTAAAAATGAGTAGTCGATGTCCTAGACCCTGCTAATTTTTTTCAATATGAGAATTTATCATAAATAACAACTTCTTTACATTAATACAGATTTCTAATCGAAAAATAAGACGTTTTTCCAATTTTTTCAACGCTTACAGACTTTCTTGAATATTAGTTAATATTTTGCTACGTTTTGATAGCGGACCGCTATCCTCATCAGGCAATTTCATCTAGATGTTAGTTAAACAATTTCGGAGTCGAAGAAGAATTCAAAAGTTTGGAGTGAATTTTAAAATAACATTGAAAAACCTTTGCAATTAACATTTAAAATTGTACGATTGTCAGAGTTGGAACTTATTTTGAGGTTAGGAAGGATTTCAGGTGGTAATTGTATGTTAAAATTAATTAACCACGTCTTAGTAAGTCCAACCTCATTACCCATTGTAAAAAGATTGCAATTAAGATGTTTAAAAAGCTATTAAAAAGTACATTTTGAAGTAAATATTTTTAAAAAAATGAAAAAAACTGTGTTGGACTAGCTCTGAGCGCAAGTCGTTTGTAATTGCGTTCATGAACCGTTTTTTAAATTTTAACTTCAAAATGTAATTTTTAAATAGCTTTTTAAACATCTTAATTGTAATCTTTTTACAATGGGAGTATGAGGTTGGACTTACTAAGTCGTATTTAATTAACTTTAACACACAATTACCACCTGAAATTCTTCCTAACCTTAAAATAAGTTCCAATTCTGACTATCGTCTAGTTTTTTAATGTTAATTGCAAAGGTTTTTCAATGTTATTTTAAAATTCACTCCAAACTTTTGAATCCTTCTTATACTCTAAAATTGTTTAAATAACATCTAGATTAAATTGCCTGTCGAGGATAGCGGTCCGCTATCGAAACGTAGCAAACTATCAGCTAATATTCAAGAAAGTCTGGAAGCGTTGAAAGAATTGGAAAAAACGTCTTACTTTTTCGATTCGAAATCTGTATTAATCACTTCCCGGACGTAAAAAAATTTGGAGTACATCTTTCCATATATTTGCTTTTCATTAAATAGTAATACTAACCTTTTAATATTTCCACGACATCTTCTGGAATCCCTCTTGCCGATAACCACTTTGCGAATTCGGAATGGTCATTCAATGCATTCTAAAGAAAATAATGATTGTAATATTATAAAAATATTTTAATATCAACAGCACTCTATCTTATTAATTTATTTCACAAAATTACAATTGCAGAAATTGTAAAAGTTGGTAAAATTTTAGAAATTTTAGCAGCTTTTTTCACTATTTATGTAAGAAAAAAAATGATCAAGTATATTATTGATTAGAAATTGTTTACTATGTCTATTTACAAGGGGAGTCCAGAAGATACGGTGAAAAAAGTGTCATCCACTTTATAAACAAAACACTGTAAAACATTTCTACTGGTTGCACGTAACATATAAGTGAAAAGTGAGTAACGAATCATTAATCACTTCTCACTTTTAAGGGGCACTAATAAAGTTGATTTAAAGTCATTTTGTGAAAAAAGTTGAAAAATCTTCTGGACTTCCCTTGTTAGTTTGGGCTACACTGTTGTGAAAAAAAAAATCAAATCACAAGGAGGTTAGTACAGAGCAGGTGTAATGTTTTTATATGCTCACATTATGTTAATATATACATACCTCAGGTACTTTTAAAACTTCCATGTCTTCCTTTTGTCAAACACTGCACTAGGGGTATTCTAACCTACACTGGCAACCATGCTGGCAAAGTTCCACGTGATGCAGCATGCGCCTGCGCTCCGCACCGGCGCGTGGCGCTCGTCTCTCTCCTTGGACCAGATTTCAGTCCCGTTTCGACTGGTTTCCAGTCCCGCTTGGACTGTTCGCAAACACCAGTCTAAGCGTTGGACCGACCACCGCTTTTCCGGTCCATTGGACCGGAAAGTCAGTCCATTGGACCGGAATCGCAGGTTTGACCATTGCTTGGACCGGAATTCCGGTCCAAGGGATTTAGAGTGAATCGACTTTTTGAGAATTCTGAAAAATTAAAGTAAGTACCATAAAATTTTCCACATTATTTTTAGATAATCAATTTTTTTTTAAATTCTCGACGTTTTTATAAATATTCTCTTAGAATTGATTTTTGAAATGAAAAAATCATTACAAATTTTCCAAGGAATCTTAAGAAACCTTTTTTATTCTCTTGACACCTATCAGAAATTTTAAAAGCCCTTTTGAATTCTTTGTTCAAAATCTTCAAAAATCTATATTTTGCTTGAAAATTTTTGAAATCATTTTGAATTTTAAACTATTTTGCGAAATCTTTTGAAAGCTTCTAAAAATATTTCAAAATGACTCGAATTTTTTATGAAACTTTCAAAAAATCCTGCAAAATGAAAAAAGTGCCTTCAAATTACCGAAGATGAATAAAAATCCCGAAAATACTTATTATCAAAATTGAAGTATTCTGAATTTGAAGATTAAAGAAACTAGGAAAATTCACAAATTCCAATATACCGAAATTTTTAACCAAAGAAGACGAATTATTGTCGACTAAACAGTAGTGTAGATATACCGCTACGACGCTACTCATCGACCGAGCTAGTTTTTGTTACATGCTAAGTTACCAACAGTCGGCATTACTTTCAGTCGGTAATACAAATTCTGTACGTGGATCGATCCTTAGTCGATATATCAGGAATCTACCTTGCTGATCGAGTCCTGGGTCTTTTTAGCGCCTTCATTCGGAACTCTGTGCCCGCTTTCGTTTTTAGTGAGTACAAAAATTCAAAATTAGCATGAGGGTTTCAAAGTCGAACCAGGGGTGAGAAATTGGGGTGAAAATCGAAAAGTCTTACTAAGTCCTAGAGAGCCAGTATTACCATCAATCGGTATTACCTACAGTCGGTAATACATATCTTTCACATGGATAGAATCACGCGTGTACATCAGCTCGTATTTCACGATTTTAACTTGAATCCCTCAGTGTCCAGTGTGAGAGATCTCGCAAATTTAGGGATAGTGGGGATTTTGGAAAATTGAGAGACAGGTTAAGCCAGAGATAACAACTATCAAGTACAAGTAAAACCAGTTTATTGTGGCACTTACAAAGAGGTGGGGACTCGGCTGACCCTGAACGCTGGAAAATCTCGCTTTACCGAGAGCCAATGTCTTTGATAAGAAGATGTCCAGGATAGACTTTGAATTCCTAGAGTGCCCAAGGATCGGTAGGGAAAGCTTGACACCGCGAAAAGGTATCCACTCAAATCGGTTGGCGAGTAACGAGACCCTCTGTTTGGGACTGAGTTCATTCCTTTATGATTTTTTCTGTAACAGAAAATCAAAACAAATCCCACCTTGCCAAAAAAAATTAAATAAAATACTTATATTTTTAGAATTCCCTTTTTTTACAAGTTCCCAACTCTCCTCTATTCTGCTTTCCTTGGTTCTTCTTCTGAAAAGTAACTTACCACCTTGATCAAAAAGTTTTAGGACTTTATTTTTAAAATTAAAAATACAAGTTTATTCATCATAATCGATATTG
>JAUMHM010000016.1:4719013-4733934 GCA_032362435.1 Melikaiella ostensackeni
GGCACCGACACCATTTATAATATTGAGTGAATTTTCCTGAATCTCCATTTTACAATATCCACTATTAATTAAATACAATTTGAAGTAATATAAAATTATTGAAACAATCATCAATGAAAATAAAAATTAGGAGAAATAAAATAAAATTTTAATTTAATTTTTATTTGAAATTTGATGTTAATTTTAATATTTGTTGGATTTCATTAATTTAGAACTTTCATTGGAATATGAGATTTTATAAAAGCAGTTTTTATTAGAAAATGAATAAATTAATAACTTTATGTTCGATTTTATATCGTATTATTATGTTTTTTGAAGTCATTATGGTACTGTTGAATTCCACATGATACAATTCATAAAATATTCAACTAAAAGTCGAGAAAAATTTAAGGCATTACAGTCTAAAGTAAAAAAAATTTTCAATAATTTTTAAAATCCATTACGTCAATTTATCAGAATATTATTAATTTGACATTCATTATTTTAATCGATTATTGAAATGTTTCAATATAAATTCATATATTTTATTCAAAATGAAATATTTTTACAACTGAAAAGTACAAAAATTAAAGCGTTTCAAATTAAGTTATTAAAATTTAAATTGAATAATTTATTTACTATAAGTTATAAATAACAATTTTTAAATTGTAAAAAAATTTAAATATATCAATAACAATATTTATTGAATAAATATAAGGTTAATATATAAAATAAATATTATCAAATATAAAATTTTTTAATTAAAATATATCAAGAAATATATTGTTATGCATAATTATTCAATTTTAGAAAAACTTTTTTTTACAGATAAAATTTTAATAACAACTGTTATGCTTTAATAAATGATAAAAGTTAACATGCATAAAATGATCATTCATTATACTTGAAATGGATTATACATATTTCAATGTATTTTGGAAATATAAAAACATTGCATAACTTGCGATTGATATATTCAAATTCTTTCTGTGATTTGTATAACATAACATTATTTTTCATTAAATATGATTTCATGAAAATTATATAATTATTTTAAATATTTGAAACTTTGTAATGAATATTTAATAATGATTTTTCAATAAATATTGATGCCTTAGTCATAAATATGGTAATAATATATCATTTATATTTCAGTTACCATAATTTTTTTTTACATTTTTATGTTTACAATTACATCACTACAAATACATGATTTATGATATATTTCATAAATTTAATCATATCTGCATTTTATAATTGAAAGATAAATTTTAAACAAAAAATTATATTATTTGAAAGTATAATTATAATAATAATTATTAATATTTACTTACATATTTATCACGATGGTCAAGTTGTTTAATTAAATTTTCTCACTGATTTATAGCCTTGGAAATTTTAATAATAGTAATCGTTAGTGAAATAATTATACGTTGAATACATTCATTGAATACATTATTTCAAAATATGGTATATTTTCAGTAATAATTTAAATAGTTAACATATTTTTATAAATGAGTAGTTATTTGAAAACAAAATGAATCACTAAAGAATTTTCGAAAAATTCACATATAATTTTGAAATTTTAATTTAGATGCATGCCAATCTCTTTTTGTGGTTATATAAACGATAAATTATATGTGACGCGATCTGAGAAAAGGGACCTTTTAGGCAAAAGTGAAATTTTGCAGGGCGAGCGATTGAAGAAATCTCAAGCTCGAGTCGGCGGAGCGGAGGAGAAGTCTCAGAGGGGAATTCTGACCCCCACTCCTTACAGTTCGACCGTGTTTCCCCACTCTCTTCTCCTCCCGTTCGCGCACCGGCAATCGAGTCCAAATTCTCCCTTCTATTGTTTTACGCTGCAGAATTTTCGTTAATCAATTTTCTTTACGAATGTCGTTTCGAAATATGAAAAATTCGTACTTTTTTCAGTTATTTTAAAAACTTATCGATTACTCATTATTATGAAATGAATTTGTGATTTACTATTTATTTGCATTTTAAACTGATAAAAAGAGTCGTTTCACTGCTTGAATAGTTTTTCAGTCGAAATTTCGTACGTTTTCATATAAAAAATTACGAGGATACGGATAAAGAAAATTATATTGGCGTGCTAGAACATTCTCGTAATTTTCAATAATATCTGAAAACGCAGATCATTTTATTTTCCATCATTTTTAATACTTAATTATTGAACAGTTGCAAATTAGAACATATTTATCATGTTTAAGTGTATCGTTTCAAAATTGTCATACTTTTACAAAACGAAGTTCATAAAACCAATATTTTTCTGCCCAAGTTTCTCCTGTTACTTTTAAAACAATTCTATTTGTTTTACATACTCACCATGACTTTGAACAACTAACTTTCTTGTTTTCAGGGTAACGGAATAACGAGGTAAAAAATTTTTTTTAACTGGTATTCTTTTGCAAGCAAAGATAAATGCAAAAAATATTTTCGAAATAGGTAGTTGTGCATGTGTTTTTATTTACAAACGTGAGGAAATATATAACGGAAAACGTCAACATGAGCACAGACACTGATTTTTTCCCCATCAATTTTAGTAAAATCTCTTCATTGAGTTTTTAAAAATGTTTGTCAGTTTGAATGTAGAGTCAACAGTTTTTAACTCTTATTGCATTATTTAATATTTTTATTTTGGGTAATTGAGGATATTTTCTTTCATTAATTATGTGCGAAATTTTTAAATTACATGAAATTAATGTAAAACTAAACTGAGATAACAATGTGAATCATAAAACAACTGTTAATGTCTTATGATTTGTAATTTTTCTCGAAAATATGTATCATTTATTACACAAATTGTATAGTTTCAATTCAAAATTGAAAAAAAGTTCAATAATTTTGCATATAATATTAAGTAAGTGAATACATCATACATTTTGAATATAATATCAGCACAATGGATCAATATGGAAAAAATGGCAACAATATTTTTCGTACGGAAATAAGAAATAAAATTCCGAATTGAGACATGAAAACGATGAAAGCATTTTAAAAAACGCTTTGAAAACGTTACACTATGAAATTAGAACTTCGAACATAGATTTGCAAAAATGAAACGTTGATTAATTTGTATTTGATAAAACTGTGAACATAAAGTTTTTGAAGTACTTTTTTATGAATTTATGAAATTCCTGTAAGGAAAATAAACATAGAAAATAACACTCTACAAAATCGTACGTGCCACTTTGAACTTAAACTAATTATGAATTTCATCCAAATAAAACTTTACAAATAAAATCATGGAGTTTTATGGAGGAAATTAAGTAAATGAAGGCAATTAAAACTTGATTTTATTTTGTACAATATTATGTATTTATAAATTGAATTTTGGAAACGATTTTTCGATATGAAACTTAGATTTTAGAAAATTAGAAATTAAATCTTTTGCAAATTGAACTAATTATAAATGAAATTTAGGTAACTGGAATCAAAACAATTTCGATAATGGCACTTTGTGAATAGACCTCTCACTGCATTATCTAATATTTTCATTCTGGGTGATTAATGATAATGGTTTTCGCTTCCTTTTGGTTTTCGCAATCTTCGTTTCAGGAACAACTGAATCTTTTCTTTTGTTTTTCGCAATCTTTGGTTCAGGAGCAACTGAATCTTTCCTTTTATTTGTCGCAATCTTCGCTTCAGGAGCAACTAAATCTTTCTTTTCTTCCTTCGCAATCTTCGGCTTAGGAGCAACTACATCTTCGCTTTCTTCTCTGTTACATAGGTTGCGAATTTGATCGTCAAGGTACCATGCTCTCTCATTAGTGAGGCCTGCTGGGGTGATTTTCTTCAAAGAGATATTTTTTATGTCGAAGGATGGTTCTAAATTCGTAAATAATGACTTCTGGAGAATCTGCAAATAGTTGGGCCTTCATGATGTGAGAATCAGAATCGATTTCGAAGTGGTGATATTTCGTGATGCCTGGGACCGGTTTGAAATGACAACGTAGAGAAGAATCCCACTCTAACCATTGAACATTCTGAGTTTTTGTATTTGGATCAATACTAGGAATTGCAATGTTGTAACCGTTAGGAGATGATATATTAACGACTTTAATGAAATCCTGTGTGCAATCAACATTGGCGCGGGAATATTTAGACTTCAGAATGCCGAAATTTCTGTCGGGGTTGAATTTAGTATGTCCTGTCAGTAGGAAATTGAATGAGATTTTCTTGTTCCGTTTACTCAAAACGCGCCATATAAGGTAATGAATTATGGCATTGTTTTTGTTTTGCCCGAAGCAATTATCGGAAAACAAAACCAAGTCTTTCACTAATTGCATCTTCTCCGAATAGCAGTGTAACATGCTAATTACTGAATTGGCACCCTTTCCTGTAGCATCTTCCTCATCTATCAAAAAGATGGTTTGAACCTGCTTTGCCTCATTTTGCACTCCAAAAATGCTGCATTTTCAGGGTGCTTTGAAGTATGATGATCCAATTTGTTGCGGACTGTTTGGAAACGAAACGTTTTGTAATAAATATATATAATAATAAATAAATAAGGATACATTTCCATAAATTCTCTAATGAAAAAATCAGTTGAATTTCACTGATTTCTAAGCCAGAAAGTGGTAATTGGATAATCAGTGAAAAATTTACTGATAGTCAGTGATATTTCACTGATGCAACAATGAAATTGAATACTTTATTTTTTTACACAGTGAGTTTTCAGTGTCTAATCAGTGAAATATCACTGATTTCCAATGAATTTTTTACTGATTATCCAATTACCTTTTTCTGGCTTGAAAATCAGTGGAATTTGACGGATTTTTTTTGAGAGAAGACTTATGGAAAAGTACCCTTATTTATGCGGTATATAAATAGTGAATAAAACTCAAAGACACATTGAAAATTTGGGTGGGTGAGGCATGAATATTGTGAAAAATGTACGCCACTTTTCAGTGAAATTGTACTTACTTATTTTAAGATAGTTGTTTCAATGAAAATGAAGATCGAAGTAACTTTCTAACTTTGTAGATAAAATAGCTAAACTTTTTTTTATGGTTCAGCGAATGTATATTTGAGATTTTGCACATTCGTTTCTATAGTAAAACTAAATATTAATACAAATTTTCAGCAAATTCTTGTACTGTTTACTGTTAGTAATTCTATTCTTTAGTACATTATTAAACTAATGAAACCAGACTTGTTAGACTGCTAAACTCTCCTTCGCCTCGTTTTATGAAATTCACATTCGATAGAAAAGTTTTATTTCACAACTTAAGTACGATGTTTCTATTTAAAAATGCGGATAAAACGAGTAAAAAAAATATCGACCGTTATGGATACACGGGGAAAAACTTTTGAAATAAATTATATGGCCTATTCCATACAAAATCGACCTGACTGTGCGAGACAATATTGCAGATTTAAAAACAAAAATATTTTTGTCACTCGCCACTTTACCAGATTGTAGTTCAAACTACCTTTTTTACGGGAAAACATTTTTCAAAAATATACTTTTTGAGTAATTTCATTTTGAAAATTTTCCAACATTTTCAATTACGCGTTCGCAAGTAATTAACGGAGTTGCAAAATGTAATTGTTAGTGAATAAATTCAAAGTACAATCCTACCCTATCATTAAAAAAAATTGTCCTATTCTGTTAACTTCTGTAAAGGTTCTGATCATTAAAAAAAAGCGCACGAGAGGCGAAAAAAATTTCGAATTTTAGGCCTAAAATTATAATGGCATTGGGCTTGGAAAGCATAAAAAATACGTGTCTTGCTTAATCGTTTTAAGAACAAAATATCAAATTTTAAAAACCTGGATTTCCAACTGGCGTTACACAATTCTTTGATACAGATTTATTTTGAAAATTCAGTTTTTTAAATTTAGGTCTTGTAATTTCATTTACAACATTCCTTTTTTCAAATAAATTGTATGAGTATCTTATAAGCAAGTTTCAATTTTGAAAACAAAAAGGTTCCAATTCGTCATTAATGCATTCTCTCCTAAAGATTCATTTTGAGAGTTTAATTCAAAAAATTGCAGTTTCACAATTTAATTTTCAACCATCAATTTTCGAAATTAAAATTACCTATAACTTTACCTGATTCCAAATTTCATTTCCGATACGAAAAACTAGTTTCTGAATAGACGTTAAAACATTCTTTTACATTTTTTTTTAAATTCAATTTTTCTCATTTCAAGTCTTGAAATTTTATTCAAAATTTAATTTGAAAAATTCAACTTTCAAAATTTCTTTGCTAAATTCATATTTAAAATTACAATTTTCAACGCCGTCTGTGAAAAATTTCGTTACCTAATTTTCCATTTTGGACTGTTATATTGCATGTCGTCGTCTTTCATTGTTTATTGTAACATGGTGATGCATTCGTCACGAGGGGCACGAATCAATGCCGCACATTGTGCAAACCAAAACTCAGCTTAGCTTTTTATAAAAATGGGAATCACTTTTTATTTTTACCTCGGCCGTTTCCTCGCCTGAAATCTAGTCATAGACTGAAGTTCCAACGATTTTTCGTACTCCTCGTTAGGATTCATTTCTTAACAACACTTTCTTCCGTCAAATTTAAAAACGCCAAAAACAACTGTCTTTTGTTACAACGAAGCACGTAACAACAAGCTCGTGGATTTTGCGGATCGTAGAGCTTCACGCAGGGGTCGCGGCGTTCAAAGACTCTTTTTCAATAATTTATATTTTGTGAAATAATGGACACACAAAATTTCTGATTGCACCCATAGAAAGAACAGTTAAAGAACGTATAGAATCAATCATAATCCAAAAATGGATTTTTTGCTTAGTAGGTCCCTTTTCTCGGATCGCGTCACATATTTCAATTCATCCAATACCAACTTGATGTTTTCGTAATTCTCTTTCAACGTAGCTGAATGTGCTACCGGTATGGGAGCAAAAACATTCGGATTGTAAAGCAAAACAGCTTCCAAACTTCGCTTACAGGAATCTATGAATAGTCTTAATTCGATGGTTCTGTAAATCCCTGGCTCCAATTCATCCGTCAATCCATTTATATCGTGACAGTGAACTAATGAAGGCTCTTTTTCTCTCGTGAAATATTTCCTGTAATCTCTTTCTCTATTCCTATAGTCAGTTGCTTTCACATTTTTTCCGACCAAGTTTTTCTGTTTGAGTATAGAAACCAAGAATTTACTTGTTTCTTTCGATAGTCTCAAATCTCTAATGAGATCGTTCAATTCTTCTTTTGAAAAAAGTTGTGGTTTCTTTTCTTTACTTCCTGTATATTAGTCGTCAATGTCAGATTCACTAGAGCATTCTTCTTTGCTAGCATCTTCTTGAATCTCTAAACTTTCCCAAGAAGAAATACATCCGATTTCTTCAATACCTTGCTCATCTGTATTGCACATCTTTATGGGTCTTATTACTTTCGAAATATCGACGTAAGCAATGCTTCTTTTATTTTTTTTTTGTTGAATCCAGTTACATCGTTTTTGCAGAAATAGCAATCCTCTTCACAAGTGGGTGCTGCTCATAAAATTGGACTTTTCAATTTAAGATCTTCAATATTTTTATTTTTATGCCAACGAGTCAAATGTCATCTACAATAATCGCATATTTTATGTGGCACCCATTCTCTATCCTGATCAGCAATTATGAGATCATAACAATCTTCGTAAATCGTTCTGATCTGCTCAGAAATTGTCCTAAGAGTTTTTGGTGGATAGAATTCACTGCATACGTAGCAGAATAATTCAGGGTCTTTTTTACAGTGATGTTTTGAGGCGGTAGCTTGAAGATCAACTTGTGATTTAGTACCTTTTGATTGTTGAGTTGAGGATTTTTTGGTTGTATTCATAAATTAGGGAACACATTAGGGATCCTGGTCCGATCGCCGGTGAGTCTGCCGTCCTGGGGATGATAACCCTCATACCTCCCCGGGGCTAAGTATGAGAGCTTTCCGACTTTGACGAGGACAAAGTCATCTCGTCGTCGGACACACTACGGCTCCATCCTCTCACCCTAATGCCCTCCTGCCAGGTAGTAGGCTCTTACTGGCTTCGTTACTCCAACGGATAGTGATACGAATCATTCTACACATCCCCTTCCAGGGCAGTTGTCATCGTTCACAGAATCTGTAGGAGTGGCACCCTAATGCCCTTCTGCAAGGCAGTACGCTCCTACTGGCTTCGTTAATCCAAGGGACAGTGATACGAATCATTCTACACATCCCCTTCCAGAGCAGTTGTCATCGTTCACAGAATCTGTAGGAGTGTCAGGATTTCGTCGCTCGTTCAAGAAACAAGATCATACTGAGAGAAAATCTCTTTCAGCATTATCCAAATAACAAAGATTGAATGTTGGTACTGTGGTACCGAACCGACTCAGGATTTGTACTCGGCGACCTCGAAAACATAGAATATGACCACTTTTCATAGACAGGAATCATGTTTCACCTACATTCAGCGGTTTTCCCTGTTTTTTGAGGTTAGGGACATAATGTAACGTCATGGAGCCAAACCGGCTCTGGATTCGGATTCAGCGACCTCAAAAACGTAGGGTGATTCTATTCTGATTTCTGGGGCTGACAACTTTTTTTTGTGGAGCTGTGTTTACCAGTTGGATGTTACTTCATTCTACACTTTTGTGTTTCTGAATTTAAAAAAAAAGAACCACTTTAAGAAACAGGAATCATAAGACAAAAGAAAACGAATCTCTGCGAACCAACTTCATGCTGCGAACAGAATGGACTAGCCGAGGGGCTATTCACTCTGAAGTCGAACGTTTGAAGTCATAACGAAATCACGTAATGCTATGTAAAGCATAGACTCGTAACCTTGAAGTCGTTGTAGTCATGACGAAGTCAGTAAAACTATGTTTGAATTAGCAAGCATGAAAAAAGAGTCGCGTCATCAATTGTAGCGACTCAGCAGACATGAATAGGGCAGGCCTGTCCAGCGAGGGGTGATGGGCTCAAAAGCCACATGTTACACTTCCACCACCACTTCTCACTGCTCAGCTCGAGAGACCACGGGTGGTGGTCGCTTTCGTGAAATAGAATAGGGGGTCCAGTGCTGCAGACACGTAGTGTTTCGAAAGGTGCTTAAGGGCGACTGAGTTCAATATTGAATGAAAATAAAAATTAATTGATTAATATAAAAATAATGTTAGAAATATATGAGCAGTGAAAAAATTAATTATCCTTATAAATAAAAAAGGTACAGAATATGTGGCGTATGATAGGTGAGCAATAAATCTTCAAAAATATTGTAAAGGAACGAAAAATAATGAAATTCGGGGTAGCAGTACAGAACTAGATAACCAACATTTTTATTGAAAATAGATTTATTCTATTCAAAGTTCTTCAAAAATCAAATATCAGATAAATAAATTCTGTACATACAATTTTACTTGACATGTACTTAAAATTTGAACATAGTAATATTTTTGTTCAACCTTTTAGCAGAGACTTTTCTGGAAATTATTATTATTTAATCAAACAGAAGTACATATTTGCGAAAAAATGTCTGTCATACTTTCATATCGCGATTTCAATTTTTAGCAAATATAGCAAATATATTTGCTAATTAGTCATAATGAGGAAAAAAGTGCTCATTAAAAATGAGCACCATACAATTATAAATACAAACAAAGTGGAAATACCCGAGATCGAATTCACACCTAGTTTAGGGCAGGATGTGAGTAAAAATTTGTGTTTCATCTGAGATACATTTTACAACATTGAGATAAAAAAAATTGAGTTTTAACTTAGTCGGCCCGAAGTACCCACGTCGAAACGTTTCTGCGGTACTGAACCCCCTAATTTACGTCACGATAGCACGAGACACGAACCACCACCACGAACACCACCACTGGCTCAGGCCAGTGGAGGTGGAAAACTGGCATCTGGAAAATGAGACGTTTCGAGGATGATCCCTGGAATTTCCCCTCGTTGGACGGGCCCGGCTCCGAGGCAGCCTTCCCGTTGTCAGCAGACGGCTACTTTCGTGTACCTGCTATGATGACCCTTTCATTGTTATGAGATGAAGTCCTGTGGCAATAACTAAAGTTATGAAGGCATGGCTCAATTAAATCTTAATCAGCTGAATCAATTTCCTGATATAATTAGAAAAAAAATAATAATAAAAAAGTTCATGGAAATTAGTTAATATCATGAGTAATAGCAGACAGCTTTTAATACGACTTTTTAGTGTGGACTTAAAACTAGAGTTGAAGATATCAACCGATTCTTACCATCTTTTTTTTTACTTTATTGCAATTCTATTACGAAGTTGATCCAGCCTATTAGTATTCGATTTAATAAGTTTTTGAAGAATTTTAATTTCTCTGAACTGCCTCTAATGTTCTAACAATGGGAAGGTCGCGCCAGGCAAGAGTCCACCCGCACCAAGCGTGTTAATTGTCCCCCTAAGGGTTCGGGTATTGTGAAAAAACTGCAGGGTGGCGGCCCTGTCCCTCCCTGAAAAGTGCAAAAAAAGTTTGGGAAACACTGGTCTAGTCTATCGATCGCGGATCGAATGTCTTCGATCTCCTCGCGAATTCCACGCTCCCACTATCGTGCTATGCGTGGGTGGGAAATGACGAGTCTGCGCACTCCTTGTCGAATGCTGCCAGGCGCCGTCATACACGGCTGTATGCCAGGCTGCCGTTGGATAAGGGGTACCGCTTGGTGCCAGTTTTTCGAAAGTCCGTGATAGTTTTTGAAGTTATGAAAGTTTTTTAAAAAATATAAATAAGGAACGTCTATGGAACCTCATCAAAGTCTTTAATTTGGACCAGGGGACAAAGCAGTTCATTTATGCACGATATGTCCAAATTAAATAATTCTTAATAAAAATCGCTTCCAGTCTGTCATTTTTCGTATTTCTTTAGTTTAGGATACCGTTTACATAACAAAATATAAAATATAATATTTCAAGCATCAAGGCTATGAAGTAAGGTGAGCCGAAAAAAACCAAATTATGTAAATCGAAATTAGAACGGTATGGAAAAATAGTGTATCAAGATCTTGGAAAAGTATAACTAATTTGATGCCGATTAATTAAAGCCTTCAACTCGAGCATTAGAAAAAATCGCTTTGAAAATTTTTATTTTCATAGTTTTAATATTTTTGTGTTTGGCAATTTTTCAGAATGTTTTTAAAGGTCTTAAATGTCTCTCCTATTTTTTCATCTTTTTGATTAACGTCCGTCAGACGATATTTTATGTTTAATGGACCTTTGTTTGAAAAAAAACAATTTTGAAATCTACAGGAATGACGAAAGAATTTTTCAGGTGTTTGAGGCTTTTCTTCTGGTAAAAATACATTGAAGGAAAATTTGACAAGCCCGGAAAATCATAAATGTAAGCAGAGTAAATTTTAGAAAATTTGAGATTTGTGTTTTTTTTTTAATAATTTTTTTTCATCTGACTAAAAGATATTTATAACATCTGAGGGTATTTCAGTTGATAAAACTACACTAGGGAAAAAGTTGATTAGTTTATGTAATCAAAAAACGAAAAGATGATCTGTTTTCAAAAAAGTCTTTTTCGTATTTTTCCAAACGATCTTTTTCCAGCTGGGTTCTGTTTTCTGTTTTCTCTTCTCTTATCTGTAAAATTAATTGAAAAAGAATTCTAACTTAAAATTTAAATGATCTGATGTTTATAAATTCTGTGTATGTGATTTGAGTTTCTTTATGACATAAAACTATAAGAGTTCAAAAAAAAGAATTGGTATTTGAAAAGTTTATTTTATACGATGGAAAAATAAGTTTTTCCATGTAATCTGATATTTATAAATCCTGTTATTGTATATTCTATAAATATATATGATTTTAGCTCCTAAAGACATGAAACTGTGAATGTTTAAAAAAAGAATGGGTATTTTGGGAAATTTAATTTATGTTATACACGAGAGAGTTTTTCTATAAAAATGTATGGTTCAGCGAGGATGAAACTCACCTAATATCTTCCTCAAATAACACTGAATCTAAAAAGATCAAGAGAAAAATCAAAGGTGGCCCTTTTGAGGAAATTGACTTATTAGTTTTTTCGAAAAATGTACGTCATTTCGGAAATAAATGTTTAATGTTGTTTAGATGTAAATTTTTCAAAATTTGAGTTTTGCGTTTTTTTTTAATTATTTTTTTTAGCTGACTCTAAAAGATATTTTGAAAATACGAGCGCTTTTTACTGATAAAAATATACTAGGAGAAAAATTAGTAAGTCTATGTAACCAAAGAACAAAAACATAGCCTGTTTTCAAGAAAGTCATTTTCGTATTTTTTCAAATTACCTTTTTCTAGCTGGCCTTTAAAAATCTTTCCTACATTCTTTTTTACAGCTCTCAAATGTATAAAAAGAATTTTCAAAGCCAGCTGGAAGAACATAATTTGGGAAAATACGAAAAAGACTTTTTTGAAAACAAGCTATCTTTTTGTTTTTTGGTCATAGACTTAACAAAATTTTTTCCTAGCGTATTTTTATCAGTGAAATACCCTCCGATATTATAAAAATCTTGTAAAGTGAGCTAGAAAAAAATAATTTGAAAAACACAAAACTTAAATTTTTTAAAATTTACTGTGCTCACATTTATAATTTCCCAGACTTATCAAAATTTCTTACAACGTGCTTTTACCAGTGGTGAAGTCTCAAATACCTGAAAAAATTCTTTCGTCACTCTTATAGATTTGAAAATAGTTTTCTGAGAAGACGGGTCCATTTAACATAAATTATCGCCTAGAGAACTTCAATCAAAAAACTATGAAAATAAGGATTTTTCAAAGCAAATTTGGCTGAAACTTAAGTTGAAGGTTTTCAAAAATAAGACTAAATTATTGAAACTTTTTCAGGATCTTAATGCACTCCTCTTCCATATACGCTAGGGACCCAATTTAACGGCCCTCCATTTACCGTGTTCATAGCATTTCAGACGGCTCGCATTCGTGAATGAGAGGGGGTCCAAGGGTCAGAGAGAGTTGTCGAGTGTGCATAACGGCGTCGAGCAGTTCCGTAGCCACAAATTGGAAAGTTTGGAGGAAATTTTCAAGTGCTTTTGAAAACAGGCTAAGTGTTAAAAATTTATAAAAATTATGATTTTTTTTTGAAATAAAGAACTAAATTCGATCACAAAAATAAAAATATGGTTTCAAACGTTTTTTGGGTTGTTTTTTGAAGAATGAACGCAATGAATGGAGTCTAAATTTCACGAAAAACACTCACGAGTTTTTAAAAGATAGCTAAGTGTTAAAAAATTAATAAACTTGCGATTATTTTCAAAAATAAAGAAAGAAACTCGATCACGAGATTAAAAGGGTGGTTTTAAATGTTTTTTGGATAGTTTTTCTATCAGGGAAGACAACAAATGAGGTTTTACTTTGACGACGAGCTCATACCTATTTTTTTTTTTAAACAATAAATGCCACCAAAGAAAGAAATTATTCACACTACTCATGATTTTGAGCAAATAACGCTTCACCACCGGTGACATGATTGGAATTTATGTTTTCAAAGTTTTTTGGTTAGTTTTTAGATCATAAAAGACAATAGACAAGGTTTTTCTTTGACCACAAACTTTCATCAATTTTCAAAAATTAATAAATATCACATGATTGCAACTGATGTTTTTAAAGTTTTTTTTGGTAGTTTTTCAATTGAGCAAGGCAACGAGAGGAGTCCAGTTTTGACATGAATCACTCGCGGCCTTTTAAAAAATGGCTGAGTGTTAAAAATTGACGAAACTTCTGATAATTTATGAAAAAGAACTAAAGTCGCTCACGAGATTCAAGCGACGGTTCCAAATGTTTTCTTTTGTGAGATTTCGATTTAGGAAGGCTAGGATGAGTCTCTAGTTTTTATGTAAAATACTCGCGGGCTTTTCAGAAATAGCTAAGTGTTAAAAATTGACAAAACTGGTGATTATTTGAAAAAAAAGAACTAAACTCGATCAACTCCTAAACTCGAAAACCACACAAAAAACTTTCGAAACCGTCCATTTAATCTCGTGATTGAGTTTAGTTATTTTTTTCAATAATCACAAGTTTCGTCAATTTTCAACACTGAGCTATTTTTTGAAAGCCCACGAGTGTTATACGTCAAATCTAGACTACCCTTGTTCCCTTCCACAATTGAAAAACTACGAAAAAAACTTTTTAAAACATCAATTCCTATCATGCCAATAGAAGAAATGCATTATTTCCTGACAATAATGAAAAGTGTAAATAATTTCCAGCTTTGGTAATATTTATTGTTTTTCGAAAATAGATAAGAGTTTTTCGTGGGAGAAAAACCTTGTCTGTTGTCATTTTTGATCGATAAAATGATCAAGAAACTTTTAAAACATAAATTCCAATCATGTCACCGGAGGTAAAGCGTTATTTCTTGAAAATTATGAGAAGTGTAAAAAATGTGTATCTTTGGTGAAATTTATTAATTAATATATATATATATTACCAATCAAATTTTTGAAACTGCTGTTCTAATCTCATGATCGAGTTTGATTTTTTATTTCAGAAAATAATCACAAGGTTCGTAAATTTGAAACTCTTTGCCTGTTCTTGAAAGCAGTTGAGAGTTTTTCGTTAAGAGCAGACCTCCTGTATTGCCTTCCTCAATTGAAAAGCTACCAATCAGATTTTTGAAACTGTTGTTCTAATCTCATGATCGAGTTTAATTTTTTATTTCGGAAAATAATCACAAGTTTCGTAAACTTAAAACTCTTCGCCTGTTTTTAAAAGCGGTTGAGAGTATTTCGTTAAGACCGGATCTCCTGTATTGCCTTCCTCAATTGAACAGCTACCTATACGATTTTTGAACTGTTTTTGTAATCCAATGATCGAGAATAATTTTTTCTTTCAAAAATAATAACAAGTTTCGTAAATTTCAAACTCATAGCTTGTTTTTCAAAGCAGTTGAAAATTTTCCTTCAAAAACAGACCCCCTGTGTTGGCTTCCTCAAATGAAAAGCTAC
>JAUMHM010000016.1:4734034-4758604 GCA_032362435.1 Melikaiella ostensackeni
AAAATGTGACGAAATAAATAATTTATAATTAATTACGGTGTGTTGTGGTTACTCTTATCACTCTTATTCCTCGTCAGCGTGATGTTTTTATTTAAAAGCGTCAGTGGTCAATTAAAAACCAACGTACCAAACCACCGACACAAACTCCCGTGCCCCCGAGTCGAAAATTTAGGCCTGCTTTGGACTTTAAATGGTAGCACTTAAGCAGGGTCAAAGAGGTCCAAAAAAAGCCTCACTCTCCACACAATTCAAGCCCTCCTATGCCCTCACTCGTCCTGCTCCATAAGAATGCTGAGTGTCGACATTTTTTTATAATTTTCTGTGTAAATTAGGAAAAACTATTCTTTTTCAAGCCTGGGCCTTCGAAAAATGTATGTTTACATACGATAAAATGCTAAAAGTTAAATACTAATCAAAATTTGCGTCTTCAATTGGAGAAATTCTCATTACACATAAAGAATATTCGAAAACACTGAAAAATATTGAAAAATAAGCGCGTGGAAAAAACAGACATAATTTTCAAATGTACTTCTCCGAAGAAGAATCTACATATTATTTTATTAATTATATGGCTTGCACCTAACATTGAATATCCATAGAATGCTTTGCGTAGAATTTTTTAGGTTAGAATTTATAAATGATTCTAGATTTATACGGAAGATATTTAGTTTGAAAGTTCAAGCTATTGCAATAACTGGAGCAACAGCCTGTATCCTTTGAGACGAATCACGATTATGTTTAAATTTATAATTGCAATTGCAACTGCTCCAACGAAAAGAGCCACACACAAAAGAGTGAAGGAGGCGATAATTGAAAGATTCATTTTAGTTCATTATTGGAAATTTTTTCTGCTTGAATCATTACAAATAACTATATATTGACTGTGAGTCAACAATCCGAGGACTGATTCAACGTTCCTTAATTACATACTGCAATGAGTGGAGCAACAATTTGTATCTGTTGAACACGATTCACGATCACATTTAAGTTCATATTGTTAGTTGCTGCAACGAAAAGAGCCATACACAGAAGAGTGAAGAAGGAGATAATTGTCAGATTAATTTTTAGTTGATATTTTTCTGCTTCGTTCACAACTTATACACTGACTGTAATTCAAGAGCCCGAGGAATGATTTAATGTTTCTTAATCTCACAGGAAAAACCAAGAGTAATCTTTACCTTGATTTCTGAGCAAAGATTACATGCAACAAAATTTACCCCATGTGGGTAATCATTACTCTGACACCATGGTATTTTTCTGCTTTTACCCACGCGTGTAAATAATATTTGAGAGCTTTTATAATTCGTCATGACCGTCTTTATGAAGTCGCACTTACCCGACTCGCCTGTTTTACTAACCGTCAGCTAACTTCACTTCAGCGATCAAAGCTAGTGGCTTCCAATTTTCCAGACGGTCGTGACGACTTTCATGAGAACAAAAGAAAGTTCACTCCTTACCGACGGTAATATTTGTATTTTACCCGTACGAGTAGATAAAAATACAAAGTTACCTGCAACAAGATTCACCTTCAGTTTTTTCTGTGCGCTTCCGGCATTATTAAAAACTTTGAGTAATACTTTTATTACTTCTACATTATTTGAGATATAAGTTTTCAAATAATATGAAAAATGTATACACTTATATTTAAAAAATTCTCAATCTCTACCGAAGACGTGAGTTCGATAATTTTTCAAAATAGCTACGTCAAAGTTGTGTTGCAAGCTAATTAACGATTCATCACCATAAGTAGACAGACTTACTTTTACATCGGTAACTCAGAGATACTTAGGTAATGTAATCAACATAAAACTACGTTTGGTATCCACCTGTTGGGATGTAATGAATTGCATATCGACTAGCAGAGAAACTATAAAATGAGTATAATCAAATATTTAAATAGATAAGAAAATCCAATGTAAACTAATGGTTGCAAATAAGTATTAAACGTAGCTGCATATATTACCTAGAGTTAAGAAACTGTGCATGAAAGAGCAAGAGAAAGACGGTGAAACTGTTCGTCTATCGATATTCAATAACCATTCGATAATCAAAGGCTGTGAATACAGGAAAAGGAACTGTGCTCACTAACTCAAATCAATTAATAATTATGAAGAAACAGTTAAGAACACGTACGCACTTAATACACAAGTTCATATGTGCCAAATACAAAAGTTACCTTCCTATTCTTCCGCTATATTAAAAAATAATTATATATTATTTTAGCCTTGTCAATCAATCACGGAATGGACTTCTCTAAAAAACGAGAACAACACATGCAGGTATTATTGATGACATAAGAGTCACCTTTATATCCCGTTACATATTCGGGAGGTGTGCTACTGTGTCCCTCCCAGATGACATAGGCTCCAGAATGAGTTCTGCACATGCCCGATTCCCAAGTGTAATTTTTGAGGGTCTCCTCATCACAAGACATGCTGTCCATGATACTGTCTCACGCTTGTGGCTCTTTTTATACAAAAGCTTTCGGTGTTGTTATACTCTCGAGCCCAACACCAGACACATGCGGGATCAGGAACTGTTGTCGTCGGTTTGGGATTTTTGTCGCTAGGATATGTGTCCTCTATCAGGTCAAGGCCTTGTGGAGGAGAGAACGCCCAATGATGTTTGTATGACGAGCTCGTAAAGGCTCTTGTCCAATGCCATCTAGCAATGCATGTCTGGTTGTATAGTCCTATCCATGCAGCCTTCGCTACGAAGGGTTGATAGTTGGGCACAAGCACTGTTCCTTTCTGGGAGGATATCGGATTGGTCTGATACGTGTTGTGTACCGTTCGGTTGTTGAGTGGAATCGTTTCACCCTCAATATAAGCCAAACACGAACAGGACTCTCCAGTTGTCCAGCAAAAACAAGGACTGAACCTATTTTTCTTCTTCTCTCGGCCTTTCAGACTGGATTGATAAGTGACAACGATTCACAATAAATAAATTTTCAGGCCTCACCAACCTGACATAATGAGCAAACTAACCTCCCTTGAACATCCCATTCCCAACCTATCCTCGCCGTTGCTCGGGACGTGAAAAGGTGCTTCTATAAATGGCAGTGGCCCGTGAGCATTTCTACCACTACTGTCACCTACTTTCTTTCCAAGTTCAGGATTTTTTCAGACTTTCCTAAACATAATTTTTTGGTAAACATTTTAGAGTGTATCATTTCTTTAGCCATCTTCCAATACCTCGTGTCTTCTTTCAAGAGCCACTTTTCAATGGCCTGCTTAGCTGAAGCACATATTAGGGCAGATATATTTCCTCTTGATTTGATGGAAGTTTCTCAAATCTGTCTCTGTATAATGAGAATAGTTTCGTTGATCGGAATCTAGAGCCAAATGTGTGGATGTTGGTTTGATAAAGGCCCCCTTAGTCGCATTAGCAAAGGGTTGTATCACTGGTAATGGATAGCCCTCAAATAATTTCAACATATTGCTATTTACCAGCGGAATACTAAAGATATTTATTCTATGCCCAAGGTGTTCATCGCTTGAGCAGCTACAACAAATTCCAATTCCGGGACATGATCTTGGATGTCGGGGGGAACGTTCCCCTAAACTGCAATTACGAGAGTCTTCTTTTTAATTGTGAGTCCAATCCTCTCATTCTCGGTCTGAGAACTGTTATCCTGTAAATTTCGAGTCAAGAGGGACCATGAAATTTGGGTGGACCAATAAAGAAAAAGAAATGTCGTTGAGTCTACAATTTTTTAAGGTAAAATATATTTACGTATCATGAAAACGAAACATTATGCAAGGATTACCTTATAATGTGAGACACCAATGGTTACAATCTAATAGAGATTATACAGCTTACTAAATTCTGCTCTTGAATTCTACCGCCAGCTGTCAGATGAAAGACCAAAAAGGGACAAACGTTTTCTCTTTTTCATCCTCTGAGTAGAGCGGGCGAGATTTTAGTTTGAGTCGCTAATTATTGCTTAATAATTAGCTCTAGTCTCTGTATTCGCGGCACGTACACAAAACACACGCGAACACCAGTACTTCTCAAATTCGCTTCTACGAGAAATAGAAAATATATATATTTCCCATGAAAGTGAAGTATAGCCGTTATGAGAAGATTGCCCCTTTTCGTTTTGAGGTTCGAAAAGGCGCAGTCTTCTCCAGACTAATTTTAAAAATTTTGTTTTTAAACAAGCCGGATTGGACACGATCTCGGCGGCTCACTCCCGTTACCAGGACGAAAAAGTATTATTTCGTTGATCGGGATAGGACGTGATTGCGACTTACGCACTGATATTATTATATTATTTCCAACCTTAATTTTGTACATGGGAATTTAGGTACTTCTAGTGTTCCATTATTGCTGAGCAAGCACATGACACTGTTTTCACGTCTCCACGTGCTCACGCTGTCAGATCGTAAACACAGTAGTCCAGTCGAACGGCAGAGAGCGAGACGGACTTATGGTAGGAGGGCCTGGAAAAAGATGGAGAGAGAGAGAGAGAGGGCATAAGCATGGTCCGATCGAAGCACATTGACTCATTGTGACCGTCAACTGTATCATGGCTGTACGTAAGAGAGAGACAGCGCTACGTAGGTCTCCTGGCGGAAGGAGGTCCGAGCATGGTTCTCGCGTGTGTACGTGTATGCCGGTCAGCGTGGTGTGCAAGTGCACTTTCGTTCGTTCGTTCTTAGCATGATCGCTTTGTGTTGATGGTCGTCGGTATTTAACAATTTTTTTCCCATTTACATTTCGATGTGTCCTAGTTTTCAACGGAACATCTTAGGATCCTACAATGGCGTGACTAAGCGTAACACACGCATACACACATATACACACAGGTGTGGACTCATGGTGTACGCACGCTTATGAGGATGTACCCCAGTATTTTCCGAAAGACAATTTTCCTATACCTATAGTTAACGTTTCTTCTAAAGACTATTCTGAACATAAGTACAAGAAGAAAAAAAAATTTTAATTCGCTCTAATTTATAATTATAATTCTTCCCATACTCGAAGTCAGCTCGCAAGCTAGCTACTTCGGGATCTTTGGAATGCCACAGAAGCAGTCTCATCGTAAAGTTCTCCGGTTACGAGCGTTACGGAGTGCGACTTTGTTTCGTATCGAGAGTTTGAGTTAATGTAATTAAAAATAATATTTCACACTACATCAAATCAGTTTGAAAATTTTAGGTTCACACTGGCTCGCGCGTAACATTGACTACCCTTGCTCAAGACAAAGAGATGCCCTGTTTGTATCTTCGCGTTTTAAGCCCGAGCACCTACGATACAAAATCTAGAAGTACGTCAATGTTCACGAAAACTAATAAGAATCTGTTTGCTTGTCTCGAATAGATAACGTGTCATGGGACAAGTGAATCTTCAGTGCAAGGGTTTTTCTCCGTGTTATATTGACGATTTTTTATAAAAGTTCGCTTCACCACCGCATCTCACGTATCTGTTCAAGAATTTATCTCTTCCCTCGCATCTCAAAACGAGGTGTAAAATCTCTTAATTCTCGTCAGAACTTAACAAAAGAAGTCTGCATGTATCCCCATCCTTTTGTCATGCCAGCATCCCAACCAACAAGGGAGTACCACCAGTGCCGTGATCGTTTCTATCAAGATTCTGTAACTAAAACAGAAGTTAATAGATCGGGACATCTCAAAATAACCCTTCGGAGGTACAAGGGCAGAGTTGTATTGACAAGGGCCCGCATAAAGACTAGAAGCAAAGACAAATAATAGTCGAATAAGAATAACAGTAGTAGCTTCCGAAACATTCATCGAATAAACGTAACATTAATTTCCTGTAAAAAGTTCGTCTAGACTAGTTTTCTTCACAAGCTCTCCTGGACTGAGAACATTATATTTATCCTATCTCGTATGAAAGTAACAGTGCATATCCTATGACTATTTGACCGGGATTTGTCAAAGTTAAACCTGTCACAACAATAAACGAATGATAGACTTGCCGTCCGGAATCAGCACAAAGTGTACATGAGTTATTTACGACCCTGTGCAACCTTGTAGCGTGACCGAACAATTCACCACAACGCACGCCTATTTTAATCTGGAAATAGTAGACTATGAGGACTAACTATTTTTAATAAAAATAACTCTGTATCGCTTAACCCTTACAAAAGATACATACTTTTTGACAACCAATAAATTGACTGTAATTGTAAGAAAACCAACATTATAATTTCTTGAACAACTTAAATAGTAAACTAGAGAACAACGTAAACTCCTGAATTAATAGAGAGGTAAGGATCCTGCAACTGTCTTCTGCAAGAAGAGCTAAAAATAAACATTCAAAGGAATGTTCTACTTTGAGCGAATCAGATCATCATTTCATAACTTAATTAAATTTGAAAAGTTAGTAACAAGATTGAGATAGCGCATCTTCAATACAAAATTAATAATTAAACCAATTATTGTTATTATTTAATTTTATCAGGTCGTAACAAGTAACTCTGAATTATCCATCTTTTCAAGTAGTTATTTTGGTTAAGGAATTTCTTGACGTAATTTCTAAATATTGCTGCGCTAAGCTGTTTCATTGTTTTTTGTAATGCCAAGGTATTATGAAGGATACCTAAGGTCTAATTGCGAAAATGGGGTTGCGTCCGAGGCTCTATTAATTCTATTATTCAAAGTCCAGAAAGTGTTATGCTGCAATTTTATGAATTTTTAATTTATAATGTAATTGCGTGTTATGAACGGACAATTGATAAATAGAATAATTAATAGAAATCGCTAAATCAATTACCCAATCATTTGGTTACTTGAAGGCCGAGTGTTTCAAAGATAGCGCATATTAAGGATATATGTTCATTATATGCTCTTCGTCGCGAAAGAGATTGGGACTCAGGGAGAAATGATTCTCAATATAAGATGTCAAAGTAGTTATTTTATTATGAATGTTATTGAAGGGACGACACAGAGTTTCTACTATAGTGATGTCCCTTTTTATCAGTAACTTTTCATTACTGTAGAGAAGATTCAAAAACTTTCTTTTTTAGAAGTTTTTTTTCGCGAGGCATGAAGGGCAGAGAGAGGCTTTGTGAATTATACAGCCCAATGGCTCACGAAGTTACCACCTAACCTAGTCTATTTGTTCTCTCATCAAAATAGACATATACCGAAATTCTATCCAGGAAAGTCATATGCGCTCATCAAGGGACGATGACGCTGACAAATATTTTTTGTTGTTGAAATTTCATAATCAGGTCGCCTGGATGCCGAGGTGATCTACATTACTTGAGATTCTGAAAAGATAGAATCTTACCACATTCATATTTTTCTGCAAGATCAGGGTAAATATCTCCGCCCAAAAGATGCAATATTGGGTAATGATACTGAACGCCTGCAGCATCTCTCCTTCCAATAAAAAAATGGAAGTCTTTCTCCATAGTATTAAAAGTGCGGCAAGTCTGCCGAACCCAACTGCGACATCAGCGGCTTGTCTCTCCAGCCGCAAGTCTCCCACAGGCATCTCTCCCCCAAGAGAAAAATTTGAAGGCTTCCTCCAAAGTGATAAAAATTCGGCAAGTCTCCCGGATTCAATTGCCACATCTGCGCATTGTCCTCCCAGCCTCAAGTTTCCCTGCGGCATCTCTCATTTAAGAAAAATGTTAGGTCTTCCTCCAAAGTGGAAAAAGTGCGGCAAGTATCCCGAACCCAATTTGTCACATCTGCGTCTTGTCATTTCAGCCGTCAGTCTTCCTGCGGAGAAAAATCGGAAAATTGTATAATTCAAAATTTTGTAACATTCTGGATTGTGCATTCAGAAATTAAGAGACTTAAAAACAAATATTTTCAAATTTATGAGCTTTCGAAATTGAACAATTTTAATTTCAAGGCATCAAAAACTAAACTATTCTAGAATTGTTTATTTAAAATTTTTAACTTTTAATTTGAATAATATCGAAATTTTAAAGGCGATAAAAATTATTAATAGGCACACATCGTTTAGTATTATGTGACATTTAAAGTGATTGGATAGATTTTTATACTAAAAATTTATGAGATTTCTGAACGTAAATTCAATCGAGGAGCTGCGCACTGAGTATTTCGGGAGTCAGATAGCCGACTACTGCCGAACTACTTAACGAGACTGACTAACGGTCTACTACAAAGACTGTTGAAGGTACTACTCCGTGATCACTGTAACTACCCCACCATGACCGAGGAACCGCCACTCGCCACGGGCGACTGTCGTTTGTCTCTTTTCGACTGCAATATAAATAAGTGAAAATGAGCGAGAGAGTAATGGAATACAGAATAATTGCGAGAATAATTGTTATTTTCATAATATTTCACTTAATTTTTTAAAGAAGAGAAGTAAATATTATATTCATAATATTAAGTAGAAAAATGCAGATATTTTATTTTTACTTGTAAAGAACAGGTAATGAAAAAGTGTATAAACACTTTTACATGGTTCCATTGAAATGACTTCAACCCAAAGGTACGAAAACCATGAATGTTTCTCTTGATTTTGTATCTGGAATGTCTTACACTATTTTTAAAAAATAAGATACAAAATTTTCGCCGGAGCCGTTTTGGAAGGAAATCTATTTTCAATTTTGGAACTTGGAGCTTTTCTACTTAAAATAATTATATCGAGAACAAGAAACAAGAAAAAAGAAATTTATGATGAAATGAAGAAAGCAAGTTTTTCAAGAGAACTGGGTATTTCAATTTTTTAAAAATGTATTTTAAAAACGGCTTCGGCGATGATTTGGTTTTTTATCGAAAAATAGTTGTAAGACATCCCAGATACAAAATCAAGCGAAAAATTCTTGTTGAATTTATTTCAATGGAACCGTGTTTCAACGTTCTAAAGGTATGTTCTTAAATTTTTCATTCTTTAATCGTATAAAGACTTCAAAATTAAAATGGTGAATAATGAAGATTTTGAAAATATTTACGTTCTGAGTTGAACAATTAATTCAATATTTCATTATTTACTATTTTAATTTTGAAGTCCGCATATACGATTAAAAAAATTTTAATTTTAAAAACAAACCTTTAGACAGTTAAAGGTGTTGTAAATTGTATTCATTTTTTCACTTATTTTATCTTCCTATCCGCGCATCGAAAGTATTTGGTCTACGCTCAGCGAATTTCAGATAGGTTAGCCGCCCTTTTACATTTTCCCTGGGCTCAACGAAAATAATCAAATACATCAGATAGTTTTACCCTCTAAATAAACATGGAGTGCAAAGATGCTTCCTAACCTTATTGATAGAAAACAATTTTGATTTACACTAAATTCTTCATAAAATGTACGTTTTTCATTTTTCACAGTTTTTTTGAACACGTTACGCCATTTTAAATATTGAAAAAACATGCTGCATAGCAACTGAAAATATTTGTAAGAGAAATGACAAGTTTAATTTTATACTTTCGGAGAAAGGACTGGGCACCTTAATTTCATTCACACAAAATTTAGAGATCATTAAAAAAATGCTCGACAAAAATGTGATCTGCGAACAAAACTTCTACAAGAACTTTAGGTTAAAATTGTTTATTCTACCTTACCGTGAATTTCGCCGTAAATGGCCTCGTGAGTGGCGTAATTATTGACAGCTTCAGTTTAAAAATTGACAGTTTTTATATTGAATTTTTAAAACTTTTAAAAATTGCTTGATTTTTAAAATTGAAATAGTACATCTTTTTACTTGTTGATTTTTAAAGCTCATAATATTTCAAAATTATGATTTTCAAAACATTTTTTTCGAAACTTTCAGATTTCAAATGGTACAATAATTTTGTACGCTCAATCTCAAATTATTCGTTTGTAATTGCTTATATTATGAAATGTTACAACTATTACCTTTTCCACTTTCAAACTTTCCATTTCAAAATTTCAATTTTATGTATTCGCGTTTCTTTATCACGAATATCAGATCTGTCACTTTTATGTTAGAATTGACTAATAACCTCAAAGTGAAAATGATGACAAATGATAGATGATTTCAGATTTAAATAATAATAATCTATATAATTGAATAATTTATAAAATAGTATCACTTACCCTTAAATATGTCTTTTCGCGAATTTTCCAAAGCTAATATATTGCACAAGTTATGATCTCTGCATAATTACGTCACCTACGCAGTCTATATGTATATAACACCCTCAGAAAAAAACATGGAACAGACTTCAGATACTTAAAATTGTATCCATTAGAAGGGGCTGAAAAGCTCAATCATGCTCACTTTCTTCATCCGGGACATAGCCTAGCTCCTCCAGAATTTTCTTGTGTTCCTCTGACATTACCTCTACAAGGTTGGCTTCTTGGGCGAGATGGTTGTCGATTTTGGTTGCTGGGATCTTTAGAGTCACGCGGGATATGGCATAGTTTTCTGTCAGATTTTTCATCTTCTTTTCAAGAGAAACGGCCGCATAGTGAACGACCGCATCTATGCAAACGCACTTACAAATGCGAGGCCTCGATTGGCTGAGTCTCTTGCGCACGTCTCGGTGCGCATATCCGAACCTAACCAGATTGCTGGGACGGCTGGGCCCACCGTTCGGTTCCCTCTCGAGTTTCCCGAATACTCCCAATACTACTACTCGATTACTCGCGACTACTCAAAGATTGTTCAGATATCGCTACAGACTACTACTGAATCCCAGAAGGATTCCTATGGTCGATTCGAGGTAGTAGTCGGGAGAATTACTCAGTGCACAACCCCTCGATTAGAATTTTTTGAATTCTTAAACAATAAGCTTCATTTCGATCAATTGCTTTGAAGGTATTTACATACTTGCTATAGAATGATTTTTTTATGGACGGCAAACTCAAAAGAATATACATCATATAGAAGACTAAAAAGCAAATATTATACAATATTGAGAAATTACGTTTAAAACAGAATAAAACAAAGTGATCTATTTCACGCAGAGTTGATAACTTACATTCTCTTTGCCTCTCTTGAAGATGAATATCTGAGGAAAAAGCTATTCCTAGAACAATGTTGTTAGTTGGATTTTGACACATTTCTCAAGTCTCATGTTCCAAATAAAATTTGTCGATTCAACTACAATCATCTATTCCAAGAATCCCATTGGACAAGTCGGTGTATTTGAATAACACAATAACTTTTTACATTAACATCCTGACTATAGTTTAGCCATGCACAAAAAACACATTTGGAATGATACAGAGCGATCTGTTCTAAATCAGAAAAGAGGATACAGGAACATGATGCTAAGCAAGAAGGTTTCTCGGTGATCTGAATTTCAAATAATCTCGAAACCTGGTTGAACTCATGTTGTTTAATCAGTGATACTGCAGCCAAAGAAATGACTCCAATTCAGCAATGTTCTGAAAATAGAAGTTGACCGAATATTTAACTATTTATATTTACAAAGAGAAATCTCCAGTGGCTTTAAAGCAGGAATAAAGGAGTACATTTAAATTCCTTTATTCCCTTTCGTTTTTTTTGTAATTCCAAATAACAATCTTTTAGTATGGGATTTCTTATCGTTTTGAGATTCGATCAAAAACCTCATCCATTCGTGGTTTTCTCTGGTAATTTTTTTTCCCGCAGCGCCGTCTGAATTATACACCGAAAAGTAGCATTCGCTCGAATTTTGGGGTTTTTGTACCCCGTTGAAAAAAGGATTACAAAATTTTGACGAGGCTTCTTGTCCGGGTGGGAAAGCTCGCTAAACGCCCGTGATCATTCTTGATCGATGCTCGTCGTAGTTGCGCTGCCAATTTTTTTGAGAGGGGAATATTGCTAGGTAAGATATTTTTGTTTAGTGAAATGTTATATATGTTATATATGTTATATTGTTATATATGTGTACGTTTTCTACATATAATCTATAAGGTAGCTTCCGCATGTCCTTGCTATCTGGAATATTTTTACCCCATGATAGAGAAAGAAAAGGAACAGAATTAGGGCGGTTGTTTTAGTAATAAGGTTACTAAGGGATGGTTTTTTTCTTTAATTTCGTCAAAGAAGACTGAGAGGGAGGTTTCCGTTCGGGAACGAGGGGTATGTAACAAGTGAATAATAAAGCAGAAGTTAACTTAAAAAAGGTGAAATCTTCAGAATCTTGAGAAATGCTTGAAGAATTGGGATATTATTCATTAAGTTCTAGAGATAAATTTGTTTTCTTTATTTCCTTCATTCGAAACATTCATAATGTTCGAAACAAATTTTAGTTTAAAATACAAGTTTTGATAAAATTCACAAAATCAGCATCTTGAGGCATAATTACTTCTACGGTGGCACTTGTAAATAAAACAATCATAATACATAATTTGTGTTTAATATTTTTAATTTGTATGTTGTTAATTTTACTTTCGCATGAAATATTCGGGGTAAATACATATTTTATTAATCTATTTATAATCATATTACAAAAATAATTTGTAACGAACCGAAAGATTAATTAAATAATAATAATCAATCATAGATAGCGAAATATTGAAAGCTCCCTCAAGGAGGGTAACGTGGGTCAGCCTTAAGCCTATTAATTCAGGCACTCTGCTAAGTTCTAGTTTTTACTTTATGTTACTATGTTATTATATTCATCTCTCCTTGTAAAAAAAAGATATTATATACCTTCGCCACCGTAACCTTCAATTTAATTTATCTCAACAAATTATGCCGGGCACCAGACCTTTCTTGGGTTAGAAACAACAGAATATCGACCACACGCGCAAAATCTCAAGAGGAATCAAAATTAGAATTCTAACTCTCAAATTCTAAACTTAGCATAACTAAACAAACGACATTTTTAAGATTATGATGCACCGGAATCAGAAATTACCTATTAACTACCCACCAGCTCAAATCAAAAGTAAGATAATTAGGTAGAGGACGTGGCTCCGTATTGGTAAAGGTTTCATTCTCGTGATTGATAAAACAGCGAACAGAACAATAATAAATTAAGTTTCCATTTATTATAGAAAATTTATACGATTGGTGATACGCAATCTGATCGAAGTTCAAAACAAATGACAATCTCTGAAAGAAAATTCTAGGTTAACATCTTTATGTTATTTTGATTATTCAGACACGAAAACAATCTGTGCAAATAAGGTTACAATTCGAGTCTTTGGAATACAGCGAGTGGGCTCAAAAAATTATTCGTTTTTCGTCTCGATACTCGACGATTTGGCGGAAAATTAGTAATTGAACCTAGCTTAATTTCGTACAGAATAATCTTCATACGATGGGGGTGAGGGTCGACTAATTGCACTCCAAGGGCATTGAGAAAGAACGACTAATTGCACTTCAAGGGCACTGGGAAGGAACGACTGATTACAAATCTTGGGGTTTGGGGGAAATAACTAAATATTCATAGAAATATTTCATAGAATGATTCACAAATCTATATGATAATTTTATTAGGTTGAATATAAAAAAATTCTTTTTGGGGAACCTCGTGTCTACGTAGTAACTTAATCTCAAAATTATTAAGGTGGCTTTTTGGGCCAAAATTATGAGTGCGGCTTTCTGGGCCAAAATTCTTAACAAGGGCTTTCTGGGCCAACTTATTATCACGGCTTTCTAGTCCAAAATTACACGAACAAAAGAGATTTCTGAGCCAAAATTATTAAAAGGAAAAATTGCTTTCTTGGCAAATGGGGCTAAGAGGTTCTCCAAGACTAAAGTGAAGGATTCATACCGGCTGATACGATGTACAAAGCTGAATTCCTCGCCGCGATGACCTGACCTGGATCTCCATGGAAACAGTTGAATTGACACACAATCCTCGAACTTTAAAAGGCCGCGAGAAACCTTGATGTCAGAAAGAGCGTAATACAATACTAATGGTGAGGCGCAGGAAGACAGTGTACGCCACAAAAGGGAGCGAACGCTGCTCCATTCCAGAATTTTATAACCTGTGATACCCTATGTCATGTCCCCTTTTCTCTTCTCTTATTGGTCGCAATTCGGTTACTTCCGCGATGTAGCGTGGATCGAAATAGAACTAAAGCAGGGTCGTATGATGTAAACGGCATAAGTATCTTTGATTTTAGTCTTTGAATTCCCGCTGCTACTTGCCTTATTTGTATAAACATAGATCATTGTCCTTACTGTCCGTAAACGACCTCCGAACATTTATATCTAACACGCCCTAAACAATTCCGAATCTTGCACTGAAATTATAAATTCGAAGTATCGACGACACGGGCCTGAGATACAGAGCTACCACACGTATAGCTGATATCGGCAGTATAATCTTTTCATCAGGACCGCCTAAAGTCCCACAGGGACAGATTATAGAATGATAGAGGAATCCTGGAGCTTTTCTGGGACAATCTAGGTCCAGTCGAAAATCAAGAAGATTTTCTATCGGTATTTTGAATCGATTTACAGTTCAGATTTTTTGATGCTAGGTCGGCAGCAGCGCCGAATGGTGGATCTGGCGGGAGAATTCAAATTATAATACCAAGGTTTCAGTATAAGCAGCGAGCTGACTAAGTTTTTCCGACAGTCTCAGGGATGTCTCGGATTATATAATTTATGATTTTGTTGGAATATCTTCAACTGAAATATTACCATAAAGTGTACTTTGTACACTTTGCGATTAAATACTTAAATAACGAGATTCTCTTGATATTAGTGAGGTAGAGTAGTTACACAGAGAGTTGGGGTTCTGTTTATGAATGTTTGAATGTATCAAAAAGAAATACATAAGGAAGGATACATGGATTTGTCTACAGGTACTTAGACCAGAGATTGATGCCCGTGTTGACATGAAGGGGGAAGATAGACCAGCCTATCTAGACTTATATATATTATTTATCATATATTATCTTCTTCTTGTAGGTTATGAAATTGATACCGACGATGATGTGTGGCGAAACTTGCCGAAACTGATCAAAATTGTTGAAATTGTTTGTGCACCGGACATTCACAAGTCGTACATATCCTACCTGGAAGATATCATCAACCAGTACCTTGGTTTGAGGAAAAGTTTCTTTCCTTCAGTCAGATTGCATCCAAGGCACCATTACCTGTTACACTATCCTGAAATCATGCTTGAGCTAGGTCCTCTAATATAATTGTTTACTTTACGATTTGAAAGCAAGCACACATACTCTTTTCGTAGACTTTTACTGCAAAAGATGGGCGAGAAATTCAAGATTTCGAAACTATGGTTACTTTGGCAACAAGAGATGAGTTGTTTATAGTAATTCCCAAGGGGAACGGTAATGGTACACCACAGATTCCTAAAAGAAGCGAAATATTAATTATTGACATAAAAGCAACGACCCTATTCTTCGATTATTTACGCTTAACTAACATGTATAACTAATTCTTTCAGGAAAAACAGCAAATAATAATTACTTTTCCAGTCCTTCTTCAATCATTTTGCCAATAAGTTGCTCCTCCATTCCCTGATCAATGTCACGTACGAATAATAATTATAAAGAAATAATAACATAACTACATCTGGCTGCCGAGTAACGAAAGGTTAATCATTTCTCTTTTATATACAGCTTAATGTAGTCCTTATCCTATCGCTTGCCAATCGTAGAAGATCTTGTTCACGCTTAAAGAAAGAGAACGAAGGTTTCTTTCTGCTGTGTCAAATCTTGAACCGAATTGAGCGGGCAAGATTTCAAATTAAGTCGCTAATCGTTAAGTAATAATCAGCTCTAGTCTTTGCCACAGGTTTAGTTTAGATTCGCAACGCACACAGAAAACACGCGCGAACAACTGTCACTTTCCAAATTTGCTTTCATGAGAAATGGAAAAAATTTCCATTTCCCATGAAAGGAAATTATAGCCTCACAAGAAAATTGCTCCTTTTCGTTTTGAGATTCGAAAAGGGGCAATTTTTTTGGACTAATCTCATAATTTTGTTTGTTCACAGACTGGATAGAACGCAAAAAAAACTAATGCTGCCGTTACGGTCCTGCCTCCCGTCGGTCAGAGATTTGAATTTATTTTACGTCCAGATCGTAAAATCTAATACCCTGGTTAGGTCCGGCGGCTCACTCCCGTTACCAGAACGAAAAAATATATTTCGTTGACCGGGATAGGACGTGGTTGCGACTTACGGACTAAACTTTCCCAAGAGCCACTACTTCGATTTTAGACCCCGAACTTCGGACGGACAGAAGTCTGAGTAGTTCTGGTTCGTGCCAGGTTGCTCAGGTGACTGCCTTCATTCTGATTTGAGGCGCTTATTATTGTTTAACAATTAGCTCCCGTCTCTGTCTTCGCTGCACGTACCCGAAACACATGCGAACACCGGTACTTCTCGAATTCGTTTTTATGAGAAGTAGAAAATATATCTATTTTCCATGAAAGAGAATTGTAGTCTTACGAGAAAATTGCTCTTTTTCGTTTTGAGATTTGAGAAGGGGCAATTTCTTCTGGACTTATCTCAAATTTTTTTTTCCACAAGCCAGCTAGGACGCAAAAAAACACTTTATGCTCCCGTTACGGTCCTGCCTCCCGTCGGTCAGAGATTTGAATTCATTTTACGTTCGGATCGTAAAATCTAGTACCCCTGGTCAAGTCAATCGATTCGATTCGATATGAACGGTCGAGACCCAGTGGTTTGTCGTTGAGAGTAGCACGGCCGCGCGCAATGAGGAGACAGCGCTATGTGAGACATTGGCCAGAGATACTCGTAGATCGAGTGCGGTGGCCGTGTCTGTGCGTGTATGCTCGCTAGCGCAGCGTGTATAGATGCACTCTCGTTCGGCTTAATTATACATGGCTTTCTTATTTTATTTACATTTTCGATGATTTAAGCTTAGTGTAATCTTTATGACAATTTTGTAACTTAAACCTAGGCATACATCTATCCATTACACCTTCACACGCACGCATTTGTTCAATCCACCTTCACATAAATCAGTGGATTGTGTATCCCTATCAACCTCCCTTTCAATTACCTGAAAAAATGGAAAGAGGAAAATTATCCGAAAATTAATTTGGGACATTATTGCTTCATTTTGTTCTCCTTGATTATAGCCTTCTTCATTTTTCAAGTCAGCTCGCAGGCCAGTTCCTCGAGGACTTGGAATGCGACGTAAGCATTCCGATAGTAATCTCTCGGGTTACGAACGAACAAAGCGAGCTTATGTTGTCAGCACAAGGTCTGAATTTAATGTAAGTATTAAATAATAATTGAAATAATATTAAAATAATATTTCAAGCTGATTCGATTCGAAAAACCTGAAAATTTATTTTAGGGTGGGTTTGCTCGTAACAATCAAGACTTATTTCATTTGAAGATGAACCGTTCGGGTCACTTGTAATGTGTGCAAACATTATTCCTGAAGGATTAAAAATTTTCCTTTAAATCCTATGATGGCAGTCCGAAACATAATTCACAGCGCAGCAGATTATATGAACAAACCTTTGAGATGTACAAGGTATCGCGATACCATGAAAATGGCCAGTGCAATTGTTAGAAGATTACCAAGAGCTTTCAAAAAGTTCACATGGAAGGGCTGAGAGTCATACTCAGACGGAGTAAATGCATAAAGAACATCTTCTTATGAACGACTCAAGTATATATACGAAGACTCTACCTAGATTTATAGCTTGTACATGGTATATTTTGCTTCTTATTCAAATTTCGAGAACAAACTTTAAATTTTCTAAAATTGCAAAATGATTAACTTTAAAATTAATCACCAAACATAATATAATTTTTTCCAGGTATCTAAATGAGCTGACCACAACACCAAAGAATGGAGAGCGTAGAAGATTGGAAGATGACGCAGAAACTGAGGAAGCTAGAGGATCCAAAGTAGGACTCTACTTGGAAAGAACGTTCAAGGAATTTGGAATCTGAACCTTAGAATGAAAGCAGCAAGCATAGTTCCTCACTTCGGGAGCTATTTTTATCAATATCGCAAAAATTCAAATGCTCCTCAGGCAGTACGAAACATGAGTAAACGTTCAACTACAGCCGAAGAGAATATAAGTCTTTAGGGTGTGCAAGACTTTTAACTTAGTAAATTTCGCTCCTAACTGCTTGTTAATTCAAGGAACCTGAACTCTTCTCCTTTATGGTGAGTATCAAAATGAATGAGCATTTATATATCGGCCAATAACAAGCTCATTTCTTTAACTTTAATCGCGAAACTCATTACATTAACTTAAAATCCCGTGAATTTAATGAACGAATCAATACTACTTTTCCACACATATGATCGTAATATCATAATAATATGTAACTTTTGTGTTTGTTTAGGATCCTGCTGCAACAAATCAGGAAATAAAGCAAGCTGCCGACTTTTTGCGGCCGACATTGATTGTGGAAGGTACAGTAATACTTAATTAACTATTACAAATTAAATTTTTTTCTAGAATTCACTAAATAATTAATATTTACAATAAGTTATGTTCCATTTTCTGTTTTAGGAATGTCTCCGCACGACAAATCTTGCTGCTGTGCTATCGTGATTAAGGAGGGAGTAGTTTTACGTTCAAACTGCGCGATCCGCGGTCTCCTGTTTTTAATTCTGACCTATTACGTGTACGGATACAATTACTCGACGGAAAAATCTTCTTCACTAGAATTCACTCAACGGTAAATTGAGTATTCTTTTCAACTTCACCTCCTTAACTGTATTACTCTACAAATTAGAATGAGTCAAACTTCACTAACTCAGATATAGAGTATAGAGCTAAGTTATTTACTTAAGAATTTAAGCTTCCTTTCAATCAAATAAATGAATATATTAAGATTAAACTAACTTTCAGTGAAATATGGCTAATCCTCAGTAAAATCGAAGTGTTTCATTTAGTAGCTTTATTTCTTTTTATCTCCTTTATTACCAAATGCGTTGATAAAATGTCATGGGAATTACTCATATTAATTAAATTAATTAAGTTTATACCAAATTACTTAGATTACGATGTGGCCCTATTTCAATTAGTTATATTTCATGAATTCTATTTAGAAAGTAATCTTAGTTATTTTATAGCCAAATCAAAGTTTATTTTTTCATTGCTTACAGTATAATTTTGTACATAAATACAGATAAAGGGCACAGGAGGAATATGAACGGCTCGAAGACTGACAAAGATGTGAAAGCAGGGACATTAATAGATAATATTAAAAGTTTCATTGCATAAGTATTTGATAATGAATAAATTTCATAAATATGGAGAAAATTTATCAGTTTAAATTAGGAATATACCCTACCACACCATACTATCCTAATTTTCAATATGTTTGCACAAAATTTAGTGTATTTTTCCTACTACGCCTTGGGAAAAATTCCTTAAATTTGTAATAAAACTCCACAAAATTCAGTAAATTTGTCCTACTACGCAGTACAGAAAGTTTTCTAAGTCTTTAGTAAGATTCCACAAAAATGAAGAGGATTTCCCGAAAACGCTTCAGAAAAAATTCCTTAAATTTTCAGTAAAATTCCATAAAATTCAATGCGTTTTTCTGATTACGAGTTAGGGAAAATTCTCTGAACTTTTAAAAGATTATACAAAAATTAAGGGAATTTCCCCAACTCTGTTTCGGGGATAATTCAAAAATTTCTTTTGTAATATTTCATAATATTATTTTGAGGAATTCACCCCAAGGCGGAATGAATTCCCGAATCTTGGTGTATATCCCTTCCGCACGATTTTGGGGAAATTTCCCTCAAAATTTTTCTAGAGTGTACCTCTGGAGACCAAAATCAGGGGAAAAGGAACCGTTCGAGATCACTTTGCGGACAGACTCTCCTCGAAGATTTTCCACTTGGATGAAAATGCCTGTAAGGGTCGAGATTCTGATCCCCATATTTATGCGGTGAAATGATCCACATTTTTTTTACATTTTCATCATTAGGCCAGGAAAATGTAACCATGGCTTTTAATAAAGAGGCCATGATTATCAGTAGTTTCTTAATCTGAAAAGAAGATCGCGAAATTGCTGATGTATTATTGACTCTCCCGTAATGTGCACTACTTCTTGTCATCGATAACTTATACTCATAGAAAGACATTCATGAAATCAATGTCAATCTGTTGCACATTTTGTAATCGAGCTGCCTTATATAAGAAATTTCATAACCCCTTTGAGAGGAGTTAAGACATTGGGAATGGTTGAATTTTCATTGTATTAAGCAATTGCCAGCTTGCACTTGGGTTTTTGGTGTTTACACATTTCAATTATGTATTGAAAATTGTTCAATCTTGAAGACTGAAAATATTCAGATCACTGGAAACCTACGTTGCAGTTGAGCAATGTATCTCGATTAATCATTTTATATTGCACAGTCTTCTGAAGCAATTGTGCAGAAAATGTGATTGCCTTGCTGAAGCATTCCAAGTTATTGTGAATCTTGATTGTTTTACACTGAGAATGTATGGCAAGCTCAAGATATTTTATCCAGCAGCAGCATTTTCCTAGGATGTTTTCAGATTCATTTCTGAGTATCGATAATAATTATAAGTCAATCTTCTACGTTATTCATTCGCGGCGTTTCTAATTTTGGAATGATTTGAGTTTCTGAAATTAATCCTTAAATGCAACAAATGTAATTCGCGGTTATATTTCGAAACTTCTATATAGATGAGACTTAGTTGAAACGCTAGATGATTTTGATTTGAGAGCTACTCTCAATTTGAGAGGCAAGTTTCTATTTATCAATCTAATTTTAATTCAATTTCAACAATTACGAATAATATCCAAGGATGAAAGAAGTAAAACACACTTTGGATATTATTCTACCGACAGGACTTTCGTTCCCATACTGGAAGTATTTAATTTCCTGCTTTATTAGTTTTGTTTTGAGACATAAGTAAAATCGAACTGACATCTTCTTTTACTCTTTCGTATTTCTTTCATATTTTGGGTCAGGACCGTAATTTAAAAAAAAGGAAAGTATAGGAAACAAATTTACGCATCGAATTCAAAATGACGTCTTCTTTTTAGTATTATTTTTGATTATGATGTCAGACCGAAACCGAAAATTAAAAACGCTGAAGAAACTGATCACGAATTATGAATAATAATAATAGTAATAAATAAATATTCCAATGAAAGCGGTAGGGGTATCGAAAATAATAAAAAAATTATGTTATTAATTATTTAATATTCAATAATAATTATATCAATTAAAAGCTATTGAATAGGTTAAGAACGGTAGATTTCTAAAGTGTAATGGTCAGGATTTTATTTTTATTTGATTAACAGTAGATGTTTAATTAAATGAATAAAATCTCAAAGCCTTGCAAAAATTTGATAATGGGACAAAATCGTGCCTTATTAATTCATGTTTTTTCTAATTCTCGTTTATGTTTGAGTTGATTACGTTGAATGTTGGAATAATTTATGCCACTAGTTAGTATATCATTACTGTTTACTTAATAACTTTTTGAATAAAAGAGTGCAGAGTAATTGTGTTGGTGCATGGTAATTTGATACAGTACTTCACCTTTGCTGTCTCTACACTGGTCTGGCAATTCAAACTCTTACTCCTACCCTTGTTTCCAAGGGCAGACACTAAAGTTACACTTTGCTTCTTATTTCCTCTTTTGAAATTCAACTGGGATTCGGGAAAGTGAACGAAAACTTTAAAATAACTTAAGAACCCGAATGACCCGCAGTCTAGATCCTCCAATTATTTGATCGAGGAAATCACCTTTGGTTTTGTTAGAGGTTTCAATTTTGAATCATATCCACGAGACGGAAACAAAAGGGTGGAAAACAACTGAAGTCGGAAAAAACCTGTACTGACTTTAATTAATATTTAGTCCGCATTCTAACGGCCTCGTTTGAGTTAACGACCTTTTTCTTCTCACCCTCGGCCGGAACGCAAACAAAAAAAGAAACCATAATGGCCAAGACCTTGAGACGGGTTTAATTGTCTCACCGTCAACGCGAAAAAAAGCAAATGACAATTTCTAATGGTTCGAATGATCGGCGTTTCCTCGCGAATTATTCAAATTCTAGATAAGGGACACACGGCTTTCGGCCACAGAACACCTGTGTACGTGCAGTCGGTCCGCATTTGCAAAATTGCAATTCCCCCAATTTGATGGTAATCCTTCGCGGCACTACTACGATGAATTCATGACCTATCACTTATGCGATTTTAATTCCTTTGCGGTGGTCGTTGAACCTCATAAAATGCAAGATGGTAAATATGTTGAGATTGCAGAATTAAGAGATTGAAATGTATCTCCAATTGTGGATTTATTTGAAAATCAATTCTTAGATGTAATAATCTCAATATTATAGGTTTTTATCATTTTATTAATTGATTCAAATGTGCAATTCATTTTACAGGATTTTGAAAATAAATTGTCACACCAATTAATTATGATTCCCTTTAACATTACCATTTCCAATTTTTAAAGGAAGGATATCACAAGTGGCATCAATTTGAGGCAGGCTTCTTGAATCTAAATATTTTCTGGAGGATTCCAAGAATAGTTTGTTAAGTTTTCTAAATTTATTTTTAAGGATGTTTTCAATTTCGGTTCTATTTCCCTTCTTTTAGTTTCATTTTTAAATTTTTTCAAAGTAATTATTTGGTTGTATAAACCTAATCATAGTTTTAATTGCCTTTTCCTTGCAGACAATTTGAGTTGTGTTTTGTGAACGTGTGAACGCCACAACATTTTATGTAGCGTCTTATGTATATGTGTGTGTTGTGTTGCACTCATCCCGACGCCTCATACAAACTAGCGTCTGGGAATAGAGTGTATGTAAGGTGCTTTATACTATTTCATTCTAAATCCCTTATAGAAAAGGAGATACAACTCGTTAGGTGCAGAATCAGTCATTTTACTTGTTAGCTAATTCGCTTCTAAACTGAATGATTATCTGATGCCTTTCTTCTTTCGGCCGTCAAACGCGGCACTACTTCCAATAAGTAAATGACCTATCATTTGCAATTTTCACTCATTTTATTAGAGTTATTGAATTTGACTTTTGCATCATATTTTCCGTTAGCATGTTTGATTGATTTTCTCTGCACTGGTGTGCTGCTGCTCTTCTATGACGTACTGCTCCTCTTCGTTGGTGTTGGTGCTCTCGGTGTGCTTGAAATTTCTTGTGTTTTCTGGTTCCTTATTAGAGAGGTGCACATTTTTTAAAGAGTTGTAAATGACTAGATTTTTCTTTTTCCTTGCCTCCAGGATACAGTCTTGGCTGGGATTTTGTAATTCTCTAAACTTGGATCCATTATAGACTTTACGTATTTCTGTTATGGGTGTGTTACGTACGACGCTTTATTTAATTGAATTCATAATCAAAAGCCATCCATAAAAATAGAGCCTTGTACGTAATCTGCAAAAAATTAATATCATAGGTAATATAAGGCATGTTACAAAGAATGAAGAAGCAAGAATTCGCTGACAAAACATTTTAATATGCACAATTTAATAACCAGATCGCCTCAATGCGCCGGTGATCCACATTACACAAATTTCTGAAAATAGATGAATGCATTCATATCAGATTTTATTGTAAAGCAAGGTTGAATTCGTCTGCCCAAAAATGCAACGTGAGATAATAATCGTGGATGCATGTCAAAGAAATTACTCAATTGAGTTCATAATAATATTAATTATTGCAACGATCAAAAGGAGACTGTAATAAGTGCGTGCAGCTGGAATCACCACATCATCCTATTAAAATGGGCAACATACAATAATTTTGTGCCAATTTCGTGCTAATTTATGCCGCAAAAAAAATGTGCCCTGTAATTTTTTTCAAAAACGTATAGTAATGCCAGCTTCACGTGAAACTGGCACTACCCTACCAAAAACATAAAATATTAATGACATCAAAATTTTCTTTAACGTAGTAATTTTGTGCTAATGAAGTGATCGTTCATGTATTACGCCACACATTTTTCGTTTGCTCAAATGATGACAAGAATAAAATTGCCGCGAAATTAGGAAGGACACAACTATATAAACAAAAGAAAAACGTGTTATGTAATATATGAACGACCCCTTAAGTGCTTTCGATTAGAACCATGCACAAAATTGCAACATTTTTTTAACATTATAAAAACGTGTAGTAGTTTCAAATCTGATGCATTTTATGCGGCTGTTTTTCTTGTTATACGATAAAAATGATTAAAATATTTGAAACAAATTTCACTCTTAAATTGGCATCACTAACAACTCTATTCAATACAAAATTTTAATGCACTGCATGGAAATTTGATTTTTATTTATTGTTCAATTTGATTTGAAGAACTGATTCGGAATAATTTCCTGAACCTTTATTCCATCTTTTTTCCCAAATATGTACATTTTTTGTTATCTCTATCCACAGTTTGAAAAATCTGACACTGTCATGTGCAGAATTTCCAATGATATAATAAATTACCACCTTGATCAAAAAGTTGTAGGACTCGTCACCGCGTGGCGCTCTCGTTCGGCCGATTTCAATCTATCTGTCTTTCATCTATCTTTGTGTGTGGTTTCGATTTTTCAAAAAAAAAAAAAATGTCATCGACTTTGCATGAACGAGATTGCATTAAATTTTGTGTCAAAAATGGATTCAACGGTGCGCAGACTTTGGAAATGTTGGAAAAGTATTTTGGCAACGATACTCTAACGAGATCGAACGTTTTCCGCTGGCACGAACGCTTCAGAAGTGGTCGTGAGTCGGTCGAGGA
>JAUMHM010000016.1:4780577-4794063 GCA_032362435.1 Melikaiella ostensackeni
TATCGATTATGATGAATAAACTTGTATTTTTGATTTTAAAAATGAAGTCCTAAAACTTTTTGATCAAGGTGGTATTCATGTCGATCGATTTTTAGGCTGCTGTTTATGTATTCACGGCATTTAGTCAATGTATCCATGAAAATATATAAGAAAAAGTATACCCCTTACCAATGACCCATGAAGAAGTTAACAACACTGTGCAAATAATGAAGAGCAGAAATTTATTGGAAGAGGAAGAAGCATCACTCACAAAATGTACAATATCAATTTTATTTGTTCATATAAAGTTATGTTAAAATATAATTAAAGCCTCATAAAAATTATATTACAGATTACTGGGCAGTTTTCCAAACACATATGTGTTTACAAAATCATTCGCTGAAGGAATGTTAAATAAAAATGCAAAGGACTTGCCATTTTGTATATTTAGATTACCTATCGGTAATGTAATTTACAAATTATTGGCTTTTAATTCCTATTAATTTTGCGAAAAGGGATAAAAGTTCATTTTTGAACGCAAATGTATGATTTCCGCCCTTTCCAATGCCTATGAAGCGGGGCTAAAGTGCTACTTTTCAGTCTCTAGAGAGTCTAGAGAGTTAAAAGTGACCTCAGAGGTGAATAATAAAAATTCACCGATAAATTACCACAAGATACCATCATTTACCATAAATTATCAAAAATTACCGAAAATTTTTGGTTACTTTGAATTTCAGTAAATTTCTCAAATTTTCGAAAAAATTCCAAATTTCAGATATTTACAAAACTTTAATAATTTCAAAAATTTACGAAATTTCAAAATTGTTCAAAATGTCCAAACTTTCCAAAAATTTTTAAGGATTTTCAAAATTTTTAAATAATTATATATTTTTGATGTATCATAAATTTATCACAAATTTCCAAAATTTGAAAAAAATTTCTAAATTCATATTGAAATGAAGATAAAGTTTCGAAAATTCCTCCATTCGAGCAGAAATCGTGCCTGTGTTCTAATCGTGTCAAATTTTCAAAGATTTCAAAATTTTTCAAGGACTTAAAAAATTTCCTGAATCCATTTTACAATAAGAATAAAATTTCCGAGATTCCTACATATGAACAGAAAACATGCCTGCGTTTCAATCGTGTTTGAAATCGTACATTTGTTATAAAAAATATCGTATACATTGTATTTTTCAGTTCTCCTCTCCAGTTCGCGCTTACGCACTCATCGAGAAACTCCCTCTTCTCCCCCTTGGTGCACAATATTCTATTTTGAGAGATTTAAAATTAAAAAACTGTCATCTTCACAGCCTTAGCAAATTATAAAGAACCCGTGCCTGGATGGATTGACACTCTTCAGGGATTTAATCAAGTAATAATGAGGATGGAAGTTGGTGCAATACATGTGATAAATATTGACGTAAAGACTAATTTGCACTTGGTACCAGTGGATTTTGTCTGCAATGCTTTACTTGCATCTACATGGGAGACTGGAACTACCGAAAATGGGTAAACATACTTACTTTCATTCTCGAAATCAGTAAACACTTTTTCTATTCTTTATTTACCAACTTAATACTTTATATTTATTTTCTTACAGACCGCCTAAAAAGATCCCAGTGTACAATTAATTTTCCTGGTAAAAAAAGTCCATTAACATGGAATGATTTGTATGAAATGATGTTAAAAAAGCGACGCACTCACGCGACAAATGCGGCCATATATTTCCCTTGTGGTTTTCCTGTTGAAACTCTCAAACAATTTTCTATTTACAATTCCTTCATTCACCTAATTCCAGCATTGTTGATTGATATGGTCTTAAGGATTATGGGAAGAAAACCCATGTAAGTTTTTATTGAAATCTGATAAGAAACCAATTCTGTGGTATGATTACAATTTGATAGTTGAATTTCGATACAAGATTTATGAATTGATTTTTACTTAGACTCCATAAAATGTACAAAAAAGGAATTAAATTATTAGATACTACAGCATTTTTTCGACTGTGTCACTGGTCCTTCGAAAATAATAATGTGAAATCAATGTGGAATAAGCTTTCCGTTGCTGTCAAAGAATTGTTGCCTTTTGATATGACAACAATTGATTGGCAAGAAGTATTTACAGCATACTGGCATGGGATTCTTAAATATATAATAAAGAAGGATTTGAGTCCGAAAGCTCGAAAACGAGCCATGCGTCGATTCGATATGTAAGATGGATTTTATATCAAATTATTATATAATATGTTAATTTCACTTTATATCAGTTTTTAAAAAAAACGTAATTATTGCAAATAATGCATATTCTGTTACAGGCTGTATAAAATTCATCTAGCTCTTCAGGCTTTTCTTACAACATTCATAATTATTATTCATATTATTATTCATTATTATTATATATGAAAATAATAGTCGCTTTTTCCAGGGATCGGATTGTAGAATATTACAATGAAAATAAACTACAATTTTACGATATATCGCACTGCTTAATGATTCAATAAGGTCACGTTCCTCGAACGTCATGTAAATTGGGGTCGCTTGAAACTCATTTGAATTTCAGCTACACGAAAAATACTATCATTCACTGGTTACATGAGACTTCTAGTTTTAAAGCCAATTGTAATTATTCAGTTGAAAAAATTAATTATGCGCGAGACAACAATCACTCACGCTTAAAAATCTCTTAATCATTGAAGGCAATTTAACATTTCAAATGCCTATTGTGTGGATTCATCGAATTTATACATTGTATTACTGAAATTTGACACAAACAACATTATTCTTTTTTTTCAATATTGAGTTTTTCAATAATAATAATTATTCATTAATATTAATATCGAATTAACTTTAAAATTAAGACTAATTAGCTTTTAATTTGCTCTGAATGAATTTGACTTCGAATTCATCGGTTTCAGAATTTGATTTAATCCAATTAATTCGCCTTAATTGACTATTACATTCATTTTGAATCTTTATATGTTCAGATTTAAATTTAAGCTTTAACGATTTTCATATTAAATAGTGAAAACTGTCCAATTGGAAATTGAGAAGGATCATAAAAGGGACAAATTCAGATTCAAATCACATATTAAAAGCATTCGTGATTACAAAACATTATTGTAATATTAAAACATTCACATTGACCAATTTTAAGCTTGATGAAGCGTTTAAAATTGTTACTTTTCAATTTGAAGCGATCAAAATATGATAACTTTAAATTTAAATTATCAGAGTCCGATAACTTAAAATGGAAAACTCTTATAAAGAACCAATTATTTGGAATTGAAAAAGTTCCATTTTCTCATTCGTACATTCATAATTGTGAAATATATAATTGCATACCTTAATTAAAAATAAATAATTTTTGTTTGAAAATATGTGAATGTAGATTAAAAACATTTGTACATTCATAATTAGACAATTTAAAACATACCTTATATAAAGTTTAATATTTTCATTTGAAAAATAGTGAATATAGATTTTTCAAGAACGAATAGTTTTTAGATTAGGATTTTAAAACCTTCAACATTTAATATTAGGCCGACTCTATTAATCACGAAAAATCGGGATTAATAGCCGATTCAACAATTCTGAACTAATTGCCTGTATTGATCGAAAATCTAAAAAATTAAAATCAACATATGAAGCTTGAGTAGAGGTTATGTTATTGTGTTTACAAAATTTCACTATAAAAATTAAACTTCTTACCGGCATAACGTTTCCATCAGGATCTAAAACCTGTTTCTCCTAAACAATATTGGTCTCTAAATAATGTTTTTCGCAAATGACTTGCTCAGCTTTGCACAAAAATTCACTTTCGTGCCGTAGAATTGCACGTTGCCACTGCTCGACACAATTTTGCGGTACCGAAAAGAAATGGAAGTTCTCTTTGTTTGATTTCTTTGATTTATACCCATCAGTAAAGTTGAGTATTATTTAGTAACTGCCGCCAATTTCTATTTACAATTTATTTGAAAAACTTTTAAAAATAAAAAAATATTATACACTACGAATACATTTCCATGGGAATGCCTTTTAAACTAATGTAAGACAATCAAGTGACGATCGACGCGCCGCTAGTTCGCCGCTCCGCCGCTGTGGACGAACCATGCACTGTAAAAAATTCTTCTGAATTTCACATTGCTGGGCGATGGATATAAAGGGACCCTCGATGGACGAAGCAAAATTACGTGTTAAATGAATGTTCAGAGCCATTTTTACCGCAGGAGCAATAGGGGCGACTGCCCGGGGCGGCAAAGTTTTAAAGCATTTTTTCAAAAAGTGCTGATTGTGTAGAGGCAGCAATATCCGTCAAAAAAGAACATTTTTTTATTAATTCTTACTAAGTCAAAAACGTTCTCACAGTTTTGTATTCCTTTCGAAAAAAAGTGGTAAATTTAGCATATAATCGCTAATTCAATATTTACTGCGCTCCTCTACGGAATCGATACTTGATTAACCGAGAGAAATCCCCAATCGATATAATTATAAGAAACTGTAAGAAACACTAAGTACACAGACTTTGGCAGGAAATTTTCCGCGTAAACATTTATAAAAAATGATGTGTACTATGTATAAACAGGAAAACTATCAGAAAAAAAGGACTACTGTTCTTTGCTGCGGTAAGATACTGTGGTAGGCATTGAGTTACTGCTTATTTTCGAAAAATGTTTTAAATGACATTTTCATTCGTGCAGGTTATGTTTGCAATTTGACCATCAACAACTGGATAATAATGTAATTTTTTTCCGGATACATTAAATTCAAAAAGCCTTTGTTTGTCGTTAATTTTTCATAAATATTTAGACATACTGTCAAAAAATATGTGAGTTGCTTATCATATTCTATACAAATTCATCAGTGTTTCTGTGAATATTTACGAGTTTTTTCTTACTTATAGGCATAAAAAATGAGTGATATAATGTACATTTGTTTTACTAAGAATTCTATCTTCAGCATGTAATCATAGAAATAGGCTATAATCAAAATTACAGAATAAATAATAAGATTGATCAAGTTTTCGAATGCAAATGAGTATTTTTACTTCGTTGAACCGATTTAATCATTCCTATTGTTTTGCTGTTTGAAGACTCAATTATCTATACATACAAAGTTATTCCCAAAAAGGCGCCACAAAAATTTGGTCCAGGGCGTCAAATTAGGTAAAAATGGCCCTGCTGTCGCCCAAATGTCACAACTGTCATAGACCAATGTTACCTTTTTGTTATGAAATAACTACAGAACGATTTAATACAAGCTTTTGTTATCCTTATTAAAAAGTGAAGAAATTCATATATTTTAAAATCTTCGTAATGGTAATAGTAAGGATTGTGCCATTGAGCATTATGCTCACAAAACGCCTGTAACCCCTACTGCACAGTGGGGCAAGTTGTCAAGAACAGCGTCAAGTAACAATTCATATTAATAGTAAAGCTTGGTATACTGAAGTTTTAGGTATCGCTGAATATAAATCTGCTGCCGCAATTTTGAAATTCGAAATGGCGGCGGCAGTATAAGCGACCAAAGTTAGGTAATTTCGTTTTTTTGCGAAAAAAAATTAAACCTTATAGCTGCACAGCTTTATGTGAATCAAACTTTGAGAGGTGCAAAACATTGTATTTTATGTTCATGATATCACTCATTATGAATCTTACGTCATATTTTCAAAATTCAAAATGGCCGATCCAATATGTCCGCGTAAAGTTTAAAAAAGTGTATAAATCTCTGTAAAAATGAGTGATGCTTATGAAAGTTTGTATAAGTAGATTTTTTGGGTCACTGATTATGAATCGTAAGTCAGATTTTCAAAATTGAAAATGGCTAATCCAATATGGCTGACGAAATACTTTAAAAATTTGTAAATATTTATAAAAATCAGTACTTTGGGATTGTATGGGTCTCTGATTACGATTCATAAATCAGATTTACAAAATTAAAAATGGCCAATCCAATATTTGCGGACGCAAATCTTGAAAAATTTATAAATGTTTGTAAGAATCAGTACCTCGAGATTTTTTGGGTCGCTGATCACGAATCTTCAATCAGATTTTCAGAATTCAAAATATTCGATCCAATATGGTGGACGAAAGCTTGATAAGTTGATAAATGTTTGTAACAATCAGTACCTGGGGATTTTTCGGGTCGCTGATTAGGAATCTTAAATCAGATTTTCGTTATATAGAATGACCGATGCAAAATTGTGGACTAAATATTTTAAAAGCTTATAAATTTTTGTCAAAATCAGTACCCTGAGATTTTTTGTGTCGCTGTTTATGAATCTTATGTCAGATTTTCAAAAGTCAAAACTTTAAAATTGGATAGGATAATTGTAATTAAATACCTATAAAATGGAGAAACGGAAAAGTTGTCAAATCCTTCAAAGAATTAACGTCTGGGCTTGTAATAGTTACATAAATAAAGACCAAAGTCAACGACAACTTCCAGACTATAGTGAAGTTGTCAAGTTAAAGCCACATAGTCTGGAAGTTGTCGTTGGCTTTGGTCTTTATTTATGTAATAAATACCTGATTTTGAAGTAATAGAGAATTAGTTTCCATGAAAATGCATACAATTTTCATTTGAAAACTATAATCTAATTTCGTTCACAACGGCATGCATTTTCTACTCACTTATTATAAATAGTAAGATACGAAGACATTTTAATGAAAGTTGTGAATGAAAAAGAAAATGATGAAAAAGAACTAATTTTGAAGCCTCCTCACCGTGTCAAGGCACCAGTCTCATGAAAAGAGGTTTTTTCACCCATCTGAAATATTTGTTTTCCTTTTGCATTCTTAAAACTTTTTCTAACTGAAGAAGAATCTTTTTTGTTTACTTTTGTCTATTAATCCTCATCTTCACTTTCTGTTTCTACTTCATAACTGCTTTAATTATCTTTTAATATGCTTTTAGCACTGTCACTTAATTCTTTAATTTTCTTCTCTTTTCGGACACGTGATGCACTTATAACTATATCTGAAGAAATAAGCATGGAACGGATAGTATCTTCATTAGATTTTTATCCAGAAAACACTCTACTGAAATGTGCTCGTGCTCCTTTAAAAACCTTTTTGGCTTCTTGAGCCTCTTCTGACATTCAACCAATAGGCCAACCCAAAACCCTAATTTTTTGACTATCAGAATTGTATGGAGTGAAGGGGGCGTCTTATACCATCCATATAATTGATTATACACCTTAGCTGTACCAAGTGCAAATTTGTCAAATTTATCACAATCCTCAAGCTTTTCGTCCGCCATATTGGGGGCTATTCAAAAACTACGTCACACTGCTGAAGGGGGGGGGGCAGCAGATTTCGTGATGATTTGTGACGTTGGAGGTAGAGGGGTTGATGCAGAATGTGACATCACACTTGAGAAATATAAATGTGTATAACAAGTTTTTGAAATGCTTGAAAAAATAAAACTTAGCAATTTTATTTTACATGTAAAATATCTGAATATTATTTTTGCACGTTTTGTGTTTCATTTTGGGCGTTTATCAATTGAAATCGAAAAAAAAATTTTTGAATTGAAGGGGGAGAGGTGTTTGTATTTCTTACGTCACCCTGGGGGGAGGGGGGTCTAGCTTTGTGTGATGATCTGTGACGAAGAAGGGGAGGGGCGGAAAAAGTGTTCAAAATCGTCCGATTTGTGATCAGCAATATCATAAACATAAAGTACAGTGTTTTGCATCTTTCAAAATTTGATTCACATAAAGCTGTGCAGCTGTAAATTTCATTTTTTTCACAAAAACTGAAAATACAAAACTTTGGTCACTTATACTGCCACTGCCATTTTGAGCTTCAAAATTTCGGCAGCAGATTCGTATTCAGCGATACCTAAACCTTCGGTATACCAAGTTTTATTAATATTAATTGTAATTTGACGCGGTTAAAGATTTTTGACGTAGTTCTTGGTAAATTGCCCCACTGTGTGCTGAAAGTAAATAGACAGAGTTTCTAGACACTTAAATAATTTTTAATCTTCAAGATGAAAATGGAAAGAAGAAATGTATCCATCTTCACCCTCCGTCTATCCAATCATTCCTTGTTTATATCTTCTTCAATCGGTAATCACCCCTATTCTTTTGAATCCCAGTACTTCTATCCAAGTTTATCCCCGCTTATCTTTCTAATCTTTTTCATTCCTAATTTTCCTATTCATGTGAATCCCTTTTCTTATTCTTGTGAATCCCAGTTTTTCTATCAAAGTCTATCTCCCGCCTATCCATGTGTATCCTTTTTTATCTTTTTTTCAATCTGCAATTACTCCTACCCGTTTCCTATCTTTATATCCACGTAAGTTCTATTCTATCTATTCTGCAGTATGAATCGATCACCCTGGTCTTTTTGTATACTGTGATCAAAAATAATAAAAATAAATATGTATTACCAAGAATATTGAAAAAAATTGATATAAATACGTGAAGGATAGATTTTAATAAAATGAAGTAGATAGACGGAGGATAGATTTGGAAAAAGAGACTGGTAATCAAAAGCATTGGTATGATTGTAGCTAACTGGAAAGATAAGAAAGATTGACGTAGATACGCAAAAGATATAAAGAGATTAACGTGGATAGACTATAGATACAATTGTATAATATGCCCGGTATTCCAAAGGATAGGCATACTTGTAGATAGGTGAAGAGATAAAAAATTATTGAATCGGATAGGTGGTGGATAGAAAAGTATTGACGTGGATAAGTTCCGCTCATTCACGTCTATCCATCTCTATCTATCTCCTCAGCATTAGTTCTGAAGTAAGTCCCGAGCCGCGCTAGGTGCAATCCTTTATCATGAGAGAAATTAATTGCCAAAAATAGAAGCTAGCCACTTATCAAAAACAAAATTTTTAAAATACAAAGTGCTATGTGATTTCACGGATAAATATGGATGGAAAAAAATGATACAAAGGGATTATCATTTATAAATACTAATCAATTCATGGACAGAAAAAGATACAGTGGTGGGCACAAGAGATGGAATCAAGGTTGAAAAAAAACAGGTCGCAATAAACACAGTGGATACACGCAACGATAGAAAAAGATAGCATTTAAAGGATAGAAAATCTCTATCTTTTTCTATATTTTCACTTCCAGCAGCGGTACTCCTAAAGCTTGATCAAAATGGGACGATTGGTTAGTTTCGAATATTTAAAATTGTGTTTGTTTGCAGGATCATTCACATCCTTGAACAGCAACCTGAATCCTTTCGGAGCGACCACAACAACAGGAGGACCACCTGATGCCTGGACATACACCCCAACAGCTTATGATCTCGCTCCACATCTAAACCTTTTAAGCCCTTCAAGTTCGCCCTACTCTACAACCTTTGGAGCACCCAGTAACAATGGTTCAGCATACTCCTACGCCACGATGTTGCCCCAACACGACCCTTCTCTCTTCTCTTCGCCTTCAGGCAACACAATGAGAGTTCACCAGGACTACATGAATGCTAACAGCAGCCCACCGCCTTCACTCAGTCGTGATTATCAGACCATTGTCACTCACTCTCCACCAACTCACCTTACTGGTTCCATGTCTGAAGACGAGCACCAGCAAAATAAACAGCTGGACTATGTGAGTGGGCTCAGTCCAGCAGAAAAATACCATCACGAGCAAGCTGAATACTCCCAGCAGCAGGACCAGAAACAAGATTATGGAATGCACTCTCCTCCAGGTCGGCAGGGCTTGAAGGACCAAGTGCTGATTAAAAGTGAGCCTGGTGGTCAGCAGAGTTACGTCCAGTTGCCTCCTTTTCTGAATTGACTCGAACCCTCGGGTTTCGATCAACAGTTTTTCGCTGAGGGTGGCAATCGTGTTTACTGTTGCTTCTGGTGATTCTAGATTACATCTTCTAAAAATCATGAGATTATTGATTAATGAACTTGCGGTGCTGTATGTCCTAAATCAGAGGACGGATTTTAGGTACTGATCAGGAACAGTTTCGAGTTTCTATGTATGTTATATTTGTGACAAAAACAGTCACGGTCCTGAAAATCTGAGATTTTATTATCATAATAATTTATAACAATGATAAATCCAATCGAAAACAAGTATAATACTCAAAGCGGGATTCGCACACCCCTATCAGCGTACACACGTCCATTAATGTTTGTTTTCATCACGCGTTGGACACAACCGTTGATTACACCTTGTGCTGTACTATTTCGTTTATGTTAACTTTATACTTACTTCAGGCAAAATTTTAAGAAGTATATTATTATTCTTCGGTTAGTTTTTCTCTTTCCTAGGTTATTATTTTTATTTTCATTAATTCTAATAGCGGTAGCGGATTTTCCAATCGGTAATTTTGATATAGAAATTGAAGAGGAATCAGCCGTGCTAGATTTAGGGACGAAAGAAAGTGAGGGAGAATTATAATTTTTAATTGTTAACGAATGGTAAAGTAATTAAAAATATAGAATATAATAAATATTCTTTATTGTATCTCAGTTCAGTTTGTACTGAACAGGCAACCAAGTGCCTTAACAAATTTTAATGCGCAATGTATTTTCAATTTTTTCTTGTTAAAAAGTACATACTGTAATCATACTGTAATCATTTTAGTCCTAAATGACAAGAAATTAATCGTCATTAAATAAACTCAGTGCCTTAAAGCATAAGACATATTTAAAACTGCGACTACGTGCTACATTTTAGATTACAAATACAATGTTAATTGTTATTAAATATTATATACATAAACGTGTGTACTCGTCACCTTAATTTTAAGTTTATTTCCACTTTTATTTATCATCAAATTGTAACTACAAAGTTTGTTCACAAAATTTCACAAGCTTTAATATAAAATACTATTTTTTGTATTTCTTTCAACTTGAACCTTTTTGAACTTCCTGCAAGCATTCATCTGCTTAAAATTCCGCACAATTTTCGGGAAATATTAAAATTAATATGTGTGATAATATTCGTGGATGGAAGGTAATGCAGGCTTTCTTTGGCTAATGTTCAGAGTACTTTTTGCTGTATACAAATATTAGCTTCTCTACCTGTATAGGTGAGAAGCTTATATTTTTGTACAGGAGGCTATAAACTCTGAAGAATCTATAGATTCTTCAGGGTTTAACCTCCGTATTTTTAACATATCACTCCACTTTAAAGTACATCAGATCAACAAAAGCCATTTTTGCGCCGCTTGCACGGAATGTTTGCTTTGCAAGACATATATTATAGCGAGCGAGAAGCCATGGGAAGCTAGAGCCGCCTACTATCAGTGAGAAAATTGTAGGCATCTGCCTTTGAAGCTTAACAACTCAGCCAAAAAAAATGCTAACGTAATAATTAAATACTCATTTGAAAGCTGAAAGTATTCTACGTGAATAAGCTCGAAGGCGTTAATGTAGAAAAATTTTTGTACTTCACAGACTGAAAAATGTAAAAAAAAAGTAAGTAATTTCGGGTACATTTAAGAAGAGTCAAGTTTAGAGCATTATTTCTTATACAAGAGGCAATGGGAAAAATTGGAAAAAATTCATGAATATGAGGAAAACATTTGTGAACCAATTTCAGTTGACAAATTTGAGAAATAATAAAAATTGTTGCTTAAAATTACAAAAATGTACAACTATACTATTTTCAGTTCTAATTAAGATATTGAAGCGATTGAAACTCCAAACTGTCACGAAAAGGCTCGGTAATTATTTACCATTTAAAAAAAATATGCGATTGCTTTTTTTCTTTCTAAAAATTGTGATATTTTAAAACAGTCTTTTGTATTGGAAAACAAGTGTTATAAACTAGCGAGGTGCCATTTTTTCTGAAGGATAGTTCTCGCTTTTCCACAGCATGTGCTTCTGAACTCTTGCCCAGGCACTTACTGTTCCTCGGGTTGAAGAAAGACGGGAGCTATCGAGGTAGCAAAAAAATGCACCCTCGCTGGTTTTCAACACTTCTTTTCCAATACAAAAAACTGTCTAAAATAACGCGATTTTCATGAAGAAAAAAAGGCAATCGCATATTTTTTGAAAATGGTAAATAATTATAGAGCCTTTGCGTGACAGTTTGGAGTTTGAATCGCTTCAATATCTTAATTAGAACTGAAGATAGTATAGTTGTGCATTTTTGTCATCTTAAGCAACAATTTTCATTATTTCTGAAATTTGTTAACTGCGATTTGTTCACAAATGTTTCCCTCATATTCATGAATTTTTTCAAATTTTTTCCATTGTCTCTTGTATGAGAAATAATGCTCTAAACATGATTCTTCTTAAATGTGCCCGAAAAGCCTCACTTTTTTTTACATTTTTCAGTCTGCAAAGCACAAAAATTTTTTTACATTAACGAAGCTTATTCACGTAGAACACTTTCAGCTTTCAAATGACTACTTACTTATTACGCTAGCATTTTTTTTGGCTGAGTTGTTAAGCTTCAAAGGTAGATGCCTACAATTTTCTCGCCGATAGTAATTCCATTTTCAGAAGTCATTTGTCATTCTGTAAGCTATGTGACAAACAAGTGACATCTGAAAATGGATTTAAACGGTTTTCGCTTCCTACATCTCAATTCTGAAACCGAGCGAAAAACGAGTTATAAGAAGACTTTTCCTAGCTGCGGCGCTTGCGCGCTTAGCGCAAAATCATTACGACTGAATCCTCAACTTGGAGACAACTTTTGGTATGGGCATGCGTTATAAAAAATTCTGTTTGGCAACATAGAAAGACCTCGAGCTCTTTCTCAGCTCAACTTTTGATAGATGCAATGTGACGTTTCTATCTACGCAAATGTAAAACTTATCAGATACTGGACAAATGTAATAGACGGCTTTGTGGAAGAATGGATATCTACTGAGGATTATCAATTGCTTTACAAAGCTGCGTAAATTAAATTTACCTTGAGTCGAATGAATTTTATGTTTGTGTGGATCGCAGTGGATCACATCACATCTATATCTGAAATTCAGGTACCAAAAAAAGAACGAAACCGAATCCATTTCAAATCAGACAGGCACCGCAACTTTAAGTCACAGAATCATTCGCCTCTTAAATATGCAAGATGATTTTGTTTCGAAAAATTGAATTTTCGCACTTTTCTTAAGATCAACGACATATTCGACAAAATACTAAGAAAGAAGTTTGCTCATTTTAAAAAGTTCTACAAAAAATACCTATTACCCCTTTACGCTATCTCGCATCGTTCGCGAAAAAAATAAAAAAATTCTCGTGGCCACAAAAATGAGTTAAAGTGCATACATCTCACAGAATATCTTCTTTATATAAGCATGAATTTTCAAAAAATTTTGTGTGCACTAAAAAAATGAGTTTTCCATAAAATTAACTTTCCATGTTTTCAAAATTCAGCCAGGAAGGCAAAGTCGAATTTGACAGAAGACCCCACTTTCTTTATTTTACAACATTTTTAAAAAATATAGGAAAAAAAGAAAAGGTGGAGATGCCCGTGAAAACAACATACTCGTAATGTGTGTGTGTGTGTGTGTGTGTGTGTGTGTGTGTGTGTGTGTGTGTGTGTGTGTGTGTGTGTGTGTGTGTGTG
>JAUMHM010000016.1:4794163-4817714 GCA_032362435.1 Melikaiella ostensackeni
CACGATGGTAAAACTCTTTCGTAATAGCAGCGCCATCGGGCGGTGAGGCTAAGTACTTGTTGAGTGACCCTCGTATCCTCAGGAAGGAAGCCATTCATTTCAGCCAGTTTTTGGTGCTTAGGAGGAACGTGGATGTTTATGTTCTTCCTTGTCCTTACATCTCTATCATCTCTCAGGGGCTGCCTGCTCTCCGCAATTGGTCCTAATGTCGCTTCCTGCTCTTCGCCTGCGGCTTGTTCATGCAGCGGTTGGGGAAGCGTGCTGCGTTTATATCCTCTTCCCAAGAGGTGCACAGCCTGATTTCGCAAAGATTGTTGCGAGACGTGCTGAAGCTCTGGGTGTTTCTCACACCACAGAGCGTGCATACGTGCCATGAAGCCTTTGGGAATAGGAATTTTGCTGGAATCGTAGCAGTCCAGCAGGTCATCCTTAAGTTGATCCGTTTACTTAATGTGAGCACCTCGCCGGTTCGTCGTCGTATTTTCATCCATATTACTTGCAGCACCCCGAACTCTAAGGTGATCGGCACCGTTTGCAGACCCATTGTCGGGTGTTCTGCGCGCTCGATCTTCTTGAACCGCATCTACAACATTTTGGTGGTTCCGGGTTATCATGTTGTTCCCACGAGCAGCTGAGGAAAGGGTTTGTTCATCCTTGTAGAGCCCCGCTCACGAGGATAAGGCTGCATACTCTGGGAGGTCGCCCGGTATCCCAGAGTCACCGTTAGAAACACTTTACCCAGGTGCCATTCAGCTTACAGCACGGTTGTTCACGCCTTAGCTTGGGGGTCTTTCCTTCGGGACCATCCTTGGACAGTTGTCCGCGACTGCTTATTAATTGTTGTGACCATATTCAGCAGAAACCCTTGGCACAGGGACTCTCTATCCGCAAACTATATATGTGAACTAGGTATGTCTTTGAGTAATCGTGGATCTGGCAGCAGGAAAGGATTATTCCACCACTAACGTTTTAAGAAAAACAACTCGTCATTTCTTAGACCAGAAAAGGTTAAAATACTATAAATTCCTTAATTGGACAGAACAACGATTTCTGAGAGCCATATATCAAGCGATACTTGGTAATTAAAACTAAGTAAATAACAATTGTTGAACCACCAGGGAAAGAAAGAGAGACGAAGAGACTAAATTAATGAAACAAAATCTTGATAGGTCTTGAGCAAAAGAAAAAAGATCTAATTATAAGGTAGTTAAATATTATCAGGAAAACTCGCCGACAAGATCGCTGTCATCAGCGGAGGACGAAGCTTTTTGAACTTTCTCCTCATCGCTCGTCGAGGATTGCTCAATTTCTGAGCTAACCTTTTGCCAATAGTCTTGTCAGGTAACTTACCACTTAATGATTGAACGTGTTCTTTACAAAATTTAGAATAGCCTTAAAACTCAAGTTCATTGCTCTCTAAACCGAAACCAGTGAGACTTCACTGATTTTTAGTGTAAATCCTTACTGATTGCAAACAGTGACCCAATTCTGGCTGATTCTAGTTCAGAAAGTGTGTGAATATCTCACACGAATTATAGGCCGTTCAAATGAAAATAAAATGTAATTGTTTTTGAACGTATGTTGAGCTGTCTCTGATCTGGTTATATAGATCGCGCGAAAAGAATTAGAATTTGAGAATATTCCTCATCTTTCGAAGATGAATCATTCGCACTAGCTCGTAATCACTGTTTCAAGCAAGACCAAACTTTCAAACACTTTTTCTCACTTTGCTATCACAATGATAATGAATGAACTGGATATTTTAATGCGTAACCCTGTATTGGGGAACCCAATTTGCCATGTTAAAATGAAAATAGGAGTTATCTAACAGAAGCATCGGAATTTTCGAGAATCAAACAAAATTATACGTAATTAATCATAATACCTGTTAATCAATCCTTAATCCACGTCTCTCCCCGCCAAAATTACCTGTGGTGCATCAACGAGGCACATCACAGATAATCAAAATTCGCAGATTGGCGAGCGACGCGGAGTAGTTTATCTGGTACGCATCGTAGCTGCCAGACCAGTTTTTAGAAATTGGGTCGAAGTGAGATTGAGTGCATAGTGAAAAAAAAAGACTAGAGTCGAAATATCAATTTTCGAAGACAAATGAAATACATAGTGAGAGCCCGCTCTGCGTCAGTAGATACGGACAGACGTCTCTCTCTCTCTCTCTCTCTCTCTTCCTCTCTCTCTCTCTTCCTCTCTCTCTCTCTCGCTCTGCTGATTCCTGAGTACAGCGGTAGAGTAAGGAGTTCCAGAGGGTAAGCATAAATAAAACATCTGTATCGTTCCATATCATATTATTTTTTGGAAAAGTGACAGGAGGTATTCTATACGGAACCTAATTTTTTTTAAAGTGATTTTTGCTAAACTATCTACAATTAATTAAATTTTCAGTTTGTGAATCATGGCTCTAAAAAAATGTGTTTTAAGTTTTCTGAAAGGAACCCTTTTTTTTCTTTCAAAAATTCAATTTCGCCAATTATCGAAAACGTTTTTTTTTTTTTTTGTAAATGCAATAAGGTAACGACAACCCTGGATGGGGTTAGAGGACGTTGAATCCCATGGAATTTAAACCAGAGTTTCAAATTAAAACCTTGAAATTTGGGCCGTTTGGGAAGCCTCCGACATAGTTTCAGAAATTAATACTAATTTTATTTCCGTATGTAACACTTACAATATTTCCATGGGTTTCGATTGCTATGCGCAATCGGAACGTAGAATTTTTGAGTCTTTTAGGTTGAATTTCGGTCCCTGCCCGTGAACGAAATATCTTATATTAAATTAATTTTTTTTTTCAAATTACAAAAGTTGAAATCCATTTATGGGTGATTGTTGAATCGAAAGCAAATTCGAGTGACTGAACTTGCAATCGCGTTATTATTTATTATTGAATAGTAAATTATGAATAATTATCGTACCACTTATAGAGCTTTAATATCTAAAAGGGCCACCTCGGAAAATAAGAAATAATTATGCAATTTGCAGTCGAAATATGCGAACTGAATTTTATGCTAGAAGTTTGGTGGGAAAAGCGCCTTTATTTGAATGATCAAAAAAAAGTAAAATATTAAAAAATAAAATAAATCATAAATAAGTTATAAATTTTCGAAAATAAAGAATCTACGTAAATACCTGCCTGAATACAATAGAAGCGACTTCATCCGAGACAAAGTACTTTATAATAAAAGTAAATTCCTGCGCATATCTAGACGTTTTTGACATTTCTTCAAAAGTTAGAAAATAATAGATGAATAAATATTTAAACAAACGATCGATCAATGTACATGCGCAAGAACGTGTTTATATGTTGTCGGGCGGAAATGAATAGACAACAATGATTAAACGAATCCTATTTTAATATTAAAAAAAAATGAAAACATTGGAATTATAAAATTTCGCCCGATTATAAGAGGGTACTTCGCCGAGAAGGTAATATAGTGGTCTTTATCATCTTTCCCCATACGCAATCGGTTTTTTAACATACACGCGGTCATGAATTTCGTTTTGTCAAAATGCATTTTTCAGTTTGCTTATTAAATTTAAAAAAACAGTCAACATTATAAATTAAATTTTATAGAATCTTGTAGCAAACGATATGCTCAATATTTCCCTCTTAATAATTCAATTTAAAATGTATTTTTCATTTCAAAAAATGTTTTGTATGGTAATGAGAAAAAAAAACAAAAATCGAGGGACAGACTTTAAACCATTCATAATAATATTTATTTGAATTATAAAATTGGCATATTTCATACCCTTCCTTCTCTAATGTCAAAAATATGATACAATAAGCCTTTTTATAAATATTGTTCAAAAGAACGAAGAAAATAATTTCATCGATATAAAGATTAAGGTTTGGACAGAGTACGGTAATGCAGTTTCGGAAATTTACGTATTAAATTAAGGTGAAGGAAATAGAAATTAAAAAAAAAAGAATTGACCATTTTGTAGAGGATGATAACTTACATAACCTCAAGAGCAAACTAGTAATAATACTTATTTCTTCGAATGGCAAACGACCGCCCTTTAACCTCATTTTAATGGGGTGTGGAATGCCTAAAATATAATTTGAGCAGGAATGTGAGTGTTCAGAGACTATATCACAGTAAGATAGACTTTTTTTGCTGAAAATCCGAAGAAAAATAAGAAAATATATTTCTTTTTTATTCATTAAATGATAATGATTTCAAGATATATCAATGCTAATTTCTGAAAGGTTGGGAAAAATGATCACAGCGTTAAAATTTCATTACAAATTTTTTTTTATTATTACATCAAAAATTATATTTTGAAGGAATCCTTCTAGCACAATGTGTATTTGATTTTTAAAGAATTTTTGATGCAATAAACACATTATCAATAAGAATGTTGATTATCTAGTTCTGTGCTGCCAACCTTTAAATGGAATTGGGAAAATATATTCCTTTCATTTAGACGTTCAGAACATCACATTACAAATTGGTCCTCAGGTACTTGAAACTCGTCGCCTTTCCTCTTCTACTGTTGCTCCGCAGGAAGCCATCATCTGGACGACTTGTCTTAGAATACTGAGACCATACGATACGATATATCGGTTTTTCGAGACTGAACTGATACGTTACCAAACTGATACTAGAGCAACTAGAGTCTCAAAAACCGATACCGATACGAGAAAAAAACCGAGATTTTCCGATGCGATAGCGAGACAGTATCTATCGAACGGCATCTATAGAATCTATCAAACCACGTGGGAATCCACATGGAAATTTGAAACCTTTCACGCGGAAATTTGAACGATATTTTAATTGCAAATATCTCGTAAACCGTAAGAGATGGGAAAAAATGGATGTCATTATATAGTTTTAAGTACGCCGTATACGTGTTTTTAACCATTTGTGTGAAAGGCAAATCCTGTTCTTCGTATATAAAAGGTATATCAACGTCTAATATTAAGTAGAAGTTTCATTCAGAAGTTTATCTCACTAAATGAGACTCCCAATATTGAATATTACTTATTGCCAACGTTATAACTGTGTCAAGTATTTCGTATAATTATTACATTGAATGCTTTATTCATAGCGGGATACGATTCGGACGTGATTCTTCGAGCTCGCAAAGTATTCAGAGATAACGATGTGTACCTGACCTTCGACAGAATGAAATTGGCTATTAGAATTGGCACAGCAAAGGTTCATCTTAACAACCTTTTTGGAGGTGATCCAATTCTTGGTAAGTATTAATTTAAAATCAGCTTGCCGACAGATTAAACATAAATGCTGAAAATTTAAAAAAACACGAACGCGATAAATGATGAACTAATTAAATGTCTTCTTGTAATGTACTATCGATACACTTTTTTCATACGAAACTACTACTACCTTTAAGTATTAAGTGATCCATTTTCTGTTCACGTCCACCCGGCATTTGTAGGTTATATGTTATGTGTTATCTTTTTTTTTATTTCAGATCAAGTATATCTATTTGAATTTCGTTGTTTTTTTTTGTTTGCAGGGGGCTTCGCTCCCCGCACGTATCCGCTTCGCGTTCGATAATGTATTTAAATTGTGCTACGCACTCGAGTGCTTTCAGTCCGCTCGATTTCTCAAATGTATTTATATAATTCTGTAACAAATTATATAATCACAAAAATTTGAATTTTCGATTTGTCAATAGAATTTTCCATGTTCAACAGAGAAATTGTGAGTTATTTGTTGGCTGAATGAGATTTTATAGGCCTTTTTAAAAGGAACAACTTTCTTTTCAAACTTTTTTTTGTATCTCGCGTTGTTTGGTTGATAATTTGAATTTTATATCTATAACTACAGGTCTTATCAAAAAATGGTCTGAAACAAATTTGTAGATCTTTTTGAGGAGAAAAATTGTTCTGCTTAACATTTTCTGTATCTTGTACAGTTCTTCTGGAAAACTGAATTTTTCATTTATAATAAAGTTTTTCACGATTAAAACAAAAACTTTGCATCTCACAAAAAAATGCTACCGAGAAAATTTGTAGATTCTTTTGGTATGAACAATTTTCCTCATTAACATTTTTTTCGTATCTCGCATAGTTTGGCTGTAAAATTTAATTTTTAATTTTATAAAAAGCGTTTTTGATGGATAAAACCATAGCTGTTGGTCAAAATGGCTGGTTAACGAACTCGTTCTTTCTACTTCGTATCGTATTTCGAAGACAAATATCTGTGCTGAAACTGAATTTACAACTTTGTAGGCAGAATCATTTGAAAGATTAGAAATTTTCGCGCCGAATCCACCTAGACTGAAATCATTCAAGTGAAAAAGTCAACAAATATTTAGCTTCAAAGTCAACAGATTTTTTCAGCAAAATAAACATATTAAAATCTTGACCTCCAACTGTTCAACTTTTTGCTAAATATAGAAAAGTGTTCCTAAATATTCAGCAAAATCATAAAATCGAGAGTAAATGCTACTTTCTAAACCTAAGTCAAGAGTGCGATTAAATATTATGTGATTGCTGAGTATCCATAAAAAATATTGACGCGTGCAATAGAAATTTCTGAGAAGCCAAAAGCCCGTGATTCGTCGTTAACCTTCATTTGCTATAAGGTGCAACGTCAGATTCCATTAGATAATGTACAGGGTGTCCAACCACGCTGAGTTCAAACCTCCAAAACTTTTTAAATTATGAAAACTTTTTAAATAAATAATAATGAATAAATCAAATAAATTAGACAAACATTCTCTCCTTAAGAATTTGTTAGCAAGATTAAAATAACAAAACACCTCTTCTAACAACAAAAGTCACTCTCTGGGATTCCTCGTAAAATTTCCGGTACATAACATGTAACAAAACTAACAAAAAGCTCGACATTTGTGAAACCAAGCAAACATTCTCTTTTGAAAATTTGCTTGCAAGATTGAAATAACAAAGCACCTTCTTCAACAACAAAAGTCACTCGTTTTGATTCCTGGCAGAGTTTCTATTACATAACTTGTGGAAAATTGAAAAAACTGAACATTCACGAAACCAAGCAAATATTTTTCCCTAAAAATTTATTAGCAAGATTCACTAAAAATCAGTCAAATTGTCCCTAAAGATAATCAATAAAATTCAGTCGGTAAAAGTGATTTTGCTGACTGCGTCAGTAAAAATTGTACTAAAATTATGAAACGCACTGAACTGACCCACTTCTAGCTACTTCATCAGTGAAATCTCACTGATTAAAACATTGTGAGAAAGCTGAATACCTTAAATTCGAATCCTCCACGAAAAGTCTTTCAAACAAACATGTGTAAAAGACCTTATGAGTTAATAATAATTTGACCGGAAATAATCCACGATTTCGTAGAATAAAGGCAGCGTAAAATAACTTTTTGGCTTCTCCGACACTTTCGAATTAAACAAAATTTTGAAAACTTCAAAAACTATCCAAAAAGCTTTGGAAACAGCATCTTTGGTTATGCAACCGAAAGAGATGCAGTATTTTCCAAGACAAGTTTCAATAATTCTTGAGTCTGCTGGCTTCTGGATCTTTTTACCAATAGATAAGACCATGTCGTTAAAAATAAACATCACCTTTGTTCTATTCCTTAATGGCAAAACTAACCCACAATTTTTTAGAACTAACATTCCATTCATGCTAGCAGGAGTGGCGCTTTTTTGAAAATCATGAACAGTGTGAATAAATCCTAACTTCGGTGAGATTTGTTGAATTGTAAAAAATAGATAAGAATTTGTGGTCAGAGTTGAGCATTGCCTGTTGTATTCCCTGATGGAAAAACTATCCAAAAGAATTTTGAAACATGAATGATATGATATGTCTTTGTCGTCAAAGTGAAACATTGTCTGTTATATTCCTTGATGGAACAACTACCCGGAAAGCTTCCAAATCTGAACTCCATCTATGCCACCGGAAGTAGTGCCCTTCTTTTTAAAATCAAAAACGTTTGAGTAATTTTTATTTCCGTGAGATTTATCGAATTTAAAAGGATAGATGAGTCTTTGTCGTCAGAGTGAAACATTGCCGATTGTATTCCCTGATGGAAAAACTATTCAACAAAATTTTAAAGCATGAATTTGAATCATGCGACCGAACGTGATGGAGTTTTTTCTAAGAATGATGAGAAGTGTATACTTTCTCAATTTGGTGACATCAATTCGATTTAAGAAAATAGATAAGTGCTTGTCGTAAAAAAAACATTATCTTTTATATTCCTCAATGGAAAAAGTACACAAGAAACTTTTAAAACCTAAATTCCAATCATATTACCGGATATAGTGCCCTTTTTTCAATAATCAAAAAAGTGTGAATAATTTCTAACTCTGACGACAAACACTTATCTATTTTCTGAAATTCAATATTTGTCACCAAAGTAAGAAATTCTTCACTCTTCACATGATTTTTAGAAAATACTCTATTACATCCAGTCGCGTGATTTAAATTCATGCTTAAAACTTTTTTTGGATAATCCTTTCCTTATGGAATACAATAGGCATGGTTTCACTCTGACGATGAACTCTCATCTATTTTTCAAAATTCAACAAATTTCACCGAAGTCAAGAATTATTCACACTTTACACGATTAAAAAAAAGCATCACTTCCGGCGGCATGATTGCAATTTAAGTTTTGAAAGCTTCATTGGTAGTTTTTCCATCAAGAAATACAGCAAACAATGTTTCACTTTGAAGACAAACACTTATCTATTTTTTTAAATTCAGTAAATGCCACCCAAGTAAGAAATTGTTCACACTTCACATGATTTTCAGAAAATACTCCACCACATCCGGTTGCATGATTTAAATTCATATTTTAAAATTTGTCTGGAGAGTTTTTTTATCAATAAATACAATAGGCAAGGTTTCACTCTGACGAGAAATACTTATCTATTCTTTTAAATCCAACAAATGTCATCGAAGTTAAGAATTATTCACACTTTTCATTATTTTCAAAAAAAAACTAGTAAATGTATTTTATAAATACTTGAAAATTACTTAATATTTAATCTTGATCTTGGTTTAGATTTAAAGATTAGAATTTACTCTTGATTTTATGATTTTTCAAAATTTTTAGGATCACTTTTCTGGATGTGGCAAAGAAATTTCAAAATGTTTATTTTGATGAAAAAACCTTAGATTTTGAATGTAAATATTTTTTGTAACGTATGTTCGGATTGCTCAATTTTCGGCGGATGGATAGCGTGCGGGAAGTGACCAATTCCGAAAGCGTGGTAAAAAGCAGTTACAAAAAGATTTTATATAGCTGCTACGCTAACGCACTTTGATCAAGAATACTTTTTCTAGCAGGTGCCCTTGCGCACTGTGAGCAACATTACTTTTTCTGACTGTTGCCTTTGCGCATTCCGATTAAAAATTACTTTTCAGGACGGCTGGAATTGTAACCACACTTCTTTATGAGTTGACACTTGGCTTATTGTGAATAGTGAATAGTGGTTGGACCAACTTGAAGTGATACTCGTATGTTACCATAAATTACAGACAAATTACCATAAATGACAATTAATTACCGGTCAATTACCATAAATTATCGAAAAGTTCCGAAAATTAAAAAAAATGTTTAGAAACCGTTGGATACCTGAAATTTCCGGTAATTCATAAATTTTCCATAAGTTTCCGGAAATTTTTGGATTTCTTCTGAAATGCTTTGGATAAATCAAATTTTCGGAAATTTTGATAATTCACTGAATTTGCCAAAAATTTCCAAAGTTCCTCGTGATTTCTGATTTTCAAAAATTTCAGAAAATTTCCGATAATTTTGGCTAATTTCACAATAGATTTCCAAAATTTTCGAAAAATTTGTTTCCATTGTTTCTTGAATAAAAAATTCCCTGCATTTCTTACAAAAAATATCGTGTGCAACAGGTGCTTAAAGTAGGCAGTTGTAACTCTTGTGAAGCTCACAGTCTCTCTCTCTCGTACAGCAACTTCACACTCTTGTGGAATTGCCTACTTTCCGCACTTGTAGCACAATATACTATTTTGAGTCTTTCATTAAAATAATTTCAACTTAAGCGGATTTGATGCGAAATTTTCTAATCTCTTAAATGATTCTGCTCACAAAGTGGTAGATTCAGTTTCTGCACAGATATTCGCTTTTGAAGTTAAGTATAAATTTTCATATGGTACAGTCAAAGGAAATGTACCAAAACTTTCCGTCTTGAGTGCATGTTTAGGAAACACTGTCATAAAAAAAAATTATTATATAACCTGTACTCAAATAACAAATCGCCGGAAATCATAATACAACCATAAAAATAATTTTAAATTGGAAAGGCATGCATTAAATGCAAGATGACATGATCTCAAAATCAATGAAAGTTCATGCTCCCTTAATTTTTTTATGAGAAACAAAACCAAAAAAATTGAGTCCAGTCAAATTGTACATTCAGGCAGAATCAACTTCAGGGGTGATTAGAGGTGAATCTTCTCATGCTCAAATCCTCTATTTCAGTGTGAAAAGAGTACCCTGAAGTTTCTAGAAATAGTTCGTACCGCATCACTGAATTTTTTCTTTCAAAGTCTTAAAAAATAACGTGTTTATAGATTGCCGGTACTATCTTTATAAGGCCGCAAAATACGAGCTATTAAAGTTAACCATTTTTGAACTTGTTTTGGCAAGGAAGTTCGGGGTGAAAATTTTTCGAAGATAGATTGTTTCTAAAGGTTCTTACGTAGTAATACCTACAATCGTAATTGAAGATAAGGGAATTCCGGGTGAAAAAAATTAAAATATAATGTTATTACTCGATTCAATTGAAAGTTATGACTTATCTAAGATTCCAGTCTTTTTTTATTTTTCTCACAAAAACATTAATGGCGTAATTTTTCGAAAATAGCTTTTCTGTAAAGCGTCACATGTACAAATACCCAAAAGTAAAAATTAAAGCAAACGAAATTCTGCGTGAAACTAAAAAAAAAAAGAAATCTAGTAACTCTATTAGGTCGCGATAAGTTATGACATCTCAAAGTACCCCCTTCTTGAAAAATTGGCTTTACAAGGAAAAATTTAAGTGTAAAAAAGTCAAGAACTAGTAGATTGGTCTCGGATGCGAGTAAAATCATCGGATATTGATGGATTATCGGAAAGAATCTGCGAACTTTGAGGAATAATTGACGAACTTGACGTTAAAATTCAAGAACGGCTCATTACTTTTCTTATGTCAATAATTACAGGCTTCCAAGTTCCACACTTTTTTACTTTTTCGATACTTCTTTAGGCGAGGCTACATTATTGCTACTTGTTACAGTAAAGTGATATAAACTAGCCGTTCATTCGATCTTGGGTGTATTTGCTTCCTCATACAGAAAGAAATCCGCGGTCACGAAGTAGGCAGTTCGAACATTCGCGTGCATATCTCGCATTTATTTCCAAATACATGCGAAAAATTCTCTTTTCATTAATTAGGCTCCATTATTAAAAAAGGTACATCCTTTGTGGCAACAAAAATTTACAATTGTACAAAATGCAGTTAATTAATATTATGTATTCCTACTTGAAACGATTTACACGGTCGTGTCTGTTTTGGGTCCGAGCGAACCTCCATTTAACTCAAGGTCATTCGAGTTTATCATTCGAAGCGGGGTTAAATCGAGGCTTTAGTGTATATATTAGAGTGGATCGAAAAAACAAAATTATGTAAATCAAAATGGTACTATGTGGGAAAGAAGTGTATGAGGACCCTGAGAAAGTACAATTGATTCGGTGTGGATAGATGAACGCCTTTTACTTGCGCGTTAGCAAAATGTGCTTTAAAAAATTCCTATTTCTATAGTTTTTATATTCTTGCAAATGTGGGTTTTGTTTATGTTTTTAGGGGTCCTAAACGTATCTGCATATTTCTACAGATTCTTAATTAACATTTTCTAGACGATAACTCGAATAAAACGATTCATCTGGCCAGAGCCTGTGTTGATTGCATGACTAGATCGCCAAACCTGGCCCAGGCTCGACCCTAATTCATTATCGATTCCCGTAGCTATTCTTTTTTGGACAGGTTTTTTTTTGTTTTATATCAAATTCCTTAAATCTGAGAGCATCTTCCATTTTTCGTGAAGAGCGAGGTGCATGAGACATAATTTCCTTATGCGCAAACAGTGCACTTTGACAACATATTGTTTGAACACGAGAGGCTGAGGACACGGCGTCACTGCACTTAATTGTAAAATCTTGAACACTGGAGAATAATTCAGGAGACGATATGAATATGTGCATCACACATCTTCTTACTTAATCCACTATTCGTGCACTTCGCTCTCTACGCATGTTAGAAATACTGACAGGTAGTTTAAACCAATTGAAAATAAGATGTATGTATCTTTATTGCCTTTAAGAATACAAAATTTCTCTTGCAAAAGAGAGACACTATAAGAGACGTAAAATATGTATACATTACTAAAAATTAGAGGTTTACGTACAAAAGAATTCGACTCTTACTGGTCAAGCACTACAGTCCTCTGTGATCATTCAAATAAGGAGAACGCCCCAATTTTCAAAAACGTATTTATGAAGTTATCTATTGTGCGGAGAGTCGTTGGATCGGTATCAGGTAATAAGAGATGTAGATTGCCTTCGTTAATCGTATGTAAGTTACGCAAATTGTGATCTCTAATGGACGAATAAATTGGACATTCTGTAAGAATATGTAGGAGGTCCTCCTTTTTACGTAGATTACACAATTGACATTTTTGTTGTGGGTCAATGACAGGCGTACCAACTTTTGAGGTCACCTTGATAATAAATTTGGAAGATGTTCTAAGCTGTAGAAAAATGCGTTTAAGATGAAACGGGGCTTCTGATAACAGATATTGCTGAGGTTGCGGGTCACTGTAAAAGATTTGTTTATAAATGACACTAAAATTGCTATTTTCCAATCTTATTAAATCTTGAGAGAACTGTGAGAGAGAGAAATGTAGAGAACTGTGTGAGAGAGTGTATGTGGAGTGCTGTGAGAGAGAAATGTATTAATTATATCTATTGACCATGTCCACAATTTGACCTTTAAGGGTGGTACCATTTAGTTCAATTAAATTGTTAATAATGCCCACACGTTCCGGGTATCTTATAAGCTAACTCAGCCTATTGTATTTGCAATTTTTTCTGTGTGCGCTTCGAGCCAGGTTTTGCATACAGATTTTGGGGTAGCGCGACTCATTCATCTCGACCACTCGCGCCGCCCAATTCAACGCCATTTTCATAATTTGACCAGACACACAGGATAAGCCCAATTCTAATCTGACCACAAAGTCAAGTGTGTTTCTCGGTAGGCGAAAAAAATTTTTGGAAAAACGAATCTGTGCTTTTTCGTAGACTTCTAAATAGTTCAGACCGACAATATGAGACCCACATAATAATGTTCTTTTTATAAGTGAGTCCTGTATTTTGATAATAGAAGACCAGGGGGAACATTTGGTTCGGATTAAAATATTGTAGACGGCTGCCGAGGCTAGCTTGGCTCTGCTAGCTGCGGCATGAGCTACCAAACAAAACATTCCTGATCTAAAGAAAATCTTACCGAAATGATCAAAACAAGCAACAAACTCCAGCGGACTATCATATTTCAGACCAAGAAGTTTTTTGTCAATTCGACCTTTTTTGAAAATAGTATACTTGGTTTCATCTTTATTGGCCGTTGATTTATTTATGTTACAATATTCTTGCAGGGCACAGAGTTTTCTTATTGCATCAATTTTTTATTCGGCTAGAATAATTAAATCATCTGCATAAATTATAACAATGATATCATTATCACCCAAAATTTTGAGACCGGCCAGACTCTTTCTCCTAAAGAAACTTTCAATTTCAGAAGTTTAGTGGTTAAATATTATCGGACTCAGAATTTTACTCTGCAGGACCCATCTATAATTCTAATCTGCGTAGTAAAATCTGCGTACAAATTCTAGAGACAGAGTTTAGAAGAGCTATCGGTCTGAAGTTATTGGGATTAGAAAAATCATGTTTTTTGTGAACCATATGTGTCAAAGATTTTTTCCAATCAAGTGGCACATATTCATTTTCAAATATTTGGTTAAAAAAGACCTCAAGGTACAGGAGCCAATTAGATGGCCAATTTTTGTAGAAGCTATTTGAGATGTGATCTGGCCCTGGGGCCTTACATAGTTTGGTTTTGTTGATTGACGACATGATTTCGTCTGCTGTAATGCTGCTATCTAGTAACGAATGCCGATCATCCGTGAAGAAAGACGGAGACAGGCGTCTTAGCAGGAGTGTAAAGCGGATATAATTTTTCCAATCTTTCGTGGTGACAGCGTTCGATTTGAGTTTTCAGTCCCTTAAATTTATTCATGGTTTCCCAAAAAGTCTTACTATCATTAACCTTCTCAAGGCTCGCAAAAATACTATTGGCAGAACTCAATTTTCACGGCAGATTAGAGCTTGCAACGACTTTTCAGCTCCTATATAAATCTGTTTAGTCTCGTCAGAAAAGTTAACCCTGCTAGCAGTTTTTCATGTACTGAGTAATAAATTTTTAGCTTGTTGACAATCAATATTGAACCAGGGTTTGTCACGCTTAGGTTGACCACAAAAGCTTTTCTTTTCTTTAAACATATCAGCTAATGTGGCGCTATTAAGAATCGCCTCCGTAAGATTCGAGCTTAATCCGTCAATATCGATTTTGTAAAGATTAACTTTAAGCTTATTTGATAAATATAGTTCGCTCGAAAATATTTCCTGTTTGCTATCGTCCCACTTAAGGTAAGTCGATGTTTTAGTTTTGTTTACTTTCGGAATGTCAGACTGACTAGCAGAAGCATGAAGACAACAGGACACCAAGAGAGGAAAATGATCAGAAAAGGGTACAGACTGATCCACCTCAAGGTCATTTATTAAACTTAGTGCCGCAGCGTTGCACCAAACCAGGTCGTTTATACTTTTCCCCTCGGCCTTCACGAATGTGGACTTTCCTGTGTTGTCACTCCGCGATCTTCCGTTAAGTAAATGGAATTCTTTATCTTCCATCATCTCGATCAGTCTCAGCCCCCTCCTGCTATCTACAATATCTTGACTGTCGCCATGAATACAAAAATTAGTGGAAGTAAACATTTCAGGAAGACCCTGACCCAAACATCCAACCCTACTATTAAAATCGCCATAAATAATGGTAGCTACGTTATTAAATTTATCTGATAGTGCACATGAACTTTCTTCGAATAATTGTAAAATAATATCAATATCAACGGCTGGATTCAAATAGCAAATACCCAAGATAAAATTCATCCTCTCAACATTAGTGATTCGTACAAGAAACCAATATTCCGTTTTATCAATAAGCTCGCAGTTTAAGTAGGATTTGTTTATGAAAAGAGCTAGGCCACCACTTGGCCTACCTCTTGACTTTTCTTTTACAGCGTCAGAGAAAAAATAATGGCCATTATAATTACGTTAAAGTTTTTTCATACTTGGGTCAGCCAGGTTTCAACAATACCTATAATATCAAAATTATCTAAATTAATCTTAAAATTGAAAAATTTTACGTAATCACGACAATTCCAGAAGAGAAATTTTGGGGTGTTTGAGACTGGATAATTTGAGCCCAGGTTCTCCATTTTTTTTTCTCAAGTCTTTTGTTTTGACGTCCGTCCAAAGTAGTCTGAATGAGAGGAGGGAACCTTTCCATCTGTCCGTTGAAGTTGGTGGGAGGGGATTCCGAGGCCTTACGTTTCGAGTTACATTCAGTCATATCATTTCTTGGTGGATCATCTCTATCTTTAATCCCCTCCGCATCCCAAATCATGCCTTCCAACAATTGAAACTCTGCGCAACTGAATCTTCTCCCCTCCAGTTATAAAACATTGTAGCTCAAGGAAGTCTTTAGGCCACTATCCCTTGCTGTTTTCACATATGGAAGGAGAATTTTTCTTTTCTTCTGTACCTTTTTTGTATAATCTTCGGAAATGATAATTCTAGTATCACGAAGTTTCTTCAGCTGGGCCAATAAGAGTTTTTTATCTTTGAATGAGCGAAGCTGGGTCAGGATAGGGCGGGGCCTAGCTGCAAGATGAAAGATTTTAATTTTTCTTGTTCGCTTTTGAGTTCCTTGTTTCTGAGCGTGGGTTGGTCAACTTTACTGTGGAAAAACGAAAGCGAAGTCTCCAAGTTTCCGAATCTCTGCATCAGCAGGTCAAATTTATCCTCAGTCATATTCAATGCCATTTTGACTCCGCTATATAGGATCAATGACGAGCAGACACAAGCACCGGCTGGATATACGTAGACAATTCGTAGAGGAAAGATGATAAGCGAACACGCGCACTACTTTAACACACTATTACTAGACAAAGTGACCGCACTGCATCAAACCTGAATTTGTTTATTTAACAGTAATGACTGCTAATCACACTACAACCACTTTGAAGAGTGTATTTCTCACAATTTACCAGTAAAACAACAAAAGTTTAAAGAGCGAACTAACATGCGACCGACTGCCATACTGGCTCAGTGGCAACTCCCTTATTAAAAATAAGTTACAAATAAATATACCACAATCATGACGCTGAACGACACTCGCTCGTCGCTCCGAAAATGGTCTTGAGGTTTGGGTCAGCCCGAGTGGGCTCGGTCTACGTCGTGACAAAATAACGCAGCGCCATCGGCCATAAATTGTAGGAACTTTGCCACTTACACTCTGGACGCGCTCAGGTTCGATCAATCGAGAAATAAAAGCTAGAAGCAGGCTAGGGGCCTCCGGCCTGGCCCAAGCGTGATACTGGGAAGTAATCTGGCGATTTCCGTACGGGTATGTTCAATGGACCCCTGCTTTCAAAAAACAATTTTTAAATCTACAGAAATGACCAAAGACTTCTTATCAGTTATTTGAGACTTTTCTACTGGTGAGAAAATTTGTTTGTACAAATAAAATTTCGCTTGTGTAACGTGCAAAGCATCTTACAAAATTATTTTTATTAAATCAAATACACTATACATACTTCACTTTCAGCGATATGAATGCAAAAATAATCGTCGACTAGAAAATTCGGTGTACTTCAATATTTATATCAATTTAAAAACAAATGTCACTGGTGTAACGAAATCAGAAATTGAAATGTGTGAAGTTTGCAGCTCCTTGGGCATTTTCAACTTGTCATACTGACAGTATTTGGAACGTTCGAATGATGATATGCGAAACATGAAGAAATCATTTTCAATGAGAATGAAGACATGGCGAACGAGAATTCAAGGTTAGAATTTTGTTTACAAACAGACGACTGGGAACTGTTCATCAAGAGATTGGAATTTTATTTCGAGTCTAAGGACACCAAAGATACGAAGACAGCATCAAAACTGATCGGCAAACTCGATGGAGAAGCGTGAAAACTCCTCAAGCATTTAAGCTCACCAACACCATTGAAAAACAAGACGTACGCAGAAATGGTAATACTAATGAAAGATCACTTGAAGCCGAAGCCATCAGAGGTTATGGAAAGGTGTATTTTTAACCAAGCAAGGCAGCTACCCAATGAAAAAGTTGCAGACTTCGCCGTTAGATTGAAAACGCTCTGGTTAAGCTGTAATTTCGCGAACTTAAACGTCGCACTACGTGATCAGTTCATGTGTGGTATATGCGATGAAGACACACGAGTCACGCTGTTCAAAATGGAAAGCTTAACCTACGATGCAGCGTTAAAAGAGGCTATAGCAAAAGAGGCCGCTGTGAAAAATGCGACCACGTCTATGAATACACTCGAAAGTAGAAATACGCAAAAAGAAGTATTTGCCATAAGCAACATGGACAAGAATTCCAACACAAGCCGCAAGAATAACAAGTCACCAGCGAAGCAGCAAGCAGAACCAAACAAGAGTAAACAAAGCATCGAGTGTTATTGCTGCGGCAAAGCTAATCATGTGCGCACCGAATGCCGATTCCGGAATTCTATATGCCGCTACTGCAAAGGAAAGGGTCACTTGGAGAGAGTATGCTGGAAAAGAAAATCATCGGTACAAAAGATCGAAGAAAATGACGACGATGACACCGAAGCAACGCGGTCCTCCACACATCATGACGATTTCTACAAACTCGAAGTGAGCGGTAAGCGTAGATATGAATGTTTTCATGTAAGCGATAATGGTATAAAAGAGAATGCGGAGTCTATGTACATAGGTGTCACGATAAACAAAAAAGAAATTAGCATGGAAGACGATTCAGGCACGTACGCTACGGTTATTTTTGAATTTGCTCAAAATCAGCATTTTAGAGATTTGAGTATTGCTAAAACATTAGTAAAATTGCGTACGTACGATACCAAAGAATTGAAATCAATTGGTAAATTGACAAATTTAACGGTTGAATTTAATAATAAAAAATGCACCGCTGATTGCTTTTTTATGTCCAGGAAAGGGCCTACGTTAATCGGACGGCAATGGCTCGCAGCGTTAGGTCAGTGGCCTTTGAGACTTAATAAAGATTTGAACATAAACAAATTGAACATTGAGAAAACCGCAGAACACTTTATAAATAAGCACAAAGAATTATTTACTAACGAACCGGGTTTGTACAATAAAAGCAAAACTAAGATTCATTTGAAACAAGGTGCTCGAGCGATAGCTTTAAAATGTAGGCATGTACCAGAAGCACTCAAACCATTAGTAGAAAAAGAGATTGATAGATTAGTAAATTTAAAACATTTAGAGCCTGTTGAAAGTAGCGAATGGGCTACGCCGATAAGGCCGACATTGAAAAGTAATGGCAATATTAGAATTTGTGGGGATTTCAAATTAATGTTAAATCCTTGGATTATTATTTAGAAATATCCGTTACATACAAATGAAGAAATTTTTTCAGTTTTGCAAGGTGGGGAATTGTACTCTGAATCAGACTTGTATCATTGTTACATGCAGTTCGAAGTAGACAAAAATTGTTCAGATTTGTTAACGATCGTTACGCATAAAGGCCTTTATCGGTATAAAAAACTACCGGAAGGAGTATCGACCTCGCCGGCAGACGTACAAAGGAAAATGGATGAATTTTTAAGAGGATTAAAAGGTGTGATTTCGTATATCGACAACATTTATGTGACGGGTCGCACGAAAGAAGAATATGTACAAAATCTCGAAGCGGTATGTGAGCGATTACTTGAAAACGGTATAAAGTTGAATAAAGAAAAATGTAAATTTATGCAAAATCAGATCGAAGTGTTAGGATTTGTTATAGATAAAAACGGATTGCATAAAGCTAAATCAAAAGTCGATGCTATGGTTAATGCACCAAGACGAAAAAATTCCAAAAAATTATTCTCATTCTTAGGTTTGATTAATTTTTATGCACGATTTCTTAAAAATAATCAGATAATTTAAAGTCATTATATGATTGTGCAAATGCAAAAGAATTTGAGTGGAACGAAAAATGCGAAAAAGCATTTGCATGGGTCAAAGAAGAATTAATTTCACTGCGTGTTTTAGCGAACTTTGATCCAAAAGAACAAGTTGTATTAGCATGTGATGCGTCATCGTACGTATTATCCGCGACCTTGTCGCACAAATACAAAGACGGTACGGAAAGACCCATAACGTACGCGTCAAAGAAAATTGCAAAAAAAGAATTGAACCGCACTACATTAGATAAGGAAGCGATTGCAATTATTTTCGGGTTCAAAAGATTTTATCAATTTATTTTCGGTAGAGAAATAATACTAAGAACCGACAATAAACCTTTACAATTAATTTTAGGTCCAAGGAAAGGGATCCCACAAACTGCGGATAGTAGATTGCAAAGATGGGCATACTACTTATCAGGATTTAGATAGAAAGTCGAGTATATAAAATCAAAATTAAATGCCAGCTGTGATGCATTAACTCGTCTACTTGTTGACAGCGATACTGATTTGTTAGAAACTAATTTCTCAAATGTTTATTTTTTTTATAGAAGGAATAAACTGTTTAGATAGCAAAACTTTAGCATTAGAAAGTAAGAAAGATAAAGTACTTCACAACATTATTAAATACACCATCAACGGATGGCCTGATTTAAAAGAGATTACAGATGACGAGAAAGTATATCACGATAAAAGACTTGAATTCACAGTCGATAAAGAATGTTTATTTTGGGGTTTGCGAGCGATCATTCCAGAAAGTATGCGAATGCTAATATTAAGAGAGTTGCATGCCACACACATGGGATGGGCATTGTAAAAATAAAAATGTTCGCGCGTTCATATGTATGGTGGCCGGGTATAGACAGACATATAACACCATGTAAACGAATGTATTACTTGTATAATTGAACAAAAGAAACCACGAAAATCACCGTTGACGACATGGCCTTATCCAGACAGAATTTGGAGTCGTATACATAGTGATTTTTTAGGTCCGTTTTACGGAGATATGTATTTAGTTATTATCGACGCGCGATAAAAATGGCCTGAAGTAATAAACTTCAAGAATAATACAAAAGCATACAGGTTGATCGAGGAGTTTGAAAAATTGTTTGCGCGTTTCGGATTACCCGAACATGTAGTTATAGACAGGGGACCACAGTTTCGGGCTGATGAGTTTACACAATTTTCAAGTAGAAAGGGGGTAAAACATAGTTTTTCGCCACCTCACCATCCTGCAACAAATGGTGCAGCCGAAAATTTTGTCGCGACATTTAAAAGTAAAGTCACGGAAATTGTAAAATGGGGAGAGACGCCCGAAACTGCGGCAAATATGTTTTTATTCGATTACAGAAACATCGAACATTGTACTATGGGAACAAGCCCTGCACAACTAATGTATAATCGTAAAATGCGGACGCGATTCGATGTGCTAAGACCATCCGTATATATACTGCTAACCATCCGTATACTTATAATTCACCTTTATTTTGACTTAATAAACTCATATTCTAACTTTTATGTATCTTGGTATTATCATTCTTTATAGTATATCCAATACATCACAATAATAAATTAAGAATCGCGCGAAACATTAAAATCGCCAATTTCTTCAATTTTTTTCACATGCGGATCGAGATATAAATAGAAGACCGCCGAAGTTTTCCGAAGCTTTCAGACCGGCAATCGTGCATCTTCGAGTTTTCGGATTCAGAAGAGGAGAAGTCGATTGCGCGCGCAACCACAGTCATGTGCTACGGTCTCCTACTCTTTTCACACGGACATAGAGTACTCTAACTTGTGACGTCACGCGCTCTCACCGACCTTTAGGGGAAGAAAATTGCCCGTACACCCCTATAGTTTGCACATGTTGTTGCAGTTTTTAAAATAATTGTTTGTTTTTTTGCGGGTTTCAGAGTTAGTATTTCATAAAGTTGTTAGGAAATGTAAGGACCCGATATATCAAAAAATTGGAAAAAAATCGGAAATTGTGATCCGTATGCTCTGGAAGATAAAGATTTTATTGAAAATGTGAGTGCAGCACCGTTGATCACAATAAACCAGATAGCAATTTTAGCGCACCATGCGCGCATGGCACAGGCATGGTGTGCATTTTGACGCGCACGACGTGCGCGCATATCAGCACGCAGATGTGTCATCCATGGAGGGGCATATGCCAGGCACGTCGCGTCTGCATACACGTACGCGCATGGAGCAAGCACTTAGTGCGCGTGTAAGTAGGTTCTTAAAATTGTTTTTTTTTATGATAAAGGAAAGTACCAACAAGATTTAATTTTCAATTTTTATTTAAGAAATGTGAAATTGAAACATTGAGAATTAAAAATGGATAAAATTGCACTATTTAAACAAAAAAAAAGCTTAAATGGGCCTGACATAGACGTGCCCTTACATATTTTGCACCATTTCCTACAAAACCGCTGAATAATGAATCGTGTACAATTATTCACGTGACACTGTGATAAATGCCCTTAAAAAAGTAGAATTACAGGGAAGGACAAAAAAAGAAAGCGACCCGGCCACTAAACCAGAACACCATACCTTTACTTGTTTTAGTGTCGCCGAATCCAAATATGTTGTCAGATTTGCTTTATCATGTCAAGTTTTTGAGAAAATTAGCCTTTTTGGCCATTTTTTAAGAACAACATACAGTGAGAACCTGACGTGACGGTGCAAATCTGACACCAGATTCGGATTCAGAGACTCAAAAACATATAGATTTGGTCGTACTACAGTTCATTTTCGATGTCGCTTATTCAATTCTTTTCGAATAATCTTTCTCACTTTCTCCTGGATTAAGGTAATTAGGGATAAAAATACACACAGTAACACAAATAATAACACAATACACAATACCACAATAATAATAACAAGGACCGAAGCACACACGACATGACGCGAGCGAACAGGCGACTTTACGTCATCTACGAGAGTGCGCGAGCAGGCGCCGCAGCACTATATCTCTGTTAGCGCGCGATTTTTCAAAATACTTTGGACAATTTGATCTTATTTCGTTAATAATTAGTTCTCACATGTTTTAAAATTATTTTTTCTCTTTACCTGTTAGAATGTATTACTATTTTACAAATACATAATAAGTATATGCATGATATAAACTTTTTAATTAATTTAAAAAATATCTTTTGAGATAAAATTTTTGGTAATAAAAATTTGGTTCATTTTGAAGACCAGACGACGCAATTGCAAATTGGAGTTTTCTAAAAGCATCTCAGTTTCTTGAAAAATAATTGATTAAGGCAATAACTAATGACAGCCACCTTTTTATACAAATAATTAGAGATATCATCTTTATGTTGCAATAAAAAAAGTTACGAACTAATTTGTTTTTTATTCCAAATTTTCTCTTCATCACACTAAACCCGTTATCACACTAACCCCTATCGACCTTACACTTTAAATTTAAAATTTTCGAATAAATTTCTTATTTTTAATTAAAAAAAACGCAACCGAATTAACAAAGGTACATAAAAAACATAATATAAAGGTAAACTTTTATTTTTTTAATATATTTTAATTTTGCACACATTCATTTTTTGAACATGATTCTTTGTAATTTTTTAAACTTTAAATTCAAAACTCTTTTCTATATTAACTCATAATTATTAATTCATATTCACTCCAGCAGATTGCAAAGTATATTCATAGTGCACGCACGTGTGCGTCGCATATTTCTGTCACCGGGTGACTGTACGCATGCTGACATTGGCGACGCATTGTGCACGCACTAAGTGCGCCTTCACAAAGTGCTGGCAGAATAGGTGCATTCTTGCAAGCATTTCGTGCGCGCATCGACGTGCACGAAACGTGCGCGCACGAATTGCTATCTAAGGAGACACAAAGTTCCTGTGAAATTATGGTAAAATTGTTTAAATTTAAGCAACGAGGCATGAATAATTAATTACGGGTTTTCAAATACGAATGACATTGCAACAAAAAGTATTAAGTGTTTCAAATTTAGCATGCTGATTCTCTGGAGTACCACTAAAACAGTGGTGTAAATAAAAAATTGTTCATGCAAAAATATTAACCCATAGAAGCCTTCAAAGTCCACTTATCTATCTTAGTCTAGGCGCCAAGGGGGTCCTTGCTACCTTTTTAATTCAGATGGGCTTTTACAAGTGCTTTTTATGTATTTTGACCCGCTGAACACGAATATCGATGGTGGCTGTCCGCCCGAGTGGTCAAAAAAAAGTTATAAA
>JAUMHM010000016.1:4843436-4855971 GCA_032362435.1 Melikaiella ostensackeni
TTTTTCAAAGCGATTTCTCAGAAATGTATCTGTTCTTCGTTCATTCGTTCATGAATATTTTTCATGAAAAAATTTCAAAAATCGAAAAAGAATCCAACAGCGTGTTGGAAGTTTTGGAAATTATTGACAATGTACTGAAGACATTGCGCGAAAGATCCGAAAATAGATTTTTGACTTTAAAAGTCAAAAGTGCCCTTTCCTTACTCAGAAAAGAAGGACGAGACAAAGAGTGCGATAATTTTGAAGAGCAAGTTTGCAGAATTACGCGTTTTCGAATGGATGAAATTCAAAGCACAAAAAAAAGTGGAATATTCATCTGTCGAAAATAGCGTAATTTATTTACAGACAAAAAAAATCATTATTGATGATTCAAAACTGCATGACCAAATAACTCACCTCAATGAGTTTTTAAAAGAAAAAGAAAATGACTTCTTTCAACAGTCGAGTAATTCGAAATTTTGCGCTTTTTTTCGGTGAACAATATTACGACTTTCACAGAAATATTAAAAATCGCTCAATTTTTCTTCGCCATTCCTGGTCATAATGCGAATTGTGAGCGCATTTTTTCACTGATGGCTTCTCAGTGGTCTAAGGAACGAAATTTGTTGAAAGTATCCACTGTACGCGAAGTATCATATGGGGCGGATCGAGCCGCTGCTGTGGGGCGGAATGAGCCACCTCTTCCAATGCCAACCTAACCTCTTTGGTGGCCGGGTAACAGGTATCATTGTACTGTTTGTGAAGTATGTGTTATAAGATATAATGAAACTGATAATAAGAATTAGCATGGTGCGAAAATATGAGCAGATAAGTAATCGGCAAGAATGGTCAGAAAAAATATGAGTGCCGCAGTGCGGTCTGTACTAGAGTTTAAAATGAGCTGCCGACAAGCGGCAGAATAACACACTGAGTTCCTCGCACAACTTCAGACAGAAAAATTATAAAATGCCCAGATAATAAGGAAAACGTTGTCGTAGCTAGCAAAAAGGTAAGTGCTGAGAAACTGTAATATAAGAAGTAGAACATCAAGTACCATTAATGTGTTGTATGTCACACATACTTTATAGGTTATGTAATAGGAAAATGACTCTAAAGTTGAAAGTATTGGAAATAGTTCTTGTAGAATTTAATTTGTATTAGGACAATATTCATAGAAAAGTTGTTGAATTGTTGTAAAATTGTTGAAAAGTATCTATGAAACCATTTTATTTCTTCGATTATTTGTAGGGTTAGGTTTTTCGACAGTGCTCAAAGAGAAGGATGGAAAGGACCTTTGTAAAGTTACAAATCAAACACAATTTTAATATCGAAGAAAAAATGGCAGGAAAAGATTGGCTGAGAAATTTTATGAAAAGATATCCTCAACTATCATTTCGCAGACCAGAACCAACCTCAACTGAGCGAACAAGCGGATTCAGTAAAATTGGAGTGAAAAATTCTCACAACCTTCATCAGGAGACTATTACATAGAACAAACTGCCAGGTAAAACTATTTTCAACGTTGATGAGTTCGCGACAGGTGTCGTTCCAGAATGTGTCCAGAATAATAGCTCTGGGAGAAAAGCACCAAGTAGCGTGTCGAAAATCTGATGAACAAGGGCAACTGGTTTCTATTGTCATACCGTTAAGCCAAATCCCTTTCGGGGTAAGCGTAACTCGTTCGATTTTGGTCTCGTTTCACTACTGGGGATTAAGAAATTCATACGGTTTTGGGTACGGGATGTTTAGGAGAAGAAGGAATAGGTTTTAGATCAATCTTACAATGTCGCTCCGACACTAGTCGCTTGATCAATCTATCTAGCAAATAGCCCAGGTGAAGAGCTTCGTAAAGCCATTAGGATAACGGGAATAATCATAACAATCCACTAAGAAAATTTCTTCACGCGGGCCCATTAGTATCCAAAATGTGCTTCTCAGCAGATGGTCAATATTTACTCCCAATGCTAATCTTCCCCTGACTACGCGACAGAAAAAAGTATTTGGAGGGAAAATCAGGAGGTGCAGTGTTTAATAAAAATGAGTAGATTGATACAGAAATCTTTACTGAGGGGTTTAAGTCGATTATAAAACAGACGCAATGCAGCAAGAAGTCGCCTGTATTAATAATTTTGGATGAACATGTTTCTCACATAAAAAATATTGATGTGATTAATGTAACACAAGAAAGTGGTGTCACCCTTTTGCGTTTACCATCTCACACCACCCATCGAGTTCAACCACTTGACGTAGCGTTTATGAAACCATTGAGTTTTTACTATGCAAAAAAAGTGCAGAAATGGTTGAGGGTGCGCCTTGGCAAAGTCGTAACTATGTCTGATGTTTTCTTTATCTTTGGAAAAGCTTTCGAGCAAGCTGCCACCATAGATACAGCAAAAAAAGGTTTTGAGAAAACTGGGATTTGACCGTTTAACAGAGACCTTTTCTCAGATGCGGATTTTGCTGCAGTTCTTACTGAAGATGATGGCAGTTCTTTCAGCAACTTTAGCGATGGTGAGACACAATTATTTGATAATATCCCAAATTTTAAAAAAATGAAATAAAGAGTTACACTGGTTGACTTAAAAAGAAAATATTCTTCAAATTTTTGAAAATGTTATATAAAAATTATTTGAGAGCGTACTGTAATTTCTTTTCCATTTTTAATCTGGTCGGTATACTTAGCGATTAAATTAACTAGGAAGGCGTAGTCACTGAGAAGACAGACATTGTCACTTAATTGAATTTATTGATGAAAATTACTCAATAAATATGGTTCACTGCTTGTTACATTAATACGTCACTCAGGCAGGTCGTACAAATTAAAAATTTGACTTGCGTGAACATACCGCCCGCCTCGTTCTCGTACCAAAGAACGAAAAACATCAAACCTCTGATAGTTATTCAATTTGTTCAGTGACATTGTAGGTATATATGTATGATTTATCACAGGTCTGATGATTCGAAGAAGCAAATGGTTCTATTATTACAAACTAAAGTAATGAGAGATTGTCAAAAATACAATTTTACATAGATAATATAGCTTAAGTTTGCCGTAAATAGTACACTGAAATTAATTCTCAATAATGTAAATATAACTTTGAATATCATTTCTTAAATTCGTAACAATCATTTGTTTCAACGCCACCCGCCATGGGTAATTAGTTTTAATCATCCTTAAGTTCTTCTATTCTATTAATCGGAAATAGACACAATTTGACAAGCGGTTTTTTATGAACAACTTTAGCGGTTTTAGCTACAACCGTTCGTACTAGACCGTCCTGACCGGGATGGCAAGCAATGACTCGACCTAAACTCCACTTACAAGGAGGATCATGTTTGTCACGAAGAAGTACTAGATCGCGCTCTTTAAAGTTTTGTTCTTCGTTTTGCCATTTCTACCGATTTTCAATGCTTTAAAAATATTCCACAGACCACTTCTTCAAAATAAGTTTATTTGATCTCTGCACCAACTGCCATCGTGACAGTCTATTTTCAGTCAAATCAATACTTTCAGTAATTAAAAAGTTTCTTAAATTTTCATCGTCCCGTAATTTTCGAAAAGTACTTTTCAATTCCTTACTTGAACCCTGAAAATTCGTGCCGTTATCGCTGTAAATATTTGAGGGTAGGCCTCTTCTTGCAACAAATCTTTTTAATGCAGCTGAAAACGCGACTATAGTAGAATCGCTTACCAATACTAGATGGATAGCTCTTGTGGCTAAGCAGACAAGAAGAGCTATATAAGCTTCATGTGATTTATAACCACGTCCGATACCTAATCTAACGAGAATAGGTCCTGCATAATCAAGACCACTATGTTCGAAGGGTCTCGATCTTGTCAACTAACAGCGGGTAAGTCACCCATTATTTAAGATGAAATTTTCGCTCTTTGCCTAACAGAAGTGATACAATTTTTAATTATGTGGCGAACTGAGCCGCGCGCTTCAGGTATCCAGAAATTTTGCTGTAAAATGCGTAGAAGCTGAGGACCACCGTGTAATGATCTAAGATGTGCTTGTTCTATGATCAAATCCGTAAGACTACGTTGAGGCAAGATTATTGGGTGTTTAGTATCATAGAGAGTAGGTGTATTTTCCAAACGTCCTTTTATTCTTAAAAGTCCATCCACATCAAGAAATGGGCATAAGCTTTTTAAAGGACTGGCTTCACTGCAGGAGTTACTGTTCTGAAGAGTCTTTATTTCTACTGAGAATTGTTGGTTTTGAAGAAATTTAAACCAAAAGCTCTCTGCTTGTTTAATTTATTCACATGAAAAAACCGTTCTTTAAGGTTGTTTCCGGCGATCAATAAGAATATGGATAAATCAATAACGAAGGGCAGTTATCCGAACTAGTTTTGGCCAGGAGGAAACTCTTTCCGAGAGTTTTTTCAAGGAAGTTTCATCTATTTCAGTGGCACTGAGCTCAACTCCGTTTTGTTTTATTTTTTCTTTGATCTTTTTTGCGTAAGTCGACAGACATGTTTTCTTTTCTCTTTCCAAATCTTCATCTGATATACTTGGCCGATTTTCAGAAGCCTGCTCTAGTAAGAGAGGTCCGTGCCATCACAGAGAATGATTGAATAATTTTTCCGAAGTAACACCTCGGGAGATACTATCTGCAGGATTCAAGGCCATAGGAACATGATTCCACTTAGCCTCGGGAATGCTTGATTGTATCAAAGAGACTCTATTTGCTACTAACGTGGTCCAGGTAGATGGTAGTTTACTTAGTCACGATAATACTGTAGTCGAATCTGACTAACAAGATATGGAAGCAATTTGTAGTTTAATTGCTTTCTCAACTTGTTTTGAAAGCTTAGCTAAAAGTACGGCTGCGCACAGCTCTAGTCGGGGTATACTGGTAGTCAAAATGGGAGCTATTTTTGACTTTGCTACTAAAAGAGTTGAATCAATAGCTTGCCCATGATTAACGACTCTTAAATAAACTACTGCACCATTGGCTTTGGTAGAAGCATCAGCGAATCCATGTGATTGTACGGATAGTAAGTTTTTGCTCAGCCTGTTCCGTCGCGATATCTTTAGATTTGGAAGCAAAGGTAACTCTGTATAGTATTGATTCCAGCGTTCTTGTAAATCAGAAGGAAGTATTTCGTCCCAATCTATTTTCCGAAGCCAAAGCTCCTGCATGAAAATTTGTGTTACAATTATAATGGGAGCTAACCATCCATGAGGATCAAAAAGTCTGGCTTTGAGAGAAAAAGCTATTCGTTTGGTAGTAACTCCAACGTGTTGCGTGTTTACCGAAAATAAAAAGCAGTCCGAATGTCGACACCAACGCAAACCTAATACCTTTTTGGTTTCATCTTCCAGGTCTCCGAAACTGACTACCTTGTTTTCAGACTCAGGTTTATTTGATTTAGTTAACCTAGAATCATTAGCTAACCATTTTCGTAAGGGAAATTCTCTCTTATCAAATAATAGCGTTAGTTCCTTCTGCAGTTGTAAGGCCTGATCTAAATCAATCGATCCAAACAAGACATCTTCTTCATAGAAATCGCGTTTAAGGATGATACTACTCTTAGGAAAATTAGAAGATTCGTCTTCTGCTAATTGTTTTAGAACCCTATTTGGTAAAAAAAGGGATGACGCCACTACATAAGTAACAGTCAATAATTGATATTCAACCAATTGTCTAGAAGGTCCGTGGAGACAAACTATTCTTCGTAAATCGATATCTTTTGGGTCTACTAGAATTTGACGAAACATTTTACTAATGTCTGCCGTCATTCCGAAATGATAATTTCGCCATCGTAAAATGGCAGCTGTTGATTCATTTTACAGTTTTGGACCGATCATGAGTAAATCATTTAAGGATTTTCCAGAAGAAGTGGGACTAGATGCATTAAAAACTACTCGCACAGTAGTAGTGTTACTAGACTCGCGAATTACAGGGTGATGAGGCAAATATACTGGTGGGCAACTCAATAGAGTTTGTTTATCGACATCTGAGTCTTCTCGCATATGACCGAGTGTCTCGTACTCGTCAAGAAATTTTGTTTGGAATAGGACCCGATAGAACCCATCCGAATATCGTGGATTGCACTGTTATAGATCCAGGAGGTCCTTGACACAACCCTGGCAAAAGAAGCGAGCCATGATAATCGGATCCAATTACTATTTCAATTTTTTGTCCACTAAAGGGTTCAGTATCTGCTAGGTGAAGGTCACGAAGATAATCATATGTAGAATTAATTTCAGAATGCGGAGGGCTATAATTCATTAAGCGAAGCAAGGTGTAGGCAGTTATCGGATATTTGATTTTACATTGTTTACTGACCAAATAATCAAATCTACTCGCGCTTTTGCCACCCCAATCAAGACTTCACCGGTCGCAGTCACTCTAGTCATTACAGGCGTGCTTTTGGGTCGCAATAATTTTACCAAAGATGCTGAAATTAAAGTGGCATCAGATCCTCGATCGAGAAAAGCTCTAACAATAACTTCTCGACCATTGTGCGCACGAATTTTAATTTTTGCAGTAGCCAGCAAGGTCTTACTGCTTTGTGAACATCGTGAACTTAACGAAGAATTAGTGGCCGTTGCATTTAAGAATGCACTATTCGAATTAGAGCTATTAGAGATATTCGCAACATTTTCCGGTTTAAGAGTCTGATTACCAGAATTATCTCGTGTAGCACAATAAGATTGATCAGAAGAAGCAGAGGAAGATTGCTGAATGTGCAATAAAGTGTAGGTAATAATGTTTTTGCATTGGGAACACGTGATTCTAGTTTTGCCATTTTGACTACGATGACGACATTTCAAACATTCAAAACACAATTTATATTCATTTGCAAATTCCTTTCTTTTTTCTACGGGTTGCTTCTTCAATACCTGAAATTGACTCAAGGAATGATTGCCTTTACGGGATATGCATCTATTCGTGTGATCATCTGACGTATTAGTACTATGCATTTGAGCAGACTCTCGACCTTTGAAACCAGGAGGATTCGAATTATTACCTCGCGAATTTTTCACAGAATTACTATTCTTCGACATTTCTACAGCTTCGAGAGTACGGATTTGTAGATCTAAAAATTTTTTTAAATCCGAATATTTAGGATAATCACTGCGATTAGCTAGATATCCTTTCCAATCGCTTACTAAATTCTTATTTAATTTATTCACTAGTAAATAAATTAACAAGTGATCCTATTTATCAGTTGAGCATTCAAAATCCTCAAGAACTATTAACGCTTCATTAGTAGTATCACGAAAAGTTTTTTAATCTTTTAGAATATTATTCGAAATATTCGGAAGAGAGAAAAATGAATGTAAATAAGACTTTATCAAAGTTCTCTCGTTGTTGTACCGAATTTTCAGAGCTTCCCACGCTATTTCATAATTAGCCTCAGAGGTTGCTATATGTTTGATAATGTGCAGAGCTGCACCCGACAATTTTGTTTTTAGATGATAAAGTTTCTGAACTTTAGGTAACCGTGGGTTTTGATCAGTAGCAGACTCAAAAGTTGTTACAAAACCTGAAATTCGCATCTCATTCAGCTCGCATTGTTTCCACGTTTTCATAAGTATTTTCTTCCTTCCTTCCGACACTGCTAGTGATGCTTCACCTGCATCGATTTTTCGGAAGGAGGGAACTGACCTACGTATCTTTTCAAAGAGAAAACCTTGCACTTGTATCAAGGTATCCATGTTTTTGGGAATTTGATTCTCGAACGTTAAACAATTTATAGAGAATTATGATTTCTCAAACTAGTTCACGATAGTGAATGGGAGTATTTGTCAACTACACTTGTCCACAATATAGTGCACAAATGTCACTCGTGTAACTGAGAAATATAATTCTCAAAGTGAGACAACTCTCATTAGATAAAGAGAGATTCTTATCAGGAGATTCCCATCTGAACATCTGGAGTATTGAGAGGGGAAAGAATGTTGAAATTTTGAAGTTACTGTTAACTGCGCATGCGTTTTTTTCGATTCGCGTGAATTTTCTACAACCGTCCATTGTTAGTTTCGTTCGAATTAACTATTTTCCACTTGTCGAAACATAGATTTTTATAGTACTTTTCCATATGATGTTTTCCTTCCATTCACAGAACCATATACATAAAGAGTTTCTGCACTATTTAAAACTGATGAAAATCATCACTGTGGCAATGGCGACGGCCGTTACGAATTCAAATTCACTTTGTTTGAAGCCGTTTTTCTCACAATTGTTAAAGTTTTTCACCCCAAATTCCCGGTTCTGAGGACCATTATTGGAAGCAGACTGTAATTTATTTTCAATTTTTAATCTGGCCGGTTTACTTTGCGATTAAATTAATTAGGAATGCGTAGTCACTGAGAAGACAGACATTGTCACTTAATTAAATTTATTGATGAAAATTACTCAATAAATATGGTTCACTGCTTGTTACACTAATTGTGAAAAGTATTTAAATAAGATTTGAACATTCATTTCACTCATTACGAAATTTGGTTACCGGCTCCGCACTCACGAGGCTACCGCTTCTCTCTCCCGATTAGTACTGAATTATCGCAGTTTTTCTCCGATCGATAATTAGGAAGAAGGAATACGTCACACTCTCATACATCACTCAGGCACGTCGTACAAATTAAAATTTCACTCGCGTGAACAAAAATTGAAACAATACCTTTTATTTTATGGAGGAAAGGAGATCTTTTAGGAGATTCATTGAAGAAATTTAATGCGAAATCGATAGCGGAGAATCATCTTAAGTTTTACAATCAGCAGGACAAAAAACACACCGGCTTGACTATCTTCAAAGCTTCCACGAGTCGCAAGACATATCGTTCGAAGACAATAGTGGCGCTTTAACTGCTAAAAGGGAAGAAGAAAAAAAATAAGCAAGCAGATCATAGAGAAGCAGTAGAACAAGCGGTGAGAGATGTTTTGCACCGCCTTCGAAGTCTTGAAGCTTTATAACTTTTTTTACTTCTTTTATTTATTTACTTGACGTAAATAAACTTTTAAATCAGAGCGAGTTAGTCGAAACTAGCAATGCAAAATTAGATTTGGTGGTGAGCTTATTAATTTTGAATATTTTTGACGTTAGTTCTAATTAGTGATTCGCTTTCATATGTATAGAAATTATAGACATTGCATTGAAAGTATTTTTATTGTTTGATTCAGAAATTATTTTCAAATTAAGAAATTATAGATATATTTTACAAACATTTAAAATTCTTAGTATGACAGTAGTCACTCCGTTTGCGAAATCTATTACTTCACGCCCTAAAAGTAATTTATATTTTGTTGGCTCCGGAGCAAATCATTTTTGTTGTTCAATTTTCCAGGACTTCGTGCAAAAATCGAAGGATTGTGATGATCTGTATCTACCTGTGTCTAGCATCGATAGTATTGATTCGGCTCATGTCAAAGTCTTAAGTTCTGTTGACATGAATGTACAACAGAATTCGACAAAGAAGAATATGCCAGTCAGTTAGCAAAAAGGACGCAAGAGAGGATTTACGACTATCATTACATTTCCAGAATATACAGAAACTCTTTTACAGAGTAATTTGAAATTTAAACCGAAAAGACAACCAAGGAAACGAAAAACTGAGAACAGTCACAGTCAAGCATTAGCCTCAGCATAAAATGAGGTAAGAGTTCAAGTTCCGATTAAACTGGTTCAGTGTATGCAGTCAACTTCACTTCAGATGGACCGCAGAATGCAAGTAAGTTCATCTCTGATTTCCAGTCAACCAGAGCAGATGTTCTCTCCACTTCACAATCAAGTGCAGCCCATGACGGGCACGCAAATGATATCTTCAACGACGTACCACCCAGTGTCAATGCAAGTGCAAAATCGCCGACCAGTGGAAATATTCAACCTATGGGAAATGCAGGTGCAGCCCAGGACATCCACTGGAATTTTTTCTTTAGCAACGGACGAACCAGTGCACAGGCCAGTACTGCCTGATAATTCTCTCGCAATTGGTATCTTCAGCAACAATTCGACCAGTAAACGACTCACCTGTACTTATACGTACTGGAACAAGCATTCGAGCGGTGCCAATGCAAGTGCAAAGTCGACAACCAGTAGAAATATTCGATCCAAGGAAGATGCAGATGCAGCCCGGCACATCCACTCAAATTATTTTTCCAGCAGCGATCCGACCAGTGCTCAGGCCTGTACTGCTCGATAAACCCTTGCAATTTCGACTAACTCGCTCAGATTTAGAAGTTTATTTACGTCATCGAATTGTGCATTTTCTGGGTCATTGTAAGCTTCAAGATCTCAAAGGCGGTGCAAAACGTCTTCGAACGATATGTTTTGAGACTCGTGGAAGCTTTCAAGATCGCCAACCCGATATGTTTCTTCTCCTGCTGATTGTACAATCTTAGATGATTCTCCGCTATCGATTTCGCAATGAACTTCTTCAATAGATCTTCTGATAGATCTTCTGTCCTCCGTAAAATGAAATGTATTGTTTCGATTTTCATGAAACGTGTTTGAAAAATAAACAAATATTTTTTTCCAAAGTCCACCAGTGTAACTTTTTATTTCATTCTTTTAAATTTGGGATATTATCAAATAGATGTGTTTCACCAACGCCGAAGTTACTGAAAGAACCGTCATCATCTTCAGTAAGAACTGCAGCAAAATCCTCATCTGAGAAAAGTTCTCTGTTAAACGGCCAAATCCCAGTTTTCTCAAAACCTTTTTTTGCTGTATCTATGGTGGCAGATTGCTCGAAAGCTTTTCCAAAGATAAAGAAAACATCAGACCTAGTTACGACTTTGCCAAGGCGCACCGTCAACCATTTCTGCACTTGTTTTGCATAGTAAGGACTTAATGGTTTCATAAACGCTACGTCAAGTGCTTAAACTCGATGGGTGATGTGCGGTGGTTAACACAAAAAGGTGACACCATTTTCTCGTGCTAGATTGATCAAATCAATATTTTTTATGTGAGATACATGTCCATCCAAAATTATTAGTACATGCGACTTCTTGCTGCAATGCGTCTGTTTTATAATCCATTTAAACTCGTCAGTAAAGATTTCTGTATCAATCCACCCATTTTTATTGAACACTGCCCATGCACCTTCTGGTTTTCCCTCCAAATACTTTTTATGTCGCGCTGTCAAGGGAAGATTAGCATTGGGAGGGAATATTGACCATCTGCTGAAAGGCATATTTCGGATACCAATGGGCCCGCGTGAAGAGATTTTCTTAGTGGATTGTTATAATTATTCCCGTTATCATAATGGCTTCGCGAAGCTCTTCACCTAGGCTCTTCACCTATTCCTTCTTCTCCTAAACATCCCGTACCCAAATTTACTGTACGAATTTTTCAATCCCCAATAGTGAAACGAGACCAAAACCGAACGAGTTACGCTTACCCCAAAAGGGATTTGGCCTAATGGTATAATATTAACAACCAGTTGCCCTCGTTCAGCAGATTTTTGACACGCTACTTGGTGCTTTTCTTTCAGAGTTATTATTCTGGACACATTTTGGAATCACACCTGTCGCAAAGTCATCAACGTTGGTAATAGTCTTACCTGTCAATTTATTCTGTGTAATAGTCTCCTGGAGAACCGCGAGCTGATAAACTGTGGGAGCCAGCAGTCGGCCAGCAGTTCTAAGACTTCTTAAACTTGATAAGAATAATTTCGGGAGTCGCTTCGCACTGACCTTGGTCCTAAACCGGATTCCTCGAAACGTAAACAGTCAGGGACGTGTGAACCATTTGCTGAAATTACGGAATCTCCGAACGTAAGTACGAATCTCAGTGCCCGCGCACTGCGCCTTTATCTATACGCTGCTGATGTTTCACGCTTCGTTGAACACCGTCTCTCTCCCCGCGAGGTGAGAAACTGTGGTAGCCAGCAGTCGACCAGCAGTTTTGGGAATTCCTTTACTTGATAGGCTTATATGAGAGTTCGAGTGTATACAGGTAAGTTTAAAATTTATAAAAAATTTTTTCTTACAATGTGAAATTAATGAAATTTTGCCAATGATCTTATGACGTCAAGGTGGCAAGTTGAAATTTATGAAAGTTTTATTTTGTAAAGTGATATTTTGAGAAAGTTCACCAAATGATCTATGACGCCATGATATATTATGTTCAAATTTTCAGTGTCTGATCTAAAATTAACAGTACTTTCATTTTTGACAATATGATACATTTCTAATATGTTCCTTCTGTGATAATTATTTTCTAAATCAAATATTTTTGCATTTTTGTTGTTAAAATAAAATTCATGATTAAAATCTGTTGAGTGTTTACATGAAGCTGTATTTCTTTGTTTTTTGTGTTGTGCAGTTCTATGTTCAGAGATTCTATTTTCTAAAGGTCTTTTTGTCTGCCCCACATACATAATTCCACAATTTATACATTTTATACCGTAGATGAGATTAGTTTTTTCGAACTTAGGAATTTCATCTTTGGTGAATTGTAACAAAGTGTTCTAAAGTTTATTTCTTATAGAAAAGACAATTACAATATTTAATTGTTTGCAGATTCTAATTATAGGTAGGTAAAAATCGTTTGGATATGGTAAAACAATAACTCTAGAAAAATCTATTCTTTTTTC
>JAUMHM010000016.1:4856071-4872960 GCA_032362435.1 Melikaiella ostensackeni
CAAGCATACAGATTTTTTGTTTGTGGCGTCATCTCTGTGTCAGGCCGAAGACTTTTCAGCCCATGTAGTATTTCTGATGTTAATACATTTATTCTTATCGCTACTTATATCCCCTCCCCCCCCCCCGAGATCTCTGCCAAGGAATTATAGGACTTTTTTGAGACTCTTACAACATTGTCTTCAATATGGGATAATAAAATATTGATACTTGGTGATTTTAATATACCAGAATTAATCCACTTTATTAACGATGGGATGACTGACACTAAATCAATCATCTTACAAACCTTCATGGATATCCACCAATTAAACAGTACAATGATATCAATAATATGAATGAGCGATATCTGGATCTAGTCATCTCATCGTTTCATTCTTGCATATCTCCGATAATGTAAACATGGCTGTTGATGAATTCTATAAAAAATTATATGACAGTTTGGACGATGTAGTAGGCAAAAATTCGATGAAACCCAGTAAGATATCGTACCCTAAATGGTATGCTAAGAAAAATATAAGCACTATTTTTTGTAAGAACAAAGCCAGAGTTCAGTTGAAGTCAACAAGTAGCGCAACTTATTTAGAAAGATTTATACAACTAAGAAAGGAATTAAAAAGGAATACCAAGGAGGCTTATAACAATTACTTGATTGATGTTGAAGAAGATATTAACAAGTCTCCCTCGACTCTGTGGTCCCATGTTAATAATATCAAAACAGTTTCAAGGATACCTGGTATCATGTTCTTTGATGGTAATGAAATTAAGAATCCGCAGGATATTGTTGACTCCTTTGCCTCTTTGTTCTCCAATGTATTTAAACTTTCCTCAACTTCACCTAATGGAATATCTACGAACTCATATAAGTTACTAGGTGATTCTCTGTGCGTTTCACGTGAACAAGTAACACTTACGTTAAAGTCGATGTCAATTAAATTTACTTCAGGGCCTGATGGAATCCCGAGTCTTCTGCTTAAAGAATGTGCTAAAGGATTCACGGAACCACTAACTGCTATCTATAGTATGTCTCTTTCATCCGGGGTATTTCCGGATTCCTGAAAACTATCAAAAGTGTGCCCCGTGGTCAAAAATGGAGATAATTCTCTTGTTGTTAATTTTCAACCAATTATATTGTTAAGTAATTTTTCAAAGGTCTTTGAAAAAATAATAAGTGAATTTATTTGGTCTTACATGAATCCTGTCTTATCAACAACTCAACATGGCTTTGTTCCACATAGATCGACTACTTCTAATTTAATAACATCCCTTCAGACCATTGAAACTCTCTTGTTAAGCCACAGGCAGGAAGACGTGGTCTATACGGATATATCCAAAGCCTTTGACTGTGTCGACCATGGAAAAATATTAAGTAAACTCTATGATCTGGGTGCACCGGATAAGCTATTGAATCTATTGCATTCTTACTTATCTAATCGTCCAATGGTAGTTCAGTACAACGGTTACACGTCCTTCTCTTTCACACCTTCCTCTGGAGTTCCCCAAGGATCTAACCTTGGCACTTTACTCTTTATTATACCTGTAGTAATGAACGATGCTGATACTGTGATCAAACACTTTTGCTTATTTTACGCGGAAGATGCTAAATTATACAAACCAGTAGACTGCTTGCAGGATTGTGCTGAATTAAAATTGGACATTGATAATTTTTTTGACTGGTGTACGAGCAATAACGTAGATATTAACCCTAGAAAATGTAATGTTATGTCAATTTCAAGGAAAACTGATTTAATTGATTTCGAGTACAAAAGAAATAATTTGGTTATGAATAGAGTCAAAAGAATGCGTGATCTTGGCATATATATAAGCGCAACATTAAAAGTAAATATTCAGGTGGACAATATGGTCCGCGAAGCGAATCGTTCACTAGAGTTTTCATTTAGAATTTCTCGTAATTTCAAATAAGAATCTACGCTGAGAACTCTATATTATGCTCTAGTCAGGTCTAAATTAGAGTATGGGTCTGTTGTCTTGAATCCGAAATAAAGTATTTGTCAGAATCTATTGAGAAGTGTCAGAAACGTTTCCTTAAGTTTCTTAGTCTTAGGTCTCTTGAGAATAGGAGGCAGGTTGAAATGATCATATTTCTGTTTAAAATTATAAGAGGATACATAGACAGTCCCTACCTCCTCTCTCAGGTGCCATTCGCGGTACCTCAATTTTTTACTAGATCTCGGGCTCCATTTTACACCAACACAACTGCGCATACTGGTTATTCACCGATACTCTATTTCTGCAAAACCTATAATGCTATGTACGCAAGTCGCGATCACACTATGGACGCCCTACATCAATCCTTAAAATCTTTTGTTTCTGGAGTACGTAATCACGTTGAACAGTCCTTCACTTAATATGTGTCAGATTGAGAATTGCAACGCGTCGATGAAGCCAACTGGGTATTATATAGAATTACACATTCCCTTTACTGTTTATATCAAGATATTTTTTACATGTAATCCTGTAACTGGTCCCCGGACTGTTGGATTTATTACAAATAAAAAATAAAAATGAAAATGAAATGTCATCTGTCTCGAGACACGGTATGTTAGCGACTGCTTTGGAAAGGACTCTCGATGTGAGATTTTAAACTGACAGGACTAATCGTCGAAACTTGTTGAAACTTCCTGCGTAAAAATGGAAAACCTGTTTCCTTTTAAATCTAGGAACTTTAAAGAATTTATGTTTTACACAAGATAAAATGCTACAAATGAAATGCTCATCTTGAATTGCCTTTTCAATAAGGCAAATGCCCACTACAATTTAAGAATATTTGAGAACACTGAAAAAGATTAACAAATGAGAGCGTGGAAGGAGCTGATAAAATTTCCAAGTGTATTTTTTTTGAAATGCGATCTGTCTCGCGACTCGACATGTTAGTAACTGGTTTGGAAATGACTCTCAATGTGAAATTTGGAACTTTGACAGGATTAATAAACGAAATTTTCAAACTTTTCTGCGTAAATTTGGCAAGCCTATTTTCTTTTAACTTGAGGCCATTGAAATATTTATGTATTACACATGTTAATGTGCAAAAAAAAAATTACACTACATGAATTACGTTTTAAAGAAGAGAAATGCCCACTACACAAGAAGAATATTTAAAAACACTGATAACTATTGGAAAATGAGCAGCCGAGAGGAGCTGAGAAAATTTTTTAATGTATTTTTTAGGAAAGCGATCTGTCTCGCGACACGGTATGTTAGCGACTGCTTTGGAAAGCATGCTCGATGTGAAAATTGATACTCTGACAGGACTAACCGACAAAACTTTGAAATTTTTTTTTTTTGTAAACTTGAAAAAGCTGTTTGCTTTTAAAACTTAGTTCATTAAAAAATTCATGTTTTACATAAAATAAAATGCTTCAAATAAAATACTCATCGTGCATTGTGTTGTCAAAAGAGAAATGACCACTACATGTGAACAATATTTCAAAACACTAACAAATATTAGAAATGAGCGCGTGAGAGGAACTGATTATTATTATAGATTTTCAAAATGTGGTTTTCATAAAAGCGATCTTTTTCGCGACACGGAATGCTGGCGACAGCTACGGAAAGGACTCTCGATGAGAAACCTGAAACTCTAACAGGGCTATCCGACGAAACTTTTTAAAAGTTCCTGCGTGATTTTGGAGAACCTATTTCCTTTTAAAACTAAGGCCTTTGATGAATGTATGTTTTACACAAGTTAAAGCGCTACAAATAATATACTCATCGCGAGTTGCGTTTTCAGTAAGAGAAATGGCCACTACACGTGAAGAATATTTGAAAATACTTACAGATATTGGAAAATGAGCTCGTGAAAGGGGCCGAGAGAATTTTTGAATGTATTTTTTAGAAAAGCGATCTGTCTCGCCACACGGTATGTTAGCGACTGATTTGGAAAAAATTCTCGATGTGATATTTGAAATTCTGACAGGATTGACACACAAAACTTGTTAAAATCTCGCGCGTAAATTTGGAAAACCTGTTTTTTCCTAGAACTAAGGCCTTCGGAAAATTTATGTTTTACACAAGATAAAATGCTACAAAAAAGTAAAACTCATCGTGAATAGCGTTTTCAGTAAGCGAAATGCCCACGACATGTTGAGAATATTCGAAAACACTGACAAATATTGCAAAATATGTGCGTGGAAGGACCTGACAGAATTTTCAAATGTATTTTTTAGAAAACCGATCTGTCTTGCGACTGCTTTGGTAAGGACTCTCGATGTGAAACTTGAAACTGACAGGCCTTACAGACGAAAACTTTGAAATTTTCTGCGTAAAAATAGTAAAGCTGTTTTCTTTCGAAACTAAGGCCTTTGAAAAACTCATGCTCCATACAAGATAAAATGCTACAAATGAGATACTCATTGTGAATTGCGTTGTCAATAAGAGAAATGCCCACTACACGTAAAGAATATTTGAAAGCGCTAACAAATATTGAAAAATGAGGGCGTAGAAAGAGCTGAGAGTTTTTTTAAATGTATTTCTTGAAAAAACGATCTGTCTTGCGACACGGTATGTTAGCGACTACTTTAAAAAGGACTCTCGACGTGAAATTTGAAACTCTGACGAGACGAACCAACGAAATTTAAAAAATTTTCTGCTTGAATTTGGAAAACCTATTTTCTGTTAGCTTAAGTCCATTGAAATATTTATGCTTTACACAAGCTAAATTTCTACAAATAAAATACTCGTCGTGAATTGCGTTTTCAAGAAGAGAAATGCCCACTACCTGTTCTCTTTTGGAACTAAGGCCTTTGAAAAATTTACGTTCAACACAAGATGAAATGCTACAAATAAAATACTCATTATGAATTGCGTTGTCAATGAGGTAAATGCCCATCATACGTAAAGAATATTTATTAAACTGACAAAGATTGAAAAATGAGTGCGTAAAAGGAGCTGACAAAAATTTAAATTTATTTTTTAGAAGAGCGATTTGTCCCGCGACACCGTGCGATAGCGACTGCTTTGGAAAGGACACTCGATGCGAAATTTGAAACTGACAGGTCTATCAGACAAAACTTTTCAGAATTTTCTGCGTAAAAATGTTAAACCTGTTCTCTTTTGAAACTAAAGCCTTTGGAAGATTTATATTTTAAACAAGATAAAATACTACAAATAAAATACTCTTCTTGAATTGTGTTTTCAATAAGAGAAAGGCCCACGGCACGTAGAGAATATTTGAAAACACTGACAAATATTGAAAAATAAGCGGGTGGGAGGAACTGACAGAATTTTTACGCGTATTTTTTAGGAAAGCGATCTATCTTGCGACAGGGTTTGTTAGCGAATGCTTTGGAAAGGACTCTCGATGTAACTTGAAAATCTGACAGGACTAACAGGCGAATAATTTTAAAATTCTCTGCGTAAATTTGGGAAACCTGCTTGTTTCTAGACTAAAGGCTTTTGGAAAATTTGTGTTTTGCACAAGATAAAAAAATACAAATAAAACACTCATCGGGAATTGCATTGTGAATGAGAGAAATGCCCACGACACGTAAGCAATATTTAAAAACACTCACAAATATTAAAAAATGAGCACGTGGAAGGAGATGAGAAAATTTTAAATGTTTTTTTTAGAAAAGCGACCTTTTTCGCGACACGGTATGTTAGCGACTGCTTCGGAAAGCACCCTTGATGTGAAATTTGAGACTCTGACAGGACTGACCGACGAAACATTTTAAAATTTCCTGCGTAAATTTGGAGATATTATTTTCTTTTAAAACTAAGGCCTTTGATAAATGTATGTTTTGCACAAGTTAAAGTGCTACACATAATATACTCATCGTGAATTGCGTTTTTCAATAGGAGAAATGGCCACTACACCTAAGGAATATACGAAAAATGAGCACGTGGAAGGATCTCAGAGAATTTTTAAATGTATTTTCTAGAAAAGCTATCTGTCTCGTGACATGGCATGTTAGCGACTGTTTCGGAAAGGACTCTTGATGTGGAATCTGAAACTCTGACTGTACGAACCGGCGAAATTTTCAAATTTTTCTGCGTAAATTTGGAAAACATATTTCCTTTTGAGACTAAGGCCATTAAAATATTTATGCTTTACACAAGATAAAATGCTACAAATAAAATACTCATCGTGAATTGCGTTGTAAATAAGGGAAATTCCCACTCCACGTGAAGAATCGTTAAAAACACTGACAAATATTAAAAAATGAGCGCGTGGAAAGAGCTGACAGAACTGCTAAATGTTTTTTTTTTAGAAAAGCGATCTGTCTCGTGACAGGGTATGTTAGCGACTGCTTTGAAAAGGACTCTCGATGAGTAATATAATATTCTAACAGGCCTAACCGATGAAACTTTGAAAAATTTCCTGCGTAAATTTGGAGAAGTTATTCTCTTTTGAAATTAAGGCTTTTGAAAAATGCATGTTTTACACAAGTTAAAGTGCTACAAAAAAAAGTACACGTCGTGAATCATTTTTTTCAAAATAAAAATCTAAATATAAACAAAAACTTGAGAAAATGGAAATTTTGTTAACAAATTCATAACTTTGCAATAAATAAATATTAAGAAAATGTACTCAAGGTTTTTAAAATCAAATAATGAACTGTCAGAAAAATATAGTCCTATGTGTTCCAGTTCCAAAAAGTATATTTATTTGCACACTTGAAAATAGGGTAATTTTTTGTGATCCATGCTATAATAAATGAATGAAAAATCTACTTTCCTCACAAAAAATCAATTTTTATTTATTATATAATCTTATAAGTTTCATAAAAAACTTGGTTAAAAAGTTTAATAAAATTATATGATTGTAAATAATTCAAGAAGCGCAATCTTTACACAAGACATAACACGAATGTAACCTCAAAATACACCGTCGCACGCAGATAGAATAATTTCCATCTTAGCACAATTAAGAATTCTACTAACTTTTTTTACCGTGTGAGTAAACTTTATTTTGCCGATAAGTACTTGAAAAAAATTGAAAAAGACATGAAAAATAACATTTACTTACCGTCGCGGAACACTAACACGGTCACACAGGTGGGTCGTTTAAGGCACAAGCTTCATTTGAAATCTTTCCTCCTCAGAAACACAGTGATCAATCGCGGCGTCCCTTTGCACTTCAATTCCCACTACCAAGAAGTTTTTTTAGGGAGGAGAGTCAAAACATGTCATCTTTGGCTTTCGGAAATACTTGAGCAGGAAAATTTTACTGGGTCGTAAACGACCCACCTGTGTGACGAAGGGTTAATTATGTGGCAAACTGAGTCGCGCGCTTCAAGTATCCAGAAATTTTGCCGTAAAATGTGTATAGTAAGCTGAGGACCACCGTGTAATGATCTAAGATGGGCTTGTTCTATGATCGAATTTGTAAGACTATGTTTAGGCAAGACTATTGGATGTTTAGTATCATAGAGAATAGGTGCACTTTCCAAACGTCCTTTTACTCTTAAAAGTCCATCCATATCAAGAAATGGGCATCAGGAATTACTATTCTGAAGAATCTTTATTTCTACTGAAAATTGTTGGTTTTGAAGAAATTTAAACCAGAAGATCTTTGCTTGTTTAATTTTTCCACACGTTAAAAACCGTTCTTCAGGTTGTTTCCGGTGATTAATAAGAATATGTTAAATCGAAAACAAAGGGCAGTTATTCGAACTAGTTTTGACCAGGAGGAAACTCTTTCCGAGAGTTTTTCCGAGGAAGTTTTCTCTACTTTAGTGGCACTGAGCTGAACTCCGTTTTGTTTTATTTTTTTCCTTTGATCTTATTTGCGTAAGTCGACAGACATTTTTCCTTTTCTCTTTCTAAATCTTCATCTGATATACTTGGCCAATTTTCAGAAGCCTGCTCTAAAAAGAGAGGTCCGTGCCATCACAGAGAATGACTTCATAATTCTTCTGGAGTAACACCTCGGGAGATACTATCTGCAGGATTCAAGGCCGTAGGAACATAATTCAACTTATCCTCAGGAATGCTCGATTGTATCAAAGAGACTCTATTTGATACAAACGTGGGCCAGGTAGATGGTAGTTTACTTAGCCACGAAAATACTGTAGTCGAATCAAACCAACAGTATATGGAAGCAGTTTGTAGTTTAATTTCTTTCTCAACTTGTTTTAAAAGCTTAGCTAATAGTACGGCTGCGCACGCATCTAATCGGGGAATACTGGTAGTCAAAATGGGAGCTATTTTTGACTTTGCCATTAGAAGAGTTGAATTAATAGCTTGCCCATGATCAACGACTCTTGAATGAACTACTGCATCATAGGCTTTGGTATAAGCCGCAGCCAATCCTTGTAATTGTATAGATAGTAAGTTTTCGCTCAGCCCGTTCCATCGCGAAATCTTTAGATTTTGAAGCAAAGGTAACTCTGTATAGTATTGATTCGAGCGTTCTTGTAAATCAGGAGGAAGTATTTCGTCCCAATATAATTTCCGAAGCCAAAGCTCCTGCGTGAACATTTTTGCTACAATTATAATGGGATCTAACCATCCATGAGAATCAAAAAGTCTGGCTATGAGAGAAAGAGCTATTCGTTTCGTAGCAACTCCAACGTGTTGCGTGTTTACCGAAAATAAAAAGCAGTCCGAATTTGGACACTAACGCAAACCTAATACCTTTTTGTTTCATCTTCCAGGTCTCCGAAACTGACTACCTTTTTTCAGACTTATGTTCATTCAATTTAGTTAACCTAGAATCGTTAGCTAATCAATTGCGTAAGGGAAATCCTCCTTTTTCTAATAATAGCGTTAGTTCCTCCTGCAGTTGTAAGGCCTGATCTAAATTATATGATCCAAACAAGATATCCTCTACATAGAAATCGCGTTTAAGGATGATACTGCCCTCAGGAAAATTAGAAGCTTCATCTTCTGCTAATTGTTTTAGAACCCTATTTGCTAAAAAAAAGGGATGACGCCATTCCATAAGTAACAGTCAACAATTGATATTCAACCAATTGTGTAGAAGGTCCGCGGAGACAAACTCTTCTTTGTAAACCGATATCTTTCGGGTCTGTTAGAATTTGACGAAACATTTTACTAATGTCTGCCGTCATTCCGGAACGATAATTTCGCCATCGTAAGATGACAGCTGTTAATTCATTTTGCAATTTTGGACCGACCATGAGTAAATCATTCAAGGATTTCCCAGAAGAAGTGGGACTAGATACATTAAAAACTACTCGCCGGGAGTAGTGTTACTAAACTCGCGAATTACAGGGTGATGAGGCAAATATACTTGTGGGCAACTGAATAGAGTTTGTTCACCATCATCTGAGACTTGTCGCATATGACCGAATGTCTCGTACTCGTCAAGAAATTCTTCGTATTTTGTGGCTAAATTAGAATTTTTAGCGAGTCGTCGTTCTACACTGTAGAGCGCAGATAAGGCTCTGGGAAATGATTTTCCAAGAGAATCGAGATTCTCCTTTTAAAGGAAGGTGTACAACGTAACGTCCTTCTTGGGTACGCCAATGCGTTTTAGAAACGTGATTTTCACAAAGCTGCTCTTCTTCAGTGAGCATAGATTGCCGCGGAATGTCTTCTAATTCCCAGAATTTCTGTAAATGGAAGTGAATTTCCGACAAGGTTGTAACATGATTAATTCTGAGACTCGACTTAACGTGAGAATTTTTGTTTGGAATAGGACCCGATAGAATCCATCCGAATATCGTGAATTGCGCTGTTATAGAACCAGGAGGTCCTTGACACAACCCTGGCAAAAAAAGCGAGCCATAATAATCGGCTCCAATTACTATTTCAATTTTTTGACCACTGAAGTGTTCAGGATCTGCTAGGTGAAGGTCACGAAGATAATTATATGTAGAATTAATTTCAAAATGCGGAGGGCTATAATTCATTAAGCGAGGCAAGGTATAGGCAGCAATCAGATATTTAATTTCATCATTGTTTACTGGCGAAATAATTAAATCTACTCGCGCTTTTGCCACCCCAATCAAGACTTCACCGGTCGCAGTCACTCTAGTCACTACAGGAGTGCTCTTAAGTCGCAATAATTTTACCAAAGATTCTGAAATAAAAGTGGCATCAGAACCTTGATAGAGAAAAGCTCCAGCAATAACTTCTCGACCATTGTGCCCACGAATTTCAATTTTTGCAGTAGCCGACAAGGTCGAGCTGCTTTGTGAACACCGTAAACTTAGCAATAGTGTGATGATGGTTTTTGCATTGAAAACACGTGATTCTACTTTTGCAATTTTGACTACGATGACTACATTTCAAACATTTAAAACACAATTTATATTCATTTGCAAATTCCCTTCTTTTTTCTACGGGTTGCTTCTTAAATACCTGACATTGACTCAAGTAATGATTTCCTTTACAGGATATGCATCTATTCGTGTGATCATCTGACGTATTAGTTCTGTGCATTTGAGCAGAGTCTCGACCTTTGAAACCAGAAGGATTCGAATTATTACCTCGCGAAATTATTACAGAATTATTATTCTTCGACATTTCTACAGCTTCGAGAGTACGGATTTTTTCATCTAAGAATTTGTTAAAATCCGAATATTTAGGATAATCACTGCGATTAGCTAGATATCTCTCCCAATCGCCTACTAAATTCTTATTTAATTTATTCACTAGTAAATAAATTAACAAGTGATCCCATTTATCAGTTGGGCATTAAAAATTCTCAAGAGCCAGTCACGCTTTATTACTAGTATCACGCAAAGTTTTTAAATCCTTTAGAATATCATTCGAAATATTCGGAAGAGAGAGAAACGAATGTTAATAAGAATTCATCAAAGCTCTCCCATTGTTGTACCGATTTTTCAGAGCTTCCCACGCTATTTCATAATTAGCCTCAGAGGCTGTAGTATGTTCGAAAATTTGCAAAGCTTCACCCGATAATTTTGTTTTTAGATAATAAAGTTTCTAAACTTGAGGTAACCTTGGGTTTTGATCAATATCAGACTCAAATAGGTCTCGAAAATTTGTCCACTTTAAGTATACACCAGAAAATAGGGGAAGCTCGATATCGGGCAACTTTAAACCATATTCATGATATATTGTATTTGAACTCGAAGCGTTAGTACTCATATTATTAGAGGTTAAATTGACAATACTTTCTTGCGTTAAACCAAATATTATTCCATTGAAAAAATCAAGAGCCTTGAAAAATTCTCGTTCAGCCTCAAGAAATGCATTATTCTCAAAATAACCATACCTTGACTTATCCGGTTTAAGAGTTGATACAAAACCAAAAATTCGCATCTCATTCAGCTTGCATTGTTTCCACATTTCCATAAGTATTTTCTTCCTTCCTTCTGCCACTGCTAGTGATGCATCACTTGCATCGATTTGTTGAATGGAGAGAACTGACCTACGTATCTCCTCAAAAAGAAAACCTTGTTCTTGTATCAAGGTATCCATGTTTTTGGAATTTTCATTTTCGAACGTTAAACAATTTATAGAGAATTATGATTTCTCAAACTAGTTCACGATAGTGAACGGAAGTATTTGACAACTACACTTGTCCACGATATAGTGCACAAATGTCGCTCGTGTAATTTTTCACTGAGAAATATAATTATTAAAAGTTATTTCACAATAGTGAACGATAGGAGCCTTAATATTACACTCGTCCACGAAAGTGAATACTAAGTTTAACTATTTCAGATTAAATTTCATTAATGAGTACACGTGTTCGTAAGCGTAAACACTAGAAAGAGAGAAAGAAAATTTTACACGATAGATACCGGTAGGTTTTTTGCGAAGCGGGAATCACGATAAAAGTTCACATTCTCATTCCTCAGCTGTTTAGGTGAAATCGATGATGAAACGAGACAACTCTCATTAGATAAAGATAGATTCTGATCTGGAGATTCCAATCCAAGACGTCTGAAGTATTGCAAGGGAAAGGAACGATCGAATTTTTGAAGTTACTATTCACTGCCCATGCGTTTTTCTTGATTCGCGCTCATTTTCTACAAGAGTCAATTATTAGTTTTGTTTAAATTCACTATTTTCCACTTGTCGAAACATACATTGTTGTGTTGTTAAAAGTAGCCAAACTACCTTTTCGGAATACTCCTTGACCGAAGAGCCGTGCTACGTTACTCAAGCTGATTCTTTAAGAGTTTCCTTGTCGCAAGGGATGGATAGATAGTAATAGTGGTTTACACGTTCAACTTAAATATAATCTTCAATCCGATAGAGGTGAGAAAGGTTTATACAGGACGGAAAATCGATTTATATTATTCGTAGGTCCGTTACATGGAGTCGTGAGTCGGAAGAAGATCCACAAATTCATGGGTGGTGGCGAAATCGAAGGGCCCGAAGGCGTGCACAATTTCGTTGGTTTCCGATGAGGTCCGAAAACAAGCGAGAATTCTCGAAGACGTCTTACACAATATTTTAAGTAGTGTAAGTTAGAAAATTACATTACGCTAAATATGGATTGCCTGGAGGGCCTGAAGTGAGAGCGTCTATATCTGTTATTGTTAGGGAATTAGGACTCGGTTCTCGATATTTTGGTAACGGGCGCTTCGTTATTTATTTGATTCACAGTATGAAAGAAAGAATCAGGTTTGGGATTTCAATAGACACCGAGAGTTTTAGTTTTATCACCAAGATTCAAACAAAGATAGGGATTATCAGATTCATCTGATGAAGCAGAGATAAGCTCGGGGTCATTGGAAGCCCATTGTCTTAGATTCATGCCACCCTTGTGAGCAGCGTGAATTAATTCGTTTACCATTTGCTTTGCGTATCCGATTGTTCGTGTGCCCGTTAGAAGATCTTCCATGTAGAAATCTTTCCTCAACACGATAGAAGAATTTGGATATTATTCGGATTCATCGTCGGCCAATTAATCTAATGACCGGTTAGCTAAAGAATATGCGGATGAAGTTCCATACGTGTCGGTATATAAAGTGAAGATTTTTACCACAGATTTTTACCACAGAATGATTGGACCGGAGACAGTTGTAGCAGAGATTTAGATTCTTACGATATATAACCGCGCAGGTACCGTTGCTTTTACTAATTTTTTGCAATCTTGGGTAACATGTAAATTTTTGCAAACGTGACAGAATGCTCTTGTTTGAATAGAATATGTTGAAGCTGGACGATTTGAATTAGATTGTCTTGGACGATGTCCACTGCGTTCATAATAGTCGTTACGCGTTATGTTTTTTTCTGATTTATCATCTTTTGATACAGATTTATTCGTTTGTGAAACCTTTTCTCGACAATGCAAGAACTCGAGTAGAGCTTCCTTTTTCGGAAAGGTATTTCCCTGAGAATGTTCTTTCCATTTTAACCGCGTTTGAAGATCTAGCTTTGACGTTATTGCGTAGATTGGAAAGGCTTCCAGAAAGACTCTGACAATTCGATATTTCGAAAAATTGATTTTATATGATTGTTAATGACCGCAGTAGGATCGTCGTAATATTTTTCTAAGATTTCCCGAGCTACCTGGTAATTTGCATCCGTAGTTTCAAGTGACTCGATTTTATCGACTGCTTTACGTTAGGCATGAGCGCAAATAAATTAGTCTTTAAGAATCTGTGAATCTTCTATCATTATGGACAGAGGATTAAAGCGTGTCGCTAAAACCTGGCCATTCTTCATAAGAGTCACTGAAAGTCTTTAAATTCATTGCAGATAATTTGAGATTGATAAAATGGTCATTTGATTAAATAGGTCAAACTGAAGCAAATATCAAGGAGCTTGAACCACTCAAATCACCTGAATCCCGAGAAGACGATGGGATTCGCGGTTCTTTTTCGTTAATCAACCGGTGTGCTTTTGAACATGCGGTAGAGAGTCTGTCTTCGAAATCACCTCTTTCTGCACACTTGTTATCTACCGTTTCATCCGATATTGAAGACTCGATTTCGGTTTGTTTTTTTTCCAAAATTCTGTTTTATTGGGGCCGTTTCCGCGAGTTTGCCCTTTTAATTCGATAGGATCTATTTGATCAGAAGGTTTAGTGATAAAGGTTTAAAATCGCGTAAGCTTTGATTTTGAAGCACCTTGAAGCCTGTTTAGTGTTTCAATTTGACCTAAATCCTGCATTCTTTCTTATTTTATTGAAGATTGGTTTCACGCGACTAAGAATAGGTATGTAGATTAGGGATGGTAAAGGTATGCGATCACGTTGTGATAAATGACTCGAACAAGAAGCATGCGAGTCTTAACCTTCTGTAGCATTGGCGATGGACACACTATACACATTTTGAATTGATAAAAGTGGAAGCACTTAAGAAAGGACACTTAATAATGAAAATCGCACTTGATCAGTTCACACACTGGCAAAATAACACACTAACAAACTACATGTTGAGGATGATTTGAAAACTCTGCTGCTCCGGTTCAGTTTTTTGAATATTGAATCAAATGTTGCTCTCGTTGTGAGACACGTTCTAGTTGAAGTTCTCATTGAATTACTATATTCGTTCTCTTTCTGGTATCCTTTCTCGTTCTCGTTAAAATATTTGTTTTCGTTCTCGTTAAAATGTTCGTTCTTGTTCTTGTTAAGATATTCGTTCTCGTTCTGAAAATTTTTACACGTTATGATCTTCGCTCCTTAGGCCTCTAATTGTAGATAAGTTCTCTCGTTCACGTTCACGTTCTCGTTCAGGATTCTAGATTTCAATGGCCACATGAGGTATGTTGACAAGTTGCTGGATGTGAATCATTCGTTATATTCACTTTCAGGTTTCGAAGAACCAACATATGTTGAGTTGTTAAAAGTAGCCGTACTGCCTTTTCGGAATACTCGTTGACCGAAGAGCCGTGCTACCTTATTCAAGCTGATTCGTTAAGAGTTTCCTTGACGCAATGGATGGATAGATAGTAATAGTGGTTTACACGTTTAAGTTAAAAGTAATCTTTAATCTGATGGAGGTAAGTAAGGAGTTTACGGGATTGAAGATCGATTTATATTATACTCTCATACGTCACTCAGACAAGTCGTACAAATTAAAATTTCACTTGCGTGAACAACAATGTTTGAACATTCTAATTTAAAAACTATAGAAAATGCAATTTTTTCACTCTAATTGTTGGGCCTGCCATTTGAACATTTTGAAAGTTTCAAGTTCCTTGTAATTATGATAATTCAAGCGCTACATAGAGATTATCGTCATATAAGGACGACTGATTTCAATGAAAACTGAAAAAAATATAGAGATCTCCCCCGCGCTGTTCTAAAAATCGAGATCCTCTCTAAAAGTTTATAATTAACTATTTGATTTTTTTAAGTTATATAAATTATTTGACCGTCATTTAATAGAAAGATGGGAATTGAGCGCGCGAAGCGCACAGGGAGGCGACGCCCCCCCAGTTATATGTAAATTCATACATTCAACCATGTACCAAAAAAGCCTAAGAGGCTTTTCTGTGCATTTTAATTTTCGAGGTACAGGAAATTTTTGGAAGGACTTCTATTTCCATGGTTTTCATGATTTATTTTGAAAAACATTGCTTTTGTATAAAAAAAATTCACCAAAGAAATTGTTTATCTTGTAAAAATACAGCTTTTCTTAACATAATTTTTTGGAGAAATCATTATTTTTCGATAAAATCGATCAAATAGGAAAAATACGCTGATTTTTCATGACTTTGTTCAAAAAACGAACTACATGCAACTCCCGGTTCAAGTCCAGTATCAGGGATTGTCTAATTTGACCGTGAGGCTGTTCCAAGAATTTGACGATGTAAACAGTAAGGGAGAACTGCGTAACTCCACTGAGTTCATGCGCCCCTCTCTCGGCCCTTCGGACCTCCCCACCTACGAATGCGAGGCCGGCGGCAATCCTCTCTCTCGCCGTCTTGGACCCCTCAACCATGAGTGCGAGCTCGCAGACATTCTAGGAAGGGCTTAAGCTGAGGTGCCTTTAATCGGGAGTTGTTTGTGTATCATAAAGAGTATGTATTTCAGAGAAAAAAATTTGGACCAAAAAGTTTTTATCTCAATAAATTACACATTTGTTCTGTCGAACATTTTTTCATGTAGTCAATAGATCAAGAGTGGCACTACTTTTCACGACGAAGAAAAAATTTCTTGCAGTTTTCATAATTTATCATGACAGATGTTGATTTTCAAAAATGAACTTTTGGAACAGGCTTAAATATCTGAAAAACCAACAATTATTCCGTGTTCACCATTTTTCTCTACAATAAATGGTTTTCGAAGAAAAAAAATGAATTTTTATTTTTAAAAATTGTTGACTTTAGGTTTTTTTCTCGTATCTTTACGTGAAGAAGGCAAGAATTATAAGGTTAATTGAAGAATTTTCAAGTTTACAATGAGCGAAATATATTTTGTATTATGACTGACATTTGACAATGTAATGAAAGTATGAAGGTGCATCAAATCTACATAAGAAAATTGCCCACACGGCGTTTTGGACACTAAGTATTTTGGCAAAATTTTTGGTTCTGTCTTCAGCAAAAATTTTCGTTTATAGGTTTTGTAATTGAATGAAATAAAAGTTTTGAATGCAGAGGCGGAACGGATTAGATGTGAAGTAAAATTTTTTAGATCAATGCTGGCAAGAATTTCAATTTTAAACGCATTAATTTTCATCATGTACTTTAAAGACAGTCTTATTTTCTCAGTTTTGAACATACATATATAGTAAAAGAATTTCCAAAAAATACTCTCTAAAACAATTGAATTCAGTCATTAATCTTGAAAATCGGTTATATGTTGCCTTTTTTATGCAGGTTTGGAAGAAAATTAAAATTTACGAAAAAATGAAACTTAAAAAAAATCATCTAAAGTTATGATTCGAAAAAGGTAATGCTTCATTTTGGGGGATTTTTGGGCACCTACTATTGGGAAGAAAATCGCGATCATGGTAGCGCAGAATTTTTGCTGGAATTTAGAAAACTCTTTGGAATAACCCATACTTATAAGGAATTTTAAAATACGCAC
>JAUMHM010000016.1:4876868-4896146 GCA_032362435.1 Melikaiella ostensackeni
AATATGCCACGGATATCCCGGGAGATTTTGGGGACATTTTTCAGGATATCCGATGTCCTGCCGGGATATCCCAGGGACATGCAAAAGATATCATTTTGTTGTGAGGATTGTATCAAAGAGACTCTATTTGCTACAAACGTGGGCCAGGTAGATGGTAGTTTACTTAGCCACGATAATACTGTAGTCGAATCTGACCAACAATATGTGGAAGCAGTTTGTAGTTTAATTTCTTTCTCAACTTGATTCAAAAACTTAGCTAATAGTACAGCTGCGCACAGCTCTAATCGGGGAATACTGGTAGTCTAAATGGGCACGATTTATGACTTTGCTATTAGAAGAGTTGAATTAATAGCTTGCCCATGATCAACGACTCTTAAATTGACTACTGCACCATAGGCTTTGATAGAAGTATCAGCGAATCCACGTAATTGTACGGATAGTATGTTTTCGCTCATCCTGTTCCATCGCAGAATCTTTAGATTTTGAAGCAAAGGTAACTCTGTATAGTATTGATTCCAGCGTTCTTGTAAATCAGGAGCAAATATTTCGTCCAAATCTAATTTCCGAAGCCAAAGCTCCTACATGAACATTTTTGCTACAATTATAATGCGAGCTAACCATCCATGAGGATCAAAAAGTCTGGCTATGAGAGAAAAAGCTATTCGTTTCGTCGCAACTCCAACGTGTTGCGTCTTTACCAAAAATAAAAGGCAGTCAGAATTTGGACACCAACGCAAACCTAATACCTTTTTCGTTTCATCTTTCAGGTCTCCAAAACTGACCACCTTGTTTTCAGACTTAGGTTCATTTAATTTAGTCAATCTAGAATCATTAGCTAACCATTTGCGTAAGGGAAATCCTCTCTTCTCTAATGATAGCGTTAGTCCCTTCTGCAGTTGTAAGGCCTGATCTAAATCATCCGATCCAAACAAGACATCGTCCACATAAAAATCGCGTTTAAGGATGACAATGCATTCAGGAAAATTGGAAGCTGTGTCTTCTGCTTATTGTTTTATAACCCTGTTTGCTAAAAAAAAGGATGACGCCATTCCATAAGTAATAGTCAACAATTGATATTCAAGCAATTGTCTAGAAGGTCCGCGGAGACAAACTATTCTTTGCAAATCGATATCTTTCGGGTCTACTAGAATCTGACGAAACATTCTACTAATGTTTCCCGTCATTCCGAAACGATAATTTCGCCATCATAAAATGACAGCTGTTAATTCATTTTGCAGTTTTGGACCGACTTTGAGTAAATCATTCAAGGATTTCCCAGAAGAAGTGGGACTAGATGCATTGTAAGCATTACTCACGGAAGTAGTGTTACTAGACTCGCGAATTACAGGGTGAGAGAATCGAGAGATTCTTCTTTTCAAGAAAGGCGTACAATGTAACGTCCTTCTTGGGTACGCCAATGCGTTTTAGAAAAGTGATTTTCACAAAGCTGCTCTTCTTTAGTGAGCATACATTGTTGCGGAATATCTTCTAATTCCGAGCATCTCTGTAAATCGAAGTGAAATTCCAACTAGATTGAAACATGGTTAATCTTGAAACTCGACTTGACCTGAGAATTTTTGTTTGGAATAGGAGCCGATAGAATCCATCAGAATATCGTGGATTGCGCTGTTATAGATTCAGGAGGTCCTTGACACAACCCTGGCAAAAGAAGCGAGCCATAATAATCGGCTCCAATTACTACATATTTCAATTTTTCGTTCACTAAAGGGTACAGGATCTGCTAGGTGAAGGTCACGAAGATTATCTCATGTAGAATTAATTTTAAAATGCGAAAGGCTATAATTCATTAAGCGAAGCAACGTATAGGCGGAAACCGGAAATTTAATTTCATCATTGTTCACTGGCGAAATAATCAAATTTACTTGCGCTTTTGCCACCCCAATCAAGAATTCACCGGTCGCAGTCACTCTACTCAATACAGGAGTGCTCTTAGGTCGCAATAATTTTACCAAAGATTCTGAAATAAAAGTAGCAACAGAATCTTGATCGAGAAAAGCTCTAGCAATATTGAACTAGCGAAGAATTAGTGGCCGTGGCAATTGCAGATGGGACATTCTTTTACAAACCGAATGGATTTGGGGGGAAAAGAATGTGACATTTTTAAATGTAGCAAAAAATTTTTTATAGCATTGTGTTCATAATTAAGACGACACGTGTATCAGGATTTTGTTCATAAATGCGTATATCAATAAATATGTGAATTCAAACTCTTGATATTTTGCTTGATTTCACTGAATCTCTTTACATTCAAAATAATTTATTGGTGCTTTTACAAAGTGAATCGATTCCATTACAATTTCTATTTATATTGACTGATGTTACCTTTTTAGTGGTATTCAAGTTTTATTTTTCAGTGTTAATTTCAGAAAAATAATAACAATTTAATTGTTTAAATCGTTTTTACATGCTGGTCTCCACAACAACAAAAATCGAAAAAAATTTCATCGTATGCGCTATTTTCTGACAAAAAAATACTTATTTTGAGAAACTGGAGACTTTATTAGATCGGAAGATATTGAATTATTTCGAGCGCGCGTCACGCGGCGTGATGTGTCAAGCAGCGTCAATAGGCCAAAAGAGACGGATTCCGAGTTCAGACACGCCTGGACTTGTTGTACGCCGCTCGCGTTGCATGACGCGCGTTAAAAATAATTAAAAATCTTCCGATCTAATGAAGTCTCCAATTTTTCAAAATATGGGTTTTTAACGTCAGAAAATAGCGCATACGATGATTTTTTTTTCTTGTTGTGGGGACCAGCATGTAAAAATGATTCAAACAATGAAGTTGTTTTAATTTTTTATAACTCAACAATTAAAAGTATGGGTATATTAAAACCTAACACAACAATGTACAAAATGAAAAAAAGAATAGAATTGATCTGCGAATTTGAACTGGTGATATTGAATTTCAAGTGTGAGGATATCGGCCGATATCCAGAAAATTACTAAAATTAAAATATTCATATTTTCAAAAATACACTGTTTTAAACGAAATGTCGATATGTGTCAGCTTATTTCTCCTATAAAAATTGTAAAAAAACCTTCAGGCAAGTCTGAATCATGAAGTCAAAAAAGGTGTTCGGTTTGTAAAAGAATGTCTCAGATGCATTATTCGAATTAGAGCTATTAGAGGTATTCGCAAAATTTTCCGGTATAAGAGTCTGATTACCAGAATTATCTCATGTAGCACGATTAGATTGATGAAAAGAAGCAGAGAAAGATTGCTGAATGTGCAATAAAGTGTGATGATGTTTTTTGCATTGAAAAGACGTGACTCTACTTTTGCAATTTTGACAACGATGACTACATTTCAAATATTTAAAACACGATTTATATTAATTTCCAAATTATCTTCTTTTTTTTACGGGTTGCTTCTTGAATACCTGACATTGACTCAAGTGATGATTGCCTTTACAGGATATGCATCTATTCGTGTGATCATCTCACGTATTAGTACTGTCTATTTGAGCAAACTCTCGGCCATCGAAACCAGAAGGATTCGAATCATTACCTCGCGAATTTTTTACAGAATTATTATTCTTCGACATATCTACAGCTTATAGAGTACGAATGTTTTGACCCAAGGATTTGATCAATAGCAGGCTCAAATAGATCTCGAAAATTTGGCCACTCTAAGTATACACCAGAAAATTGGGGAAGCTCGATATCGGGCAACTTTAAACCATATTCATGATATATTGTATTTTAATTCGACGCGTTAGTACTCATATTATTAGAGGTTAAATTGACAGCACTTTCTTGCGCTAAATCAAATATTATTTCATTGAAAAAATCAAGAGCCTTGAAAAACTCTCGTTCAGCCTCAAGAAATGCATTACTTTCGAAATGACCATACCACGTTTCCATAAGTATTTTCTTCCTTCCTTTCGCCACTGGTAGTGATTGTTCACCTGCATCGATTTCTTGAAAGGAGGGAACTGACCTACGTATCTTCTCAAAAAAAAAACTTTGTTCTTGTATCAAGGTATCCTAGTTTTTGGAAATTTAACTCTCGAACGTTAAACAATTCACAAAGAATTATGATTTCTCAAACAAGTTCACGAAAGTTATCGGAAGTATTTGACAACTACACTTGTCCACGATTTAGTGCTCAAATGTCACTAGTGTAAATTTTCACTGAGAAATATAATTCTCGAAAGTTAGTTCACAATAGTGAACGAAAGGAACCTGAATATTACACTTGTCCACGATAGTGAATAGTAAGTCAATTGATTTCAGATCAAATTTCATTAATGAGTACACGTGTTTGTAAACGTCAACACTAGAGAGAGAGAATTTTGCGTTTTTCTCGATTCACGCGCATTTTCTACAGGAGTCAGTTGTTAGTTTCGTTTAAGTTAAATATTTTCCACTTGTCAAAACATACATTTTTATAGTACTTTTCCAGATGATTTTTCTTTTCAACTCACAGAACCGCAATGGCGACGGCCTTTACAAATTCAAACTCATTTTGTTTAAAGCCGTTTTTTTGCACAATTGTTCAAGTTTTCAACGACAAAATCCGGCTCGAAGGACCATGTTTGAAAGCGGACTGTAATTTCTTTTTAATTTTGAATCCTGCCGGTATACTTTGCGATTAAATTAATCAGGAAGACGCCGTCACTGAGGAGACAGACATTGTCACTTGATTAAGTTTATTGATGAAAATTACTCAATGATTGTGGTTCACTGCTTGTTACACGAATTGTTAAAAGTATTTAAATCAGATTAGAACATTTGTTTCACTTATCGCGAAATTTGGTTACCAGCTTCGCACGCACGAGGCTATCGTTTCTCTCTCCCGATTAGTACTAAATTATCGCAGTTTTCTCCGATCGATAATTAGGAAGAAGGAATACGTCACACTTTCATAAGTCACTCAGGCAATTTTAATATTAGTTTAGTCACATGTTGGAATTTAAGAACGTAGCGAAATGCCGAACACTCCATTATAATAATCCATTTGTTATATTTGGATGGCAATTGTAATTGTGCTTGCAGTTTGCAGGTTCTTTGAGATAGCTTCATTTTATCGCTATTTGATCTAATGTTCATAGTCCTTCTTCCTTAAGATTTTCATCGGGTCTTATGTTTGAGGCTATAGGCCTATCCAAGCTTTCGAATCGGGGTTATTGGTCCTTCTGTATAGTAGAAAAATAGTATCAGTATTTTAATCAAATTAATAGAAACATGTGTTTGCATAATTTGATTACGAATAAAAGGACACTACTCTATCACTTCTAATTTATACTGAAAGTAACTCCATTACAAATTTAAAAAATGAATGCTAAAATATATTTTGATATTCAAATTCCTCATCCAATTGTATTCAATTGTGATTTTATTCATTTTTTTATACAATGAACCATTTAAAACCTACAAGAGATTGCAGATGTTTAATTTTTATCTGCGTATTTTGTATATTAAAAATGTTGAACTATTTTAATTATAGAAATTTTGATATCACAACACTTAATGGATGAGAACCCTACAGAATCGAGTGACAGGATGATTTCTTTTCTTAGCTTATCCATTAAACTAGCAAAGCATGATTATTAAACTCAACTAGTAAGGTATTGTTCATTAGTAGTCTATAATTCTCGATTGAATGAGTTAAAACACACGTCTTTTTTTATCGAGAACATACAAGATGGAATTTTTCGCCCATGTTTTACTAAAATATTGTAGTTGAAACTCTTGATTTACATGTTTAGAAAACAGCTTTGTAATTTTTCGTCAACCAGTTGTAGCTTTAGATTGGACTCTAAGTTCTTATATTATGCTGACTGATAGCCTCTTTTCTTATGAAAACAGCATCATAGATTATCGAAAATTAGGAATCCAATAACCAAAGTGACACAGCATGATGGCTCAGATATGTTTGGTATGATTTTCTGGGTTACTATCTTCTTTGGAGTCTTATATATTCTGTGGTTAATGAGAATATAATTTCCAGAACAGAAGTAGCATGCTTAGATTTTGTTTGTGTTGTTGTCCATCAAACAAAAGTGCGACATGTAGAGTGTAGGCCACTCTTGTTTGAGCAGCTGTTCGAGTAATTGAATTTTTCTGACTTCTTATGAGCATTGATACTGATCGAACTTAGGAATTAGGAAAAATCAGGGAAAAATAATTAATCTTGTTTGATCACATAAAGTTTTAGAACATCTCAAAGTCTCAATAAGAAATATTGTTCATAATTGTCTTGTTTAATTTTTAATAGTTTTATATTTTATCTCAATTATATGATATCTTATTCCAGACTCGAAAAATCACGTGCACATGTGCCATTGTATATATAAGAAACAACTAATAGTAAAATAATAATACAAAGACTAAAGTGATCATTTCTGATTTGAAAGTCTGATTTGCCTTAAGGAAATTCAGAAGAATGAACTAGTAGTAGTTACTAACAATACTGATTAAAATTAATTGTGCGTTTCGCGATTAAATTCTAAACTCCTATAATTAATCTTGTTTCATATATATGGACGTGTAAAAAATTTTTTATGTCTATATATTCTCAATTGATTTATAATTTCTTTTAGATCCGATAAAGTTGATTATTTACTTCAGGAGTTTGAAAATTCATAATTCACATAATATTTGAATCCTTGTTCAAATAAGCAACTTAGCACCGTATGTCATTGGTTGATTGCAATATAATTTTGTTGTTAAACATAGATTTAATGAATTCTATTTGGACTTTCTAGTGTTTTTTACTCAATTTCAAATCGTTGAAATAACAGAAATATTTTCAGTATTAATATTTTTAATATTTCATTGAAATTAAAGACTGGTGCGTATAAAATTACGATCAAAAACGAAACGTGGCATTTTACCTGCCATTCAAGTGGTTAAACTAAATTATTTTAAATGACTTTTACATTAATAAGGATACGATTATTCGTATCTTTATATGATGCAATTTTGTTTCTATTTTTATTGATTTTGTTATTTTGCAATTTTTGTATTTTTTCTTTTTCTTCTAATGTATTCTGAATTCATGTAAATTTCAAAAGTATATTGATTATCCAATAATGATTATTTCAGCAGATTTAATTTACATTTGAGCTTCAGTTTTTAAACCAGAATGCTAAAATATTTGAAACTTATATAAAATAATGGGTATATTCCGTGTTTGATTCTAGAAAAATCTCTTGTGTCCTTCGAATCCGCCACTTTTCCTTTTGGCACGACTGTTACGGCTTAATTCTGCCCCTTGGGAAAGTTGGTAATGTTTCTCCGTCTGTGCAAAGAGAAATATACGTGAATAGGATATTATGATATTGTTGTTCAAGGATGTTTTTCTTTGATCTTTTGAGGGTCAATAGGCCCTATGTCTAAAAGCAATCGTCTTACAGGGGTAGTGAATTTACAATCAGCGGAAAAGAAATGTACATCATTTCCTTTTGAGTCTGTTTAATCTTCTGCCTAACTATGTATTTTAGAATATAAATTAACCTTGGAAATTTTAGTGAACTTTACTGGTAACGGAGGTGATTCGTTAGTAATGGGTATGTGTGTGTGGTCATCCTTAGTTATTTCTACTCCAGGTTTGATAGCTAGAGGCCTGCAGCCGTCATGTGATTGTGAGGGGATCTTTGGAAGTTATAGTTCTTTTAAAATTTAGATAGATTGTTGACATGGAGTTGAAAAAACTGAGAGTAATTTATAGTCTGATGGACTTCCTGGCTGAGATGCAAAAGTTACCCTTTTTTGTCTTCTGAATTTAGGCGATACTCCTATCCCTTTATAATCAGTTATATTTTCGCGGTGCATAATTGATTTTATATGAGGAAAAGAAATAGGTTTCATGGGGTTAGAATAGGTGACCTAATGATTATGCCAAAGTGAAATTTTAACCTTTTCTTGACGGAGATTTTCTCGTCCTATTTTTCAGAATTCCATCTGTATTCATAGGAAAATATGGCGATACAGCGTGAAATGTTGCAACACAATCTCTCAGGTTCAGTTTCACTGTACCTAATGTGGAAGTTCTAGTTTGTGTTATTTTCACGATCTCGTCAGATTCATTCTCTGACACAAGTAGATCTTCGTGTAAAGAATCTAGTTTTATCATATTTTTGTCGGGTCTAGTGTCTACTAAAAATAAAACTTTTGATTTATTGAAGTTAGGGGATGAAAATTCTACGGACAATTGGAAATTCCAGGAACCAAGGACGTTTTATTCTACCAGACCACGTTTATAGGCTTCAAGGGCAGTCATTAAGGGAGGCTTTTTTCATGGGTGCTATCTCTTGCCAGACCATTTAACCTAGCTTAAAAGGATTTGAGATACTGTGATTCACAATTAGCTGAAACAGATAATTCCCCATTTGTGATATCTTGAATAAAATCACTAAATGGCATGTTTTTACGATCGTACGTAGGGATATTAACAACCCCTGTTTGTACGACAAAACATTCTGCCATTGAGGTCCCTATGGCGTCAGTAAGCATGCGATTGATATCGCCAGCGAGGGATGCGTTTTCATCAGGCATGTTTGCGAAAAGTTTGCATAGAAATGCAGGTTAAATATTTTAGTTAAGAAATTCGGGAATGGCTAAATTTAATGGTGTCAAAAATGACCTTACAACAATTCCGAATATTTCTGTAGAAAACTCTGACGTCACTACGTTAAACTCAACAATTTCCTCTAAAATTGGAATTTGTATAACGCCAATTGTTGATATTTTGGGTGATTTGTAGATGCAAACTCTTGAATAATTTATTTCAACAAAAGACGATAGTTTATTACCTTAAATTAAATTAGTGTGTGAGGATGGATCAAAAACAAAATCACCATCTTCGGTTTTTAGGTAATTTGTTAAACTTAAATAAATGTTTTAGACTTTTAACTGACTATTAAGCTAGAAAAATACTCAGACATTGAGTTTTAACACTCAATTTTCATTAAATTTGAAAATTAAATATGATGAAAAGCTCTGCTGCTAAAACTCAGCCCTTCAAGGGATGTAAATTATGCTGCGAAGCACAATGAATTTGATAATATAACCAAAATGAAAACTTTGCTAACAGGAATAGTTTTCAAAGTTGTTGAATTCATCGGTGAGCTGATAATATTGAAAGAAGTGACGAAAGGTGTGGACGAGAGGGTATGGAGTCCGATCGGAATTTCCGCGATGTGTTATGTAAAATTAACGTTGTTTTACACCCTTCACTTGCATAATCTTGCTAGAAAGATTACATTCAAGGTTAATTCTGGGCAATTGGTAGATTTGTTAACGATGAGAGGGTTTGTAAACACGCGAAGTATACCAACGCCTGAAAAGCACTTCGAACTTTGCCTTGCCCCGAAGGTAAACACTCAACGTATCTAAGAAGGACTTATACTCTCTAGTGTTTTTACAAAAGTTCTATTTTATAAGTACACTGTGTTTAAATTTTGAATTTTTATTCGAAACACTTATCATTTATTACAAAAGTGACAATCGCACCTGTGCCACCAAATCATCTGTCACGTCCCGAACAAAGGTGATGGTTTGTTGGAAATGAGATAATTGAGGGAGGTTAGTCTGCTGTTTATGTCAGGTTGGTAAGGCCTGACAATTTATCTATTATGGTATCGTTGTCACTTATCAATCGTATAGGGATTGTGTTGTATATAAAAGTTAGAAAAGAGCAGGTATTCAAGTAATAACTGTTTATTATAATACAAAATTGAAAGAGAGGATACTACAGCATAATGAAATGTAATAAAAGATCATTACAGTTAAACTTACTTAGTACCTTCTGGTCTGAACGGGCGAGAGAAGAAGAAGAATAGGTTTAGTCCTTCTTGTCAATATACAATTGGAGAATCTTATTCGATTTTGGCTAATATTGAGGGTAAAACAATTCCACTCAACAACAGATCGATACACGACACGTATCAGTGGCGAATCCACTCGTAAGTTCGTACACAAACGTCAACACGATGGACTTTATTTGAAACGACTTATTCGATGACCGTAAGCCTCAGCCGAAGGGACTTAGTCCACTACTGCTCTTCGTTAACTATTTCTCAATGAGGTAAGAGTATTGCGACTCATTTGGAGCGGTCTTTACTTCGGAAATTAAGTTGATAGTGTGAATGCTTGGAACGTAAAGACAACCACCAGGGATAAGTCTGGGGTTTATATATGAACCAGCTTCCCTTAAAGGCACGTACGAATGACAGATTCTCGAAAAGCACGAACGAATCGTTCGTACACAAACAAATACAAACCTTCGTTTGTATAATTTTAGTTATTGATTACTAATATTAATGATTATCGATAGAGAAATATTTTCACCGTCTTTCTCGTGTTCTTTCATGTAATGGTTCTTAATCCTAGGTAATAGATGCTGATACGTTTAATACGTACTTGCAACAATTTGATTGCATTAGTATTTCTCATTTATTTTTTTTTAGTCGATGTGCAATTTAATTACATCCCAAAAGGTGGATGTCATACGTATTTTCATGTAATTTCATTATCTAAGTACCTCTAAAATACCGATGTTTAAGTTAGTCTGTCTACTTATGGTAATGCATTGTTAATTAGCTTGCGCTTACTATGTTATTGACCGTAGCAGATTTATCAAAAGTTGACACATGATCGGGCGCCTTTTAACATAGTGCGCCCGACTATAGACTAATTATCATTGGCTTACATTCAATAAGGTCAGTTACATATTATTAGGCGTTACAAAGAAATTTCAAAAGTTGCGGTGTAACAATCCCCTACATAGAAAGAACGAAGAATTTCTGCAGTGAGCAAAGCGGTTTTCACGACCGGTTTTTTTAACAATTCAATGACCCAGGGGATGATGTTCCAACATCTCCTGGAAACCACCCTCGTAGTGACACTGATCTGAATTTACCTGGAGGGGTTCTAGAAATTTTCGTTTATTCCCTACTTAGAAAGATCGATGAATTTCTCAAGTAATGAAAGTGGTTGGCCCACTGATTTTTCTATGAACTCAATGAACCGGTGGATGATGTTCTAACATCCCCGAAAATCCACCCTCGCAGTGATTTCGATCTAAATTTACTTTGAAGGGTGCTAGGGGTTTTTGTTCAACCCCTACTTAAAAAGATCGAAGAGTTTCTGCAGTAATGAAAGAGGTTGCCAGGACGGATTTTTTGAACTCGTTCACCCAGGCGATGATGTTCTAACATCTCCTGTAAATCACCCTCATATTGAAACTGATCTGCATCTACCTTGAGGGGTGCCAGAAAGTTTTGTTCATCCCCTACTTAGGAATATCCAAGATTTTTTGAAGTAATCAAAGTGGATGGCACCACGGATTTTTTGAACAACTCAGTGATCCAGAGAATGATGCTCTAGCATCCCCAAGAATTTACTTTCGAATGACATCGATCTGAATTCACTTTGAAGGGTGCTCAACATTTTTTTATCCCCTACTTAGAAAGATCGAAGAATTTCTGCCTAGTACTTATCAAAGTAAATTCAAATCGGTGTCACTCCGAAGGTGGTTTCCTGGGGATGTTAAAACGTCATCCCTCGCTTCATTGAATTCATAAAAACATTAGTGAGGTCAACGAATTTCATCCCTTCGGAAATTTTTCGATCTTAGTAAGGGATAAACAAAATTTTCTAAAGCCCTTTAAAGGAAATTCCGATAGGTGTCACTCCGAGGGTGATTTCCTGTGGATGTTAAAACATCGTTTCCCTGTTTATTGAGCTTATAAAAAAATCGGTTGGGCGAACAACTTTCGTCACTACGTAAATATTTCGATGTTTGTAAGTTGGGACTGAACAAAATTTTCCAGCACTTTTCAAAATAAATTCAGATCGGTGTCACTCTGAGGCTGGAAATGCCAGAAAAATATCCACTGTATCTTGAGTTCTTCAAAAAATCTTTGGTTACAACCACTTTAATTGCTTCAGAAATGCATCTATCTTTCGATGTAGGGAATGAACAAAAATTTCTAGCACCCTTTAAACGAAATTCAGATTGGTGTAACTGAGTTGTTCGAAAAATCTGTGGTGATAACCACTTTGATTAGTGCGGAAATTTTTCGATTTTTTCAAGTATGGGATGAACAAATTTTCTGGCACCCCTCAAAATAAATTAAGATCGGTGTCACTCCGAGGATGGTTTCCTGCTAATGTTAGAACAACATTCCCCGGAGTTATGGAGTTGTTCAAAAACTCCGTGGTGCCAACCACTTTGAATACTTCAGAAATTCTTCACTCTTCCTAAGTAGGGAACGAACAGAAGTTGTAGCTCCCCTCAAAGTAAATTCAGATCGGTGTCATTCCGAGGTTGGATTTCTGGGGATGTTAGAACATCATCCCATACGTCACTGAGTTGATCCAAAAATCCGTGGTGATAACCTGTTTGATTACTGCAGAAATTCTTCGATCTTTTTAAGTAAGGGATGAACAAAAATTTCTAGTAGCCTTCGAAGTCAATTCAGATTACTGTCACTGCGTAAGTGGATTTCTGAGGATGTTAGAATACCAACCCCTGGTTCACTGAGCTTATAAAAAAATCAGTGTGGCTAACCACTTTGATTACTTCATAAATTCTTCCATCTTCTTAAGTAGGGGATGCACAAAAACTTCTAGTACTTCTCAAAGTAAATTTAGATCGGTGTCACTCCGGGGGTGGTTTCCAGGGGATGTTAGAATATCATTTCCTTCGTCATTGAGTTATTTCAAAAATCAGTGGGCCCAACCATTTCGATTACTGCGGAAACTTCTCGATATTTCCTCGAATAGGATCCCTTACAATTATTTTAGAGTAATTTCATTTTGGTCGTTATTTTTGTATGTTGTAACGAAAGCAGTTCTTACTGGGTTGCCCTTCTAGGAATATTCATCGCGCAACCCTGTCTTATAATTTTTCGACTCTAAAGATTTATCTCAGTGAGCTAGTACAAGTACCTAGTTAGCATTCTTCGGTATTACTTCAGGCCAACTATTCGTGCAATGGTTTTTTCGTTGTTTTTCATGAATAATGAATTTTCCCCTTTATGTCCATCATCGTAAAGATCAGTATTTTTTACTCGAAGTTCGAGCGCACTGACGCGCTCTTTTCTCCCTTCGCGCCGTGTCTAACATGCAAGGGATCGCCATGGTGGGGATGCCAAAGGGAGAACCAGCGGTCACTTACATCGAAGTGGACTTCCGCTCATGCACGCATGACTGCTTATACCGCACTCCTGATTGGTTCAGCTTAATTGTTTTAGAACTCAAAAACTACAACTACAACCAATTTTTGAAAAAGGAACTTTTTATTTTTCTATTTAATTTTTATACAGGTATATAAGTCTTCTGGGAGCGACTGCCGTCCAGGAAAATGACACTGGTTCCCAGTAGGGATGATGTTGTCAGTGTCTTACTTCATAAATCTCCCTCCAAAAAGTCTCGGCCTCCTCGGTCTTGGGCGGATTTTTGACAGAAACAGGGGAATTCTTAAAGAGGCACGATGAGTCAGCGAGAAACTGCTGGTAGACCTTGACCCATCCCTCCCTCTTCTGTATTCTCCTCTTTGTGTCAGATTAAACCCATATTTGGTCACGAATGAGGGCCTGTAGAGCCTCCCACGAAGACCTCCAAAGCCCCTTACAAGGGCCTCCAGAGCCTCCTACGAGGCTCTCTAGAGTATCTCACGAGGTCATACTGAGCCACCCACAAGGCCTTCAGAGCCTCTCAGGAGGTTCTCGAGAATCTCTTACGAGCTCGCCAGAGTCTCTCGCGAGGGCTTCTCACGAGGGCCGCCAGGGCCTCTTGCGAGGGCATCCAGAGCCTCCTACGCGGGCCTCTCGAGCCCCCTACGAGAGCCGCCAGAGCTTCCCCCAAGGGCCTACAGAGCCTCTCACGGGGGCCTTTAGATCGTCCTACGAGTGCCTCTAGAGCGTGCCTTTTAGATTGCTAACTCAAGATACCAACATATAGAGAGGTTTCCCCAGAAATCACCCTTTTCCTTCCACCCCCAGATACCTCTTCCTAATTGAAATTGAGATACCATTTTCTGTGAACCACCGCTGTTTCAGGAATTCTCCCATACCCGCCATATCCTCTACCCCTCAAGCTTTCAGGTACTCACGTGTAACCTCCCAAGGCCTCCTGCTGAAGCATCCACCAGTGCAATCTATCTAATTCAATCTAATATTCTGAAAAGATATAGTAAGGTGTCTCTTCAATAGATTGAATTGGAATAAAATAAAATACTGTACCCAAGATAATTCGGTCATAAAGACACTGGATACTTAGATAGAATACTTAGGATACTTAGGATAGAAGTTCATTTAGAAGTCGGCGCCCGCCTTCACGGCGTGGGATGTATAAGCGCGGAACGGATGACTTAATATGCAAGCTCTTCTGCACATGCATGATCTTGAATGTGGCGATATCGAGGGCCGTGTGCTCGTGCTTCGTCCATGGAACCACCCCAAATGAATAGAGTAGAACCGGGACGGCAAGTATGTTAGTTGCAGATATCTTTTCCAACGCCGACAAATTGGAAGACCAAATTTGTCGAAGGAGACGCTTGTATCTGCTTCGGAGAGCCTTCTTCACTGAAGTTATATCCTGATTGCGGCTCTGTGGCACGTCTAGGTACAGGTAGGTCTTTACAACGCCAAGGTGTCTAATAGTGCTCCTGTCCACGAGTTCAGGGTCGTCACTAACGCTCGCAAATCGTCCTCGCTTCAAATGAATCTTGACACACTTGTCTAATCCAAAGTTTATACCAATTTCTCGTGTATACCCTTCGACGATCTCTAGAGCATCTTTCAAATGCTGTGTGCCAGAAGCATAGATCTTCAAATTATCCATATAAAATATATGATTGACCTTATGCTCACGATTATTAGTTCCGCCGCAGAGGTATTTATGAGAATTGCGCAGTGCGAGAGATGATGACAAAAGTGTAATGCAAAAGAGAAGAGGGATCATGGTGTCACCCTGAAAGACGCCCCTCTGGAAGGTGACGCTGTTGTCACACGATGTTTTCCAGATGAGATAGAATCTGGTTTTCCAAACGAGCATCAATCTCTGTGCATCCCACTATGTGTGAATGAACCTTCAAGCTTTCCAACCGATAGATGACAAGTCTATGGGAGGTGGAATCGAAAGCTTCCTGGTTATCAATCCAGGCCATCAACAGATTGCAATTGTAGGCTACAGCGTCTTCGCAGACGTTTCTGTCGATGAGCAGGTTTTACCGACAGCCTGATACGCCTCTTTTCGATCCACGCTGTTCATAGATCTCTCTCCACACAGGTCCGATTGTCCGAACAATCCTGTCGTTCAGGATAGCTGTAAGGACTTATACAGCGTGTTCAGACAAGTTATTGGCCTATAGTTCCTTGGGCAGCGGAGAAGTTCTTCGTGACCCTCAGTTCATGATTCATGAGCAAACCATTGGATCCTTACTGTAAAAGCCTTACCCGATGTTATGTAGTCCACCCACACTGAATACGGGACACGTTCTCTCTAGCCCAGCCAATCTTCTTGTTTAGTTGATGCAAGCGCGTTTTGGTCGTTTGATCTATCGTCGGCTTCATCCTTCGATTTGAATCCGTCAAAGATCTCATCGCGTCATAAACTGGATAAGTGAGGGTCCAGAGGTCGAACTGCTCCGAGGGATCTTCACGCAGGGTGTCATCCATTTCAGCCGGATTTTGGGGCTAAGGAAGAACCTGGATGTTGATGTTTCCCCTCGTCCTGAAATCGACATCATCTCGGGAGATGCCTGATTTTCGCGGATGGTCTTAATGTCGCTTCCTCCCCTTCGTCTGCGGCTTGTTCTTGCAGCGGACAAATATTGAATTCTTTTGGATCCTATTTTTGTCCTCGCATTTTGAATCTACATAGCAGTAGAAGTTACGTCTTGAATTGTACATATCTCTTTCTACACCCAGCAGCGACAATATTTTTGTGAATACTTTTGGATACCATGAAGCATGCTTGAAGCGCAACATTTTCAATACCTTTTAATGTAGCACTTTTCGGTATTTTTATTTATTGTTTTCAGAAAATTATTAATTTGAAAGATTTTAAAACACAGTATCGTTCATTTTCTGATGTCAGGATTGATTTCCACCAATAATACTGCGGTGGACAAAAAATTTTACGTGAAAGTCACGGAATAGAGTGACCATAAAGTGACTACATAGTGACCTTTCCGTAATATCACAATAAAATAAATAAAAGCAGAAAAATGATCATTTAAATTGTTACAATTATAATTCTACGACAAAAATGTCGTCAGAAGGCAATAATTTTATTTTTCAGCGTTAGAAATTATAATAGCACAATTTTTGTCATTGAGGTCTGCTAAAGGGGTCTTCAAGCGCATCGCTCAGTAGCATTTTCCGCGCGATGTATGAAATTAAAATAAAAAATTGGAAATTGCAAATGTGTCAAATAAGTAAATGTATTAAGTAATCAAATTAATGCAAGGAAAACTGGTAATGTATCAAAGATGCATGAAGATTGTAAAAAGTTTGTTGGAAAGTTTTTAAATTCTAATTTTTTACATTTTAAAGGATGCAACTTTATCGCCGGCGGTAACATATGAGAAAGAATATTCATTAACTGAAATGGTAAAATGAATAAATGGAATCTTATTACTTCTCTACAACACATTATTAATAAAATAATAAAATATATTCAAAATTTAGTAATTTTATATTAAAAATAATTCATTTTCATACGGAATGTAATATAAATGTGAAACTAAATTTAATAGCTTATAATAACGTTACTTCTATTAACAAATATTAATATATAATTGCTTACATAATAATAACAAAACTCTGCTTTATGATCATTTCTTATGTAGATAATTTTGGAAAATAACGACAAATAGTTGTCACGTTTAATAGTAATTTTATTGTATACACAATTGCACATTTTCATAAACAACAACATAATTTTATAAATGACTATAACATTACTCATAAATAAATTCAACAAATAAACCTTCAATTTTCTTTTTGTATTGAAAACATTATTCACTAGTCTGAACCAATTTTCAATGAAAAGAGCATATACATCCCCCGGTTTCTTTCTGATTATATTTTGGGGATGCCTCCCGAGTATTTCAAGACTAACAAGAAAAAAATTCAATGCGCCCTTTTTGAAAACTCAATTCTACATAACTCAATTTCAATATACGACTATACTCTGCTGTCCCAACCAAGAACCTGACAAACGGCATTTGCCATGAGGAATAGAGTAGCCCGCTTCTCACCGATTCCTCACACAGAGTTAACCCTTTGTTTGGAGTATTTTTTTGGTAGAGTCTGACGTCAGGGCATCTTGGCCCGCGGGGTCCCATCCTCGTCCGACTCAGGTCAGTCACCCCCCACTCTTTTCTCACACTTTCCCCGTTCGCATTATTTCCCTGAAAATTTGTAAATGACCGACCGCAGTCGATTCCTGTTTGAGTGAACGCATAGTGGAATGAAGGAGGCTCACTTTTCTCTCACTCTAACTAATGGTGTGCCTATCTCTCCAACCAATGGAGTTGTCACTTAAATTAAAAGCTCTTGCAAACACCTACTGTGTTTAAAAATTTGTTACAACATTTTTTTACCGCATATTTTCTATATCTATTTCTAAGATCTTAGATTAGATTTTTGTTTTTCATCTGGGCATTTGGCAGTAATAAAGAAATCATAAACTTTTAGTGCATTAATTTTTAATTAAAAATAAATAAAATTACAAGAATGATTTAATGATATTAAATATTTTTTGGTAATAAAACTTAATTACATTTTAATGAAATTAAATTATCCTGATGTAATAACCGCGATCAGTAGATAATATTTGAAATAAAAGTACATGCACAGTCAATCTCAAGGATAATCTTTACCTGATATCAGATGAAAACGCTGCAAAATAGTTAACAACTCCGTGAAAGTTGTGAATGTTTTTGCAGCTTTCAATTCTTTACAACTTTTTTACCCACTTTTGGATGAAAATTATTCTTGGGACTTACTGTGTGTACTAGGGTGGTCCGAAAAATTAACTTCACATTTTTGGTGATCAATCCTCGCCCCCCCCCCCCCCAATTGGTTCATTTTCCGGAAACAGAAATTCTCTATTTGTTTTAAAACAGTCAACATTAACCCGTGCATTCGAAATTAATATAAAATTTCAAATAGGAAAAGCTCAGTTTTCGAAAAAATGAGAAGTACTTGTTATCAACTTTTTATATTTTCGATTTTTACTTGGTTGTAAATTCGTCTTCTTGGCTTCAAAATTCAACATTTTGGATGAAATGTTTTTTCTTTATTCACTGAAAAATCTTTCTTGGTTGAAAATTCATGTATTTTGCTGAAACTTCGTCTTTTTGGGCAGAAAATTAATTTTCTTGGTTAAAAATTCATCTTTTTGGTTGAAAATTCATCTATTTTGTTGAAAATGCATTACTTTTATTTGAAAGATACAAAAAGAATCGCGACTGTCGCACAGTGGGAAAAAAATTACTTTTTTGGTTAGAAATAACATTTAGCCAACAAATTCTGACCGATTTGGATGTAAAAAATTTAAAAAAAAAGCGAATCAAATTTCCCAGAGAGTTGGCGAGCCCAATTTTTGATTTAGTTCTCAAATTTTTTGTATAAATAAATAAATATGACGAAAAAAATTACAATTTTTTCAATTTGACTGTGCTCATGAAAAATAGGAAAATGTTCAGTTTGACTGTGCTCATGAATAATAGGAAAATTGTTACAATTGCCTAAGTTTCATAGAGTAACATTGATTGAAGACGTTTTGTCCTGATATAAACAAAAAATGTTGTATAAACAAAGTATTTGTTAAAAGTGTGTCTTCTAAAATTTTCAATAACTTAACGCTTTTCAAGTTATATTGTGAGAAATTTGGATGGAAACAACATTATAATGGAAAAAATTTGGCCTCAGATAATTTTTGTTGATATTATAAACAAATTTAATAATTAAATGCATTGTTCGGGCATTTGTGAACGGAAAAATTCGTTATTTTTCTCAGTGCCAGTCTTTTCAGTAGGCTGCACCATTAAAATTAAAAAACTCCGACTTTTACTTCACTACTCCATGATAATACTGATGATTTCGACACAAATATCAGATTTTTATGAACAAATGTGAATAAAAAGTTTAAAATTCAGGTGTTTGTGATCAACCAAGCTTATTTCTTTGTGCTATACTCTCGTATTTGCGAAAACTCATGTCCACACAAAATGAGATATCAGGTTGAAACTTTGGGGAAAGCATCAGGAAACAGTAACCTGCGTTTGTA
>JAUMHM010000016.1:4904291-4924770 GCA_032362435.1 Melikaiella ostensackeni
TAAAATTTTTAGAGCACAAGCTGGCAAAAATTTTGGTTCAAACTTTATAGTTTTTATTATATATCCAACAGCTCGGACTCATGAGTATATAGACAGATTTGATGTGAAATTTTGAATGCAAGCAGGGTGAAATGTAATGGTAAAAGTGCGCGAGGGAGGGAAATGAAGGGGGCAGAATGGACACTGATAAGGGACGGGTCCGGTATTCATCCGGACCCCACGTATTACTGAAATTATAGAGTAATTTCTGAAATTTTTGACTTGTGGAGGTAAACGATTTGCATTGAAAGTAACAGTTTTTTACAAATTTATATTATATCATAAACTGAATTTTCTGCTAACATATGTTTCAAAAATTTCACACCAATTCCCTCCCGTTTCCATATATCTACAAATTGAGCTTACTTTTCCCAAGTCTGTGTCTGAATTTGTTTTATATCCAATGATTGAAAATTATTTACAACAATTAAAAAGACAATTTTTTCGGTAAAAACTAAATTTCGCAACGAGATAAAATACACATATACACTGATAACATATGTTTTAACTGTTTCAAATAAGTATATGCCTCACGAAAAACTAATTTCTAAATATATACAGAATCTGGATGTAAGCTATTTTAATATATGATGAATTTTGTACTATATTAGACTCTACTCACGAGCGGAATAGATATAGAGAGATTTATGGAAGAAAAAATATGTGAAGTGAAATTTGTAGAACAAATTTTGGCATCCCAGGTGAAAAAATTGACGTGGACGTCCACGTAAAGATCCACGTGGTAATGCATTTGAATTGGTTTTCTAACAAAATATGTTCATCAATGATGTACAAATAATGATTCTATAACAAAAAATAAGACTCTTTTTTTGGTATAAACATAATTACGTAAGTAGATGAAATACACGTTTACAGTGATAACATATGTTTGAACTGTTTCAAAGCATATGCTTTATGAAAAACCAATTTAAGGATACAGTCGATGTTTGGAAGTAAGGTGTAAAACATATATCTATTAAAACAACTTGCGGGAAAAATATTTTTATAAATTGTTAACAAGAAGTTGTAAAACTTCGACTATAGATTTCAAGAAAAATTTGAAAAGAAAATTTTTCGAAAATATAAATTATGACAAAGCAATTTTGTGTAACTGAAAATTACACGAAAAGTTTTTATAACGAGTAAAATATGTTCCCAAAAATTACACTCATTTATTGAAACATACAATGGTTCCTTGTTGGCTAAAAATTTATTTCAATTTGTAATTCTAGAAAGGTGAGCATTGAGGAGTAGTGCAACTGTGAAAAAAGAGGGTAACAGTTTTGAATGCGACCTCAAAAAAGATAGTGCTAAGAGACTGCTCAACACTGTGGAAAAAGAACAAGAAAAAATAGATTCCTGAATTATTATCATACCGCCCCCCAAAATTTTTAACTGTCCTGAATAAATGATACTTCAAGAATCTTAGCGAAATCGGTAAATAAAAGACATACCTCACGGCCCCTATTTGTGACTTAATTAACATTGGGAAAAGTTTCATTTTTGAAAATATTCAATAAATTGTGAAATCGTCTAATTAAGGTCAAATTAAAAGTATATTACTTTATTCGAAATACTTCAGCAGATACATAATGATAGATAAAGAATCAATGTATTTATTATAACAATTTCGCAACTGCTTGAACAACCATGAAGTGTGTAACTGTACATTGCCGACGAAAATCATTCACAAGCCTATTATTTGAGCTGTTGCAAAACTTTCCTAATTTTTATAATATTTGCATTTAAATTTTATCTCTTATAATAGCACGAACATCAATAAAATGTTGTGTCTAATAAGTCTAATAAAAATTCAAAACGATAAGCTTTTTTATTTTTTATCTTTTTATGAATATTACTCAGATTCATCAAAATATGATAAATAATTGTTTTCAAAAATGTGTTGTAAGTATTTAAACATCATTCAAGTTTTGCGAACTTTTTGCACCAAGTTTGACCCTAGGTAGTAATATAGAAAAACAATCATGAAAATATTTACACAATTTGGAAAAATACTATGTAGAATCGCCCTTAATATAAGCTCAAGGACTTGAAGAAATGTTTATTATTTCCGGAGTTCTTCCAATTTTTTAAGAACATCGTAATTTGATTTTTTTTTGCACTATCTTCTTATGAAAATGATATTTCGCCTTCAAGTGAGGCTTCTCAGACGCATAATTTTATTAACTTTTGGGGTATTATGAGGAAAAAATTTCCATGGAGGAGCTCCAATCCTGTTAATGCCCCCAATGCCACCGTGGGTGTCGAATTTGAGGCACCGGTGACGCCTCGTAGAATGAGTCTTTTGATTCTTTCCAGTCATAATTTCACAGTGGACGATTCGACCCTGCTTCACCAGACCGCCGCCGCATAGGTTAGCCTTGGTCGAAGGATCGCTGTATACAGGTAGATCCACATCAGTGCCTCCGGTTTCAGGCCCTAGTTTTTTCCTATGGCTCTCTTAAAAAGCCAAAGGGTCGCTATGAGTTTTTTGCACTTGTTTTCCAGGTGCTCGTTCCAAGCTTTCTATCCAGAAAAACTTCTAGGTTTTTAGCTCGATCAGTGATTTTTAGTTGTTGTCCTCCCAGTTTTAGTGTACTCGTGGTCCCCCACTTGTACCGTCTGGTGAATACAAGCACGTCCGTCTCACTGGGATTGACCGATAATCCGGCTTTCTTTCACCATTACACCACAATAGGGTCGATAAAATGTGTCCCTGCAGGCATCTTGAGTCAACACTTCTACATGAGGTGGTATCACTCTCAGTCGTTATTATGTTCCTGTTACCCAACATGTGGCGGTCCATTCTACGACTGCAGTTGGCACACCATGTGCAATCATGACCGCCCTTATCATCTCTCTAGAAATATAATTGAAGGCTCCCTCTATGTCCATAAAGGTTCCAATTGCGCAGCCCTTCTGCCTTATTTGTCCTTCAATTAGGTTTACTGCTCCGGTTAGCGCCGTTTCGGTCGAATGTCCAGCCCTGTAGGCGTGTTGCTCTTTGCTTAATGGTTTACTTAACGAGACATTGTCGCGGATGTATCTATCCACAATTCTTTCCACCGTTTATAGTAGGAAAAATGTGAGTCTGATGGGACGCAAATCCTTGGGTGAAGTATATTCGATCCTGCCTGCTTCCGGAATAAAGACCACTCTCGTTCCTTTCCATGCCGTCGAGACATACTTCATTTTCAGACTAGACCCGGCAAGCTTCACCAGCGGCCCTATGATGGACTCCCCAGCCTTCTGCAAGAAGACCGGGTACATGCCATCTGGACCAAGAGAGTTGTATGGACTGAAAGACTTCAACGCCCATTCGACTCTGGAAGGGGTAACAATCTCGTGGGCTAGTCGCTGTTGCGGGCCCAGTTTGTCCGTAGACGACTTGAGATGACCTCAAGGTGTCGTTTCCTTTTCCTCAGACCTTATACGGCCCAACAAGTGTGCCTTGATCAGGTAGGTCCGGGTCCCATCGTCTCACACTGATTATGCTCCGTCAGACAATTTCAGAGTGCCGAGAATAGCATCTGGATTTCGAGAGAGCAGTTTGCTCAGTCTAGCCACCTCTGGCCCTTTTTCTATGTCTGTGCAAAAGTTGGTCCAGCTTTCTTGCTTGGCCTTACGTATTGCACACCTGTAATCATCTTTCATCATCGTGAATGAGGTCCATAGTTCTCTAATTTGCCAATGCTGGCACGTCTGAACCTCTCTTTGGTTTTTTTACGAAGCTCTTCGAGCTTCCCGTTCCACCACTGCGTCTCCCCTGCCTTTCGGATTCTTGTGGGTAAACAATTCCTTTCATAAATAGATTTGATGGCCTCCCTAAAAGTTCTGGCTGCCATCTCCAGGGTGTTTTCATCCCTAATTGATTTGGGCACCTCTGAGAGTGCACTCCTTGATTCAGTGGAATATTAATCCCAGTCCGTTCTTTTTGGATTTCTGGCCCACGTGGGGCCCGAGGATCGGTAGCTTCTAACTCGGACTCTATCTGTGAGTGATCTGAGACAGTGGGTTCGTCCGAGACTCTCCACTTTTTCATTTTATCCCTAAGGCTACCGGTACAAAGGGTGATGTCAATGACCTCTTCCCTGACTAAGTTACGAAACGTTGTGGTATTCCCCGTGTTGAAAATATATGAATCAGTAGATACCAAATATTCCAAGAGGTCATTCCCTCTTGAGTTAGTGTTCGAGCTACCCAATAATGTATGGTGGGAGTCAGCATCGCACCCCAACAATAGTGGGAGACCCCACTTTTGGATTGGTTTTGCTGTCATACGGAAAATGGGCCGATCCTATGATTAGCTCCCCGATTCCTCTAAGAACAGCCCCTTCCTAATTCTCTTATGGTATCTTTGACTAACCAAGGTTCTTGGTTTAGTGAGATTACTGTATGCCTCACAGTCATGCCCCTCTTCAGCACCGCAAAGGCGCCTTTGCTGTGATGCAAGTTAATTTGGGTAATGATTAGACCAAAAGCAGTCTTCAACGTCTACCTCCGATCTCCTTCTGTCCCAATAGGCTTTCCCTGTCCCTGACCAGCAACCTTAAAGTCGACCTAGCCAAGGTGGTAGAATGGCCTGTTGCTGAGGACCACAAGCACCCTCGACTGGGTCTCGGGAATCTGCACGACTAGGAGTTGCTTAAGTCCTCCCGTTGTACCCTCCTCCTAAGGATGGCCGTGCCTGATGATTCGCTAGGACGATGTCTTTAGTGAGGAGTTGAATCCCTCCGGGCGCAGAAGGACCACAGATGGATTTTCAGTTCACCTAAAATCCACGCCGTAGCCCTTAACATCCTTTGGAGCAATTCGAACCCACCCACTTCAAGGTCATTCATTCATTACTTTCCCAGGGCCTTGTTTTGGGCACTGCGTTCTGCAGCCAAGCTTCAGCCTCTAGGTCGGCTGTGACAAATACAAACACCCCTTCCTTACAGAAGCAAGTCTCGAATTTTAACTATGGATTTGGGGACACTCTTTTGAGCACCCTCCAAGTGGCCTCACTCAAAAGCTCTAACTGTTTTTTTCTCTTTAGGGCCTCCATGCTGGTTGTCGGCATGGTTGTTACCGATGTTCCAGCAACCGCAGCCGCAATTCTAGCCTGCTGTGCTTGCCTCTTCAGTTTTCTTTTTAGAAAACCGTTGATGCCTCTTTTTAGGAGGAATCCTTGGTCGCTCCCGTCTCCATAGACTCACTCAGAGGGATTGTCGATCCCTTAGCTACCAAGAAAGCCAAGGGCACAGCCGCTGTCTGAGTTTGGCTGACTAGAGAGACAGATAGAGTGGAATGTGTTGTGCTAGACCCATTCGGGACAAACTCCTTTCCCCCTTCGCCACCTCCCTTCCTTCTCCCTTCTTTGAATTTTTGTGTATCATTTTAGTGCCGCGAGAAGCCAAGGAAATAAACGGTCTGCTCTTGCAGAGCCCCGCATACAAGGGGAAGACTTAAATACTCGGGGAGGTCATCCGGTGTCCCCGAGATGCCATTAGGACACTTTCTTATCCCTAGGTGCAAAAGTGCTAAGAAGGAGGTCATTCAACGCCCCTGTCTTAGGGGAAGGGATGGTCACATTGAGTGAAACACTAAATAAATATCCGTTCGTGGGCCACCACACCAACAGATGGCTGTTTCTTGTTCGCAAAGCGGACCGTAGGTCATTACCGTCCCGATTCCTCCCGATTCCTCCCGGACCGACCCCACGATCCAGGAGGAACCTCGACCCAGGTTTCCAGAAATATCCGCATTAGCAAGGCTCTTTCACCCTTTTACCATACTACAATCATTCATGCTCACTCACCAGAGAGTCCGTTTATAGGGATCCTATCATTCATATCCATATTCATGCAGGCCGAGGGCCGTTTGACCCATTTTGTAATAATTTTGCATTTTAAATTACTATGTAAACACTAGTAGTAAGAAAATTGTCTATTTTCTTACCAATATTTATCTTTTACCTAAAAATTAGAATATAGTATTATAGAATGAAAGGTCCCAGTAGGCACCAAGGCATCATAAAGATGTCCTCAGAATGTACCTCTATGTTTTGTGACTTGACGTCATTGAGACATCTTTTGGATCTTTTCATGTCTTTAAAAGGTCCTCAGGACGTCCTCAAGACGTCAGCCAAAAGACGTCTATAGGACAACCTTAGGACTTGTGTGCCCACTGGGTTCCCTTTGGAGAGGAGTTAATGAGAATTGACATGTTGAAATGGAAAATCTCATTGAATTAAATTCAATTTAGACAATTTAACCAAATAATTGAATAACAATTAAAGAATCAAATTGTAGTAAAGTAAGATAAATAATAAATTACATTTTTCTCTAAATCAAGGAAGCATGTAAAATGGTTATTTATTGAAACGGAACAGAAATTGATTTTTAAGTTGAATTTGAAGAAAATTCTCCAAAGCATACAATTTTGTTCTGAAAATGAAGCGAGAGCGATGCAGATTTTGCATTATCTATCAATTTTTCAAAAACATAATGTATAAATAGTGAATATTTCAATATTGTTTCACAAATTATGTTCACTCCCGGAATATTTATTATTTGCTGATTGTAGAATTTTTAGGAATTTTTCTGGAGAATGAATTTGGAACAAAAAAGTTAGAGAATTAAAAATTGAGTGGTCACTTCGAAGAAGATATTGAAAATCATTACATTGTGTTTTGGAAAGATACTCCAATATTCTCAGTATACAAAGTAGTTCCACTTTCAAACAAAGAGTTGGACATTCAACCATTTTGAGACCATTTTCAGACCATTTTCAAATCATTTCAGAAAATTTATGTATTTTCATCCAAATACTTCAACTTTCGAACAAGAACGTTAATTTTCTATCAAGAAGGTAAATTTTAAACAAAATAGATGAATCATTAAGTGTGGTGTAAGCAGTTTGGTTTTTAAACCAAAAAGATGAATTCTCAACGAAAAATATCATAGATATCTTAAATGAAAACGATTTTAATTTTAAATCAAAAACAGTCGAATTCAACCAAAGAAGACTAATTTTCAACGAAATGATTGAATGCTCAACCAAAACAGATTTATTTTGTACCAAACAGTAACATTCTCAACCGAAAAAGATGAAGTTTCTAGCAAAAGGTCTTAATTTCTAAACTTAAAAGGCGAATTTCCTAAACAATAGATGAATTTTACACCCAAAAGAAACTTTCAGTCAAGAAAGAAAGAAAATATAAACCTCATTGTCGAATTCTCAAACACAGAGTTGAATTTTCATTCAAAAAGGACGATTTCTTAACGATGTTGAATTTTCGAGGAAATGATTGAATTTTCATACAAATAATACAATTTTTTAGCAAAAAAAAAATGAGTTCTCAACTCAAAATGTACATTGGACTTTTCAATGAAGAAGAATTTACTTTCAAAGAAAGATGAGAGGGAAAAGACTATGAAGCTTACGATAAATGAAAAGGCATTTTGATAGTTCACAAACTAAAGAATAATAGTCCAAATGAACATTGATGTTCATTTTTCATACCTTAAAAATATTTTGTTAGAAAACTGAAAATTTTCTCTTCTAAGACTAATTTCATTGAGGTTGTACGTTTATTTAATCAACACCATTCATATGGGATCGTTCACATATTACGCAACACGTTTTTCTTTTTTTTATATAGTTCTGTCCTTTCTAATTTCGACGCAATTTTATTCTCGTCTTTATTTGAACAGAAGGAAGTTGCTCTACTACGCGATATAGTTGCAACACCAAACGTGTGAAGCACTGTTCGCCCATCAGTTTGGTGTCGATTTTCTGCCAAGTTGATCGAGCAGCTTTACTACGCGAGCGCGCTACTCTCCGATGTGGGACCGCTGCTCTCCCACGTGGGATCGCTGTGCGCCCAACATCGAGTAGCATTTGCACGAAACTTTCAGCGGCGCTGCTCTACTAGCGCTAGCGTGGCAGCTAACTCAAAAAATTTTCAGTGTATCAGTCTGCTGCAAATCTCTTTGATTCAATTCCAAGATGAAAGTAAAATCTTAGGACTTTCAATTTTTCTAGACAAATTACAAACGCCAGAAATCGCGAAAATTTGAAGATTCCGAATATAATATTTTTGAATCGCCAATTCTAAAATTTAAAAAAAAACCTAGCTCTTCTGACCGGCTTACAGACAAAAGACACCTGCTGAGAAGGGTCAGGGAAGCTGGGACCTTAGAGTACGGGATTTTCATTGAGTAGTAGGCGTTGACACATCTGCTAGTGGAAACTCAAACCAGCGAAGCAAGTGTTTGTTAAAATATTTCAAATAGAGGCATAAACTTATTATTTACCTTAATTATACAGTTTCACATCTCATTTGCATATTATGAAAGTTACACCCTTCCCAATGTTAATTAAATGGGAGACTTTATGGGCTGTGAGGCACGTTTCTTATTTACATTCTCATTCATGAAAGTTTAATGGAATAATCCAAATTTCCGATTTTCAGTTTTTAACCGATCTTTACGTTTCGACACTCACAGAGTCCGAAAATGATAGAACTTTTTCCATGCCTGTCTGTCTGTATTTCTTTTTGGTTACCTGAATATTGTAGCTACGCTAAGTTTTGAAGGATTTGATTAATCAAATCGGCCTTTGCATTAATTTCGAAGGGTCCCAAAATGAAGATCAAGTTCGTAAACTAGACTAATTCAACCAAAATTAACAAATTTGGAGCATTTTCAAAATTGAAAACTTTTCTCTAAGGTTTTCGAATTTCTTTCAAAATTTTTAGAAGATAACGAAAAGACTTGCAAATTATCTTTATGACATTTATAAATTCAATAAAAATCAAAAAATGTATATGCGTTTCAAAACTTTTGAAATTAAAAAAATAGAAATAACTATTTTTCTGATAGATTAAGAAATTCCAATCGACATTTTTACTGAATATCGAATGTATTTAAAAATGATTCTAAACAAATTTTTCGATTAGAACTAAATTAAGAAATTTGCTTGTCGCGCGGGCACATTCTCATTGCGCGCTTCGCTCGCCTAGGGAGCGCGACTGTCGGATCTCGCGCCGCGCACTCGATAATGTATTTACCTCGCGCTACGCGCCCGGATACTTTCCGTTCTCGCACTTCGTGCTCGGCTTAGTTCACAGTGTAATGCACACACAGAAGCTTACTTGCAAATATCACAAAACTGTCGGAACCTTGACTTTTAAGGATTGTTAAATTTTTGTGATTTTAGATTGAAAGAGAAATTAGTTACTCGAGCCTCTATCGGCCTTGAGGAATACATTCTCATCATAACACTCGCGCTTCGCACTCGATTTTTAATATGTGTTCATATAATTCTGTAATAATATATATAATCACAAACATTCGAATTTTCGATTTTTTAAAGCATTTTCTATTTTTAATAGAAAGACAGTGGTTTCTGTTAAATAGTGGCTAGAGGAGATTTTGTAAGCCTTCTTGGAGGAAACAATTTCCTTTTTAGACTTTTTTATCTATCACAGGTTTTTTGGCTGATACTTTGAATTTTCGATGTTTAAAAGAAGAACTGTAAGTTTTATCAGAGAAAGGTACATCACGAATTTTTAGGTCTTTTTGAAAGCAACAATTTGTCCAATAAACTGTTGTTTGTATGTCGCGTAATTTGGCCGGAAAATGGAATTTTCAATTTTAAAAGAAGCGTTATCGCGAATGAAACAAAAAGTATACGCCTTATCAAAAAATGATGTGCAGTAAATTTGTAGATCTTTTTGAGAAGAAAAATTTCTCACTCGAACATTTCTTTGGTATCTCGTATATTTTTTCTGGAAAATGGAATTTTTTATTCATTTTAAATCATTATCATAATTGAAACAAAAGGTATAGATCTTATCAAAAATAGCATTTTGCAAAAATCTAGATCTCTTCAAGATGAACAATTTCGCTCTTATTTATTTTCTTTGCATCTTACATAGTTTGGCCGCAAAACTAATCTTTTAATTTTTTAAAAGCTTTTTTGAAGGATAAAACCAAACCCGCTGGTCAGAAATGGCTGGTTAACGAACTCGTTCTTCCTTTCTAGGCGTTAAATAATTGCGATAAGGCTCAACTCAACTAGATTATGAAATTATCCTGATTACATTTCTCGAATGGACACAATTTAAAAAAGTTGCAGATAATTATAATCAAGTGGATTATAAAAAAAGAATGTATAAAAAAAAGAGTCCATGTATTGGCTAATTTTTGTGTTTATCCAATTTGTTTGGTTATTATAAAAAGATAATTGCATAGTACGACACCTTCTTCGACATTTATTCATAACACATAACAATTGGGGTGGACAAAAAACTATCCCATCTATGAAATTTATGCAATTTTTTCCGTACAATCGAATAAAGTACACTAGAACCTCAACTTAGCTCGAGTCTCGGGCATTGCTTACTTTGACCGTGAGACTCTTCCAAGGTTTTCTACGATTAAAATAGTCAGGGGGAACTGCGTAACTCTGCTGAGCTTGCGCGCCCCTCTTTCGGATCTGGACTATTTTGAACAATTAATATAAGATCCGTCCCACCGTGGATCAATCGCGCGATCTCACCTCCGGTGGAGCATTCGGTTACTCATCGTTCAATTACTCCAGAACAGAAAAAAACGCTACTTAGGAATTGAGCTATTTTACAGGGAAGAGGCTCACCTTTTTAACTAGGCTATTTTTGAAAAATAAAATTTGTGCAAATTCGAGAAAAAGTCAAATCTATTTTTGATTTTCGAAAAAGGATATCAAAATTTTACTTTTGAAAAAAAAGTTATAATCAGTTGAAAGATTGTGAAAAATTCTGTCCAAAACACCTGCAGTGAAATTTTCATTCATACAAAAGGAAAAAAGTTATATAAGTTTGAAGGAGAGGCTTCCCATCAAAAGTCCAAAAATTCACCCCACCCCCCTGTTTCGACAAGTGTCTGTCGAAACAAATTTTGTTTGTTTGTACGAAACGCCATCCAACCGGACCTCAATCAGCCAGACTTTTAACTCAATATGACGACTTTGTATTTTTGGGTGGGTACACTCGAGAAATTCTGCCGCATGGTCAAACATGAAATGTTCCAAAAGTTAATCATATGGTATAATTCGGAAAAAAAGATATATTCACGATTTTTACAATATATTATTCAAAATTTGATGGATGATTATTGCTTTTGTGTTATTTGGAGAACAAAATTGCATCATAGGTTTTCTCAAAATTAAGGAAACTTCTATAAATAACGAAGACCAGATATTGAAATAATATTGCAAGATTAACTGCAAAATTATACTACGGTCCAGGGCTGTTTATCCCTATCATGACGAAAAAGTATAAACAAGCTGACGTTATTATATTTGGCGTTAGTAGTTTTAGATGTTTACAATTTGAAATATTTAAAATATCAGACAAACCCGATATATGATTTGCTGAGAATCATTTCACGCATATTTTTTATTAACATTATATCGAATAATATATCTATTTCTGTTATTCTATTTAATTTTGTTTGCATTCTTATATATTTTAAACAGCATCGTCCGTGTAACTCAATTTTTGAGCGCGAGGCACAAGTGTCGCAATGAGAGTGTAATCTTTAAAACCGCAGGTGCCTTGAGAACTTTCTTCAAAGTCAAATTGAAAAACAATGTTCAGTTTAGCTTTATGACTGTAGTTTATTTGGGTTTTGAATCACAGCTTCAGATTTGAGTTACAATATTTATGATTGTTTGAAATGAAGTCGACATTCATGCAAATATCACGTACGAAAACGAGCGCGGAACGCAAGAGCGTACCCGCGCACCCTAGGCACGGTCAATATTGGCGTGAAGTGCTCGCGCCGTGCGCGCGGCGCACAATCAGAATGTGCCCGCCGATTACACTAATATTTTTTACATTCTCGTCAGAGAAGCTATTAGATTTGTGTCAAATTTGACCCCCCCCCCCACCCGCTTTTGTCAAATGTCCACTTTTTGGAGGCCCTCTGAACCCAAAAAACAGGTTTTCACGAATGTGTCTGTCTATCTGTACGTACGTATGCATGTATGTATGTATGTACGTTTGTATGTATGTGAGCACGATAACTTTTGAAAGAATTAATCTATTAGATTGCCCTTTGGTACACTCTTTAAGTGTCGGAAACTGAAGGTTAAGTTCGTTAGCCAAACATTTTGGATGAAAATGCAAAATGTTAGAGCATTTTCAAAACTTATAAGACCAATTTTTTTCAAGACTTGGAAATTATATGTACGGCTATGCGTAGTAATCAATAATTCGAACAATTTATCCATATAAGTTTTTTCGATGAAAACAAAAATTATCAGAGTTATAGCATTTACAAAACTGAAAAAATAGAGGAAAATGAAAATTTTAAGCCAAACAATGCACGATATGAAAAAAAGTCAGGAGAAGAAAAACGTTGCATTCAAAAAGCCCTACAAGATCGTCATAACAACTTTTCGAATTTTCGTAAAAAATCGAAAATTAAAATTTCGAGCTAAATAACGCGAGTCACGCAAAAAAGTTACGATATCAAAATTGTTGTTTTTACGAAGAACTTTAAGCTTTTTCCCCAGTAGAATTTGTTTTTTTAAAAAGTCAAATAAAATCACCGTTGAACATTTCTTTATAGGACCAATCGTTAGTCATCAAGATAATTTTTTAATCGTCTTTCCAACTATTTTTATATATATATTATACGGTGCGCGCAGGAAGTCAAGCGCGAATATTATGATGAGAATGTATTCCTTAAGGCCGATAGAGCCTTTAGTAGATAAATTTCCTTCACCATTTGAAATAAAAAAATTAATTCTTTTAAAGATAGCGTTCTCACAAACAGACATACATATGTACAGACGTACATATAGGCAGACACATTTGTAATAACCTGTTTTTCGGGTTCGGAGGATCTCAAAACGTGGACATTTGACAAAAACGGGGGAAGGGGTCGAAGTGTACACAAATCTATCACCTACTCTGATGAAAATGTAAAAATAGGGCCGAAATTGACCTTTTAGTCTCCTATTTGTCACTAAATCGCAACTTAAAGCATGTTGATAACCCTTACTTTTTTTCTAGACGAACAAAACTGGAGGGTCACAAAACACCTCAATAAAGAATTTCATGCATTGATCAAAATGAAATAATCAAAAATGTACAAATTGCAAGTCAGAAACATTAACAAGACGTGCACGGAGAAAACGCTTGGGGGAATTTTTTCCATATTATTTGGATATGACAGGATAAGTGACAAATAAAAAAATAGTTACACAAACTATCAGTATAATCATTATGAATCAGCTCATTGGTTAAAGTTATTTACCGGTTGAAACTAGGTTACCAAACTAGGGAAAAATAAGTGTACGATTATTATCGTGTATATCTGCTGTCCAACGGCAAAACCTAATGACATTTGCCATAGTGACTATTTTCAGAGATCTATGCATGGGAAAATAACCTCTATGGCAAATGTCACTTACTAAATTTTTCCGTTGGACGGCTGATATGTATTTTAATACCTATAAATGAACGGGCTGAGATACGTCTAATTTGAATCAACTCTAGAAATATATAGTAGGAAAGGATAGTAAAAAACTGGGTATTTTCTCTTTGGTGGCCTCGTGTGAGAAAGCGAAAAGTTAAAAGGCTTTCATTCTAAGTGAGTAGTCTTCTATGACTCTCTAGCAATACTTGGTTTTGCGCGGCTGGTAGGGTTAGACCGGGTACCTATAAAAATTATTTTAAAATACATTGGTAGGAAAAACTGAATTTATTGAAATAAAATATTACAAATATTGGCATGCTGAGTCTCTCAGATGCATTCACAAAGGGTTTAATATTATGAACATTATAATATTCAGCATCCCAGCTATACTGGCGATAGATTTAGCAGTTATCACGCGTGAATTTGCCTTATTCGACATTGCTGGATTCTTTTCTCCTGTGTCACAAAAACAAACATTTAGCTTGAAAGGAGGTGCGTGTTCATTTCTTTTTTATTATCATAGTGTCTAGTTATCGGTATTGACATAATACTTATAAATAATAATAATATACCCGAGTTTGCCCCCACTTTCACTAAATAACGGAAGTTGGTGACCACACGTTGCTGGTCACAAACAAATGATGATGACTATGACTGTATACTCACTAATAGGTAAGGAATTAAATGTTCCACTTACCTGAACAGATTCTGTATGGCTACAACTACCACGATAACGTACTTTTCATCAAAAATTGTAACTTCGAACGATGGAAGCTTTCATATATTGTCTTCTGAGAGAACAAACACATGAGGAGATGCCGTAAGATTCTTTCTCTTGGGGGAAAAATACATCCATAAATTTTATTTCATTTTTGAAAAACTGCTTAGAGGTTGCGCTAGTCAGTTTCAGGTTTAAAATTGAATTTCCTTAGTTTCCAATTTTTTTTTTTTAATACACATTTGAGGCTGAAAGATTCTTTCACCTCTAGAAAATATTTGCCATTTATTGGGATTGAGCCCTAAATTCTATTAAGCAAAAGAAATGTTTGAAGATATTATCGGGCTTAAAATACAAAAATTTGTAACTTCATTACAATTATTGGTCTGAAATGGCCCCTGAACATTTCTTTCCTGGAATAATATGCACAGGATTTCTCTGGCAATATAAAGAAAACATTCTTCATAATGAATCAATTAAAAATACCAATACCGTGTGGCAGAGAAAAATCTTGAATTTCGAAATTCACAAAAAAAAATACATTTTTTATACCTCGAATATTCCTACAGTAGGTACTTTAAAATGTATTTTTAGGATGAGTCACTTGAGGAGAGTGTAAGCTAGTTAATTAATGTCGATTTTGGTGCAATTCTCGAAGCTGCCACACAGTTACTTGAGCAACTTTTAATCACCTTTTTTCTCAGGTCAATTTTTAGTTACATTTGGAAAATAAAGTCACTATAGTCACTTCTTCTAATGGAAAGATCACCTGACTCACTTTTCTTTCAATAAACTAAAACAGAGTACTGAAGAAAACCCATAGAACCCATTTAACCACTATTGAATTCAGGTCCATCCCTATTTCTTAACTTTCTTGAATCCTTTTGAATTCCTTCAAATTCTTTTGAATTTACACTAAATTATTTTTAATTTATCTTGTCTTCACATGAATTTAATCCAGTTATTTAAAATTCTCTCGAATTCTTCTTAATGCACTTCAGGCTTACTAAAATCAATAGAATATTTTGGATTTTTTGAATTTTTTGCAACTCATTTGAATTCATTCGCAATTTACTCTGAATTGTTATTGATTTATCTTGAATTCATTAAAATTATCCTAGGTTCTTTTAGAATTATCTTGAATTTTTTTAATGTACCCTGAATTTTTTGGAATTAACTTGAATTTTTTAAAGTTACTCAATTCTAATAAATTCTACCGACTTTTTAGATTTTTTTCGTCTTTTTGAAAAACCGAATGAATTAAGTGAATTTTGTTAATGTTTTCTAATTGTTTTGAATTCACTTGAATTTTTATGAATTTTATCGAATTCTACTCATTTCCCTCAAGTTCCTCTAAATTCACTCGAATTCGAGAGGTACGTAACTTCAAAATTTTGTGTACACAGATTGCATGAAGTGAATGCCAGTGATTGTAGTGATTGCAGGTGATTGCAATCAAATGAAGTAATTTAGAGTGATATGACAGTGATATCCCGATGAATTCCGAGTGATTACAGTACATTCAGAGAAAAGATTCTCTCACTCAAAGAAAATTTCTTTGAATCAAATGAAAATATTTAATGGCTTTTAGTCATGTAGAAGTTTCTTTTATACAACAAAATTTCTTTTGATTTAAAGAAAGATTTTTGGCTCACAGAAATGGTTTGTTGTTCCAACGAAAATTTTCCTTCAATTTAAAATGATTTTTTTCATTTTGAATTTATGTTTGGTTGAATGAAAAAAGATGTGTTAAAGAAACGGTTTATTCAATTCAAGAAAAATATTTTTCTGGGTGTAATTTCATGGCAAATTTCAAATAATTGCAGTGATTGGATTGTGAATTATGAGCGATTGCGAGTGATTTCAGGTGAATAAGAAGTAATTTCCATTTGATTCGAAGCTATTTTTATGGTAGCATAAAAATTTCATCGTAAATATGTAGGCTTTTTCGAGACTTATCGATTTACCTATTCACGAATCTTCCATGATCTTTTAGGATCACTCAATACCGGTGGGAGCGACACATTAGAGATAAAAATGTAACAAATGAAAAAAGAGGGGAAGAAAGGGAAAAGGTCTTTGCCTTATGTTTTCTCCATATTTCTTATACCACTAGGATCCAAAATGATTCGAGATCATTCAGACCTTCTTATCAGGATTCGAATCATTTTGGATCCTTGCAGTATAAAGAAGATGGAGAAGGAATAAAGCAAAAATATCTTCCTTTTTTCTCCTTTTTTCCCTTGTTACATTTTTGTCTGTAATGAGCCTCTCACACTGATTTTTGGAAACATACATTTCTCGTTTTAAAGACTTTGTGTGCAATTTTCTGTTGCAGACGATGACTTTGTTAGAGCTTATGTTTTTCAAAGTTTTTCTTTTAAATTAAACAAATAGGTCATATAGCGACAGACTTTGTTCCCGTTCCGTTAAGGTACAGTTCTTAGCTGTCACTACAACCAGTACAAATTGATAAAAAAAAATTTGATTCTTGACAGGAAAGCTTTTCCAATATTTTGAATACAATACTATTGTAACTTTAGAAGTTGCTCATTCTGACAAAACACATGGATTGACTTTTTGATGATTTCTCTGATTTTCTGGAAATAATATTTTCTGTATGACAGAAAAATTTCAACTTTCACTATATTGAAAGTGGCAGTTTTTATTTTGTTATGAGGAAGCAAATGTGATTCATGTCTGATAAATTTATGAATTTTGATGATGCTTTTATGTTATACTAGAATTTGTAATCTATATTAATACCAACATATCCTTAATGATAACAATGAAAAATTTAATACAAAAGACTACATTATTCCATCTAAGCTGACCAAAAATGTTTTAAATTTAAGTTTCTTTTTTTTTTAAATATCCTTAAAATCCTTGAAAATAGTATTAGAAGGCTGTTAAGTAACACGCTTTCAGGCAAAGTAGAACCTTCAAAGTCAAACCAGCAAAATAAAGAAAGCTTCATTTTTCACTGAGTTATGACGGAAAGTATGTTCACATGTCTTTTAAAAAAATTAATAATGAAAGATTCAATCAATTTTTTCTTTTTTTCTGTTATTACTTCTCTGACATCTTGCTACTATGGGATTGTGTACTATGTAATAGTAGGAATATGTTTTCATGTATTTCAATTAATTAAGATAGTGAAATTAGTCCGAAATTGCGTAAAATTCAGTTAAAAATAATTTCATATAACGTGTAGTTGGCGTTTTCGCCCATGATATTTTTCGATTTGAAGGTGTAATTAGTATTCTCAAAGTTTTGTTCTAAAGCGAAGGAACAAGTTTTGCGCAATTCATGAAAACTTTAAAAAATGTATGGAAATTCAGGGACTTTCGAGAATTGTTGAAATGTGCGGAATCTTGCGCAAATATATAGAAAGTTATAAACACTTTTGGGAATTTACGCAGAATTTTGGGAAAATTTATAAAAAGTTTTCGAAATTGTGGAAGGCTTTGGAGATTTATCAGAGTTCTAAAAATTGACCTCTTGAAAGGAAAATTCAGGAAAGCTTATGAGCTTGTTAAGTTCTTATTCACCGTTGAGTATTCTTGTTATAATTGCATTGAACGGTCTTTTTCCATCTTCGAGATCAAACTCATCAATATACAACCTCATCAATATACAAAGCAAACCGATCACAAATCCTTTGGTTCTGGCTTGGTATTCATACTCTCCTTTGTATGACCGAAGTCTGGTGGGACTGACGTTATGAATGGACACTCCACCTTATAAAGATTTAGCTGCTTGATTTGAACATGACTTTATACTTGTGGAATGAATTTCTCGCAGCAAGTTGCGGTTCGGTACATACTTTTAGCAATGGATAATTCAAATAATGATGTAGCCTCGGATAGGATTGACACTTCTACTGACGAAAGGCATGTTTTCGGAAAAGTTTCAGGCGATGAATGGAGATTAGGTGTTCGGAATGCTAGAGGTGTAAATGATCTTAAGAAAACGGAATTGCGGGATACAATGCGCGTGAGGAAGCTAGATATTTTGTGTGTACCGGAACCAAAGAAGGAGGGATGTCAAGTAAGAAACATAGAGAACGGGCTCAAACTTTGATCAGGAGTAGATAATAAATCATATAGTACCCAAGGAGTCGGTCTGATTATGAATGAGAGAGCAAAACAACATGTCAAAAAGTATGAATGTGTATCACCAAGATTACTATGAGTTAGAAGGAAAGAGGGAATCAAGAGACTATTTATCATAGCGTGCTACGCTTCGGTTGATGGAGACAAGCAAAGCGTGAAAGATACCTTCTGGGACTCGTTGAAAGATATACTAGGGACTTGCGATCCCGGCGAAAGAATAAATCTACTTGGAGATATGAATGGCTGGGTTGGTATGCAACGCGAAGGTACCGACAGGGTACTGGGCCATTTTGAAGCTCCAAAAATGAACGGTAACAAGAATAAATTGATAAGCTCATGCTTAGAAAAAGGATTGGTTATTAAAAACACTCCGTTCAGGCGTAAAATGATTCACATGTATACTTGTGGCAGAGGCGGAAGCCACAGTATGATTGACTTTGTTGTAGCGGATGAGAAACTGAGAGGGCTTGTGAGGGATACAAGGGTTATGAGAGGCTCTGAGTGCGGCACGGTTCACTACCCATTAGTTGCAAAAATGAGTCTAAGTCAAAGGTGGAGGAGAAAAAGAACTGATAAGAAGCCGAAGCAGATGCGAGTGAAAAGCTGAATAAATATTTAGAACATCATGAAGAAGACTGGAAGACTGAATTGAAAAATAAAACTGTAGGGTGTGCATGGATAATACTACGGGACAGCATCTTCAAGAGTGCATCTGAAGTGTGCGGTACTGCGGCTGTAGAAAAAAAGGCTGGAGATGCTTGGTGGAATGATAAAATCCACGTGGCTGTCAACGAGAAAAAGCAAGCACGTTTGAGAACATTGAATAGTAAAGGTCTTAGCGATGAGGAGAGCACTGTATTAAAAAGTGATTACAGGGATAAGAACAGAAATGCCAAGATAATAGTCGAAGAAAGCAAGGATAAAATCAGAGCAAAAGAAAATAAAAAAACGCAAAATGACTTTGGAGGTAATAATGAATTATTTGAGATATGGCTTAAAAAAATTAGTAAAGAAAGTTCTAGCACTGAGGTAGTCGGAATCAAGAATGCTGATGGTGAAATGGTATGGGATTCGGACAAAGTGGAAGACTGCATGAGAAAATTTTTCAAGAGATTGTATGAAGATCAAGCTATGGAGCATAACAAACTTCCCATTAAAGAGAATACGTCAGACAAGCCCGTTGTAGGTAGCGCAAGAAGAATCAATATCGGTGACATTATATCCGTGATTGAAAAAATAAAGAATGGTGAGGCTGCTGTCAGGGATCGCATCCTCGCTGAAATGCTTAAGAGCGGTGGCGGATATTTGTTTATGTGGCTGAGCGAATTTATGAATACCAGTGTACTATGGATGATGAAGTTCCAAATGATTGGAAAAAGGTGATTATCGTCCCAATCTACAAGGGAAAGAGTGATAAGGGCGACTGTGCTAATTATGGTGCGATTAGCCTACTAAGTTCCGTGGGCAAAATATTTACCACATTACTGATTTGGAAGGTCATAGGAATAACTAAAGAAAGGATCTCGGAAGTTCAATGTGGATTTACGCCAGGGAGATCATGTGCGGATAAAATATTTAGCTTGAGACAGATCATAGGAGAGAGTTCAAGAGTAAACGAAAGAGTTTTCTGTACATTTGTTGATCTTGAAAAAGCTTTCGATGAGGTGAATAGATCTGAACTTTGGAATGTCCTGAAAGAATATGGAGTGCATGGTTGGCCTCTAAGAGCAATAAAAGTAATATACAATGGTAGTCAAGCGACTGTCAGATTGAATGGACAATCGAGCGATTGGTTTGATATAAAGCAGGGCGTTAGGCAAGGCTGCGTTATGTCCTCCTGTATATTCGATAGGTACATGGATGAATGTCTAAGAATGGCCTTCGTAGACAAAGGAGGTGTTGATCTCGGAACAGTGAAAGTACGTGGACTGGCGTTTGCAAGTGATAAGATTGTTACAGCGGAATCAGCCAACGACTTGCAGAGAATGATGAGCAGACTGGATACCAGCATTAGGAGTATGGATACCAAGATTAACGCAAATAAAACAAAAATTATCGTTTTTGAAAGAAGGGGTAAGAAAACAGTATGCAACATTGCCTCAAACGAAGAGAGGATAGAACAAGTTGATGAGTTCGTGTATCTTGGAAGCTTA
>JAUMHM010000016.1:4924870-4937844 GCA_032362435.1 Melikaiella ostensackeni
CTGAATTTTTAATATGATACTCCCAAATGTATAAAGAATGAGCCGACATTGCTCATTTTGGCCAATTTTTAAATTAACATTTTAATTTTCTAGCGTTTAGTTTATTCATTGTTAATGATAAGTTAAATGAACAATTTTACCAAGCAACTGGATCTGTGAGAAGCGCACAAGCCTAGGGAATGTTTCTACGTAAAAATCAACTCGATTCGTCAATTATTAATAGAAAAACGACAAAATGATTATAGCGTTGTGAATTGATTTTTTCCCTCGATCGACGCGTTCAGTGCGTCATCCCCTCCTAGCGGCCTACTAGGCCGAGACGGGCCGGGCGCAGAGGCAGTTCTGCAATTCGGTGCCTCAATTAAAGACTAGAGACTTTTTTATTTATTTTATATTCACTTCTATTTTTTAAATTAAAAATTCCCGTTTATTCATCTTAGACCTTTAGGGCCTGGTGTGGGCTTTGATGGGACGCCCTGGTAGGTTACACGGGAGGACTTGAGGGCTTGGGCGATAGGGGGTATTGAGGATATAAGACGATTCCTGTCACAGCGGCGGTTCATAAAAAGTGTCATATCAGTTCCAATTACGAAGATGTTGTATCTGAGTGTGTAGGAAAAAAGGCGGTATCTGGGTATACCACTATAAAAGGTGGTAATCTGGAGATACAACTCTAAAAGGTGGTATCTGAAGATTCCACTCTAATTCCATTCAGGTTTTTTTATGAAGATATAATGAGGTATCCTAATCAATGCATTTTTTAAATTCCAATACAAACCAATTTTGTAAAAAGATGTAGTGAGGTGTCTTAAGTGAATCGAATTGGAATAAAGTAAAATACATTAACTTCCTTTAGGAATTGATGGAAAGGGAGGGGACGGTATGCGGGGAAGTATAGAGTGGCCGTGGAGGCCCTCGTTGGAGGCTCTGCAGACCCTCGTTGGCGGCTCTGGAAGCTCTCGGAGGAGGCTCTGAAGGCCCTCGTGGGAGGCTCTAGGGGCTCTCGGAAGAGGCTCTGGATGTCCTCGTGGGAGGCTCTGGAGGCCTGTGTAGGAGGCTCTGGAGAACAGCTCAGCAAGACCTCCTCAGACCAAGGCTAAGCCAGAGCTGCTCCGGGACTGGGTTCTGAATTCCTGACACAGCGGCGGCAGCAGCGACATTTTTTTATAATATAGAGAGATGATGACGTTTCCAGAATCACCCTTCATGATTAAATTTCAAGTTTATTCAAACGAATTTCTATCTGATGTTTTTGTTTCTTTGTTTGATGCAGTAAAAAGAACAGCATGGTAGATCAGACAGTATTGGATAAATTGGAAGCTGGCTTTGGCAAGCTCGCTGCTTCGGACAGCAAATCCCTGCTGAAGAAGTACCTGACGAAGGAGATCTTCGATCAGTTGAAAACGAAGAAAACCTCCTTCGGTTCTACACTTTTGGATGTGATTCAATCAGGCGTGGAAAATCCCGACTCTGGAGTTGGTATTTACGCTCCCGATGCTGAGTCTTACATCGTCTTCGCCGATCTCTTCGACCCCATTATTGAAGATTATCATGGCGGATTCAAAAAGACTGATAAACACCCTCCTAAGGACTTCGGGGATGTTGATACGCTTGGAAATCTTGATCCTACTGTAAGTATTCAACTAGATATCGATCTAACTATTCCTATATTTCATTTAGTAATTTTCAACTTTCCACTGAGGTTTTACTAAAAAAATCACTGATAATTAGTAGAAATTTTCACTAAAATAAACTTAGAGAGAATTGATTTATTATGGTGTAATTCATTTTCATCTTATTACACAGTTTTTGAGTTACCCTTCTAAAAAAAAGTTAGGGAAAGTCCCTGATAATTTGCTGAGAATTCCCTGGCTCGGGGAGCCTGGTAGGACAGCTGGAGAGGATTAAAAATTAAATATTACAATTTTTTTAATTTTTAAAATTACAGATTTAAAAGTTAGAAATTTAGAATCTGCGTGTTTCAATGATTTCAGATATCTGAAATTTGTCTTGAAAAGTTTAAAATTAGGATAAAGATAATGTATCTCGTAAACAGAATAAGATACGTCAAAACGGACATGTTCAGATTCACCTCCCGAATCATATAGTATATGAATAGTAATAATGAAATATAAGTAAAAAGTGATTTTATAAATAAATAAATGATATAAATAGTTTGAGAAATACAAAAGGGGATTAGGTATCGTATCACTGTACTCTTCTTACAATAGGACTATAAATAAAAGGATTATCCTTTGTACCCAAGTTTTGACGAGTTCTGAACATTTTCTCACGATTTCTGACTTCCTGTCATTTTCAGGCGAGAAACGTAACAATTCTCGTCAGAATTCGTCAGAAATCTTTTATTTCTGACAGTCCCTGACTTTTTCATTGGGGTAGCGAACTGCATACTAGGGCGGAGTAAAAAATTTTTTTTCTTCAATTTTTTCATTGGAAGGGGATGGGAAAGTTGTTGATTGCATTCAAATTCAAGTATTCCTAAACTTTCATAATAGCGAGAAAACCGATTGTTTTACATTTTTTGCCATTTAACGTCAAAAAATGATCATAGTTTATATTTAAAAAATATTCTTATATATTTTGCTATTCCACATACATTTCTAGCAACATATATTAAATTTTTGATAAGCAGGGTATCGAGAAAAATGCGGTAGCTATTAGTCAAAAACGAAAATTCAAGTTTTTATCATTATCTGAAACTTTCAATTAATTTTGGGAACATAAAAAATTTTATGACAGGGTTTAAAGTGCATAGTTACGTCCCTAGTTGCATTATACAACTTTTTGTACCAATTCCTGTCTTAGAAATATTGTTTTTCTTATAAAACAATGAGAATTGTGCGAATTTTCGTTATTTTCATGTATAACATCGACACTGGTGAGGAAGGCATTTTTTAAAAATAAAACTTTAGGGGACTCATTTTGAACCCAATCAACAACTTTTCCATCCCCTTCCAATTAAAAATTTTAAAAAAAAGGTTTTTTCGCTGTTCCCCACTGTATACTAAGGCGGGTCAAAAAAATGTTTCAGAAATCGAAAACAATACCATCATCTAAGAGTTGTGCATAGAGACCACCATGATGTGTGCTAAATGCGACATCGATCGATTTATATCTTGGTTTTTTGCGTTAGCAAAATAGATTTAAAAATGTACTGTCTGTAGAATTTGCCAATTTTGTTAGGATTTCAATTTTATTTTTCAAATTTCGTGGAGTGTCTAGTCTTCTTAATTTCTGCCACATTTTGAGACAATTTTTCCACCCCTGTTATTAAAAATTAATTTTTATGGCCATCTGAATCACGAGTATAATAAATTATTGTTATTAACTTCAATTTGGTGGTTATATTTCACTTTGTCGTCGCGGTACCCATAGTTCACATCGGATGGTGTTACTATCGCCAGTAATTCGCCACGCACTTTCTCTACGCTAACCACAAGTTTCTCACTTATTTTTGAAGTCGCATTTGACTAGAAACGGTTTTTTTTTTGTTTTTTATTCGAATCAAATGTGCAAGATTTACACAATTTTTTGTCGCTCTTATACAATTTTGTTTTAAAAAAAAAACTCTTTTTGATAAGGCATTTTTCGGAACTGATCACGTTTTTCCACCATTTGCTGGTGTTCTAGTTCCTTTCGTGGAAATTATACATTATAAATAAGGCAATTACGTATCGAAGAGTGAAAAAGAAAGGTTTATTTAGCGTGTATTGAAAATAAATTAAAATTTACTCAACATTTGATCTGAATATTGCTTGTTCTAGAATTTATTCCAGTTATTGTGACCTTGGTATTTGAATTCAGCAATAGATCTTGATCTAAACTTGTAAGCCGATAAAATAAATGCATAATCAAATCGAAATTTTCATTTAGATATTGATGTGTGACTATTTCTAATTGTTTAAACCCTTGAAGATTCTAAAATTTTACAGGGCTCGGATCATGCGACTTTTTTTGACTTTCTTGAAAAAATCGATTAATATGAAATTCAATTATTAAAAAAAGAATAGATTCGTATTCAAATTATACAGTCTTAAATTTAACCCCTCAGTTGTTGAGTAATTTTAAGTTCAAAGTGTTCAAAATGAATGTTCCTGAAGTTTAAGATTAAAGTAAATTAGAAACTTCTCTCATTTGACAAAAATCCAAGTAGTCAAGCTTAACAGTTCAGAAAGAAATGTTTAAAACCCGGATTTGGAGTCCTTCAAGCTGAATGACTATTGTTAAAATATTGTTTTAACTTCAAAGTTTATTTTCTAATCGTGCAAAGAGTATTTCAGGCTTCGGACTCACGCCACTATTGACACTTTTTTTAACCATGCAATATTTTGTTACTATTTTGAAAAAAATGACACTAATGCTACTATTTTCTCAAATTGCTCGCTAATAGAACTATTTTTTCACTTTGCCTTCAAACATGTTTTCAAACTTCTTTGCTGATTGCAAAATTTGCTGATTGGGTAAAATGACATATCCGCCATCCCAAAAATCGAAATTTCGAAGGATTTCAAAAATGTTCAAAACCTTTCTAGAAATTTCAAAGATTTTGAAATGATTTCATATGGTTTCAAAGCTTTTAGAGTATTTTAAATGATTCCAAGGGATTTTGGAGAATTTCAAAGATTTTAAGGGATTTTAAGAGATTTCACGAAGATTCATCCGATGTCAGAGGATTTCGAAGTTCTTAAAATTTCAGTAGAAATTTCAAGATATATTATAATTTTCAAGATAATTAACGGCATTTCAAAATATTTCAAGGGACTTTCAGGGATTTTACCAGACCTAAGCGATGTTATAGAATCTTCAAAGACTTTACATATTAAAATTTTTTAAATAAATTTCACAGGATTTGAAATATTCTAGGGTATTTTACAAGATTCCAAGAAATTTTAAGAGAATAAAAAAATTTCAAGGGATTTTAAAAGGGCTTATCGAAGGATATCAAGGTATTTTAAGGGGTCTCATAGAATTTAAAGGATCTGAACATTTCTGAAGGAGTTTAAAAAGATATTTAAGATTTAAGATGTTATACGAGATTTCAAAAGTTTTCTAAGGATTGTACAAGATTTAAGGGACTTTTAAAACTTTGAAGGATTATAAAGAATATAGTTTTTTTAAACAGATTGTGAGGAATTCATAAGAATTCAATGAATTTTGTAGGATTATAGAAGTTTCAAGAGATTTAATGATTTCTAATGAATCTTAAATGATTTCGCGAGATTTCAAGGAGTTTTTACGGGTCATACAAAATTTCAAGGGTTTTCAAGAATTTCGCAATATTTGAAGGATTCATAGGATTTCAAAAGAAATTAAAAGATTCCATAAGAAAAAAATTTTAAGAAATTAAATTCAGAATAAATTAAAATTAAAATTTCTCTATGACTTCCAGCATTCAAATTCAACTACGAAATGCTTAGAAATTAAGAAAAAACAAAGAATCTCACGATCGGAGTTAGACAACACACTCTTATATTTCTGCATTCAAAATTTAAAAAATAATAAAAAGTGAGGAAAGAAAAAGAAAGCAGCTTCCAAATTCCTTCTTTTTTCCCCTCGTATTGTTTTATTTTTATTAATTTTTCTCATCACAATCAAAAAACATTTACAAAAAATCTACCAGCCAGCACGAAAACGTCGGTATATTTTTTGTAATTTTTTTTACTGTTTTTTAAAAAATACAAAAAAGAAGAGAGAAAAAAAGGAGGAAGGGGATTCGGAGGTTGCTCTATGTTTCTTTCCTCTTTTTTTTTTATTTGAATGAAGGCATTCAAGAGCGTGATGTCCAAATTTGATCGTTAGATTGTTTTTTTTTTTAATTTCCAAGAATTTCGTAGTTAGATTCCATAAGATTATATGGAATTTTTATGCATTTAAGAGGATTTAAAAGAATTTGGGAGTTTCCCAGGGATTTCAGGGGACTTAACAGAATTCAAGGGTTTTTAATCAATTTTATTAGATTTCAAGAGTATTGTAAAAAATTCGAAAGGATTTCACGCGATTTTATGGGAGATGTATATTGTATACCGGATTTTAAAAGTAGTTAACTCCTCCATTTATTATTTAAAAAATTACACGACACTATTTTACTACTATTTTTCAAAATTTATGCTACTATTTATACTATTTTGAATTTCTCAAATGAGTCCGAGGCTTGACATTCGAAAATCAATCAGAATTATGTACTCTGTATTCCTAAACAAATAAAGTTATTATTTCATTTATTCAATCTAATACTTTTTTTCATCTTTGTCTTGAAATCGACTTAGAAGATTCACAGTAAACATAATATCTGGTCGAGTAGTGAGCGCAGTAAACATTAATGACCCAATGGCTTCAGGGTATGGTTTTTTCTCCACCTGACACCAGTTCCCTGGAAGTCGCCAGCATAGACACACTTATTGGCCTGACACTGCTGAAAACCAAATTCTTGCTGAAAATTGTGAAACTCCTGTTTCCAAGATCGGGGAGCTTGTTTTAGTCCGTATAAGGACTACTTCAGTCTGCATACTAGTTTCGTCGAATCCGTGACTCCATCCGGGACATTCCTGTAGACCTCTTCTTTGAAGTCGCCGTGAAGAACGCCTTTTGTATATCAAATTGGATAACCTTAATTTTTCTTTTGTCAGCCACGGCCAAAAGAACACGAATTGTATCAGATGTAGTTGTTGGAGCGTATGTTTCTGTATAATCAACTCCTTCAGTCTGAGAAAACCCTTTGGCAACTCCTCTCAGCATCAGGAATGGACATCGCTTCCTGAAAAGTTTATGGAACGTCAGCTTCAACGAAGTTAGCTTCGTAGCGATTAGGAGGACGCAAGGATTCACAAGGACGCAATACAACGAGACTTTTTTCTGTCATCTCACACAGAGATTTCGCGTTCACATGTCCAAGCCTTTCATACCACAATTTTAAACTAGCACGAGTAACCGCGCTTACTTCGGGAGACACAATCGTTAGAAACAACATCGTTTAGAGATTATTTGAGTCACGAATCGCACATTCCACTAATTTTCCTTCATCATACACTTCGGCTGAAGACTTTCCTTCCACGTGGATTGATTATTTTTATTTTGTTTACACTTTTGATCACTGGTCTTTTTAGAACTGCGACAGTTACGTGCAAAGTGTCCTTTTTTGCGACAACTGTAGCAAGTCACCTTACGCATATCCAATTCAGATTTTTTATCTTTATCTCTTTCTTCATTCTTACTAACATTCTGAGAAGCACTCTTTTGACTCGAAGATGCAAGAAAAGCCGATTCTTGTTCTTCAGTTGAGGTTAGACTAGCTATCTCGTCTAAAAGTCCCGCTGTAAGATTTTGTAACGTCTGCCTTGCTTTATCCATAGAGAGCCATGCTTAGCGAAAGTTTCAATACCTTATTGGTAAAGTGCCGAGAATTTTTGTAATCATGGCAACGTCACTCAACATTTCTCCGGTTTCTTTGACTTGTCGAGCCAAACACTCGACTTTGGCTACAAACTGTGCCACAGATTCCTTTGGATTCATTTTCACTTGATGAAAACGATCGAGAATGATCGTTTTATTAAATTCGGATTTTGGTTTTTACACTGAGTCTAATTTATCGATAATTTCTTTCGATGATATGTAACTCTCGATTTCAGTGATTTACGACACATGCATCGAAGCTGTGAGTGCAAACATGGCAGTTGCAACATCCTTTGTCCATTTCGTGCAGGCCACTTCATTCGTTGCAGAAGAAACAGGGTTTACTTCTGCTCCGGAGGCGATACCGAAAACACCTTTAGCTTTTAGTGCACACACCATTTGAAATCTCCAGTGTTGGTAATTTTTACCATCAAGTTTATTTTTCGAGGCCATGTCAATTCTTTCCGCTATTGTTCAGATTCACAAAAACCACTCGCTTCGACACAGGTTACAAAAATCATAGGACAAACCAATTTTTCGATCGCGACGTGACTTTTTAAGCACTAGGCTAAACTGCACACAGTAGGGCATAAACTGGGCTTATAACGTATTGAGTAGAAACGAGCTTAATATCAACATAACTTAAGTTTTATTAGTAATAGCATCTGAACAATAAAGTCATGCGACAGAGGCAAGCGAGCTAACTGTACTGAACTGAACGCGCACAGGCATTAGCACAGACTCAGAGAAGAGGGCTGTAGTAGTTACTTACAGGAACGTATAAAGAATTAGCATCAATTTATAATAGGCACATCAATTATTCTTAATAACATTTCTTCCCAACAACTCACGTCTACACGAGTTGAGATATAAAATTAAAAATTTGTTGTTTGGTCAGAAATTTAGGACCACACAAACATTCCTTAGTGCTTTTTACTTATTTTTCCAAATTTTGAACTCGATATCTCAATTCGTGTGGACATTAGTGTTTGCGAAAAACAGTGTTGGTAAGGTAGGAATCGGATGAGTATTGCATGACCTTAATCGCTTTCAGAAGTAAAAAATATCAAATTGGAGTTCAAACTTCAATAATTACATATACTAACAAAAAAAATTGTTTAGTTTCAAATTTAAATCACTCGAAATTGTACAATCTCATCGGGAGAGCCAAAGTAGATGAAAGATTTTAAATTGAAAATATCAAAAATTGAATAGTTTCAGATTTAACCTTCAAAATTGCGCAATTTATGATAATTTAACAATTGTAAATATACATTCAGTAAAGAATGCCTGCATGTAAATGGTTTTAAACATGAAAAATTCTTATTAAAAGCATTCTCCCTTACATTACCAAAAATTTCAAATGTGAGATTTTAGTGGACAAAAAAAAACAATATAAAGAGGATGGAGTTTGAAAGTTTTTTGTTTTGCGAATAGTTTAAATTAGAAACTCTCACAAATTCGAAAAAGTTAAAATAGAAAACTCTCGAGTTTAGAAAGAAATGAAGTTAAAGTTAAATAATAGAATAAGAAGTTCAAGGTTTTCGAATTTGGACGCACATTAATTTACAAAAAAACCGTAACTTAAAAAGTATTCAAGATTGAAAATATGTAGATTTGGTATCTAATTTATTTTTAAACGATTTCAAAATAGATGTATGTAGAAATTCCTGTGAATTAAAAATATTCAAAACTTAAAGTTATTGTGTATGGAGGCAGTTGATTAATTTTATTACATTTGATGAAGTTTTCTTGTTTAATAATAATGGAAGGCTGACGTTCCAAATTGTCATAAAGGCCATTTTGAACATTTTTCAGGAGGGGCAAAAATCGTTCCGAAAAATCGAATTTACAGTTAAAGAAAAAAATTTGATTTCTAGCTATTGAGTTGCTGAATTCATAAATCATAAATTTGATTAATGAGAAATTGTCATTGAGTTCCGAGAAAGTGGAGGGAGATTTTTTTTGGTCGAAACAAGTTTTTTCATCTTTGGACGATGATTAAAAATCCAATTTTTGTTTGTAAGAAAAAAACTAACTTTGGAGATACTGCAGTGCTGAATTTCAACGTAAAAAGTTTGATTGAAAGAAGTCATCCAGTTCGGAGAAAAAGGAGGTGATACTTTTGATTTCGCTCGAGGCCCATGTTTCCTCAACTTTGGACGGTTATTTAAATCATTGTTTGCAATTAAAGGAAGCAAAAGCAAAATAGATATGTAGCTGTTAAGTCAAAGAAAATTGCAAAAAGTTCAAGAAGTTGCAAAAACTCGCAAAACAAATTTTTAAAAAATGTTTAATTGCAAAAATTTTGAAAAATGGCTTCATAAAAAAAAGTTTTCTTCACAATGTATGCTGTAATTTTGGGGCCAATAATTTTATTTTCGCAAAAATTGTGTAAATGACTTTTTGGATCGCCACCTTTCGGTTACTGTCAACAATATCTTAAATTTGAAAATAGTTTAGAATTATTTAAAATCTAGTCTTTCAAACAATCAAATTTCAAGTACTGAGATTTTGAAAATTTATTGAAACTTAAATGGGATTTAAAAAATTAGAAATATACTACAATTTAAAAGCCTTAGATTTTGGAAGACTATTTTTTCATCTTTGAAAACGCTTCAAATTAAAGTAGCTACCCTGTTACAAAAAATGGAATGAAAAGGTCTTCTAAAAAGTGTTATCAAATGGTAACAAAATGGTAAAATAGTACTTCTACATTCTAAGTGTAGAATTTAAATAAAGACTCTAGTAGAATTAAGTATTTTTAATAATAATACAAAAACTTATGTACACAATATCTTGTTTGCCCAATAATGGTTTTACCAAGGGGATTTGTTAAAAAAGATCTTTAAGAAATTCAAAATACCTCCATGGAATGCAGAATATCAATAACCACTTATGGAATTCCTTCACAACAAAAATAGTATTTCATACAATTTTTTATGCCTTGTAAATTAAAAAAGAACTTGAAAAATGGGCATGGCAATTACGCAAAATCATGTTAAAAAATGTCTTTTAACAGGGAGAATACATTGTGTCCACGCGTGTGAGGTGCGGCCGTTCATTGGAAGGATATCCATTCAACCCTTGTTTAACTGAGGCCCAATACAAAGAGATGGAAGAGAAAGTCTCGAGCACTCTCTCTGGACTCGAGAGCGAACTTAAGGGAACCTTCTACCCTCTTACTGGAATGAGCAAAGATGTTCAACAGAAATTGATTGACGATCATTTCCTTTTTAAGGAAGGTGACCGTTTCCTTCAAGCTGCCAACGCTTGCCGTTTCTGGCCAACTGGACGTGGTATTTTTCACAATGATGCGAAAACCTTCCTTGTGTGGTGTAACGAGGAAGATCATCTTCGAATTATCTCCATGCAGATGGGAGGTGATCTTGGCCAGGTATACTTATTATTTTACATTGTTTTCAACGCTAAAATTATTTCTAGCGATTAAAATTTGATATTTCCTGATATTCAGCTGTTTTTGAAAATGACCTATATCGACGCCTCCATTCAATGTGAGTCGATTTGCTGACAGCCACTTATGAGACTATGCAAAATGTGCCGTGCATGAGACTTTGAAATTTGTTCCAAATATGAGTCTAACTGCAAAAAGGAAAATACAATTGAATCTTTTTATTCAACTTCTGTGCATAATAGTTATATTTGCATTCAGAAACAAGGTCGACAAGCTAAGAAAAATAACTAAGTTTGAGAAATAATTTTAATATTCGACGTAACATAGAAATTTTCATTCTTATATGGGCAAATCTCTGGCACCTGTATCTTTTGATTATGGAAATGAAAAAATAAAAAATGGAAAAAAGTATTATAGCACATCCCTAGGAATTTCGTGATGAACTGTTTTTACAGTCGTATATTGTATTTTTTGACAGACTTCCCGACGAGAGAAGCTGCGCAATGAATTTCGACTCGCCGAGTCTCGGATATTAAGCACTGACGAGCGCGGTTAGCGCTTGAATGGGTAACCGTTTGTGATTTTCGCTTGGTCGTGGTTTTAACTGCGTTTAACTGCCGTCGAGCGGGTGGTTGATGCCAGGGATGGGTGTTGGAAACTCGATGATATCGATTGTCGAATGTCTACATCCAAACTCGACTATTAGTAATCGTCTGCGCCCGGGTAAGATTTTTCTGTAGTTTTCGTCTCCCTTCGTTAAAAGTCCAAGCGAATGCTAGCGTTTCCAATACGAATCCGGCTGCAGACGGTAGGGGATACTTAGTAACCCTACTGAAAAAGTCTACATAGTAAAGGCTGCCCTTCGGAAGGCCGCGCATCTTATCGTCCCCGGAAGATGGTCGGTTCGAGGCTTGTCCTCCTTAGCGGCGCAGATGTAGCACTGTGGCGTGCTGTTGCACTCCACAGCCCTATGGTCCTCTTTGCCGCACCTCCAACAGCTCCTGTTCCTGTTGGGACCCTCGCACTTGGCTGTCAGGTGTCCGTACACGTGGCAACGATAGCACCTGACAGTATCCGTCTTCTTCCTTACTCTGCAGGACACCCTCTCAACTTTGAGGTGCCCTAACCGAAGTAGCCTCGCGGTCATCTCCTTGCACATCTCTAGATGTATAAGCCTTTTTCTTGAGCTTGAGATCTTCTTATCCTTCTCCATATAAGGCTTCCCCTGAAGGCCCGCTTTGTCAAGCTGATGTTAATTTCTCCAGTCTTCCCGAAGTGTCTTTAAAAAGCATCCTTTATATCTTCCTCCTCCGCGGTCATGTCGAGATCCAATACTTTAATCTCGGTGCGGAGAACGAGCTCACGCACGTTCCCCTCCACCCGACAGCCTCCCTGATGGGTGAGGTCAGTTTCATCCTGCCCCTGCTCCAGCACTTACTTCTATGGGGAATTCTAGTTTCTTTGTTTCCCTGAATCCTTTGATTTTGACACCAAATTTCTTTTGTCCCAAATGCCGCCTAATCTCCTCCATCTTACGTGTGAGTGCGTCGACTAAAAACCAGTCGTACGGCAGCTCGTACAACCTCCTGGATTCTTTCCTTTTGCTTTTCTAGCACCTCCAGCGCTTTATCCAGACCATGTCTGATTGTCAGGAACATGTTCTTTTTAGTTCCGCAGTTCCACCATTTCGTTGAACACAGACTCCATTTCGTCGTGCAGCCTGGCCTCCTCCTCCCTCTTCTTATTTAAACAAAGCTTGTATTGCTTCGCTTGAGACAGCCGCCTTTCTCTCTCCTCTTTTCTTCTGTCTCCGAGACGTCCAACTCTCCTCCAAACACCTTTCCACAAAGGCTTCGGTTTAATTGTTCATTCGCCATATTTAATCCCACGAATAGCTAGGGAAATGTACGGTCCGCCTCCACAGAGCCCCGCATGCGGGGGTAAGGTCTGAATACTCTAGAAGGCGACCTGATATCCTATAGATACCACGTAAAGTACCACTCCCTGGTGCCACACAGCCTTCAGCACGGTTGTTCGCGCCGTGGCTGGGGGGGCGGGGGGGGGGTAACTTTGGGACCATCCTTGGATCATTGTCCGCGACTGCGTAGTTAGTTGTGTAACCATATTCAGCAGAAACCCTGGGTATACG
>JAUMHM010000016.1:4952372-4963243 GCA_032362435.1 Melikaiella ostensackeni
TCACGATAATGCGCCGGCTCACACGGCTCTCGTTCTTCGTGAGTTTTTCGCCAAAAATTCGACTAATATCGTTCCGCCACCACCCTATTCGCCTGACTTAGCTCCGTGTGACTTCTGGCTATTCTCTATTTTTTTTCAAAATTTGAAACGAGAATCTTCTCAAATGTTTAAAATATCCTTAATCAAATATGACTTCAGAATTTTGTATCACTCTTATCCGCGTATTCACCTTCCTACAGTTTACTTAATTTCATACAGTGGCCTGATAAAAAGTATCGATAGTCAAATATCGAATTTCGATACTCAAAAATAAATATAGTTTTCACCACGAATAGCTTGAAACCAAACGAAAATCTTTATAAATATTCGAGCCAATTACTTTATCGATATCTAAAACCTCAAGCACAATATTGCTTTTTTGTTTTGGTGTACGATGGTTTGATAATAACTTTTGATAAGTAAGCATTGTGTGTACTTTGGAAGTATCACTTTCCCATTTATATTTTTAAAAACTGCTGCAAAGAAATTTAGTGGGCGAGTTGACTATATGGTATATTTTCAATTGTGACCATTTCATGAACACTGTGCTTTCTCATAGAGGATTGTTTTGTTAAAAAGGAATAGTTCTTTGACAAGAATCGGGCTGATATATTTTCTATGATCGTGATAAAAGACTGATAGGGTAACCATTTTCATTCAAAAAGAACGCAATACCTAAAAATGATCGTCCATTCAATATTCATTTACTTATGAAATTGGCACTTACTAGCGTTACGAAATTTTCCGTAAGACTAGCCTGGTCAAGTATAGCGCTAGGGCTAGAGTTGCGCATAAATCCGTACCTTTAGACTTGAAAGATGAGGAAAATTCCGTTACGGTAGACTGTTCGTATGACATTTATATCGGTAGTAAAAGTTACATTTTTCAAAATTATTTCTTTGTTAGCGAATATGACAAATGTTTAATTCCTAATTTTAGTATCTATACTAATTTCTAAGAGTTGTCAAATGGTGATAAAAGTTCTTAAAATTTGCAATCTTTCAAATTAATTTTTTGTCATTCTAGCGATATTTAATGAATGAACCTCAACCTTTCTTGTTATAAACGATATATTTCTTTAAAATCTGCGTATGAAATTCCCCCCCCCCTCCCTATTATAATCAAAATTGGTAAAAATTGACATCGAAAACGATTTTTGAGAAAAATATAAAATCGAAGAAAAAATATTCTCATCTGATACGGCTTTAAACTTAATTAATAATAGGCATTATTTAGGACTACAATCCCGCCAAATTACATGACTCTAGCTCTACTTTGTTCTCAAGGTATGGTTACTATAATTCTTTAAAACTTTATCTGTATGGACAAGTGAGTGCAGAATTATGGTGTAATGACCCGCACGCGTGAGGAACAATCCGCACATGAACTCTGGTGACCACGCCAGTTTTATTAAAATTCTAAACGAGAGAACAAAAAAGAAGGTTCTGACCGAATTCAATTATCTTGTAAAGTGATAATATTTTTGGTGACAGAAGGGACAATATATATGCTACGTTATGTCCAAAAATCTTTGGCATCTGATGAAAGAGTCACGGAACTAAGCTAACAGTTTTTCACAGTCTATCATTTCTACATTTAAAACAAAACACATTTACCTTCAGAAAGTAACATTTTAAATATAAACATTTGAAACTGTACAAGATTGAGGTATTGAAATTGAAAATTGTCTAATTTACAAATTTTCCATTTTGAACGTCTCTAGTTCAATTATTGGATTATTAAGCTTTCAACTAGGAATCGTACGATTTTGAACAGTGTGAATCTTAGACCAGACAGTTCTTAATGCTCTAATAAGAAATTGTACGTACAACTTATTGAAAAGTGTTTTATTTGCTTTTATTTTTAAGTCGCATACACAATTTGAAACGATTTAAATTCAAACCAAATGCTCACAACAGTAGGATATTTTGGGATATCCCATGTATGTCCCGAGATATCATAGAGACATTCTCAGAATATGTACTGGATATTCCATCAAGGCGGAAATTTCGTTTTCCCTGGAATATGCATAGGATATCCTGGGATGTTTTTGGGATACTAAAAACTATTACGAGAGATATCTCCATAATCGCAATATCTCTCGTGGGACTTTTCAACATCCCAGGATATCCTATGCATATCCCAGGGATATCGGAATTTCGGCCTTGACATGATACCCCGTAGATATCCTAAGGTTGTCCCCAGGATATCTTAGGACATAAATGGGACATCTCGAAATACCCTGTTGCTGTGAGAGAACAGTTTTGAAGGATTAGATTCAAAATTATTGAATTTCAATCGCTACTAGTTGAAAATTTTTCAACTTTCAAATTACCAAACTGAAATTGTGAAATCATTTCAATTTTATTAACCCCCGGCAGAAGTTTCGAATAGGAATTTATTCTGAATTATTCTGAAATCTGTATCCCAAACAATTCGAATCTATCGCGAAAAAGTTTTAAACTTCGTTAGATGCAAATCGGTTAAAAATAAATTCGACTCATTTCGAAATTCCAATCCGAATCAATTCGAAACAAATTTTCAATCCGAATGAATCCGAACTCGATTTGCATAAACTGAATTTTCAATTCGATTGAATCCGAGTTTGGATTGATTCGGATTGGTTGGGTGATCCCTAATATTCTAAAACTTTTCCATTATTAATTTTAGATAATCGTTAATGTTTCCTCTATGAGAAAGCAAATATATTTGCTAATTTTATATTATTTGTTTTTATTATTTGTTATATTATTTGTAAGGAGATACGAGCAAATACTCCCCGTGTCCCTCATCCGAAATATGACTAAGCCATGTGCTGCTTAACCTTGGCGATCTTATGACAACTCTCTTGGCAGCTGAGCTATTATGAATCATGATCCGCCACTGTAGAAACACTGTATTTATGTGGTAAAGTTGTTCTAAGATAACGAAAAAAAACAACATCCTGAAGTTTTTTATTAAAAGAATAATGCAAACACACTTTTAAAATATAATATTATATTATACACCTATAATACTTACCAAGAACCAAATCTAGTCCACCAGGTGCTAATATAGCAGGGTCAATCAGTATGAATTCCTGCGGATTTGGCAACTCGTCTTCAACAAAGTAAATTTATATTATATTATAATTATTATTCAAAATATAGAAAAAGTCTAAAATACATATGCTTTCAGTAAATTGACCTGGTTGGCGTTCCATGAATGATTGACGGGTGTAGGGGCACCGATACAAGAACTGCACGGTCAGCCTCAATCAACTGCAACCTAAAGTTTTTACTTAACGCCAGTTCTTTTCAGGATTTGATTCTCTGATGTTGCTCGAATATTTTAAGTAAGAAATTAAAAATCGATCTAGCCCTTTTTTGAATAATAAAAATTTGATTTTTCGAGATTTTTTTTCTAATAAAAAAATTTAATTATATCGGCTTTGTACTAAATAAAATATCTAGGAAGAAAGTTCTGATAAACTCTTGTGTCAAAACGAAAACTGGGTTTTCTTTAGAAGTTTTTCTTGGCTCAGAATATATAAACAACATTAGATCACTTAATTCTGCAAAGAATTTTGGTTGAGAAAGAATTTTCAGTAACCCCAGGGACAAAAAAACATTATTTGCCCTACAAAAACCTCTACAGAAGACCCAGTTTTCGTTTGACACAAAAGTTTATGAGAACTCTTTTACTAGATATTTTATTTATAACAAAGTTCACATAATTTAATTTCCATGAAAGAGTCCTTTTCAATCAATTGAATATTGTTAATAATTACTAATAATCGTTGAAAAATCTTTCATTAATTAAAAGAAATATGAAACGAAAATTCATGACTATAATCCCTACAAAATTTTCTTGTCCTTCTTTTGTAATTTTGTCAATTGGTTTTCGAAAACCGGAGGTAATTAAACTTGAATTATTTCTTACGAATCTATTAATCATGCGGTGAAGATTAAAAAAAAGGTTTGATATTCTATACCCTGTCGTGTCCCCTTCAACTTGAAAATATTTTTAACATTTCCTTATTACATTTACTTATTACACATTGCTACCAAGTGCGGTAACCTAGAGAGTCAGCTAATTATTATTGGTCCTTTCGATGGAGAAATTATGCATGCTGTATTTTCTGCGTTTGCCAAGTCAACAATTCGGGCATCGGGGAGAATATATGGCTAATCTGAGGCAGAAGTGGAATTCCCTCAATCTTTATGGAACACCAATGCTCGTCATCACTAAGTCCTTCATGCTTCCGCTACTGTCGACGGACCAGTTTGAAGAGGAACTCAACCTCATTGGAGCAGAGGGTAACATTGTAGCGAATGCCGGGTTTTCACAAGTGTTGGAGTTCTTGCTTTTTATAAGAACCAGGAGGCTATCAATATCTGAAGAGTTTTTAGTTTTTGAAACTCGAAAAAAGATTTTGGATATATGTGAAAATATCACGAAAAGACTCAGCACAAAAATGGGAAGTTTAGCCCCGAATATCTGGAAGCTTCTCGCTAATAAGATATACTTCTTTGGTTAAAAATTTTCCAAATATATGATTCTATTATAAATATTGAAAAAAATTATGCCTTTGTTTACAGAAACCTGGAGCAGAGTCATAGTTGATCAAGCTGTCTATGTCGAGAGATCGCGCGCAGAAAAAGATCCTCAAAATAGTAAAGCTTACATGTTTATAACGCAGACTGAAGTTATTTGGAGGGCATTGTTGCATAATGAGTCTACGATGTATGAATTGGACACATGTTGCATATCTTTTCGGAGGCTTCAAATAAGATAGGTTCGAGACTCAAATTTGCAGAATCTCTCGACAAAAACACAATTTTTTCCTTTCTATGTACAGATTTCACATTCTGAATTATTTTTAGGATGAACCTGGCCAATGTTTTACAGCTATGTTTGACACCTTCGTTGGCAATAATGGCACACGGAAAAACTGACAGTCTTACTATTCCGGCTTTCCCTGATCTGACCCTGGTGTCACTTGGCTTGTGGGTCGATGAAGAAGACAACTGATTGCGTGTCATATTGTGAAGTCCAGGACACACTAACATCAACATTTCGAACGCATTTTGCAGTCCAGGGATACAATTCTCGGACCACACCTGGCTGAGGGTCGTTTAAAGACCAAAAACTGCTTATCGCAAAGTATGTATGTACCTTGTAATACGAGTGAAATAATGAACGTTCGTCGGCTATCAATAAGCTCACTTTACTTGATGAGTGCGGCATCGTTTAAAACAAGTTTGAAAGCCACAATGACCGTCCGTCTGTGGTATATAATTTATTTTGTACACACACAGATGTTGAACGCAACCGCTCCACGTACTCTATATAAGTGGTCGTGGATCGGTCGTCGAGTCCTGGAGCCATAAAAAGCACGGACAGACGATAATGATTTACGACCATGACTTGTACGTGTAGGAGTGGCACCTCATATTGCTTGGGAGTGCAGCTCTAAGTGGGTGGTAAACTCCATCCTAGGCTAAATACAGCCGCGAGACCCATAGCGAACAAGGACCGTGAGGGAAAGTTGAAAAAAAACTCTGAAGAGAGAGTACAAGAGTACGTGAAACCGTTCAGGGGTGAGCCTAAGAAACCCAAAAGTTCAAATGGGGAGATTCATCGTCAGCAGCTTTAGCTTTCGTGTGATTGAGATTTTCGGGACTTTGATCTCGCAGCACGCATCAACTGTGGTGTGACCGGAGATGTCGACGTGCACTTCGCCCCTAGTAGGACGTAGTGACCCGTTGGGTATTTGTTTATGGTCTGGGGGGTTGCCTGTTCCGTCGCATTTGATGCGCACGCAGCAGACCCCCTTGCACCCGACCAATAGGACAGGCTCATTCATATGAAACCGGTCGTCGACGCTACTGCTTTGGGTACTTTCCGAAGCCGTCTACAGAACTATCGGCCTGTTGCCGTTATTTGGAAAACCTCTCGAAGGATTATCTCTAAATAGACTGAAGGACATAGGATCGGCAAATATATCGGATGCTCAGTTTTGATTCCACCACGACCTATCGACAGAGGACGCAATATTGAAGAGAGTTGGATGTTCTGTCCCTCTGATAGACCTGGTTCAGGATTACTTGGGACAGCGTACAGTTTTTTTTAGAAGTGGAAATGAGTACGTAATGTGAGAAGTAAATAAGGGTTGTGTCCAGGGATCATTTTTAGAACTAGTGCTATGGAATTCAGTTTTTGTCGACCTTATAAAAAGAATTGAGTGTGCAGGCTACATAATAGTAGTCTACGCCGATGATGGGACAATAATAATATCCTGAGCAACCAGAAAGGAATTACAGGACAAAGGTTAAATGATAATTAACCTAGTTGATGAGTGTTGCCAGGAGCAAAAGATACAACTGTCCTCCAAGAAAACGGTACTTATGCTTCTGCGTGGTAAGTTGGACATGAATATACCACGTCAGATTTTCCTCCGAGGGTAGACTTTGAGAAGGGTTACTGAATTTAGATACTTGGGGGTTATATTCGAAAGCGGCATTATGGGGTTAAAAATTGGAAAGCATATGGACTGTGCAGCTGGTAAGTGTAGGCGATTGTTTAACTCGCTGAAGAGAAATGCCAAAAGAGACTGAGGACTGGGATATCGAGCGCTGATGACGATCTACCAAAGACTTTTTGAAGCATCAAAAAATCGGTAAAAAGATGGAGTTTAGACGCCAGTCGCCCAGGCGCCATGAAACCGGCAAGGTAATCAGCACCTTGTCAAAGGATTGGCTGCGAATCGTTTGGCGAGAAGGAGACTCCAAACTCTAAAGTGATGGAATCGCGCCACGGCGGCACAGCTGAGGAATTGTTTTTTCCTCGGACAGGCACCTTCACGCGGTTTTCTCTGGATGCTTAACTTAGGGGAGAAGCTATTCCTGCAAATCTCAATTGAGAACTCTGTTGAGCTAATTTTTCGCAGTCCGTAGGCGAACCTTTTGGCAGTGAGTATTGATGAAGGAGAGCAAACAAAATTGATTGGTAGACAATTGAAATGGAGCAAAAGAACAGCATCGTAAGCTGTTGACATAGACGAGGAGAATAAATGTGGGAGAAATGTAACAAACGCCAGACATGACTAGTAGAAATATAGTAAAGAGAGCGAAACCGAAGAATGTTCCGGTAAGAGTATTCTTTAAGAGAAACCACAGCAAGAATAAAAACGCTGGTATGTCTGAAGATTATGAACAGCGGAACATTTAGAACACTCCATTTAAATTTGCAGTTTTTTATTTTTTTTATTTTCATTTATTTTCATTTATTTTCATTTTTTTATTTTCTTTTCACGGCGCACGTAAGCGGTTGGAGTAGCTTCGACTCTTTCAAGGTAGTTTCATTCCTTGTCATGTAGTTAGGAATATGGTTGGATTAATTAGATTCTCACTGTCCCTCTCTGGTGGCTCTATCAAATATGCACGGTCCAGCCCCTACATAAATGTGTGTGGGGGTCAACTAATCAGACATAGGCATCCGAGATAGAGTCTCGAGCTTCATGCTGTCTGTAGGTAGCAAGAGGTGGGTCTGTATAGCTATGCGAGGAAAAGTGACACTTGTATACCGCATGGTTTGATGCTGCGTTCCCTGAGGGAGTACTTGGATACCCTTTTCAACTCCAAGTACTAAAGCACTGACTCACTGGTGTGGAATAGCAGGTAGCCTGGTGAATGGCCGCATCGTGTTGCGGTGGACCCTTCGTGGCTGCCGGACATGCTTCAGAGGCCGACGATAGTGTGTGCCTGCACTATCCGATAAAGCTGATAGGCCAATAGTCAAATAGTCCAATTATAGTTACTGCACTTTGCATGAATATAAATGTAACAGGGAAGGTTTGGGAAATGGTGGAGTTGCGATGCTTTCCAAATCCGTTTCTTTCCCTTTTCAGATGAATGATTTCCTTACGACGGAATTGGCGCGGTTTCGTGTTCAGGGATGGTTGCGACTTTGGGACTAATTCTAATGGTATTTGACGTGACGTGTATAGGCGTGTTGAGACTCAAACCCTAAATTTAAAATGGCAGTGCAAAATAATAATTAGAGTTGGACGCTTTTTGATGACAAACTTAGCATGAACGTGGTTAGTTTATTGAGTAGGTACGATGCAGCGCCGTCCTCTCATCGCAAAGTAAATTTTGTAAGAGAGTGGAGTCACGTTTCGAATGAAGAAATAGATAACTTTAGAAATTGTGGCGCTGACGCGAGTGACCTAGTAATTTTTCAAATTAACATAGGGAGAGTAGCCACAGTAAATCATGAGATACGCGAGTTTTACAATACGAGAAAATCAAATTTGATTCTTATGCAGGAACTTTACACTTCTGGAACGACACTACTGTGTATAGGAAAATCAACAGAAGTAGTTACTGCATATCAATGCAAAAGCCCACAAGCTGCAATTGTCTCGCACAGCGATCGGGTTAGTGCCACAATGCTCTCGCAATTCTGAACAAGACTGCGTCTGTATTTAAGTGCAAAGCCCCGCTGTTACCTTCTACCTGTATGCTGTCTCGTGTTACTTTCAGTACGCGGACCAGCTGGAATTCATTAATTGCAGAACATAACCTGCACGTGCTTAAAGACAGCTCGACCCCGAAATTGATGTCGACACGCGGAAAAAGTCATATTGATATTACTATGGATACCGATAACATAATCCCTTAAACCTCATGCAATGCTTTACCCAGTGTAACGGCAAGTGAATATAACGCAATAAAAACTAGAATCAAGATTAGGTATGCTACTGAGATCGGCCCGTCCGAAAAGCTCAACCGAAGCGACTTTTATTAACGAGGGTCAACCGGCGGAGATTTGACGGATGCTTGAAGAATTCAGTTGACACTATTCTGAGCGGCATCGAGGTTAATGGCAAAGAGAGTACGGAACATCTTGCACGTGAGCTAACTAAAGTTATTTTCATCGCATGTGAGACTTCAATGTCACGGAAAACCTGGTTAAGAAAGTCTCACCCATGGTGGAATAAATTGCTAACGCGAATGAAGTACAGAGTATGTAGACCTTGCCGCAAATATCAGAAAGATAAATATATAAATATAAAAATATCAGAAAGAAAAATAAATAATGCACTCAGAATGCAAATAGATACTTATATCATGCGTGTTTACGTAAATATTGGCGGAAAATAGGCAGGAAATAGCAGAAAGGTTTATTGAAACTTTCGTACCGGACGTAGTTCAACATACTACTAAAGACATTGGTGGGTCAGGCCAGAACGAACAGGCTTCTGAAACTAATGCACTCGCGTTCAAAAATGAAGATGCTGTGAAGATTCTCGAACTTCTGCCCAACAATAAGTCACCAGGTGCTAACCTAATAGAAGTTGAAGTTCTGAAATGGGTGTGGCCATTAATGGGGAACAATACAATCGCTTGGTGAACACATGTCTTAAATTTGGTGTTTTTACAAGTGTCTGAAAGGAAGGCTCAGTACGAGGACTTCTGAAGGGGAAAGAAAAGGATCTTGCTGAGGTTAGATCATATCATCCCGCTTGTCTTCTCTCGGTCTTCGGTAAGTTATTCGAGAGGCTGCTTCTTGGTCAATTACGGGGAAACGTTTTCAAGCCAATGCGATTCTCGGATGGCAGTTTGGTTTTATGCAAAAGCGCTTGACGGACGATTTAATTTTACGCCTCCATCGAATCGTAGAAGAACACCAGAAAGAGAAGTCTGCTTTAGCAATTAGAAATTTAATTTGACACGTCCGGGGCATTTGATAATGTTAGATGGCTCCTTTTTCTTCAGGCTCTGAATGATAGGAGATGTCCTGCGAATGTCTTTGAGGTGCTTGAGAGTTACACGCATCTCTGTCTCATGAAACGAAGGTGAGGTTTCCAAGTGGGCATCTCGTGGCTGCCCTTAGGGGTCAGTCCTTGGACCGTGTGCTTGGAACATCACTTTCAACAGGCTTCTTCAGATTCTGGAGCAAAGATTCGGAACAAGGTTTCTTGCATATGCAAATGTCTTAACAGCAATAATAAGCGGGAGCACGCGTGCTGTACTAGAAAATATGGGTCGAGAAGTAGTCGATAATTGGTGCATGAAAGCGCACTTCGAGTTATCTAAAACGAAAACTGAGATGCTTTATCTTAAATACGCATTAAGACAAAAAGAGGCCGCGAAATATAGAAAAAAACAATATCCGTCGGAATACATGCTTGAAGCCACGCTAGATAAAGTTGCGGGAATGTCAATAAAATAAAAAGAAACGGTACGACTTCTTGAGGCTTATGATGATCAGAGAATAAAAATAAGTGAACATGGTAAAGATGTAAGCGCAAAAATAAGTCGATTATTCAGTAACCTACGTAAAGTTGGAAGTAATAAATAGGAAATACGCTGTAATATCTTCCGGCAGCTTTACCAAGTGCTATTCGTCCCGGTTACTGGGGGGGAGGGGGGTTGAAAAAGTATTTTTTCCAAAAATGTTGGCGGCCCACACGTTTACTGATGCCTTTCGGTCTGACACGATGGCATACCAAGTTTGGCTCAAAAATATTAATATTTAGGACAAGCCCCAGATTTTTAAATTTTCGAAGTTTACATGCATTTATCAAAAATCCTGTTATTGCGTCAACTCCTGTGCATACACTTCCCCGGCCAGTGACAAGACCAGGACTAGGTCGTGGAAACATTAGGTACTCCCCCTTACTTAGAGTGACTCTTTATTCAGTTCACCTGCAACGCCAGGGTAGCGCGCTGTAAGCTGCAAGTGGCTGCCTGCAAGACAGCGCGGTGTGGCCACAGCGCACAGGCGAGTAGAGTGGGGGTAACTAACGCGCGCGCTGAGGCAGCGAACCAAGCAAGCAACGA
>JAUMHM010000016.1:4967082-4988295 GCA_032362435.1 Melikaiella ostensackeni
CTATATTCGTTAATAAACGATTTTGAAAAAATGTATTCCCCATTTTTCTAAATTGAACAAACACACAATCAACACCAGTTGCATTGACCAAATTTTTTTGTTTCAACAAACAAACTAGGTTGAACAAACTGTCTTTTTGAACCAACTCAATTTTTTTTTTAGTACTGTATCTAATTACAGTAGGGGAGACCGGGGCGAGAGAAGCCTACGGGGTCAAATAAGGAACTGGATTTTCTCTCAAGGTATGTGGTTTTTGTTACTGATCTTCTCAGGAATTACAGAAATAATGATATTGGATTCCTCGAAAACAAACAAAAATTGAATAACCTAAATAAATTGAAAATAAAAAAGATTGAAATTTCAACACCTGAATCCTGTTGTTATGTGGTATTTTGAAATGAGAAGAAATTATTGGAAAAAAATTATAACAATATTTTCAATCTAAGATTTTTCCTGAAATTTATTTATCGAACTTCAATTTACTAAGTCATTTATGCACAAATAATTAATAAAAACAGGTAATATTGACGTTTTGATAAAAATTGTGATACGAAGCGGAATGAGCCGGGTTTATGGGGCGAGTTGAGAAGCTCTGGTCCTGCTTGTCACTGAGTGATCCTAACCTCTTTATGGAGCTGGCCGGAAAGTTTTTGTTCGCAAAGTTTGAGTCGTTCCTAGTGCAATGTTAAAAAAACAGGTAAAGATAAAAAGGAGAGTTGCGATGGTGAAAATATTTATTCTACACTTAACGAATTTCGGTGAACCTAGACGCGGCCTATTTATTTGTAAATTCTATTTTAGGAGTTGTCTTTCAGCATATTCAAAAGACGAAATGTATATTTTTATTGACACTGATATGTTGCACAACACTTCTAAAATTTATATTCAGAATTAATTCTTTCTTCATCTTGATTTATAATGTGTCCCCTTGGGGTTTACATAACTTCCGTTCTTTTACATCTTTATCGCATTCTTTTTACACCCCTTATTCTAATTTATTCTCTATTTTGATACATATAAAAATTTCTAACCCTTAAAAGTTTAACGTGTCGGTGCGAACGAATGAAAGAGTGATCGAGTGTTTGAGCGTACGAGCGAGTAAGCGAAAGAGAGAGAGAGAGAATTGCTTTCAATTCTCGCTCCCCACACTCGCTCATTCTTCTTCTTCAACTCCTCTAGCTTTATCTACCTCCTTCATCCATTCTTCTCCCAGTCCCCACACCCCTGAAATTTTATTATCATTTTCTTGCCATTCTCCCCTCTCCTCCACTCCTCTCATATAACCATCCCATGCATGCTTCCATGTCTCCTCTACCCATTCACATGCTCTGCATTTTCTCTTCTCATCCTTCTCCCAATGCATTGCCTCTTTCACTTCATTTCCCGGTCTCCATCTAGCTATTCTTGTCCACCTCTTCCACCCGCCATCCTCTTTCCAAATATCTTGGTAATCCTCTTTTTATCCCCTATCCTCCTCCATCTATCTATTTCTTCAAATATTTACAAATCCCTTCCCCTAAGTACTTAATAAAAAGACTTAATAAAAAGTTAGCATGTCTAATTTCGCCCCAGTGCATGGGGCGAGATGAGACATGTGCTCATATAATAATTTTCATATTTTTAACGTAATTACCATTTTTGGAACACTTCGTCTTTCATGAAATTGATACATGAAGATTCACAGAATGTAAAGAACCACTTATATTTTACAAAACTACTAAAGGGTCAGTCCACTGACTTTCGTCTAAAACGTGTTGCGTGCATATTTAAAAAGTCTGAGATTTCGGTGTAAGTAATTTTGGTCTATTTACAGTTGATTTAGCCTCTAAGTACGTCATAAATTATGTGTATTTTAGTAGTGAACTGTATTAAAAGGTGCACGAGTGTAGCAAAAATAGCGTATTTCAAGTACATTTTAAAGATTTCAAACTAGTAAAATATATATTCAAATTGAACCCAGCAATGATATAATGATTGAATGGCCTTTTAATTCTTTATTTTATTACTTCATAGTCGACATTAGAAAAAAATAATAAGCAATAGCTATTTTTGAAGTGAACGTAAATAACCTGACATTTTACAGCTTTTAAAAACTTTCCTGTGAAAAAAGTATTCAACATAAAATGTTGAAAAATACCATGAAGAATTTTCGCACCATTTTTCATCAGAAGCCATCTGACATTTGTCCACAAATAATATTCTTCATAATAAAATCACCTTGGGAAAATTGAAAATTCGCGAGAAAATGCATTTTTCAGAGGGTCGTAACTTTTTCCTGGGACCTCCAAAAAATCTGAGTCTTTGCACATAATTAAGTTCTAATATGATTTACTCACTGTTAAAATTTCACGAAGACGTTTTGCTTAATTTTAGAAATAATCTCCTTTGAAATTTAGACTCATGAGGGTTATTTTACACTAGTTTAAGATATTAACAGAAGTTCACTGAAGGTAGCAGACCAATTATTTTCGAATTGTTTTCGATTTAGAGCATGTACAAATCATTCAAAATAATTGTTCTGCTAACTTCAGTTGATATCTCAACCTATTGTAAAATAACCCTCATAAGTCTAAAAAGATGATTTTTTTTAACTAACCAAAACACCTTCGTAAAATTTCAACAGTGAGTAAATCATAGTGGAACCTTATTATGTGCAGAGCTTCGGATTTTTTGGAGTTCCCAGGAAAAAGTCATGACCTCTAATATAGAAAGTGCATTTTCTCGCGAGTTTTTAATTTCCCCAAGGTGATTTAATCAAGAAGAAAATTATTTTTGAACATTACTCGTGATAAGTTTTAACGTTTTACGTTAAGTAGTTCTTTCACAGGAAAGTTTTCAAGATGTGCAAGATGTCAGATTTGTAACGTTCACTTAAAAAATGGCTTTTGCCTATTATATTTTTCTTACGTCGACTATGAAGTAATAAAATGAAAATGTAAAGGCCATTTAATCATTATATCGTCGCTAGGTTCAATTTAAATCCTTTCAAATGTAGGGTAAAGGTGCCCACAGTTGTTTGGTGTGCATAGGAAGTCAAAGGGAATATCCGTTGCTCTAACTTATTACATATACTTATACTTATATTACATACACTTTTATATTTTACCTATATTACATATACTTATACTTAGCACTGCAAATCTATGACTCTATTGTATTGACGTGTTTTAGAAAAGTTATACTTGTGCGCATCTCGTATTTAAGTTTTTTTCTAACAAAATAATTTTTTGACAGGTCGCAATGACAGGTGGACTACCTACTTTCAACTAATATTCGAAAAAAACAAGGCAGTTAGACAGTTTTTCGCTTCTGTACTTACTATCTCATAACATTAGACTTATACAATTTGTGGCAAAAATATTTTTTACTTCTAAACTGTGAATGATATTAAATAAATCATCACGTTCGTACCTTGTCGGTACACGAGTAGTCACACTGGTACATAGGGACTCAAAGGTCACTCCTCTCAACTACTCAATCAGAAACATTTTTTTTTTGCGTCAAGCTTTTTAGGTTAATTTAAAAATGAGCATCTGTACGAGTTTAGAGTTTTCTGATTTCTTGTGGACAACCTTCCCCTACTTGAAAAACGCGATTTTTACTACACTGGTGCACCTTTTAATACAGTTTACATTAAAATATACATAATTTGTAAAGTACTTAGAGGCTAAATCAACTCTAAATAAACTAAAATTACTTATAACAAAATCTCTGATTTTGTAAAGGTATGCCCGCAACATGTTTTAGACGAAAGTCATGTAACATTTCTCTTTTCTTGTATTATTCTTTTAAAAATCAAATCCTAATGCTCTCACATAACTCTACGGATTTCTTATAATTTATAGTCCTAACTTATTTTATAGGTATGTCGCATATCAACCAGTTCCAATAATGCAATTAATTATTGAAAATTAGTTCAGCTGGCTATTTACTGTGTCCTAATCAGCAGATCGTAACCGATTATTGACGTCGGTCCTAATGCTGGAAGTATATTGAAAATAGCTCTAACAATTTTATTGTTATAATTGACAAATAATGAAACCCTTGGAATTAAAATGGGTTCCTCTTGAACCACCGCGAACACAAATTTGCTTTCAAGGATTCAGAAACCTTTGAATAAAAAGTAATTTGCAATGAGAAATTCACGTGAGATATAATTGTCTGATGATTCATAATTAATTATTGCAAAAGACTCGAGATAAAGAACTTCATTTCTCTGATTCATTTCAAAAGTTTAAATAAAATAGTCTATCATTTTCAGAAGAAGTTTGGGACCACTCAAGTGAGATATGATTGCGCAGGATTTGTTCTCAATAAAATTGCGTTTCTTAGTTATCAGTCAGGCTCACTTTATTCCAAAGAATTTTCCCTCTAATTTCTTTAAGAAAAAGCCAAAGATTCCGCACAGCTAGGTCTTCACAAAGTAGAGTGCAAAGCTGTCACGAGATAAATTTTCTTTCCACTCAGATTTCATTTAGAAGAATTTATTTTCAGAAACTGATTCGGAATAATTGATCCTTCCATTCTGAATTTAAAAACATTCAGTCTCACAAAGCGAGGTCTTTATAAAAAAAAGTGCAAAGCTGTCACGAAACCATATGTCAATTTAATTTAATTTACTCATAAAACTTTTCTTTTGATTGCACTGAATTAAGAGAAAAACCCGTGCTAAATATCTCAAGTGCCAAAAAGCTTCTTAAAATAAGGATTGCTCTTTACTTTCTCCTAGTCACGGCACTTTCTGAAGATAACTTCTGGCTTGAAGTTCTCTAAATTCAAAGAGAACTTCAAATGCGGCTCACCCTCTGAGATCTCAAATTGAATAGAACTTTTCAAACTTTTCGACTGGCTTCGGGACCCGCGAGGACCCACGTTATCCCCACAATTTCCTATTAGCATGCGCGGAATGCGCGGAATTATTGATCGAAAAAATTCGCGAAATCACCTTTACGCGCGAGTTCATATTCGCGTTCAATATTTACCGTTGAGTCAGGAGCGTATGAAATTAACATTTTTTACTATTATCTAGAATATTTCATTTTACTTTACAAAAATCAATCTATGATTTCAGGATTAAGACTGACCGTCTCGACGTCCCCTTAAACGAATAGATCTTTCAAATTTTGAAATATCGACAAGTTTGGGTTAAGTCTCATAATTTTACGATGATCATGATATTCATAATAAAATTATAAGTTTTGGTTGATGATCAACGCCTTCTTAAACAAATAGATTCAACAGAGTTGCATTCATTTCTTTTTCCATCCCCGGAAATACGTTTAACTTTATTTAAATAAGTACGTCAGAGCTGTATTAGAGTGATATTTATATTCGATTGTGTTATTGATCTGTAACTGTATAGATACTTTTCTTTTTTTTTATTTGTTATTTAATATGCATGAAAACTGTTGGGTCTCATCACGTTTATGACAGAAGATTAAGTAACAAAGAAAAATGATTTTAATAATATGGCTTTTAAAATTTTAATTTATTTTGTCTCCCATTCTTGTAGTATGAATGCTAGCGGAAATGTGTGATGATATGCTTTTCCTTGTATGATCTCTCCTGAATGTAGTTCTCCTTCGTATGTCCCTCCTTCTTCGTGATTCTTTAGTCTGATCTAATGTTTCATCTCATTAATTAATCTTTGTTGCCTTCTCTGTGGTGATTCTTCGTAAATGATTGAATTCATTTTTTTCATCTCCTTGGTGATTTGCTTAAAGTCTTTTTTAGAACTGATGTCAACTTATGTTTTCTTGCATCTTTAATGCTTTTTATTTTCTTCGCTAGTTTCTTCCTTCTTTCGGCTCGTTTAAAGTCTTCCCTGCATAAATTCATATCCTTCTCATGCTCTCTTTTCCTTCTGTCTCTCTTCTTCCTTCGTGTAATTTTGTCTTGGTACTACGTGTCATGCTTCGAAGATTGCTTAAATTCCTATAAATTATTGAAACGTCAAAATCCTTTTCCTTGTCACCCCCTTCGATATTCATTTTCCGTATGATCTTTGTAATCTCCACCAAGTCGGGTTTGCTTTCCGGTTTAAGATTTTGGCGATAATTAAGGGTCCTGTGTTGTTATGGGGATACTCTTACTCCTTATTTTTCGTTTTCCTCGATAATTTTCTTCCTATTGTCAGCATTTTAAGTTCCACGAGCGTTCTACCAATTAGAGTTTTTGTTGTAGATCCTATTTTTTTATTGATCGCTTTGTGTGTAGGCTTCCCGCAAGATTCTACCTATGGGTATGAAGTCCTCAAAATCTACATTCCTGACTTCCCTGACTTTGGCGTTCCTTTAAATTTTTCATGACCATCACATTGTGTCACCCATGAATTCTTTGATGGGAAGATGCATTTTCCTGAATGTGCATTCTCCGGAGACGTGTTTATTTGTTCTTCCTTCTTTTTTGCGATTTCAATTGTTCCGTTCTCCATAAGGGTTTTCCTTAACTCTGCTTCTTTGCACTTTAATAGCTCTGTTTTGTTTGGGTTGCTGTCTTTCTTTTTTAATTAGCGGAGTAGATACGGATAGATTGGCAGATGATTTCGTTTTCTCTTGTTTTCGTTCTGTGCACTGAGGATTTTCGTCGTTAATACCCTTTTTGAAGGTTTGTACAAATTTATTTTTGTGTCTATAATTTTGCTGAGAACAGTTTTGAATGCAGTGAATCTTAGTTTTAGCAATTTCTGTCTCCTTTTTTGCCTCCAGATCTATTAGTGTTTCTTCGGAGATTTGTGACCCTCTGTCCTAAAGAATTTTAGTCAAATAAAGTTCATATTTTATGGACAGCATCTGTTAATATGAGGACGGAACCCAATTCTAATTCCTATCTCAAAAAAAAAATTCGGTCCCTTTCCACCTAGACGAAACGACTTATTCAGCTTTGGTATCTCCTGCACCAAACAAAATCCTTATTTGGATATAAAAAAAATTGTAAATTCAATAGTGCAAAAAAAATGTTTATACACATATTGACACCCACTCAATTAATGTTCATCATAATAACAATGTCTAGGAGATCCTATGCAGGAGCATTTTCTTTTTAATCATTGTACTTTTCAGGTTCGTTTGTGAATTAGTTCTAAGTTAGTAGTATTATCACTAACCTGCTCATGCTTTGACCTCCTGTGTTTATATATATATATATATATATATATATATATATATATTCTTCTCATTCTAATTACTTACTTGAGTTATTTAAAGGAAAATTTTATTCCAATTTTAATTTTTTTCCATGTTTTTGATTAACTTTAATTTATTTTCAATTTTTTTATATATTCTTTTGATTGCCTTAAGAATAAAATTTCGCAATTTTCTGTTTAATTTTAAACCGAATGTTCATCTATCTCTTGGGAGTAGTGATTCGTGACTAACTCAATATTCGAAAGGTTTTATAATATTTGTAAATATTACCAACTTTTGTATTTCTTCCGTATATGAGTAATTTATTCTGGGGACTTATCTACTGTTTGCATTTGTCGCTTGTTTTCTTCATTCCTAACGGTTCCTTTTCAAGGTTAATATTCAATATCTTCTTTTTTCTCTACGTATCTTTTTAAATCTTGTGTGTGATACATGCCCTTTTCTTTTTTTTTCCTAGAATCCCATAAGATAGAAGTTCCCGGTTGTACTTGTTTTTGCAATTTATATAGACCATAGATTTATATGGACGTAGATTTGTAAGAATTTCGCTAAGATTTTATTGTCTTTGTCCGATCTGTTAAATCATTTAAGAAGCACCTTGTCGCCTTCTTTCAATTTTATTAATTTGTGGGTCCTGTTAAATAATTCTGCTCTCTTCTTACCCTTTTTCAATATATTACCGTTGGCCATTTCTATCTTTCTTTTATATTCCGTATCTGGGAGTTTTATCAGGTTTTTCATATCTTGGAATGTGATCGTTAAAGATCATGTTTAGTGCTGCCTTCATTGTCATTCTTCTTAATGGGTATAGACATACAAATTTGCTAAATGCGTCTATCGTGGACAATATAAATTCAAATCCTCCTTTTAATGAGGGTAGCGGTTCGTAAAAATCTATTGCAAGCATTTCTCCCGGTTTATTTGACGTGTAATTTTTCATCTCAGCGTAACTGGTTTGGTTTGTTACTTCATTTTTTTGGCATGAGTTGCAGCTTGATAGTCTCTGCCTGATTGTTTTCGCTAATAGCGAGTAATAGGAATATTCATTCAGCATTCGGAACACCTTTTGTGCACCAGCATGACCATAGAGTTTATGACATTCGTCGATTACATTGTGAACAGTACCTTTGATTAAATACAATTTTCTTCCGCTCCTAGCAATAATATAAATAAGTCCATTTTGCAACTCGAATTTCTGTGCTTCTTCCCTCTTCTCTAGCTTTAGCGCATTAACGCAAGATTGGGTCTTCTCTTTGCTCTTTTGAAAAATTTTGTAGTTTTTTACGCAAGTCAGAAGAAGGTCTTTTTGCAAGAGTGTAAAGGAAAATTTTTCCTTCATTCGCGTCAAAAGAGTATCCCAATTCGGATGATGGAATAAGACTCAAGGTGTCACATATTATATTTTTCTTCCCCTCGCAGTGTTCGATAGTAAATTTATAATCCCGAATTGCCAAATTCCAGCGGGTTAACCTACTACTTACTAACTTGCAAGTTTTTAAAAAGACTAGAGCTTTATGGTCTGTGCGAATAATTACTTTAGCACCCAATACACATGACGAAAATTTCATATAGGCCCATACAATAGTTAACATTTCTTTTTTCGTTGAGTAATATGATCACTCGGATCCCTTTAATGTTCGACTGGCAAATGGGATTGGCGTATGTTCTTTATTTTCATCTATTTGGTAAAGAACTGCGCCTAGTGCTATATTGCTTGCATCTGTTTGTAAAAAAGCGCTTTAATTAAGTCCGGATATGATAGGATAATGAAATCGCAAAATAACTCCTTAACCCGTTTGAAAGCATCCTCTATTCTTAAATGCCAGATCCACTTTGCGCCTACGCGTTATAATTCTAACAGTGGCGTTATTTCTTGTGCATGCTCCCTGGTAAATTTTGTACAGAAATTTAGGACCCCTGAAAATCCACGTAATTCTTTTAGGTTTCTGTGTTCAGGAAATTTCTTAATCGCTTTTTTTTATCCGGGTCAGGTTTGATACCAACTGGTGTCAATATAAGGCCTAGAAATTTAACTTCGTGGCGAAAGAAGTGTGATTTTTCAAAATTTATAGTCACATTATGTTCTTGTAATAGCTAAAAAAGTAACTCTAACTGTTCTAGATGTTGAGAACTACTCTGATAAGTGCACAGCATATCGTCAATGGAAGTGATTACAAAATTTCCCAGCCCATTCAAAACAAAATCTGAGGCTCGAACTAATGCGGCCATGTTTGTTTTCAAACCGAAAGAGGCAATGCAAAATTCATAGCATTTACTCTCGTAAAGAAAAGCCGTGTATTTCATTGAATCAAGATGTAATGGTGCTTGCCAAAAACTACTTATTGAATCTATACTCGACATGACTTAGTACCTGAGCAGCGTTGAAATAAAACTTCCGTAGGTTCTGCACATTTGAAATCGTTGACCATTATTTTGTTTAACTTTCTGGCATCTAGACAAAGTCTTATGGAACCATCTTTTTTGGATACCACCGCTAGAGGGTTTATGTACGCACTATTTTACCTCTGAGTGATGCCCATTTCTGTTAATTTTCCGATTTTTTGCGCAACTCCATCGCGTAAAAACATAGGATTTGGATACGTTCTTGATAAAAAAGGTCGTTTATCATCTATTTGCAAACTGTGCTCATGAATTGAAATTTTTCCTGGTCTTCTCGAAAAAACGTTCTTGAAGCGAGAAATTAACTTGTAAAATCGCTCTTTTTCTATCCCGTCTAATAGCGTGCATTCAGCAACATTCTCTTGTATTTGAATATCAGTTAGATTATATTTATCCTGAGCATTGTCATACGTTCTAATCGTATCGATTTCTTTTATGATATTTGGAAAAGTTTCTACGGGATCCTAATATTTTCCTAGACATTCAATGTATCTTTCTTTCTGAAGGTTTTCTGGGTCCAAAATTACTCGTCTTCCCTTCGGATCTTCATCAAATAATTTCATTTTCACGGATTCGTATTTATCTTTAATTTCAATTGTGTTATCTTCAAGATTTATTTTGCTTTTAAGGCTTTATAATATTTCAATGCCAATTATAAATTCCTCATTTAGCCTAGGCACAATCAAAAAGACGTGAGATCCCTCCCAGTCGCCCATTCAGAATTTCGCGTATATCTGGTGTTTCAACTTTACTAGCCTAGCTTCGGTGGCACCTAAAATTGTTGTTCCAACAATTGGTAAGAGTTCACATTCCTTAAAATTTTCGTAGTGATTTTCGTAGAAGGCCTCGGACATGCAAGTTACTTCACTTCTAGAGTCGATCAAAGCTTTAGTTTCAATTTTTTGCAAGTTTGAAATCATTATAGCACATTCATCCAACTCTTTGTTGATAATATTATCCTAGTTTTCTAGAAGATCACCTCTCATATCTAGTGGTAGAGGCCTCTAAATTATTAGGCCCCGGATTTGCCTCTATTATATTTATATTTTCTACCAATCCGAGGCTTGGGCGTTTTCCTTGTCGAAATAAGTCTCATCCCGTTCATCGGATTTTTCATCGACTTCTATGTTTCGAGTCTGTTTCGCATTATTATTTTGCAAGGGGCTACTTTGATTATTAGTGCCGCTGTTTTCCTTTTGGAACTGTTCTTTTGACTCCCTGGGTGAATTCCCATAATTTGAAAAGTTAGGGTTTCGGTTATAAATATTGTCTTCCACGCGTTCATTTCAATAATTTTGCTGAGGATTTCTATTATTTGTATGGCGATACTCTTGATTGTTTTGATAGCTACTTTGCCGATGATAATGACATCGAGATTGTTAATTATCAGACAACCTGTTTGCATAATTATAATCCTGGTAATGGAATCCGCGATTTGATAAGATCCCAAAATTAAGATGTAGTTGATTTGGATTTTGACCATATGATTTTTTATTCGCGCCATATGAGCTAAAGTCTCTATTATTCGCTTAATTTCGAAATGAATAATTATCACATCCTCGACCAGGATTATCTTCATCTTGATAACGAGGATTATCATATCTTCCGAATTGATCATGCTACTTGTACCGAGGTTAGCCATTTACGTTGAAATTGGCATTTCCGAAATTTTCATTATTATAACTATGTGACCCCCTTCCATTTTGATATGTGTTTTGAAAATTATTTCCACGACCTCTATTGTTTCTAGGATTCCTATAGTCGCCACTCAATCTGCCATAATCATTTTGTTCGTAAACGCTATTTTTTTGTGGATCATAGCCTCCCAGACTATTTATTGATACAGCTTGATAAAAAGTTTCTGAAAGGTCAATGAATTTGTCAAAGGTTTTAATGTCCCTTATCAGAAGAGCATTCCTGATTTCTTCTGAGATATGCCTGGATAGTCGAGAGACAATTTCGACTTCCGACAGGGAAGGAATCAGGTCTTCCGCATTGCTAATCATTTTAATCGCATACTTGGATTTTGATAATTTACCCGGATAATAAGATCAATATTGTAGGTCAGTTCCAATTTTGAAGCGAATATCACCATTCATTACTATTGAAATAAATTTTTCTCTAAAAGTGAATTCGTCCTCATATAAAGTGGCTACCAAATAAAACCATTTACGAGCAATTCCTTCTAAACATGAATGGACCTTAAAATTGAAGTCATTTCTTTCACATCTACAGCTCTGAGATATTTTTCGAAGTCGCTCAAAAACATCATCGGTCGTACTCTGCCCGATCCTGGAAACTTAGGTATTAGGTAGTTTTTTATCCATGGATTTGGTATCCTTGTTCCTTCCGCACCTTGATCAATTCTCCTTGCAAGAACCTGCTGGTTCTCCTCTATATCTTGAAAACATCATTGTGCATGCTATAAACTATTAATTGTGCTTGTTCCATGATTACATCTTCCGCTTTATTCTTGAGAGTGTACACATTTTCTTCAATACCCATGATTTGTTTCTAATGTGCGATTTTGCACTTAAAAAAGTCAACTGTTTCTGCAACAATGCCGAAAATAGCATTAACGTATACGTTACGAAAGAGGGTTCGTGACTAATTAACACTGTTTAAATCAAACAAAAGGTCCGTTAATTGTACCTTTAGTCACTGACTAAAGATACCTAGAAAGTGTCTTTCACTATTCAGAACACTTTTGAACAATTCAGGGCAAAAACTGCCATAATTCAAATTTGAACATAGAACACTACGAGCGCAATGACAGAGATGGTAACCCGAGGCGTGGGTGGAACGGTACTGAGCCTCCCCTCGTTTGACCTAAGTATACTTGTCTAGTGGACGTTCAGGTGGACGAAAAGGGATCCAGGGCCATGCACCAGCTCAGTGTCACCCGCGACCGCGTGAGTAAGGAAGTTTTTCGTTGAAATCTTGAACATGACGCCCACCTTCGTGACATGTCACGAATATCCTGAAGATAACATCCTTCGTGGAACGTGGCAAATACTTGTAGTGAGCCTTAGGAGGTATGCGCCCACCATGATAGAAGTGATGGTGATCAAAAATTAAAATATCTCATGTCGAATCTGAAACAGAAACAGGAAGTTTGACAAGTTTTACAACAGCTCGCTTTAATTGACCTTTACGGGAGGTTTTTGCTTCTGCCATTTTCAACAAACCTGAAGTTCGTGGAGATACTCGGAAGACCATCTCTTCCAGAAAGTCTGATACATTTGCGTTAGGAGTTGCCAACGCGCAGACGGACTGAGTTGATCATGTAGAAGGAAAGTTTCAGGCACGGCGTGCCTGAAACTCGTCATAGTCCAGAACGGCGTGAGACAAACGATCTCCCAAACGTAACAAACCATCATCATTCAAGAAGGAAGAAAGTTCAGTCAACGGACTCTCGTTTCCCAGGGAAAGTCGCTTTTGAACCTTACGGATTTCTTCCGCATAATTTTCGCGTTGTGTATATCCAATCAGGCAACGCAGAGCTAAATCAAGCATGGTGAATGTGAGAAGTCTAGGTGGCTTGTTGGTGGACTTCTTGCGGACCCGTGCTAAAAATTGTAGGCAGAGAGCGGTGACTCTTAATAACTCCATCAAGGACGAATATTTCATTAGGAGTGGCCAAGGTGGTTCATGTTCAATGACAGCAGAAAGTACTATCTTCTGTTCCTCTCGATTGATGGCAGGGTCAATGTTCTCTTTGGAATTGGGTCAGTTCTCCGATGAATGAGCCAACCAAGATGGACCGTGCCACCAAATCCGATGAACTTGTAACTGTGATGGTGCAATTCCTCTTGAAGCGCAGTCGGCGGGGTTGTCGATTCCAGATACATGACTCCTAGTTGCATCAGGTAGAATCCTCTGAATCTCAGATACCCGATAAGAGATGTATGTCGTCCAGCGAAGAGGATGACCTTTAATCTAGTCTAGAGTATTAGCAGAATCCGACCACAAATATGAAGGTACTGACAAGTACAACGTACTGACAACTGAAAACGGAAGCAACCGCAAGCTGGTTGCCACAAAATCCCTAATGCTCTAAAAATAGGATCCTGGTCGAAAGAAAAAGTAGTAGATGTCTCTCGAAATTCAGGTGAAATCCCTTCCAAAACATCTTCTCGGTTCGAGAGACATTTTTTAAGAGTGAAACCTCCAGCTCTTAATAATAAGTCGATCTGTCGACCCTTGTCTCGAGCCTCCTCCGATGAGTCGGCACCTGAAAGCACGTCTTCGACGTATATCTCTTCCTCTAAGAGATTGGTAGCGAGAGGGTAATCGTCACCCTCATCCTTAGCAAGTTGATGAAGAGTTCGTGTAGCCAGATATGATGAAGATGTGAAGCCGAAAGTCATGGTCTTCAACATATCCAGAGGAACTTCTGAAAAGTGTGATCCTGCGGATGGATCCAGATGCGACGAAACATCTTCACGATGTACGCCGTGAAAACGGCTGCGTATCTCCGCCACCGCAGAATCACATCAGCCAATTCCGTTTGAAGTTTTGGGCCTGGATAGAGCACATCATTCAGAGACAGCCCGGTCTTTGTTCGTTGAGATGCATTAAATACCACTCGTAGCTTTGTGCTTGAGCTACTCTTCTTGATTATGCAATGGTGGTGCAAGTAGTACCCCGTAGTAGGTTGAAAGTCCTTGACCTTCGTAACCAATTCCATCTCTCCCAATCGCATGTATTCTTCGATGACTTACGCATGACTCTTACGCAGTTTCGGTTCCATCTGAAAACGTCTCTCCATCTGAAAAAGAGTGCGTTGAGCTGCAGCGCGAGAATTCTCTAATTCCAAGGTGCGATCCTTAAGTGGGAGGCGCACGACTTAGCGACCTTCACTTGTACTTTCTTAATCCTTCTTCAATGACGTATGCATATACATCAGCGCCCAGAATCATCTTCATCATACATCCTTTATGAACGAAGGGGTCTGCCACATTCAACCCTTTTAAATGATGCCAATCCTCAACTTCCAACGCCCAAAACAGTGATGACTGCTGATTGACGTGGTAGACTGAGTCGTTGTACCAGGGATTGTGATATAAAAGAAGATATTTGCATTGAGTGTGGAGGAAGGAGATTGATTCGTAGGAGCAGGGAGAGCTAATGATTGTTCAGGTGGTTTGGATTCTGAATAAGTTTCAGGTAAGGTGAAATTTATCATTATATGATCCATCCCATTACAATGCTGACAACGTTTGGTAGAACTACATGTACTAAGCATATGCTTACCTAGACAGTTGAAACACAACTTATTTTGTCTCACCATGGCTTTCCGCTCCTTGACAGTCTTCAAATGAAAATTAGGACAAGCGAAACCAAGCCTGATGATATCTTGGACGTGTTGGTGGTACCAAGTTCCGAATTCTCAACAGCTTCTAAGGTAGTAACTTTTCCCACCAAAAAAATATGTAGGGTTTCGTACTTCAGCTGTGTAGTCGAAGCTCCTAAGCTGTCCTCCCATGATTTTCGAGTCGTAGTGTCCAAACGTTGAACAAGCATGTAAACAAGTAGGTCATCCCACTTGTCGGTTGGACACTTCAAAGAAGCCAGTGCTCCTACGGTCTCAATGAAATTGTTCAACAATGAACGAAGCTCTGACGCACTTTTCCTGAACATCACTGGTAAATTGAATAGTTTGGCCAAATAACTATTTATCAGCACCCTATTGTTGTCGTATCTGGTTAAGAGTGTCTGCCATGCTCTGTCGAAATTTTCAGCGGTCGTTGAGATGTTGGCAATTAATTGAGCAGGCTCGCCTGTCAAACTGACCTTCAAATACTGTAATTTTTGTACCTTCGGCAACAGCTGGTCGTCACCTATCATAGAAATGAAAAGGTCCCGAAAGGAGGGCCACTCTGTATAAATTCCGGAAAATTTCGGTAATTCCAGAGGCGGAAAATTTTGTCGATTGCTAAAATTGGTCGTATCACGATAAACTGAACTACATTCACTTTTCGTGACTTTTGATTCAAAATGATCAAGGTAATCATTTAGATAAGCCTTTGGCGCTAAGTATGTTTCCTCCGATTGAGAAAAAAGTGCTAAGTAAATTGACATCTCACGGCGATAGAATTTTCCCTTCAACGTTCGTAGCAGCTGCCTACAGCCCGACCGGTAATCTATAGTCACTTATGAGTCACAATGAGTGTCACAATGAGTGCGGCGCGCAAGATTCGACGCGACTCATCCACCGGCCAATTTTCTTCCCCCAAATACCCCTTTTCGAGTAAGTGATGACAGAATTCCCCAAAACAACACGATAGGTCCCTGGCATCCCGATTTGATTTCAGAAGAATTAGGATTGTCCATCGCGGGTCTTCCCCAACCCACTGATACAAACTTAGGTGCAATACCGCGAAAAAATAAAAAATCTCACAAAAGAATTACAGTAAATAATGAAACATTCCAGGTAGATTCATTTTTGGAAAACAATGAAAGATTTTTAATGGAGGTTGATGAGCTCATGGAGTATGAGGAATACAAGAGTCGTCAAAAAGATAAATGGTTTAGGATGCAAGAAGAAAAGCGTAAAGCATGCTTTAGTCAGGGTAAAAATAGTGATCCAAGAGCTCATAGCTCATTCGAAAACCGAAATACTACACGAACAATTAACATTAATCCTCCATTAACAACTATAAATCCAGAAGAAACCGAAAATATAAGACAAATCGAGTTTAGAAATACACAACAAACTGTCCGTTTCGAATTAGAAACAGATAGTGAACGGGAAACTAGAAATGAGGAACCAATGAGATCAAGTTTAAATAAATCGAAGAGATCGCGAACGTACCGAACTGAAACCGAACTAACAGGGAGTAGGCATAACAGGGATGACAGAAACACAAGACAAAGAACGAGAAGCTCTTTTAAATCGCGTAACAATCGTTCAGATCGAATATAAAGAGAAACGAATGATAGGAATTTTCAAAGTTTCGATGACCAATTTAATGATCAAACAGAAATGCCAGCAGCGTAATTTCCTTTCGGAATGGCACAGACGCCATTCCAAATAATGAGTAACTGGCCTTTCAAATTCGAAAACAATAGGGATGATAGTCCGGCACACTTTCTTGAAAAGTTAGATCGATTTCAAAGGGGTTATCGAATCGGTAACGAAGATATCTTGGAAAGTTTCGACGCGATTTTGACCGAAGAAGTTCTTGAATGGTGTCAGGTTTCACGAAGGAACTGGCGCACAATATCGGACTTTACAGAAGATTTCAGGAGCGCTTATATCGATGAGAGATTCTCTGAAGAAATCAGGCAAAAAATAAAATTTTGCAAACAGAAGAAGGATCAGGACATACACTCTTATTTAACCGATATCTGAAAATTATTTACAAAACTACATGGGAAGGGACGGACGAACAAGAAAAAGCATTTAACAGGATTGAAGAACTCTTAACATCAGCACATATTTTATCGTGTCCAGATTTTTATCAGCCTTTTCATGTAGAAACAGACGCGAGCAATACGGGATCAGGCGCAGTTTTAACTCGAAATATAAATGGGAAGAATTGTTTTATCGCATATGCGAGCAGAGGCTTAAATAGTGCAGAGAAAAATACTCGAGCTCAGAAAAAGAATGTTTAGCGGTTGTATGGGCAATCAGAAAGTTTAGACCGTATTTGGAGGGATATAGCTTTAGAGTGATAACAGATCACATAGCCTCAAAATGGCTTCATAATCTAAAGAATCCAACTGGGCGGTTGCAAGGTGGGCACTTGAACTGTTGGAATATGATTATGAAGTCGTAGATAGGAAAGGTAGCTCAAATTGGGTACCGAATGCGTTATCTAGAACAACTGAGCCAAATCTGTCGATAGCCTCAATACTATCATGCAGTATCGAAAAAACGAATGAGATGTTCCATGACGGCACAGACGAATGGTATAAAGTAAAATTGAAACAAATCCTGGCTAATCCCGAAGAACACAAAAAATGGCGCATTAGGGATAAACAATTATATTTTTATAGGCCAGACTCATTAAAATCAGCTTTACTGCCGGATGACAATCCTTGGAAATTGACAATTCCAAAAAAGTTAAGAATTCAGGTCTTACGCGAAAATCATTATAAGGTACAGGCTACAGGCTTCATATGACCTCTAGAGGTCATATGAAGGTCAACTCTATCATTCCAAAATCACTAACAAGTATCTCATCATGGTGGCCGGATACAGAGGAAATGACCTTCGCACTTACATTCACATCCAGTGGGCAGACACTGCTATAATTCTGGCGCAATTCTAGGTACCGAGAAAACGTACGCCAGAGTGGCTCAATATTATTTCTGGCCGGAGATGTACTCAGATATTATTAAATATGTAAAACAATGCGATATTTGTCAGCGTATAAAACCAAATAATCAAAACGGACGGTAGTTGCTGCCGACATAATGGGGCCGTTACCAATTTCTAAAACAAAAAAGAATGAATATCTCTTGGTTCTTGTGGATTTATTCACAAAATGGACAGAACTAATTCCCATTGGAAAAGCCAATGGTAAAACAATAGAAACCGAGTTTCATAAAAAGATAATCGCTTGTTGGGAAACATCTAGGATTCTATTGACCGACAACGGAAAAGAGTTTGTAAACAAAATCATAAGAGAATTAAGTACCAAGTTCGGACTCAGACACGCGAATGCACCAAAATATCACCCACAATCTAATCCAACCGAGAGGTGTAATCGTTCAATTGAAACTGCGATTAAGGCTTATTTAGAAAATGACCACGCGAGATGGGATGAAAATATCGAGGACTTACAATTTGCGTTAAATACGTGCAAACATTCGTCAACGCAATTTACCCCAGCATTTCTCAGTTTAGGTCGTGAGTTGCAGCTCCTTCAATCCCGTAAAAGAGAATTAGAATATAACGAAGAAAGAGAGTTTCAAAGTACCGATAAGTGAACCGATAGATTGAGACGGTTACAATTAATTAAGGAAGAAGTATCAAAAAACTTAGGGCAAATGATAGACAAGCATACCATTACAACGCCAGGCGATTCTAACTTTAATTACAAACTAGGAGGATGGGTCGAGGTAAATAGAGAATACCAAAATTTACTTAAAATCGAGGTACCTAAAACAGTATATAAGGATAGCAACGCCGTTGATCGCGAAATACTAGTCTTTACGGAATGATGATAACAAAGCTGATTCTGAAATACTTGAGCTCATAGATAATGATAATAATAATGCTAATTGTGAAATAGTAAAACAAATAGATGATAAAGATGATTGTGTAAATTTAGATCTAACTACAGAAGGGGTAGAAGATTTCGAAAGGGAATTAGAAATTTTAGAAAATGTCTTAACCGATAAACCTCAACCCGTTCAGGGGGGAAAGGGTGTAACAGAAGTTACACCAAATAGGTCATAATAATTAGAAATTAAGTAGGTGGGCCTTGAATGATGGTGGGGTCACGGGAAATTCCGGAAAAGCCCGAGGATCAGTTAACGGGGAAAAAACCGACCGATTCACCACCGCTTCACTTCGTTCAAGTCCTTGCCCCACGAACTGGTTTCGCCTAAATTGTTACTCCTGGAATCGATTATACTTCTAGTTTTAGTTGAGAGATTTGTGCCTGAGTGTGTGGACTGGCGTTAATAATGAGAGGGTTTATACTCAACGCTGGTCGCCATGGAGATTCGCCGCAGACATCAATATTGTAAGAGTAAGTCAATAAATTCAATAACCAAAACTGGGATTTCCTGATTGACTTCACCTTTCTCCGTCTCAGCAATCCAAATCCCCAGGTTCCCTCCTTAGAATAGTGTATTCCGCTATACGCCTTTCCTTCTCAAGAGCAAACAGAATGGAATTTTTGGCTTATTTTTTACTAAAATATTGTAGTTAAAATTCTTGATTTAATGTTGGCATTATGTTTGCATTGAAGCGTTGTCTATAAATGACGTCACGTATTTTTTTCGACATTTTTCACCATTTCTCCCTTTATTGTCAAGCATTTTCCGAGTTTTTCCGTATCCTGGCACCATTATCGTCACGCTTTGGTGAACCCGCTCCTTCCCTCTAACAGCATGACGTCATTTATGAACGACGCCTAAATGAAGAATTCTATGGAAGATCTAATGGTAATCTTATTATACAACTTGCTACTTAGGTGAATAAAAACAATAACTGACTCTAAAGATTCTGCAATGTCGGTGGGACCTTCATCCATATCATAAGGGAATTCGTGATTGGTAATAATATATAAGGATACAATTGAAAAAATGTTAGGATTTCTGGGGAAAAGAGTCAATTGGTCAGTAGCGTTTTCGAATCCAGACAATTTCTTCTCTTACCCTTACCGAAAACGGCGTTGTCATTCTTCACCAAACAGTTGTAGCCTTAGAGTGGACTGCATGTAGGTATGTTGACTGTGAGCTGCTGGTGACCTCTTTTCATACGGAAACAGTATTATAGGCTATCGAAAATCATGAATTCAATAGCCAAAGTGATATAGCATTAAGGCTCACATATGGCTTTGTGTTACTTTTTCTCCGTGCTCTGCGAAATACGTTGAATGGAACAACATTTCGCTTGCTGCTTGTTGATTTTGTTTTAGGAAAAAATGTTTAATTGATTTCCTGTCCTCCCTGCTTAAACATTTTTGTCGTTTTTTCTGGAAATGTAGAAAGCATATAGCTTCTGCACACCATTCAGATGCTGTTATTTGCACACTTGCGCATGACATGCTGCTGCCGTGGGATCGTAAGCTTTGCTTTTAAAATATTTTTCCTGTTTTACTATCTTCTTTGAAGTCTCACAGGAATGAATTCTGCTATAGCCTCAAAAAAATATGGTTTATTGTTGTTCTCTTTGATTATTGATTTTGTATTTGATCTCAGTTATATGTACCTTAATCTCCAATTTAAAAATGGCGTTTGTTTAGGCCGTTTACTCATATTGTAACGTGGTAGTTTAAGCTTTTAATTTTTCCCTCGACCGTACACAGCAGAATCCCCAGGAAAAGACAGAAATATAATTTTTAAACGGACTCTGAGCGATGCTGAACACACACACACACACACACACACGCGCGCGCTGTGCCCTGTGGCGGCTTCGCCGCCGCGGAAGTGCCGCCAAGGTCATTTAAAGGTCAACTCCGTTAATTCGAGAGGTATCATCTTTTTGACCACAGATTCTCAAAGAGCGGGAAATTTTACTTTCGAATATATTCTTATCCACGAATCCCAGTGACGTCTAGAGGTCATATGAAGGTCAACTCGATCATTCCAAAATCCCTAACAAGTATCTCATCATGGTAGCCGGATACAGAGGAAACGACCTTCGCACTTACATTCACATCCAGTGGGCAGACACTGCTATAATTCTGGCGCAATTCTGCTGCAATCTTGCGTGTAGTAAGAGGAAGTGTGTTGCCAGGGAAAGCACTATGTCTGCTGAATACATCTTGTGTTGGCCCCCAGAACACCTCCACGTGGTGACGGCGGACACCGGGTCAATGGCGAACACAGAAAAAAATAAGAGTAATCTTTACTCTGATTATAGAGTAAAGATTACCTGCAACAAAATTTATCCCATGTGGGTAGTTATTACCCTGACACCTGGGTATTTTCCCGCTTTTACTCACACCTTCAAAGTTACACCAGCCCCCCCCCCCCCATCATA
>JAUMHM010000016.1:4994644-5036227 GCA_032362435.1 Melikaiella ostensackeni
CCGCCCAAATGATGTATACAAACGTAAGTTACTGTTTCCTTTTGCATTTCCCAAAGTTTCAGAGCGATATTTTATTTGTAAAAAAAGTAAATCGTTCCAAAAATAAAGATTAAAAATCGAGCATTAGTTTTGTGACGTGACTCCTGTTAGACATGCCCTTAAAGGAAAAGAAAAATATAATCATAGAAGAATAATCGTATAAAATGAAACTAATTAAATTCTGGTTTGAAGTATTTGCAAAAATAAAGAAATTTTGAAAATTAATTCCTACTTTAATAATATTTTTTGTTTACTTTAATAAATTGATTCCAATGAAATTAATAAATTACCTTCAAATACGATAAATTTAATTTTCAAGTATTTTTAAGTCCTAGAAATTTCTGCATACATACTTTGAATTATTAAAAATAAAAGAACTGCCAATTTTACGGACACCCATATCTTAATTATTATTCTACAATAAAAGGATTGAACCACGTTCAACATATATTTCTTTTTAAAACTTTAAACTTATCAACTTGCATTATTTTCAAATTAGCAATTATGATTTGCACGCTACGCGCGCGAGAAGTTTCTTATTAGCATTCTAATTCTCAATATAAATATTTCAATGCGGCCTCTAAAAACAAAAACAGTTTTCTGGTATTTTCTCGGTTAACAAATATTTATCCAGGTCATTAAAATTGAAAAAATTAAGCTTTCAAACCTGAAAAATATGTGAACAAAAATAACCAATTTTTTCCGTTTTTTTTGCTTAAGTTATTTAGGATGACAAAAAATGATATTATGTCCAGGAAATTTGCGGATTTTCAATTTTTAGGGGGTGAACTACTCTTACACATCGCCCATTATTCAGGCAAGCAAAATACAGGGTTAATTTTCGATATTTGCAAACTAAAAAACGTAAAAAAACCTTTTTTCATGCCTCGAATCATAGGCCGGGTGAGACAATTCACACGCATACCTACAATGCTAAAAATGACCAGTTCGATTTTCGCATATTCAAAAAACCTCAAAAATAATTTTTTTTAATGCCCCGAATTATAAGTCGGATGAGACATTTCGGCAACACCCCAAAAAGCCACCCTTATTATATGCACACCTAAAATATTAAAAATGGCCAGTTTGATTTTTGATATTTGCACACTAAAAAACGACAAAAATCTTCTTTTTTTATGCCCAGAATTACAGAGCGGGTGAGGCATTTCAACAACACCCCTAAAACTACAACTACATTTTCTAATTGGCAATTTTCGAAAATTAAACTCGTAGTTTTAGCACTTTTCGGTTTCGGTATGGTAAGGGTGGTTTTAGGGGTTTACCGAACGGTCTCACATCACCTATAATTTAGGACATAAAGAAAGAAGATATTTCACGCTATATAACTGGCAATTTTCGAAAATCAAACTGGTCATTTTTAACGTGTTTCAGTTCGGATATTATAAGGGTATTTTTCAAGGGTGAGGCCAAACGATCTTACCTAGACTATAATTTGAGGCATAAAGAAAGAAGATTTTTGACATTTTTTGATATGCAAATATCGAAAATGAAACCTGCGAATTTTCGTCGACAGAATATCATTTTTTGTCCTCCTAACTGATTTAAGCAAAAAAAATTCGGATTTTTTTTTTAAACTTCGTTAATACATATGAACGTTCAGAACTTCAAGTACATTTTATTTTTGACCTTAATTTTTAACCCACCCCCTCTGTAAATGTGTGTTCTAACAACAAAATTTGGTCTCGATAAACTACTATCCAATTCCAAAAGGAACACTTTGCCCAAGTTTGAGTCCGATTGGATATTTTCGAATTTAAGTTATTGAAGGTGAACGATTTTAGTATCAAGGCCTCAACATTTTAAATATTTTAGAATTGCACATTGGAAACTGTAATTTTATACTGGATTTATAAAAGTTTTAAAGATAATAAAAATTGATAATAGGTATTTATTATATCGCGTATGTAGTATCAAGTGACATTCAAAGTGATTGGATATATTTTTCTCAATTAAAAAATAAGATTTCTGTACGAAAAAAATGTACCGTCATTTTCACGGTTCAAAACTGAAGAATTTTAAATTGTCAACCTTCAAAGTTTAATCATTCTTAAAACGTTCAAACTCAAATGATTTTTAATTGAAAGCTTTCAAAATTAGTGAATTCAAACTTGAAGCGTTAAAAATTAAAAAATTTCAAACTTCGTTTGAAATAATCTATTTTCAAATTTTGCATCACGCACTTTAAAATTCACTCATTTAAATTTTAAGTGCGAAAAGCGGGCAGGAACATAGGAACTTCAATGTGGACAAAGTGAATTATTGAATGAATGAATTTGAAGGTTATTATTATTAATTCCTTTTTAGCAGTCAAATTCTCAATATAAATCTAAAATACTTCAGAGTTACCAGTAAAATCAAAAACAAATTTCTGGTCATATCCCAATTAGCAAACATTTTTCCAGGTCATTAAATATAAAAATGAATCAAACTTAAATAATGTAAAATTAAAAATTAGAAGCCCGTTATTTCATAATTATCATCTATTTTGGTGATTGAAAACTCTATTAATACCAATTAAAATTGTTTTTCCTCTACAGGTTCGATAGGGCTTTTCATATTCTTTTCATTAATCATAAGCATTTTTTGAAAAAATAAACAATTGACTTTTCAAAATTTGGATCAACAATAAATTATTATTCTTGAAATCTCCCCATCAAACATTTTTCAATTTTAAATGATTCACTTTTAAAAATCTTCAACCAAAAAAAAAAACGGAGAATTTTTCAAATAAAAAGTAATTAAATTTTCCGTGACTAGTTATAAAATCTTCTCATTTTAAAGGCTTGAAGTTCACAAATTATTTTATTAATTCTTCATAGTTTTGAATTTATTCTGGAGGAATTTAATTAAAGATTATTTAATTTACTGTAAACTGAAAGTTATGGAGATATCAAATCTTTCAATTTGATATACTACCATTTCGAAGAATTTAAAAAACCAGACAATTTTGTACGTTTTAATTTGAAACCACACAATTTAGAATATTTAAATCTGAAATTACTAAAATTAAAACCGACTACCAAGGCTTTTAATATGAAATTTTGCAATTTCGAAAGAATTAATAGTGAAATTTTCCTGATATTTTTAATATTTGAATTTGAAACTATTTTTAGCAATTCAGAAGCATTTTACTTTAAAATTGTTTAATCATTAAGGCTAGCAATTAAAAATTATTGTACATTAGCAGTCAAATTCTCAATACAAATCTAAAATATTTCAGGGTGGCCTCTGAATACAAAAACAATTTTCTGGTAATTTCCCGATTATCAAACATTTTCCTACTTAATAGGAGAACCCTATCGTAACGTTAGGCAGAACGATATTTTTAAATTAATATTAAAAGTAATAAATTGTTCAAAAAGATAGTATCCGCTCAAAACCTACTGAATGCTTATTTTTACAAATAAACAATAAAATGTTGATATTTTAACCTGAATTTGTGATACATTTTTTTACTAAAACATGTGATTTCTGCCAAAAAAAACTGTTATTATCACCGTTCAGAATTGAAGAATTTCAAATATTGTAAAACGTTTAGAATTTAATTATTATAAAAAGGTTTTAAATTATATTATTTCTAATTGGAAACTTTCGAAATTAATGAATTCAAAATTGAAGCGTTAAAAATTAAACATTTATAAACTTCGCTTAATATTAAAGAATTCTTGAGTTAGGATCTTGAAACTAAATTATTAAGTATTAATAATTTTCAAATAGAGCATCACGCGTTTTAAAATTCAATTATTTAAATCTAAATTACAGAGGTAAATATTTGAAAGTCAAGGATAAAGCATTTCCATGCAAGGGGAACAACTTCATGTTGCTTCAAATGGGAAGACAATTTTATAAGACGTCAAACTGACTTAAATATTATTGTCAACCTGACACGACAGAAAAAGTCGCAAGACAAAAAATACTTGAAAAGCGAGCAGAAAAATTGCAGTTTCAATGTGGACAAAGTGAATAAATGAATTTGAAGATTATTATTAGTAATAATAATAATGAGGCAAGTTTATAGTTTAAATGTATTTTGAACTTGAACTGCTTAAAACTTGAAATTTTGTTTGTTTAAAGTTTTTTCAATTTGAAATAATTTTAAGGTTCTTGTTTTTTTTTTTTTTCGTAAATTTAACATCTCGCATAGTCGAAAAATTTCAATTTTCTGTTCCGTTCTTTTCAACTTCATTCTTTTCTAAACTCGAATCTTTTTTATTTTAATTCTTATTAATTGGGAAAAGATTTCTAATTTGAACTACTTTCAAAACAGAAAACTTTAAAACTAAAATTTGTTGATGTTTATAAAGGATGAATAATTTTATTTAGCATTGTTCATTCCTGAAACCATTTACATTCAGATATTTTTATTAATTTTACTGAAGGCTTAATGTCGCATCAACTGCTAGGGTCATTAGCGAGTTCTGTAGGGTTTCTTATAACTTTAGGGTATCTGTGGGGTACACTCATAGCAATTTCCTCTTAACGATAAAGTCGGTCCTCTAATCGTTAAAGTAGGATACTTTAAAAGCAGAATCGTTTCACTTTTCATCGTTTTTTTTTTAAAATCGTTTTTCATTTTATTTATCGTTTCACTTCATCTTTAGAAGACCGCCAATTATTTTAAGGTTTATGTACGTCTCATTTTAACCGTTAAACTGCGCATCCTACGCGTTAAAGTAGAATCGCTTATCGTTGCAACGATTCGCACTTCAACTGTTAAAGGATCTATTTTTAAACTAATTCTCAAACGATTGCACTTTAACCGTAAAGGTATTCCTTTGTCGTTAAGAGGAAATTTCTCTGAGTGTACCTATCGACGACCAAGTTAATGAAACATGAATGTTGATCGCTTACTCTCTCAACGGGGGGAGTATGTACAATAAGAGTAATTTTAATTTTAATGATTTTAATTTTTTGACTAGCTTGCATGTCTTATGTAGGACCGACTATAAGACATATATATAATATTTTTTACTCTCAATATGAATTCCTTCTTTCTTTTTGTCATAGTATATTGACGATAAACTTTGTTTATATTAGCCCCACTTTAGGGCGAAGTGTGAAATCTGAGACGGCAGAATGAGTCAGTCTGGAATGAACATTCAACGATGAAAGATTTTATTCTTGTTCTTCGAATTTGATAAATGTTATATTCATTTCTCAATCCAAAAAAATTATACGAAATCCTTTTCCCTAGTGATAAAAAATTAGGTACAGCACAGGCATTAAAGTGAATATTTTACATTCATTATATTCACTATTTTCCTTTGTTCAATAATACTCAAATGTAGAAAATACATTGATCATAGTAATACTGACAATTTTCTTCCTCCTGTCACATACTATTTTCATCGAGCAAAAATGACATTATTTTCAATTTTTATTTTCTTCAAGATATTCTAGATTTTTCTAAATTTTGAAATTTTTAAAACTCTCAAAGGCAGAAATTTACGAAGTAAAAGGCACTTGCGCATGACTTTCTAATGATGACAAAAAGCGCACTTCAAGAGTAGAGGAAGAGGTTCTAAGCGTCAAGAGCCCCGAAAATGTGCCACTGAGAAGAAGTGAGCAATTGAAGAAAAGAACTGTTCATTTGAAAGAATATGTTAAATAACAAGAATAGGATAGATTATTTGACCGCTTGAATATATATACGGATGTTTTAGCTTTTTGGAATATGACTCAATTTGACTACCCTGCCGTTCAAACCGCACTGAAACGGCACTGGAAAACAGCACTAGGCTGTCAGTGCCGTTTGAGGGACTGTTTTCGCCGATTTCAGCACTCAAATGGCACTAGGAGTTTAGGGTCCTTTAAAGCGCCAGACAATTAAAAGTCCCTTTAAAGTAAATTTATGACAGCACCCTGGCGAGTTGTATACCTACGAATTATTTTAAAAGCATTTACCTCCACATTTTAGCATTGGTATACTACCATTACTAAAAACATTATACTCAAAAGTAAAAATAAAAACCAGGTTTTTTTTCTTTTTTCTTTTATTTATAAACTACAGACTACAGAATTTACATAATTGACAGAATGACTTTATTGTGGGCTCACTTTAATTTAGATATTGTTTAGCCCATTAAAATTACATGGGAAAAATCATTTTTTTAAAGTTTATGGAACTAATTTAAGAGTAACGGATATGGAAGACCATTTAATGAAAGTCTGGTTATACGATGTAATGGGATAATTAATACAAAAAAAAATTACTTTCGATATTATTATTACACTTCATTTTATACACAAGGACGCAAACAATTATTTAATAACACCTAGATATATAATAGCACGCTTTATTGGTTTGAAAAATCCTAATCGCTGAGGATTCGAACCCTACCTAGCTATACTTGAAACTGAAACTATACCTAAAACCGCACGCACTACCTAACTTAGCTATCGATGGATCTCAGTTTGGGTGAACTTGGGGTCTTTTGTCCATTAGCAGGCCTGGATAAGAAAATTCGTATATTCCAAATACATAAAATTCAGACCGCCTACTGCAGAATTAAGAATTTTTGAAATTGAAATTTTTTCCTATTTTCCAACAAGGGACCCCTGGTGGAAGGGTCGGCCTGGCGGGACCCCAAGTAGCATTCTAATTGGATAACAATTCTCTTTGACATATAGCATGGAGGCACAGCTCAAGCTTTTTCACTAATGCTAGTACATGCTACTAACACACCTTTGCAAAGACCTCACACACTAGGCTCATTTGGTCAGATAGCCTGCTTTTAAAAATTTAAAGGGACACTCTGAGGTGATCTCCGGTATAGAAAACTTATGGCGCAGATAGCATAGAATGCACAGCACTGAAACGGCCCTTGGCAGTGCCGTTTCAGTTCCGTTTGAACAGCAGGGTAGCTAGATTTATAGTTGCAAATTTGACTGAAGTTTGGGGGGAGGGGGGGGGGGAGTCATGACGAAGTTTTTGATAGGAAAAAAAGCGACACTGGCATGGGTGGTAAGCTGGAAGTCGGATTGTGAATTACTTGAATAAAGGATAATTATCCGAGTTCAATTTCGATAACCTCGATAACCTTAAACTTTACAGAGGTTTTTGACAGAAAAGTGTATAGTTTGTTATACGCGCTTTCAACACTACAGTTACGAGAAAACTAATAATCAATTCTTTACATTAATTCCCTCGCTCAGACACTTGTTTCGCCAATCAGAATTAAGACACATAGGTCTACTCATAGCGAGGGAAAAAGACCACTGAAACCCAAGAAAAAAGGACTATTGTCTTTCGTGTCGCCTCAAAGCCTTTCTTCTCTCTCCCTCAAACGGATAGACGGAGAGGAAGAGAGTTCTGGCCAATAGCGACAGGATCAGCACGAACCATCCTTCGGGGACGCACAGAGTCTTGCGCAGCCTTACGCTGTTGCTTCCTGTAAAAAGGCCCTGCGATACCATATAGAGGGACTTCGATCCCGGTTTTCGACCGGCGACAACGACTTCTCTACCGGTCTTCTGGCCGGCGACAACGCCGAGACTCCTTCCAAATAAAATATTCTGCAAAAGTAGCCTGGGTGTTCTTACTCTAGGCGACAACGTTTGTATTCCATCCACCTCCCACTCACTTCCCACATACCCGTGTACTGGAAATCTCAGTACACAGCAACCACCCACACTCCACCTCCCCGTGTGCTGGAACTTCAGAAAGCCACCCAATTTCCACCTTCTCGCGTCCTGGAACTCCCAGAATGCCAACCACTTTCCATCTCCCCGTGTGCTGGCACTCCAGAATGCCGCCCACTTTCCACCTTCCCGCGTCCTTGAACTCCCACAACGCCACCCATTTTCCATCTCACCATGTGCTGGAACTCCAGAACGCCACCCACTTTCCACCTTTCACGTCCTGGAACTTCCAGAACGCAACCCAATTTCCACCTCCCCGCATTCAACGCCACCTACTTTCTACCTCGCCACGCACTGGATCTCTCAGCAGGTAGTCACGACCCACTTTCACTTCACCGCGTACTGGCACTCTCAGCACGCAACCACTTTCCGCCTCACCACGCGCTGGAGCTCTCAGTACGGAGTGACCACCCGCTTCCAACCTCGCCGTGTACTGGCAATCTCAGCACGCAACCACAACCCACTTTCAACCTCGCCGCGTACTGGCACTCTCAGCACGTAATCTTCGCCACCCAACTTCCACCACATCACCTACATGCGCCTTATATTCAGCCCCTCACCAACTCTCCTTCCCTCTGGATCCAACCCTCTCCCTTTCACAAATAGCACTGCAACCTCTTTCACCCTAATCACCCAATAGTTAGATTAAGTCAGATATACCCACATTATATCAAGTTGATAGAACAACAATCGAGCGATATAAACAGCGAAAAAGTGAATGCTGTATATCTGTTGGAATTTCAAGAAACAGGCCATGTGTTGTATAAAATTATTTATTTCAATCAATTACTGCTTAACATATTATGAAGTAAACTATTTATGATGTGCACCGTGTCACATGCGATGATAATTTACAAAACTTTACATTTACACATGCCTACACCGTCAATCGCGAATTTTCCTGACATTACCATTATATCACAAGTTTCACTCGGTTACTGGTAACTCGTATTGAAATTGGCGATATATCATTACTTTTGTTACTAGCAATACTTGATATTCTGAAGACCTTCAAAATATTCGATACTTCAAAAACAGTGCTAAAAATTAGACAAAAGGAAACCCATACCTAAGCAAGATTTACTTACGACCTTACCTCAAATTTTGTTTCGACTCTGACAAATTTGTTCGTTTCGATTGGTCTTCGAAACTAGAATACCATGTCCGCTGAAATTATGTTTTAATTCTAAATGATAAAGACACAAGGCAAGCTTTTGAGAGGATGTGAACTGATGACCTTCGTAATTTTCGTACTGATCTTGGATGAACTTCCATGTCTTTTCCAGTTCGACTCTAAACACAAGATGCAGATGATTATTCAATACAAGTATTTATTCAATATTAGATTATTCAATACTAGTTTTTTAACAAATAATAAACGCAACAAATATCCAAAATTAAACAGAGAATTAGTAATATATAAATTAGAAAATTAGAAAGCTCAGGTTAGCCACTCAACACTTAGAAAATAATTCCTATTTTAATCTAGGATTTATGATTTAAATATGAACTAATAATGATTTCAAGTAAATACAGCTAATTTCAACGAGCTAATTTCCCGAAAAATCGAATTCCCAAACCTATAAAATTCTCGACAAAAAAAATACCGAAATATAAAACTCTCGATACTAGAAAATTGACGAAAAGGGCAATTTTGGACATTGAGATATTCCCTAACTGAAACATTTCCGACAGTTTATAATATAATCGAAATTGACATTCCTGACACATTATTCACGAATTATAAAATATCCGACTCTATAAAATTCCCAACACTAGTGAATATCCGAATTCTAAAATTTCCGAATCTAAGCAATTAAAAAACTTGCTTTTTAATCAACATTATTTATTCATTTCTATAAGCATTTCTGCGTCAATTGGTGTTTACTTTATTTATACTAATTTTCACACATTTATCCATTTTTTGTACATTTCAAGGTGACAGTGCTTACGAGCATAAGTGCCAAAACCCGAGTTTTACACGAGACACAAAAAACTGGCTAACTTTAACGCCTTTAATTTTGAAGAAAAAACTAAAAAATCATTCCGAGGTATTGTCAGGCTCCATTGAATCGTGGAAGGAGTGCTTGGAAAAAAACAACGATCTCCGAGAAAACCCTTATCAAAGAAACGGCGCATCCCAAAAGAAAAAATCCAGACTTGACACATAAAGAGCAGTATAACTTTTCTATTTTTGAAGTGAAAAAAATAAAATAAAAATACGTTTCAAGCTATTACTTAGCTCTATTTAATCGTGATAGCAACGCCAGCCAACCCGGTCCGTAGAAAGAGACCCAACGACGAAAGCATCGTTTCGAGAAAAACGCGTTTAAAGTCTCTCGCCTCAGTGCGCTGAAAATGCAAGTAAAGAAATGGCTCTTCACTCCTTCCTTTTCTACTTCCAACGTAGAAAGGTGAGAGAGGTCGCAATCGATAGAGCATACTCTATTCTATATTATCATGTGAAAATCTCAAAATGAAGATTTTAGTCGTTAGGTCCTTTTCTACAGACCGGGTCACATTTTTTATCTCTTAATAAAACGTTTATTCATACTTTTTTCGTCCTAGATAGTATGAGTGAAAAACGTGCACTACTATCGGCGAGAAAATTCAAGTCAGGTGGCTTTGACGCTTAAGAACTAAGCTTCAAAAAATGCTAGCGTAATAAGTAAATAGTCATTTGAAAGCTTAAAGTGTCCTACGTAAATAAGCCTAAGGCCGGTGATTTAATTTTTTTTGTGGTTTACAGACTGAAAAAAGTCACAAAAAGTAAGGATATCTGGAAACATTTAACACGAGTCAAGTTTAGAGCATCATTTTTTATAGAAGGGGTATTGGAAAATAAGTGTTAGAAACCAGCGGGGTGCCTTCCTTTCTGAATGATAGTTCTCGTTCTTCTGCAACATGTAAATAATTACAGAGCCTTTGCGTAACAGTTTGAAGTATGAATCCGTTGAATATCTTAATTAGAACTGATCATAGTAGGCTTGTATATTTTTGTATTTTAAGCCAACAAATTTTTATATTTTTAAAATTTGTCAGAGGCAATTTGTACATAAATGTTTGGAAAACCTTCATAATTTTTTTTTTGAATTTTTCCCATTGCCGCTTCTATAAAAAAATGGTGCCGTAGATTTGACTCTTGTTAAAGCCCAAAAATCCTTACTTTTTGTGACTTTTTTCAGTCTGCAAACAAAAAAAAATGTCCGAATTACTGGCTTTAAGCTCAAGTACGAATGATACTTTAAGCTTTAAAATGGCTATTTACTACTTACGCTAGCACTTTACGAGGCTGAGTTCTTAAGCACTATTACATTACACGGCTCGTGGCACTTGCGCCCTTATGCACTTAAATTTTATATTTTACCCAGTTCCAAACCGAACTGGTCAATAATCTTGTATAGGGACATGAGTTAGGTCAAAGCAATTAGTTCAAGCCAATAAAACGAGTTTGAGAAATTTGGACCTTACGCCAGTATGCACTGGCACCCTTCATTTATTGGTATAATTATTATTGGCCCACTTCCTTCCACATGTACTCATGACCCGGTACTTCGCTACTAATCATGATCGCGACCGGTCTCAAATAACAAAACAAAACAATTTTCACATAAAAAAACGTTTATCGAACAAAATATTTCATTATTCTATTTTTAGTAAATACACAGTATTCATTTAAAAAACAATTTTTTAATTACTTAGATTCGGGAATTTTATACTTTGAAAATTTCCTAATGTCTGGAATTTCCTAGTTCAAAAATATTCCAGTGTTGGGAATTTTCTATTTCAGAATTTCTCTGTCAGGAATTCTACAGTGTCCGGTATTTTATTTTTCGACCTTTTTCAGTTGTCATAAAAATTCATCATTTAAAATGTAAAGACATCCAAAAGGAATAATTTAACATTAGGCAATTGTCAATTTTAGGCGCCTCAAATATAAATATGTAATTTCAAATTGAAGAGTGGAAAATTGGACAAATTCAAATCACTTGAATTATTTAAAGCTGAACAATAATTCAACATATTTCAATTAAAATGAAATACGGATGTTTAATCTAAACCTATAAAATTAAAATGGATTCAAACATTTTTTTAACAATTTGTCTAGGCGGCCCGAAATTCAGTGCATTCTGAAATTAATAATTTTTTAATTGAAGCATTCCAATTTTTTAACAAAATTAAATTGGAAAACCTCCACCAATGTAATTTATTTAGATCAATCAGAATTCAGAAAACCCTCCAAGTTCAGCAATTTGACATGTTCCTTTTAAGAAAATTTTTGTGTGCATTTCGAATTTTGTAAACTTCAGTTTTTTTCATCTTTTCTGTAAAAAAAAAGGAAAAACCAGATGTTCTGCTTGAATAAAAATCTTTGAACAAATATTTCAGACTCTTAATTGTAACAAAACTTATAAAAAACTTCAATTTCTTTTTTCAAAAAGACTTTTATCCTAGAAATTGTCTTCCTTTTTTGTTTTTGCCCAAAAAATATGTTCACGAAGTTACGGTTATTTACATATTTACGTAAATTATTAAAAATTAACAAAAATCTAAAGTGATACATTCATTTAATACAGCAATAAGAAATATCAGACCTTTTTTATCATTTAGATAAGAAATTTGATAAAATTATGATATATGCTATTCTGCCTGAAATTAATTAAATAATCAATTCGCCTTAAAGTAATTACAATATTATTTCCGACTATTTCCCTGTAAAGAGAAATTATAATTCGAACTCTAGTTACATTCAAATTTAATAATTTCGATAAATTTTTGCAATTCGAAAGAATAAATTCACATATAGAATATTAGATACTTTTGAATTTGGAAAATCTCAGATGCTAAAAGTAAAAGTATTATAATTAAAATTTCTCCTTGTTTTAAATCATCCAGATTTATTTTGCATAATTTAAGATTCGAATGAGAAGAAGCAGAAGACGTACAAAAAAATAAGAAATGTAAATTGATTTAAATATGAATAGCATAAGTCATAATTTTATTAAATTTATTAGCTAAATGCTAAAATTTATATTTTTTAATGCTACATTAATTGAATATATAATTTAGCTTCATTAATATATAAAAACTTTTGATGTTCAAAAAAAGAGTTGATATTTTGAAAAAATTATTTTTCATAAAACAAAATGTTTTTCTATACTATACTATACTTATAATTTAATAATTTGAAATTGAAAACATGTAAAATCTGCCGTCTAAACTAAAAAGATACGTGACATTTTTACGAATAATAACTTTTTGATATAATTGGATTTTTAAGAGAAACCTGCATCTAGCTATGTCAATAAAAGTGATTAATTATTAATATTTATTGCAAAAAACGACTGTTAATGAATTAGATAAGTCGAAAAATATGAGAAATACAAGAGACTAATATACGTAAAACACTTTGCAGATCGCTAAATTTGTAAAAGGCATCTAATACGCCATCAGAATACAAATAAAAAATATACGTAAAGTACTTTATGACTCTTTTGCCTGGTGAAGGTCGCCGGGTACGGAGCGAATTTAGAAACGAAAAGAGTCGCTTGTCCTTACGTATGTTTTTATCTTGTAAAATAGCTAGAGGCACGGCTAGTTTCGACTATGCACTAGCAATGATCGTTCGGGAAAGTTCAGAGTAGCCGCTGAACACACAGTGTCTCTTATGTATGTTTTGCTCTTGGATTTCGATGCCGTGCTCGAGCTCTTCGACGAAGGAATCGTCTGCAAGTGACTTTGTGTTCTTTTTGTCTTGTATTTTCGACTCTTTACGACTGGTGAAAACTCGCAAGTCCATTTCCGAATATAAATTGTTTTAAAGATCTATTTCTAATAGCAAAATATGAAAGGACACATGATCTTTACCCAAAAAGTGTATCTAAATTATTCAAAATCTTATTCCATATTAGAGTTCTTTGGGCAAACACTTTTTTGGGATTTTCTCAGTTCGACTGAGATTGGACTAAGGTATCTTTCTAGTTTGGACCGCGAAAATCTACATAATAAAGTAAATTATGACGGATAAAATTGGAAAATTTTGAATAGAAAACAAGAAAAATATGAATATTTAAAAAAAAATCATTAAAAAATCAACCATTTGTAAAATATCAAGAAATCGTGTCTACAAAGTTGCAAATAAGGAGTTTCAAGTTGGAAATGTTTAAGATTGTACAATTTTAAATTATATGCGTTCAAAGTGTTAGCCACCTTTGAAATGTGTTATATGCTTCTCATGAAATTCCTTAAAAACCTTGGAAATTATAAATCTGGTGAAAAATGACAAAATATTACTTCACTAAAAGTGGTTCAAAACGTTAAGAATGGCCCTTTTAGCAGTTTTACCAGTAATAAGTATTTCTATAACTACATAATCTAAAAATGACAAGAAATCTTTTTAAAAAATGTAAAGGGTCATTTAACATCAAGTTTTGTTTACAAGTATTAGTTCATATTTTTATTTTCATAACTTATTGGAAAATATATTAGTATTTTTTTGTAGATAAGACGGGTTTTTTTAAAGAGTACTTATAACCACGATAAATACACCCAAGGTAAGTAGAAAGTCATAAATAAATACATTTTCGATTATTTCTTGTAATCTGTGAAGCGGTGAAACGTAGATTAAACGTAACCTGCAATTTTTCTACTCTATCCTTCAATTCTTTTAATAAACTTCCAAAACTTGAATTCGATTTTACTTTCTTTTGGTTTTTTTTCGGCTGTAACAATTTAAAAAAAAATGATAATAACTGCAATGTTTTAATAAATAGTTTACTCTTCTCGAGTAGAAAATCTGTAGTTTGAGTTTACGTATGTAACGTTGATTGACATTTCTTATATTTTTTATGGATACCTAAGGCTATTTTAAAAAGTAAAAAGATTTTTTTTTCAGTTGAGTGTATTAGTCAGAAGGTTTCCTTGAAGCAAGAAACAAAACTTTTGCAAAATTCAGAAAAGGGCAAATCAAATCAAGAAGTTGCTGCTAAAAATAAAGTGTCCGCAACGATCGTTTACAAGTGGATTGAAAACCGCAACAGTTTAAAAGAACTGTATGACAAGTCTTTCACTCATCCTCATATACAATCACATAAAATGAGCCTCGAAATTCGTTCACGAACGACTCGAAGTTGTGCTTTCTTACTGGTTCCGTGATTGTCTTAGTGGTCCTCTCATCATCGCGTTCCTCGCGTTCGTCACTACCTCTCCTAAAAAACCTTCCTCAGAGGGCACTTTTACTACTTGACAATTCAGGGGCTCATCTGCCTGAAAAAAACTCTGAAAGATGGAGGAATCGAAGCTGTTTATCTGCCAACAAACACAACTCCTTTACTTCAACCCATGGACCAGGACGCCTTGGAATGCCTTAAACCATATTACAGATTTAAACTAATGACTCAAGTTATCGATGGTATTGAAGACGACAATGTTGATCTCCTCGATTACCTTAAGGCAGTTAACAATAAAAATGTAACTGAGTGGCTGCAAAAGGCCCGGAGTCAAGTTCCATCTATTACTTTACAAAGATCGTGGTCAAAACTGTGTGGTGGAGAAGAAGAAGAATCAGATGAAAGATCAGATGAATCTCCTTTTAAAGAATTTGACAGACCAACCAAAACTGAATTCTAAAAACTCTTGAAGCAAATAAAAATGTGGGGCAACGTCGATTTAGCAGAGATAGTCAGATGTCTGTGAACGGAAACTGATAAAACTCTCACAGAAGAACTTATTTCGATGGCGACTTCAGACGAAGAAACTGATAGTGATAAAGAAAATTCTCCACCACATGAAGACAATTCAACTCCTGCGAAAGTCAAAAATGCCTCTTTAATGACTATAAGGTATCTTAAAGACCTTCAAACTTTCCTGAAGAAAATCTAATGGCACTTCGTCGAGCTAGATTTAGAGCAGCTTTAGAAGGAACATCCAAAGTCAAGTCGAGTTCTACGGAACTGTGATCATAGTTCGATAATTTCAAAATAAATATAGCACAATGGTAAAAATGTTTGGGACTTTACCACACTTTTCCAATACGAGTGCGAGGCAAAATTACAATACCGGTATTGTAATTTTGCCTTACACTCACTTTAGCCCGCCTAGCGGATGAGTCACCCTCTATTTAAGTAAAATGAGAATTGTAGCTTGCTACTATAGTGAGTAACGCACACAACTTAGGACTTAGCGGTTAGGGTTCGATTCTCTGTACCTGTGAATTTCGATTTTTGTTTAAACTTTCTTCCGCAACATTAAATTACATGTATGGCAATATTACAATACACGAATGGCAATATAACAATACCTGCCCTTGAAAACTACAATATCATGTAATGGAACCTTACGTCTCAGGAATAAACTTCCAATACATGGAATGTAAAGTTCCAACAGAATTTTTTTACAGTGTAATTTTGAAACAGATTCTATAAAGTTATTTCATGGTTAAAAATTTAATTTATTTATCAAAAATTTCGTAGTAGTAAAATAAAATTATAATCATACACGTAAACGAGTAGTAGATCAAAAATCGACAAAAGGTCGACAAACTACCTTTTGGCGATTTTTGATCTACAAGTCGTTTATATGTATGATTAATTTTATTTTACTATCTTTCGCCCAGCGACGCCGGGACTCATCAGGTATGCATATGTAATTATAGAAACAAATAGAAATTACAAATTAATGTTTCTAAATAAGATAACCGAGAAAAAATGTTAAAAGTGACGGTGAGGTACTTACAGTAAATACGGAGATTTAAAAATAACATTGAAGTTCAGAAATGTTAAAATATGAAGTTCAAATTAAAAATATTGTGGGCAGCACTCCTCTTCACCGTGGCTGCATATCCAGGAGTGAGATTAGATACTAAATAGTATGTGTTCATAAGCCAGCTTAAGCGAGAGCCATGTTCTGTATTCTAGAAACTAAACGGAGCGGGAGCTATTTAAAAGTGTATGACGTTAAGTATATTACTGCTTGTTGGTCGCTAAAATAAGACTACGGTACATATCGCAAAGAAAATCGGTGTCTGAACGTTTGTTAATAGAGTTACTATGTTTCACAATTAGAAAAAATCTTTCAAAGTGCGTTTTTTATCGTTTTTCTCAGTTCCTAATATTTCGGCATTAGAGATATCGAAGTTGTGGTCGAGAGTGCGTGAGTGTAATACTAGAGCTGTACCTCTTTATCTTTGTTTTCTTTTGAAACAATGAAATAGATCTTTCTCGTATTTGGAAAGAATTAAGATATTAATTTGATTAAGAGTCCTTTTATAGGACCTGGCAAGTTCATTAACAAAACGAGGGACGATGAGTTTACTCAAGTCGAAACGTTTATTTATGTTCGCGTTAGTCAATAAGCTCCTTGAAGGTTTTCATAATTATATATCAGAATAATTACATATAATTTTCGCATAATACTTTCTTTATGTATGTACATTTATTACTGCAGGTAAACAAAAAGTTTCAGAAGATTTTTAAAAAAGCTCGTGTTCACTTTAAATAGAAAGATATTTGTGAAAGCAGATAAAAAAAATTAATTTCATCAAAGTTTCATTAAAAACGAAATATTTCACGTGTATTTTTTTTCACTATCACATCCATAGTAATGTGATTAGAATTTTGAGAACAATTATTCAATATTGCATTTACTTATAAGAAGCCCCCCAAAGGGCGCCCCTTTTTCGACTATTGGGAGGTTTTACTTTATATCTGATATACAGTAAAACTTCGATAATTCGAACCTCTATAATTTGAATTTTCGATTATTCAAACTTTTTTTCGACCCCGACCGAAACTCTATGTTTCCCATGTTAATATTTTTCGATAATTCAAAGTTTGCATTTTAAAATTTCTTAGATTTAGATCATTTTAATTAATGATTCAAATGTTTCAGTTTGCGAGTCTCGGCGACCCATTGGGCCGCTGGCGCTGTGTAAAATTCTCAAGTTTATTATTGTTTTTACCTCTTTAAAATATTATACGTGTTCACAAATTGTTTATTCATTAAAAGTCAAGGCAAAAATTGACAACCTTTTCCTCAATTTTCCAGCTCAGTGGCCAATCTGTAAATGAAATAAGAAACGATAAAAAATAATTTCGTATTACTTGTGATAAAGAATGATTTGTATGTTATTGCAGATAACGTCCACCGAGAAGAATTGCTTTAGATAATGCAGTGATTGAGAAATTTGTTGCAATGGAACGTGCAACCAATTTGGATTTTTTTGAAGTTCTTTCATAAAAGCTGCACCCTGCGTCGGAAATTCGTAATCTAAGAAGGCTTCCATGTCTTGTCTATTCGACAAATCACATCCATTTGCATACCTTCTGAATAATTTCAGTAAGAATTCAATTAGTGTAAAATACATTTTAAGAAATTAATTAATTAAAAAAAAATTAAATCAATTAAATTAAACTTTACCTTTGAAGCTGTGCTATAGACGTGATAAGGGCACTTAAGCTCATGCACGTGAAGTTCATCGAATGTAAAAGTTCTATTCGTTCTTCGAGTTTATCGTAAGCAAAAACCAAGTATAAAAACCTCGAGTGATTCCGAAAGATTGTGAGGGCTGGATTACTCAATATACTGTTCATTCTTTCTATGACTGTATCATGATGTAATGTCAGAATTGGCAAACATTTTGATATTGATGATCCAGGTATCTGCATCTCTCGAAAATAAGTTAAAATTTGCGAAATATTCTTTGACTGACTTTTCAGGATTCTTGGACATTTTCTGGCAGCTTGATGGAGACTTAAATCGCCGATGCTTTTCACGTTTTCATGTATCCTCTTAATATTGTTGAGTTCGTACCGCGTGACGATATGATGTCTCCTAATCTGCAGCAAAAGAGAATGAAAGAATTGAAGTGTATTATATATTAAAAATATTTTCAATATTTCAAGTATCTAAGGGTTTTATATATCCTAACAATAAAAAATTAGGACGTAATTGAACATTTTTCAAATTGGTGAGTGAAATTCAGAGTTGCACAGCAAGGTCTAAAACTAGGCGCAGTCGGGTTCCACAAACTGCCCTGCTTCGAGTAGTCCACGACTCGTCCTTATTAAACCTTCTTCAGGACGAGATCATGGGTACGATCGAACCCGAGAGGACCATCTCACAGTGGGATGAAAAAGTGCCTGTGGACAAATTAATTTTCAGCCCACAATTGTCATCCGATTTTTAATTTTGTTTTAATGTAAGATTATGACGATCTGTATCGTTTCAACAAAAAACATTTTTGAAAAAGTTTCAAAAAATTTTTCATTCAAGAAAATGAAAAAAAAAAAAATATATGCACGTATTAAAAATCCGAGTTTTTACGCCCGTTTCGCGTGACGAAAGTGGCCGATTTGTGACCGATGACGTCAGTTTTTTTTAGCAGGGTAAAAGTACTTTTACCCCGGTGATGCACGGGCAAAAGTGACTTTAGCGTGTTAAAAACGGTGTCTTCGGTGGCGCCATCTGGCGGTTGTTGCACAAAGTATCGTGTGCATTATGGGACAATATACTATTTTTATTCCCAACAAGCGCGTTTAGAGCGAGTAACGCCCCCAAGAAAAAAAAGCATAATATAGTCATTTACCGAACGGTGAATCTCGCGAGTATTGTGGGGGTAGAGAGTGCCTGTTAATGGTCCGCAGGGGAATCAAGAGCTGTTTAATGTACTCCAAATAGGACTTTTAAGAGATCAGCTGACAAATACTGCGCTTCTCGGCTGTTCGAGCCTAATGTTGTTATGCAGATGCGTACACAGACGGATTGTATTTCAACATGGACACTGAAGCTATATTAAATCTTCGGGGGATACGTTTGCGCCGATTCGCTAAATGACCACATTATGCGTTTTTCCTAAACGGCATTACTTACTTTAAACATATGTATTGGGAATAAAGCAACGTATGCATTTCGGAATTTACCCGAACCTTTACTCCGAGTATGATGTTCACAGGACGAGTAGTTGCGCGCAATTCAACTACTCGTCCTGTAAATATCATACTCGGAGTAAAGGTTCGGGTAAAATCTCTGAAGCATAATATATTATTACTTTTCATGTCTGCCATTTTGTTGCAATTTTTTTGATCTGACCACAAATTATCAGACTCGAGGTAGAAACTCATTAAAAATGCCATTCAGCAGTATTAGAAGCATAACAAGATTTTTCTGATTGTTATAAAAACAATAAGTGAACAAAAGTGATATCGTCTCTATTTGTGATAATGAAGTATTTTGAACCCATATTTTTTAAAGAATATAGAAGTTAAAGAAAGTTAAGTTAAAATTAATACAAAATTTCATAAACAAATTCCCAATCGGGCTATTTTATATTAGAAGGATTTCGTATTTTTTTCAGAAGAATCAAGTGCGAATATCTCGCCAATGCTCCTCCGCTGTGTAATAGTGTGCTAATAGGCAACAACTGTGTCTTATTTAAACAAATTTAGTACACAAATGCATCATTCGGACATTTTTTAGAAGATAAGTATCGTTTCTTCGTCAAAATTAAGTATAAATCTCTACCAAATGGTCTTCTGCTATAGATATTGTGCTTTTCAATAAAAATGGTGTTTTATTTTTTTATACAAATTCATAAGACAAATGCATGAATCGGCCATTTATAAGTAGATTATTTTCGTTTCTTCGTCAGATTCAATTATAAATCTCTCCCAAATTGTCTTCTGATATGGATATTATGTTCTTCATTAACAATTGTGTATTATTTCAACAAATTTAATAAACAAATGCATAATTCGTTTATTTTTCAGTGGAAAAGTTTTGTTTCTTCAGCAGAATCAACTACAAATCTCTTCTGCATTTCTTATTGGTTTCTTCTGATCCCTTCTTGCGAAGTTTAAGAACTGATTTCCCAAAATTTGAATTAAAACAAAATTTTTAGGGTTCTCTGACGCCAATTTGTACTAAACACTACTCATTTTATTGTAACTGTCATTCTTATTGGATTACTTTGCCTTGGAATAAACCTGATCGCAAACCCATTTTTGCAAAAAGAAATGCTTCTTTTATTTTCATTTCAATTCTTCGTAGCGTGCATGCATTTTATACTTTTATATACCACAGTAAAATAGGCCCTTGAAAGCGGCAATTAAAATAAGAATGGGCTTGACCTATCTATTTTTTATTTTTTAAATTCTGTCAAAAATATGGGTAATGCATTCCACTAAAAATAAAAAATCAGATGTATTTCAAAGTAAAGTAATCCAATAAGAACAGCAATTACAATAAAATGAGCAATGTTTGGTAAAAATGGGCGTCAGAGACCCCTCAAAATTTTGTTTTAAATCGTCCATTTTTAGAAAAAAGTTAACACACTGGTTACGTTCCTTTATCACTCACCGTAATTGCACTGTTATATGCTGTTTTAGAACTTGAATTTATGTAAGCTTTGTTCACTTACTTTCTCTTGAATTGGTATATTTCTTACTATTCTTATAAGATAAATACATTGCAAGTATAACAAGATGCCTGGTGAGAACGGGACTACCAAGACAAAATCTGAAGAGGAATTGAGAATACTATATTCTCTTCATTGACCTCTGGCGAAACTTTCAGTGCAAACTGAAGAATAAAACAGTGCTTTGCAAGGAGTATTCTGTGAAGATGTTGATGAAACGGAACAAAAAATCGACTCGTATTTGCGTGAAAACATAATTCACATTAACCAGGATCTTCGGCAAAGGTGGAAGGAAAGTCACAGCCTTTCTCAGTTCTCAGCATTTCTCAGTTCTCAGCCTTTCTCAAAAACACTGCGTTCTGAGCGGAGCGAAAGGCCCAATGCTAGTCAAAAGTACTGGATTTGATGTCAAAATTTCTAAATTCAAAATGGCGGACACAATATACCAACCAAAATATTTTTTAAATGAATCGATTCCCTTGAAATTAATTGTAGACGGATTTTCTACGTCACTGATGCCAAATTTGTTTCATAAATTCAAAATTAAATTCAGCAGATCAAATATGTGATCTTAATTCCAAGGAAAGTATTCGATATTCATGCAATCAATGAAATTATATAAGTTATTCTATTCTCAGCATGACCCAAAGAACACCACATGGACGTGGTAGAATTTTTCCCCCTTCGGGGTGCTTGATTTGAGTGAGTCTTCTTGCCTCTCACTACTCTGGTTGCTTGATTTAAGTGAGTCCCCTTGCCTCTCACATTTTCGAATGGTCTTCGCTTACGAATTGTCTTGAGTTCCATTTTTCTCTTCATCGGTCAATTCAATTTCGTCTAGAAGCCTTTTAGTTTCTGAAAGACCAGCCTCTTCATCTTCTCGATCTTCTATGTCGGAACTGGATGTTGCGTCTTCTTGGATCACATTTACTTGAAGCACGCCGAGTAAAACTCTGACATTTTCGTAAATGGGCAAAAATTTCTTTCTCTGAAGTCGCGAATGAACACTGATTGCAAATATGAGTGAATCGGAGGAATCCATCACTCTATAGAACACATCATACATATTAGCTTGGCGGTCGTGTTTTCTGCTGTGGAATTGTCTATAAGTCTTATAGTCTTTGTAGAATCACGAAGTTTTCCAAACTCGAGTGGATTTACCGGAAGCTGTTGAGACATACAGGTTAAAATTGCTCTGAAATTACGCAGTAACTCACTGTCAAGCCCAAGATGTTTGGAAAGTTCATCTGGATTTACAAAAGCTCTTCGAGTGGTATTCCCATCGTTTGTAGTACCAGAGCCTCCTAGTTTTGGTTGATCCACTATCAATCTCAACTTTTCCTACAAAATCTCTTGAACCTTTTTTTTCCGCTGAGCACATATAACTTTTTGAGCAGGAGATCTTACTTGCCAGACCTTGAGAGGAAGCCTGTATGAAATGTGCAAGCAGCATTCTAGTATTCTGATCCACGCATGTAATGGACTGAGTCCATACATCAACGAATTCGCGCCTGGTAAAAATAAGTCCTTCAGCTTATTAGACAGGTCATTGAAGAACTTTGGAGTCGAATGACAGATAGGGCAAGTTTATATGGATTTTGTACCCGTTATTATGTTCAGTACCTTGCCGTCTATCAGTGTTAAAAACAAAGAAAAATGGATTCGAACACTCCGACTATCATCCAATGCAACTTCATGAGTTGTTAGCTTGTCAATTTGATCCTCAATGTTCTTTTTTTGATTCAAAATAACAGTCTCGGTTTCTTTAGTTTACAGTATCTGAACAGGGCGACAAGATCTTGGCGATTGAGACGCTCTGTTATTCCACAAAATAACATTGTCTGCAGTTGACAATCGTAAAGGGATGAGAGAAGTTACAAACAAGCTTTTATCACTGAGACTCTCATTATCTTCCGCTCATTTGAAAGATTGCTTGTAAGTTAAATGACCAGTACTACCATCCATACCCCAGGAACACATCAACGAAAGTTCCATTTCCGTAGTACCCGAATTCTGTATATGCTGGATTATGACTTCCCTTTGCGATTCCACAATTCTACTGGAGGTGTGATTCAACAAGGCCTGCAGAGTTACCTCTGCTTCTTTCTCCGAGATCGAAATGTTTTCTTTGGGTGGTCTACATTGCGACTTAACTTCTCTAAGACAATTGTACGACGGCCAAATATCAGCACTACAGTTTTTGCTTTCTAACCGTATATTTGTGTACACAGATTTAGTTAGGGAATTATCCAGGAGGAAAGTTAGAGCTTCTTCGGCAGTCTTTTTTTTATTGGAATTTTCGGTGCCTCGAACAATTTTCTAACTTTTCTCGATTGCTCCAAGTTTCTTGAAACCTTCTTGAGAACAGTATACAAATCTTTATCCTTAGTTCGATTCGCTGCAGAGCGAAAAGCCATTATTAATCTTTCCGGATCGTGCTTTTGTTCAGCATTGATTATTGCAAGTTCCCGACGCTTTGAGCGATCAGATTTGTCATGGGATTCGAGGCTTAAACGACCAAGATGAGAGGATATAAGATGTTCTTGCTCAGTTTTCATAGTCAGTAACACTGGAAAATCAGAATTCAACCATTCAGCATTTTCTGTCACAAATTTATTAATTATTCTCCTCGCAGCTTTGTATTTTTCAGAGCGTCTACTTTTGAGAGCTTTTAAAGAGGCTTTTAATCTCTCTACATCTGCACTTTCAATGTTATTAACATCCAATTTCATTCTTGATAAAATGTAGCAAGCAGTCGATTCGACATTATCAGTTTTTAGGAGTTCTTCAAGAACTTCCCTTTTAGTGAATTTCGTTGTTTTATATGACAAAATGTTTCAATATGGAATACAATATGGAAAGGACAAGGAAAAACAGAGAGAAGAAGAAAGAATAATGTGTTGACTTATTCAACAAGTTTATATTTTGCATATACATATATTCTATACATTAAATGTGTTAATTATTATTTTATTAATATCATTTATGCGTATGGAATGTGGACGGAAAGCAGATTGCCAAAACAAATGAGCTCGCTTGCCCGCGTTCATGCGGCACATCCTAAGGATGACATTAATATATTTCAGAACTTAATATGTGTGTTATGTCGTGTTATGAGCAATCGGAAGCAGGTGCTCTGCTGAAAAATCTTTTTTTTTTCATTCACCAATAATGTGATTGTATTTGATTGAAATTGAGAATTCCAACGATCTCTCGGGTGTCAAGACATACTACATGGCACAGTGAATGACACGGTCCTCTGTACAAAGCAAGGTGAGGCTCAGCCACTATGCCATCCGGCAGCCTTCCTAGCCAGATTAAGGTGGAGGGAGCGATCATTTCTGAGCTCATCAGTTAGATGCCCTAATTCGGCGCACTGTCCTGGTGTGTAACGTGAATGTATGTGTGTGTTCATGACTCGTAATAGAGCAGCGACTACCGAGCGATAGACCCCTCAACAAGTGACCCCCAAGCAATTTTCCCCTCGACATGAAGCATCTTGCCTGGGAAGTTACTAGCCTCTTTTAAGGGTACCTACAGTTTCCATTGGTAGCGGCACAGGGGTCAAACCCCAGACCTCCTGCTGGATGTCGTTTTTAATGGGTTTCTGCTTCGAATCTTATCATTTGTGGTTGATTCAGAAAATTTTTCAACAAAATGACAGCCATAAATTTGTTTTTCATTTCGTTTGACAAAGAAAATTGTTTAAAATATTGTTATAAGCACGTTCTTCATTGTAACGATGCAGAATTTCATAAGCTTTCGTTTAAAGAAAAATTTGCAAATCAGATGTGAATTGTGGGCTGAAAATTGATTTGTCCACAGGCACTTTTTTCGCCCCACTGTGCGCGCGTCTGCGATCACGGCAGACATGAGTAACACACACCAAGCGCAGTTAACCCTCAAGTCCGCCTATCCCTTTCCAGCTCGCCCCAAATTATAGAATTTATGTCATCTGTATTTAATTATCATTTAGGGGTAAACATAACTCCAAACCGCTTTTGCAATTCCCATTTCCATCTCTTTTTCCAAAATGGGATAATAGAATATGTAATAGGATGCTTAGTCAACAATCAAGAGGCACAGGTCTAACCTGTTCTTGTTCCGCCCCTGACTAATTTGATGACGATCAACAAAAGCCACTAACTGTACTAAGACTAAGTCCTACTGATTTATAATATGATTTATTTTCTAGGTTGATTTAAAGCCAATCTATCCAAATTAGTCCATTTTTAAAAATAGAAAAAGGTAATAATCCAAAATCATAACACATTTCTAAAAATTACTAGCTTTCTCAAATTTGTGAACTATATTTAAATAAAATAGATATCTTTTTGTAAATTGAGTTGAACATGAATACCTCAATCAAAAGAAATCTTAATTATTCATAGGTAAGCCTGCAAATTGGAACAAATCTTTGCTTAATGTCTGTCTTTTAAAATTATATTTTATAAATGTGAAAACAAAGAGAAAAAAAAGAGAGAAAAAAGAAAGAGTTAACCAAAATCAACCTCACACGCTTTCTTTTCTCCGTCTTTTTTATACTACTGAGAACCAACATGTTTCGAAGCGAAATTCGACTTCCACATCTGGGGTAATTTATAGGAAAACGTCAGGTACAAAGATGAAAAATTGTTAGATTAGAAAATCATCATTACCTCAAAATAAAACCGAGATCATTGATAGCAATTGTTGTTTTGGTACATATTTCATTCCTTGATTGAAATTGATTTTAACACAGGCGAATTATTCTGAATAAAAACCAAAGTCAAATTATTTTATTCTTTAATTGGAAATTGATTTGAACATATTCAAAATTGTGACACAAAACTAAAGTCACTTTATCCAATTAATAACTCCATCCCAAATTCTGTTGTATCTCGCAAGATCTCTTTTTAAATTAATAGCTTTGTTACCTTCTCTCGCGATTCTACCTCTAGCAGAATTTCTCTTGACTGTTTTGAACAAAGCTGAAGTGTTGTTTCCAAGTAGTGTTTGTGTGAATTTATGAACAAACATTGGATTACAATCCCTGGATTTTCGACGCAGTAGGCGTGATTTTAATTGGAATGATATTAAAATTTTGTAGCATGATCAGTGATCTCGTGTTTTTTTCAGGTAATAATGATTTTCTAATTGAACAATTTTTCATTCTTGTACCTTTTGTTTTCCTAAAAATTTCCTGATGAGGAAGTCTAAATTGTCTTCGAAACAGGTATATATATAGCCGAAAAAACGACTGTGTCGACCAACAAAGGGTCTGAATTTAGCTCGTAAAATCTTTCTCTCTCTTACAAGTAGTTTCAAAATGCATTTCGAAAAATATGAGATATTCTGAGATGTCCCTGTTCGTAAAATGAATGTCAGTATATGGCGTGTCTTCAAGCAGCGTGTATCTCACGTGTCAAGTTTCGTCTTCCTTTTTCGAAAAATTTGTACAGAATTTGTTATGAAACCTGTTTTCCAATCTTTCTTAGTAATTAAATTTTATAATAAAAATAAAAAAGTGGTGATTCTACCTCTAGTAAAATTTCTCTTGACTATTTCGAACATAGTTGAAATGCTGCTTTCAAGTAGTGTTTGTGTGAATTTGTGAACAAAACATTGGATTACAATCCCTAGATTTGCGACGCAGTGGGCATGATTTTAATTGGAATGATGTTAAAATTTTGTATCATGAGAGAAATCAAGAAAAGAGAGAGTTCATGAAAATGCTATTTATAAAGAGAGAAGGTAACAAAGCTATTAATTTAATAAGAGATCTTGCGAGATACAACAGAATTTGTGATGGAGTTATGAATTGGATACAGAGACTTCAGTTTTGTGCCTTAATTTTGAATATGTGTGAATCAATTTCCAATTATAAATATAAAATAATTATAATTTGATAATAATAATGAATAAGATAATTTGACTTTGGTATTTATTCAGAATAGTTCGCCTATGTTAAAATCAATTCCAGTCAAGGAATGAAATATGTTCCAAAACAAAAATTGCTATCAATTATCTCTGTTTTATTTTCAGTTAATAATGATTTTCTAAGCTAACAATTTTTCATTTTTGTACCTGTTGTTTTCCTATAAATTACCCCTGATGAGGAAGTCTAAATAAGCTTCGAAACATGTTGGTCCCTAGTAGTTTAAAAAGGACGGAGAAAAGAAAGTGTGAGGTGGGTTTTGGTTGACTTTTTTTTCTCCCTCTTTTCCTTCTGTTTGTACATTTGTCTCGAATAAGCCGGAAAAGCCCTTTTCGATTCCCTTAACCATTCCACCACCTTCACTTGTCCCTTTTCATGCAGAATCTTTTTATTGTCATGCCTCCTTTTTCTATCTTATCACAGTCTTCTAGTCAATGTTTTAAAGTCCCTCTTCCTCTCTCACTAGCGTGAATTTTCTTTCCTGCTCTCTACTCCAGTGATGGGACCACCAGATAGCGATATCGCTATCATGTTTAGTTCTAAATTCAAAAGTTAAAAGTGAATAAGAATTCCTAACATCATACGTTAATGGTTAAAAATGAATGGGAATTCTTAAAATCATACGTTAAGGGTTAAAAATGAATAGGAATTCCTAAAATCATACGTTAAGACTTTAAAATAATTACCTCATGTGATACGTAGTGCTTTTGTTGAGGTTCCTTCCAAATTACCATTTTCCGTTTTTCTTATAAGGATTTTATTGTCAAACATAGCACCAAAAAAACCCTCGGACTATGTTTTGACGTTATATTTGATAGATCATGAGGATAATGGCGGTGAATAAAGTAGGATTATTCTTTTTAACTAGGTTGATAGCCCTGCAATGTGACTTTCACAAATGTCACATATGAATCTATAAACATGTGGTAGCAGAGTAACCTAAAACTAATTAACAGCAAACAATTTAGGAGAACCTTAGAACAATTCAAGAAACATATGGAAATTCGTCTACGTTATAGCTGGCTGTGTTCGGCAAAATTTACTCATTGGTAACAAAGCAGAAAATTTCTATAAAGATAAGTTTCGGTCACTAATTTTTCTTCATAGATATAAAAATAATTTTCAATTTATTTTAATTTCTTTAATTACAATTTAATTAGCATATTCAATTAATTTCTTTAATTTCAATTTCTATAATTTCTTTATTGAAACTATCTTTAAGAAACTAATTTCATCATCGACTCTAAATATTGCAAAATTCGGAAATTTTTGTTTGAAGAGGTTGAAATCATCAATTGCTTTATAAATCAATTCTTGAAATCTCCTTAATTGAAGTAAATTTGGAAAAAAAAATATCTCAAAAGCTATTATCGAAAATTCCTTCTTTTTTACTTAGAAAGAATTCACTATCTAAGCAATCTACAAGACTAACAATGGAGCGTCTTTGAAATTTATAATTTTATTTTTTGACTCGTTCTTTTTAAGCTTTTTGATTAATTTGTTAATTCCTCGGAAATTCCTTAAACTTATGTCTAGCAGATTAGAATATATTCGTGTCTAACGTTTAAGTAGGTAAAGCATTTTTGTATTATTGATATGCGAATTTCACGAGCGTGTAGGTCAGAGGACCAGCACCCCGGTGTCAAAGTTGAAGCCACTGTCTTCTTCTCTGGGCATCACCGCTGGCATCCCGAGGTTCAAGGCTTTGGAGCAGAGTTTTCTGTGATCCAGACTCGGAATTCTCGAGTGGGGAAAGCTTTTCAACTTAGAGACAGGAACTAAACCACCTCCTCCTCTAGCGTGGGCGAGAGATCCATACACAATCTTACACGACTGAGCACCCAGACCAAGGGCTACCACACGCGTACAGACACTTCATGCAGCCCTCAAAATAGTTTGCCTAGACAGTTCCTAGTTAGCTAGGTTATTCCTGCGAGACCCTGCACAAAAGAAAGCAGGAGAGTTTCATTTGAGCTTAGGCGCACCAAGAGTGCAGTATTTAGAATTGTTCCTTCGACTATCAGAGCGATTTTTCCAATTTGTTATTCGATGAGAATTTGTATCAAAAAGAGTAAACTTATAAAACTTCTCTAGAGAGAGAGAAATTCAATAGAGCTGTAGGGTTTAGCTTGACACGTAGAGGAAGGAAATAATAGTACAAGTTTGACTAGAATTGTGACTAGTAGGTAAAAGAATCCTGATATGAAATAAAGAGAAAATATAGAGAGGTATAGTACTGTAAAATTATACGACTTAGGTATATGTCTAATAATGTTAGAACCTAGGCTACGATTGACGTAATCTGAAAATAAATGTAATAATTAGAGAATATGAAGATTGTGAACTGAATAAGAAATTCTTGTAAGATTATAACATAAAGGTAAAGAGGGAATAGACCCATTTATATAGAAAGCATAGAAATAGATAAAGAATAGAGATAAAATAATTTGATTAAAGAGCGCTCTACATTATATGTAAGGAAGGTTTGCTAAATGAAATATTTCATGATATTTTCATCATGAAAATGATGTAAGAAAAAAGAGAATCCTATTTAGGGAAGTTAGATACTCGATGTATTAGGTATTCGATTTAAAATAAATACTACGTAAAAACTATATTAGAGCAAAAGAGTTTCTTTTCGATCGTGCGTGCCAATCCGTGATCCTTATGTGTTGAATTATTGATGAGTATTCAAAATTTGAGAACAATAAGAATATAGAGAATGAGATAAGAAAAACCTATACCTGTACACTAAGTCGACTGCACATGCAGATAAAAATAAAATTTTATTTTACAATGAATAAATAGAATTTATTAACGTTGAATTTACATTCAAAGTTACGAATTTCAATGAATAAAAATTAATAAACAAAATTTAATGTTTCAATATATATATATATATATTTCAAAAAATGGATTCACCGCGTTTTGTTTGCTTCATGTGATGCAATCAAAGAGTAAGTGAACAAAACGCGATAAATTCATTTTTTGAAAAAATTTAGATGATAATTGTTTCTGTATATTTGGAGTAACACTCCAGTCGGAGGTAAATAAATGAATAATAATTGAATGAATAGTACATAGTATGTGATAAACAAATAGTGAATAATATATGAATGTCAAATAATCAATAAATGGCTGAACAATGTTATATTTTCTTCTAGAACCCTGGTGTCAAAAATTGTTGGCCAATCTACACGGTAAACTTTGATTAACAAAAAATATTTTATATAATACATGCATGAATACGGCCGTCTTTCATGCCTGTGAAACAAACTTGAAGTTCCCCTTTTCAGCTTATAGATATATAATGGCATGAAAGTGGCATTGAAATGCGGCACTTAAGATTGGCTTCATAGGCATGTAAAACATGGTCATATTCATAAATCTGTTATATGAAATATCGTATGAATCATGGGAGAAAGGGACTTTGTTGACTCGTGTATGTTTTCAATACTCGTCTCCGACTCATACAGAAATCTTACACTCGTCAATAAAGTCTGTCTTCTCTTCCTTGGTGTATAATACATATAATAAAAATATAGAAAATTCTACTTATTGAATATATTGATAGCTCTTAAAATATCCAAGTTTATATATGAAATATAACGCTAGAAAAACGCATTCACAGAAAATCCGCAAGCACTGAGAATCGAATACAAACCGCCTAGTATTTAAACTGCGTGCTCTACCACTAGACTACCGCATATTACAATTGATTCCTAAGAACAAAGGATCACTCGTGCGCTAGAAACACTATAATTACTTATAATATTTTTTTAAAACAGTGTATTTTATTTTGTATAACTTTAGATACTCTGACAATTTTTCGAAAATAGCGAAAGTGGTTGTGGCGGTTGTATGCGTATACAGGAGAAGAGGAGAAAGTTAGGATGAAGAATTATGAGGAAATGGACAGTGGAAAAGGGGAAGGGCTGGTGCTGATAGGAGAAGACATGAATCCATGAATCGGGAAACAAGGGGAAGAGGTGTGGGACGAAGAAAGGGAGGTCTTTGTAAGAAAATCGAAACATAGGGACACGGATCGGGAAGAAGGAGGCTTCTAGACTTGTTGGGAGAGGCAGGATAGTTTATTTGTAACGGCAATACTGACGGGGATGAAAAGGAAAATGAAATTTACAGGTCAAGAGGACACCCTAATAGATTAAATTCTCGCAGAAAAAAGAATGAGGTAGCTGATGGTGAAAATGGAAGTGGGCAATGAGATAGGCTTCGAGCACTTTCCGGCGATAGCGACACTGAGATCTGGAGGACCAAAGCGCGGTAGGGGAAAGTAGAAAGGAATGTGGAGAAGGAAACTGAAAACGGGCAGTTGGGGAAAAGGTGAGTGAAGAGAATATAGAGAAAAAATGGAAAATGAGGAGGTAGGAAGTATGAAAGAGGAAGGAGTAGACACGCTGCTAGAGATACTTAAGAGTTATTGATTAGGTAAGGGAGGAGGTGAGACCGAAAGAATATGGAAAGGGGAGTAGGAGAGGTTGATGAGGCGACGAGTGCAAGGAAAGCAAAGATAGGATGAAGAAAAGTGCAGGACAATTGAGGAAAGGGGAAATGGAGAAAAGGGAACTCAGCAGGAGAAAAAGAGATTATGATAGAATGTTGAGTGCAAAAAGACAGAGGGAGAAGAAAAAATACGTGGAAGAGGCCGAGGAAGCGGTGAAGAAAGGCAGGGAATGGGAAGTTACAAACAGGGGAAGAGGTTGAAGATAAGGCATAAATGAGGAAATCGAGATGGACAAGTGGACGAAGTATTTTAGGAGACTGCTAAGGGGCGCGGAAAATAGGGTAAAGGGCAGAGGAAAAAAGTCAGTAGCGGGGGACGAGGACAGCGGAAATGAGATTAGTAGGGAGGAGGTGAATGAGGCGATCGCAAGGCTGAAAAGAAACAAAGCAACAGGTAAGGATGGCGTCAAGAACGAGGCACTGAAATCTAGCTGGTGCAGAATGGGTGGAAGAAGAGATGTGGAGAATGGTCTGGAGATGCGAAGGGTGGCCGGAGAAATGGAAGGCAGGGCTGGTAGTGCTGTTGATTAAGAAAGGAGAGGGAACAAGGGTAGAGGAATATAAAGGTATCACACTCATGTCAGTAGGCTATAACATTTACGCGGAAGTGCTTAGGAAGAGGCTGGAGAGGCGGGTGAACGAAATGGGAAGTATACGACACAAACAAACGGGTTCTAGAAAAGGGATGGGGACCGCAGATGAAATATACGTGCTCAACTTTCTAATCAATAGGAACTTGTTGCGGAAGAAGGGGTAACTAGTGGCACTGTTTGTGGATTTCAAAGCAGCATTTTGCTCCGTGAACAGGAGGGTGATATGGAAGGCCATGAAAGTGGGAGTCGCAGATGAAGGTTTGATAGAAAGGATAAAAGAGATGTTTGTGGAGACTTAAGATAAGGGTGAAGGTAGGAGGAAAAAAGGGGGAGGAATTCTGGACAGGAAGGGGTCTTAGGCAAGGGTGCTCGTTGAGCCCTCTTCTGTTAAGCGTCGTCATACTAGACTTGGAGGAGAAGGGAGAAGATGGCGAGGAAAGGAAAAGGGGGAGACAATATTGGGAACAAGTAAACTATATTTACTAGCATACGCAGACGATGTAGTTCTAGTGACGGATGATGAAAGAGGGATGAATCTGATGACAAGAGCGTTTGAAGAGTATGTGAGGGAAAAAGATTTAAGGATGAATGTGAGTAGGACTAAAATAATGTGTTTTAGAAACAGAAGGTGTAGAGCAGAGTACGAATGGAAGATAATTAGCGAGGTCGTGGTGTTGGTGGAGGAGTTCTGCTAGCTAGGTTTTTGGTTCGAAGTATGAGGAGGAAACTAGCTGCAGGTGAGAAAGAGATAGGAATGTGCGAGTAAAGTAATGGGACAAGTGTGGGGTTTAGGAAAAATAAGGTTCAAAAACGACTTGCGGATGAGAGTGTGGATGTTCGACGTGCTAGTGTGGTCAGTGTCAAGTTGTGGACTGGAAATTTGGGGATGGAAGGAGCATATGAGTGTGAAGAGTCTGCATTAGAGATTTCTGAGATGGGTCATGAGAGTGAGTTGGAGCTGCCCAGGTTATATGCTGAGAGGAAATAGGACGAGAGAAAATGGTGGTCAGGCAACTGAGAAGATCCTGGAATTTTGAAGAGAAACTGAGAAAGGGTAAGGAAAGTGAGATTGCACAAGCTATATATCCTAAACTATTGGAGGTGTAATGTTCGATTGATTTTAGTTTCGCAGGGAATTTTATACTCTTCCATTCTCGTAAAGCATACATAAGCATTAGGATGTACCGGAAAGAAGCAGTTTTTAAAAATTGAATTTTTCAACTTTTTGAACCTATTTTTATACATTTGAAAGAAATTTGGTTATCGCAAGATGTTTAAAAGGTAGAATCTCTTTTTAAGTGCCAAAATAAAGAGATTGTGCCAATCATTTACCACTTCAGTGTTATTTCCACAAAACTATACTTAATAACTCCCAAAGAAAATAAAAAATTGAGTTTTGTCAAGAACGGCTGCAACGTTTTTTTTCATTTTGGCTGCAGAACGATCGTGAGGTATAAAGAAATAAAAACAGAAAAAGTCCGGGAGGTGCAATATGCACTTTACGGTTGAGTTCCATTGAAGCTTACAGTGGTGGTTTTACTCAATCAAAAGTGAATAAATCCATTTTCATTTAGTTAATATCTTCAAGACAGTATTAGATTAACAAGTTTTTTTTGTATTTCATTTAGTAGACAGCATTATTGATTACAATAGACTATTTTGAATTTAATTTTGTTCGATGGATTTCAAGCTACAATATATCGTTAAATATCGAGAAATTGAGTCATGTGAATTTATCCCCTTTTGTTCGCTCACTCCTTAATTGTAAAAAGGACAACTGAGAGTATATCTGAGCTATAGTGTGTGCCCTCAATATTTTTCTGTAAAAAAGGAGCAAGAGAATTAAAATAGCCGAAGGAAAATGGAAAAGGGTACAAAGACCCGTTTCTTGACGATCGTAACGACCTACTTAACATTTTAGAGCGAAAAACCGTAAAGCTTTGTATATAGGAACGCTCGTGCCGATGCGAAGTGAACATCCACAAATCGGAGATAAATTTACAGAAAGTAATTTCTTAGAGTCACGGCCTGGCCGCATAATGGCGAAAATTCTTATTACCCTTAAAATACAATCAGTGCTCCCTTGAATCTCTCCACCCTTCGGGCAGTTACGACAAAACTTGGCGATACACTCTGCGGAATTAATAGACGCTCATATCTACTATAACGAATTTCATACTGAAACATGTGCAGACAAGCACGACAGTACATTCGGCAAACTGTAATGAAATAAGACAGGAATATATTCCCGAAATCCTAATTAAAGTAGCAATTTGGAAAATTTCATCTGAAGGAGTAGTAGTGCTACATTTGAAACTTCAATCTAATATTTGTGAACCCCTGAAAAAGAAAAAAAAATCTAATTTAGATAAACTCGTAGAAGTATTGAAAACTTTCGACAAAACCTTCCTTGCGAAGCATTCAAAATAAAGTCAAATAAAGTTTACAATAACTTTATAATTCAAGCTATCCAACTTACTAAAAATGGTCTAAAAAGCACGCTCACTAGTTATCCCCAAAAACATCTATATCGATTGTAATATTTTAGGAATACCTGCCTTGAACACGCTCACTTATCAATATCTCCAAAACTTCCACAAGCCACGCCTTCTTCCTAAGCGAAGCCAACTAGAAAAACGGGCCACGCCCAAAAGCCACGCCCAATATCTCCTGTATCCACTTTATTAAGAACGCTACCACTGAACGCGTTCATTATTCAAGGTCTCACAAGTTTCCACTGGTCACGCCCCCTTCCCAAGTCACATCAACTAGGTGAACTAATCATGCCCTGTAGTCATGCCCCTCATGCAACTATCCATATCCACTTTACACTCCCATTCGTCGCTATCACTATATCCACTTCACTAGGAATGCCTATACAGAATACGCCCACTTGTCATGATCTCAAAATTTCCAATAGTCACGCCTCCTTTTCAAATCACACCAACTAGGCCCACTGACATTGTGTCGGTGCGATGCACTTAGAATAGGCTCAAATTGTTATAAAGGCATGAGACTTGGTAAATGTGTTCTTTCTGACCTAAAAAAAATTTAGGATAAAGTGTCGGTGAATTAAACAAAAAAATTTCAAAAAAGGAACGGGCATTTTTTTTTGAAAATCAGGTATTTTCCAAAATAATAGAGATACTTAACTTTTTCATTATTGAAGAGAGTTTCCTAAATTTTCCAAATCCAGAAAATTTTTTTGAACAACTATACTATTAACAAAATGGTGGCCATATTCCTGAAAATAAGGCATAGACCTATTCACTAAGGATAACATTACATTAGTCCTACTCACAATCATCCTTAAATCTTTTTCCCTCACATACTCTTCAAACGCTCTTGTCATCAGATTCATCCCTCTTTCACCATCCGTCACTAGAACTACATCGTAGTTCGTGCGTTGTGGTTAGGAGTGCTCTATAAATTTGAATCAGTTAAAATTTTCACTAATTTTCATCAGCGACTAAATTGTAGCTGTAGTTCAGTTATTGTTACTGACGAATCAGTAAGTTTTAATGATACTTTAGTAAAAAAAAATTGATTCATACCTAGAATTCTGTCACAGATTTGAATTTGTTAATTTTTTAACTAATTCAACTTTAGGGTGTACTCTTGTGGACAGTATTTCTGAAAAAATATTTACGATGAATTTTATTATTAAAGTTTGGATTTGTATTGTATTTGGTGATTGAAAATTCATGAGATGAGTATTATAACCCTAAAATTTATCCGTATGTCGATAAATAGGTGACTTATCTCTTTCAACGTGAATAAACCGAAAACATATTGATTGGTCACAATATCTGAAAAGCAAGTGACTAATATCTTTGCAAGTAATGATTTATAATTGTTTAAATTTTCTATAGACTATGTAAATTATTGTTTTTCATTCCGCCTTGTGAATAATGAGTGGAAATAATGTCAAAAATAATCATTTACCCCGGCCAACCAGTAGATATACTATTGAGAGGCCAATCACTGTCATCTCAAAATCAGAAATGTATAAGCTGATATGGTGAATGACTACATTTCACCACATTTCTCTGGCCGGTACTTCAGTCACTGACCTCTGCTAATCATTATGTTTTTGGCCAATCATTGTGTTTTTTGACATTATTCTTAATTGTAAAATAGTTGTTGGTGGAGTGGTTTTTGAATCAAACGTTTCGGCACAAAATGGTGAGCCTCGACAGTGGATTTATTTATTCTGTAAAAAATTACATCATAAGTCTACTGGCAAGAGCCACCATTATGCGCCGGAACATTTGATTCAATTATCAGCTAATTGCGTTCAATTCTTTTGGAACCTAAAGTCAAATCCACTTCACCAATAGCTGTTTCACAATTTTGTTCTCGAGGGACAATATAATCCTCCACTAATTATTATTCCTAATTTCTTTGAATATAAATTATCTACTACTTTTAGTACTTAAATGACTTGACAAGACATAGGAAAGTATGTTATTTTTTATTAATAATTTCATTTATTCATTCATTTTAGTATTAATTAAAAGTTTTAATGTACTTTAATGTTCCTTAATGTGTACTTGTAATTGTTAAATAATGACCAGTGAAGTACAAGAAAAGCAACAGATAACAAAACATTGCTAGAAAAATCGTAATCAACATCGGCTGGAAAATTGCGAACAAAAAATACAAGTGAAATATTACTGGCAAATAAATAAGAAGAAAAGTGCAAGCAAAGCGAAAGCAAAAATATCGAAAATCTGGGAGGTATCAACACATCATCCGGGCACCATGCATCTAGCAAATATGGATGTTGCTGTCAACCTGTCAGGTTTGCTGCTATTTCGGTACATATCTACAATTTATCAATCAAGAACCTGCGTATTCATAACCTTGCTATTTTAAAAATTATTTTGCACTTACTGATAATCATATATTTAAAAATATTCACCAATAAAAACATTTTCGGGCCATCATCTTCTGCATTATGACAAAAAGAAAAAGAAAAGAACAGTAGAACAGGTTCCTACTCATAAGAAATCTGCACTTATACTGATGTGAAATATTATTAAGATGTACTGTCTTCTGCAAAAGTGTAAGCTTTTAAGCGTCGGTTGGATTTACAAATAAGTTTCTGGTGAAAAAACTCCGTTCACATGTAGCACATATTTATTTTCATAAATGGTTTGAGTTTCGCGTAATATAATGGTACTATATACTGAAATGATCCTGTATTACACACAGTTGAGCCTAGTGATATATGGAGAAGTTCTCCCCTTTCCTGGACATTCTTTGCTCCCATCTCCTGGATACCTTTTCCACACAACTCTCTTTCTATATGCGGCGATCGGATAATACCCACAGGGAGGTTTATATGCGAATTTCGTTCTGCTGCAAGTCTGTGCAAGGCGATCCCACTACCATTTTCCTGTCTTCAGCACCCTCTTAGCATATGTAATTTATTACAAAAGGTGGTCGACACCGAGGGTTACACATATTTCCCAAAAAATGCATCATATAATTCGCTGACTTTGAGAATAATCACCTACTGGCAACATACATCTAATAATTTTCTGAAAGTTAACAGTGATTGAATGTACTTGTGCTTATCAAACTCTAATAATTGATTTGAACTTAGTTTTTCACATCTTGTAAATAATTTACTTGCTTATCTTATAATTTTATTTCTTCCTGCAAATCACTTCAGAAAAGTGCGTCTTTGATTAAGCATGATCTTGCTGTACAGTAGGGTGTAGCGTAAAATACGGATTTCTGAAATTGAAAAGTCTTGGGGTCCTATTGTTTCCTTTTTGTCTAAGAAAGAAGAATTATTAAGGATACAAACTATCGGAGATGAAAAAATACATCTTCCAGCTTGAGAGCGCCTGGGGTGCGCATCTGTCGAATCTCGCGCTTCGCGCTCGATAATGTATTAAGCTCGTACTACACGCTTGATCTATGTATTTCCCCCATATTCATGCAGAAATCTTTTAAAATTAAAATTTAAACCATTGACAACTGTAATTTGGTGATTGTGAATTCTCTTTATTTATATCTCCTGCGGCTGTAACGAATACATTTTCCTCACGTGACTCGCGCTTTGCACTCGAATAAAGTCTGTCTGAAACGCGAAGTTCTCTATAGTATGTTGAACCGTATTATAATAAATTGATGTTAGATAAATTGATGTTCCCTAATTTGTTCAATTAATTATGTTTATCATTTAACAAATTAGATGAGCGCACTAACTATTATTTTTCTTTATTTTAAATTCGATAAAAATAAAGTCTAATAATTAACAAGACTTCGGTTCTAGGTGGAAAATTATGTCGTTAAACACCTTATTGCATCTTGCGTATTTTTCTGATAAATTTATATTATTTATTTTTAATAGCATATTTTAACGATTCAAACGAAAACTACCCATTTCATAAAAAAATGGTCAATAAGAAACTTGCGGACTTTTTTTCGGTAGGAAGTTTTTCATTAAATATTTTGTTGTATCTTGTGTCCTCCTTCCAAACTTCAAATTTTTCATTTCTAATGTTATTGTTCATGATTAAAACAAAAACTATGCGTTGTATTAAAAAATGGTCTGAAGAATATTTATCCGCAATGTAATTTTAACAAATCAAGTAGTAACACCAACAAGCAAAATATAGTTGTGCTAACCAATAAAGTACTAGTAGTAAGGGTTTTACTAATAAGCAAGATTAAAATACATGCTCATGAAAAAAAAATTCCACTGTATTGAACCACATTTTTTTCCTCCTGAATGGTTGATTGTATCAACAAATTTCATGGAGATGTAAGATGTATTTTTTCATCTCCAATAATTTTTGTTCTTAATCATTTTTCAATACAACCGATTTTTCTGGGGTAAATTGAAAAAATAACGTTTTTTGAGGGTTTCTGACTTATTTTGGGTTCGCAGAGCATCAAAATTTGTTTGAACGTAATGGAACTTTACAGTTTTCTTTCTTAGGTAAAAAAGGAAAAATAGGACTGCAAGCTTTTTTAATTTCAAAACTTTGTATTTTACGCTACACCCTACCGTACAGTCAAGCTCAAAATTACTCAATTGGCTACCACCGGTAATTTAATTCTATTGGATTTGGCATACGCAATTAAAGTAAAACCTTAATAGTCAGTGTTGTGATGTATCGAGTTACAAGTAACGGAAGTTCCTCAAAAAGTTACAGTTATAGTAACTTTTGCTGCAACTTACTTACTTTTTTGAACAAGTGACGTGTCACGTAACTTAGTTCCAATTTTTCTGTAACTTGTAACCTATTTTCAGTTACTTATTTTTAGTTACTTTTACTATTAATATTTCTACCATATTGACCCAGTACCTTCGAGCAACAACTGATCTTAAAAGTTAATAAAAACTGCAGATGAGCCTTTTATCAAGTGTTCGATTGGTTTTTGATTCATTTTTAAATAAATTTATACATACTGTGATTGATGTATACTATCGATTCAATTGAACCTAAAATTCTGTTTCTGCATAGAAGTAACTGTTAAAGGAACTTTGAGCGGGGTCGGCGTGAACTGTGTGGAGTACTCCATACCTGGAGCTAGACCTGGTGTGGAATTCCACATCTGGAATTCAGGAATTTCCTTAATATATTCCTCCTCCAGCCCCCTCTACCCCACCTCATTCACCAATCATCACAGAACTCCACACCTGAGAAAAACTTGTTTCCGCCGACCCTGACTTTAAGTTACTTTTGTCGGTAACTGTATCTGTAACAAGCAACTTTCAAATGTTATAACTTGTAGCGGCATCGAGTTACTTTTTTCAAGAAGTAACTGTAACTTGTAACGGGTTCCTTTTTGCTGAGGAACTTGCGCTACACTGTAAATATGCAATTATACCTACGATTACACAATTTCCATTTGGACAGCGTTATGTCTGCTCTTAAGCACAATGAAGCGCACGCAAAACATTATAAGATAAAAAGCATGATGTTCAGTAGATAAAATTAGTGAGGCTCAACAAGCTTATCATCAGAGTTACAGAAGCCTCCAATATTCAGAGAAAAATCTGTCTAGTGTGACAAGTGCACGAAGGAGTTGATTCAAGACGAGTGTGAAGTCTGCCGCCCGAGCAAAGCGCACTTGTCACGCATACTATTTCTCGAAACAACTGCGTGCGAAGTGTGCGAATAACTGGCCGATTTCATTCGTACACGGTTAGGTGTGCGCGAATTTATTCTCCCATAACATTTGAGAATCGGGCACTCCACGCATGCCACACATGTACGACAAATCAAAATTCGCACGCAGTTGTTTCAAGAATAATCTTCTAAGAAATAAAATAATCTTGGAAACATTACCATTCCATCAAAATTACAATTTTCTTATGAAATGCAGGAAGAAACACTAATATTTGAATAATTTTCATCTATCACCAGATTCCTCTCAGCAATATCTTCAGCCTTTTTTTGCATTAGGCAAAAGAAATGATTTATTAAGCAACTACATTGATATAACATATTGTTTAATAATTATAAATAAAACTATCAGTCATACCTTCAGCTATTTATTCAATGTTTAACTTCAAAAAATATGATCAAACCCTATACTAGAAGAAGGTCATATCATTGACCAACTCCCACGAACACTCACTAGTCAATGATAATTAATAAATTAATTATTGTTTCCAATCCCTCCACGCTCTACCCTCCTTGCTACTAGAGAATCTAACTATAAATTTCCGATTTCCCATGTGAAAAAGCACCGCTTAGCCCTCTTCGGAATACTGGCCTCCGTCAGGGGCCCATGTGGACATTCCATAGGGTATTCAAGAGTATCGTTAGTTTTTTAATAAAAATTCCACAAAACGCTAATCAACAGGGTGTCCCATGAGAACTGTAATTGATTGTAGGGAGGTGCTGTGCACAAAAAAAGCAAAAAATTCCCCGAAAATTCTTGGGTCCGATGTTAATTTTGGGCACAATAGAAGGTACAAGTTGTATGTACATACGTGTGAACATGTGCTATCTAGTAGAAAAATTGGAAAAATTAATACAAATGCAAAGTGATTTTTATGAAAAATAAGAATACAAGTTTCCAACAACAAAATATCCAGTGACTTAGAATTGGACAGTATCTAGAGTCCGTAAAAATATTGTAAAGTCAGAATTGTTATTAACAATTGGAAATCCACTGTATATTTACGGATATGCACGTCGCGTCTCCGCTAAAAAATGCACGACAGACACACGCATTAATTTGGAAGGATAGAATAAAGATTTTTTATTAGACTTGTCATCCCCTGACTATCTGTCATCCCCTATCTATAGATAAACATAAAAACTTTAGAAGTTTTTTTGCACTTTTTTCATAAATCATTCTTATTCGTTAAGGGAAATATTTACATCTACACGGAGAAACCCAAACACCAATGGTTGGTGTTTGCTGGAAAAAAAATCGCGTAACACCACTGAATGCTGCGT
>JAUMHM010000016.1:5058121-5093245 GCA_032362435.1 Melikaiella ostensackeni
AACCTTTTCCTTCTCCTCCTAAACATCCCGTACCCAAATTTACCATACGAATTCCTTCATCCCCAGTAGTGAAACGAGATCAGAACCGAACGAATCACGCTTATCCCGAAAGGGATCTTGCTTAATGGTATAATAATAATATACTTTCAAGTTGAAATATTCATTAACTCGAATATTTTCAGGTATATTTCTGTTCAGAGAAAGAATTTCTGAAATTTCATCAACTTCTGTGTATTAAATTTTACTGAGAAATAATGTGTGACTAACTCCTATATTTTATACCCTCGAATTGCAGTTAAGAAATAAGTCTACACAAGAATAATGCCTCTTGTAGAAATGATTTGTGAAATTTTACAACCAGACGATGAGATAGCGATTGGATTATACAAAACAAGTCAAACAGAATTTCGTTAATTATTTTCTTCTGTTTTGTGAGAAATGAAGATCTTTGCTGGGAATCTGTTCTTCACATTAGCAGTTTTCGCTAATTCTATTGGTAAATATAACATAATATCATACCTACGTGATATAATATCAAATCCATAGATAAAAAACTCTCGGAATTGCATTAACACTAAGTACTGAATGAAATTATACGCATGAAAAATATCATATTATATATAAAAAATAATATAAAAATAAATAAAATAAAATAATTTTTTCAAAAAAACTATACTTATATATATATATACTTTTTTTTGAAAGGGTCCTGTTTTAGGAAAGCAGGTTCTTAAGACGGGCCATTTGACATACTTCTTTGAACATCAAAAGTTCCTACATTTACACATCTTCTAAACTTTAAGGCATATGTGCTTTACAAAACAAACATCAAGCTATAATGTTGGCAGTTTCTTTCAATTGTGAAGTTACTTAAGATCGAAAATTTTTGGAAAAAATGAAATGAGGCCCATCTAAGGCACCTCTCCTTTAATTGAAAATTCAACCAAAAAGATGCTTTCTCAACAGAAAATACAATAGCTAATATTTCAACCAAACAAAATTTTAATTTTGAATCAGATATAGTTGAAGACAACCAAAAAGCACAAATTGTCAACAAATTTAGTGAATCGCCAACTAAAAACGATTAATTTCTAACCAAACAGTTGCATTTTTAACGAACGGTAAATAATTCTCTTCCAAAAAAGACGAATTTGCAACAAACCACAAAAATTTTTAAACATATTGTTGATATTTCATCGAAATGATGAATAGAAAATTATCCAGCACGTTGAAATTTCGAGACAAGGAGACAAATTTGATACACAACAGTTTGATTTTCACATTTTTCAATCAGAAAGAATTAACTTTCGTATGTCGGACTACGCAACATTTTAGGACTTCAAGAAATTATAAAATTTTATGTTTGTAAGATTGAGTCCTTGTTATTAACGCAATTTCTCTTCTAAAACTAATTCGGTAGAGGTTTCCCATTTATTTAATTAACAGAATTTATATATATATATATATATATATATATATATATATATATGCGTTCCTCAGGTTTATAAAATCTTAGTAAGATTTTGAGGGTGGGGTTGGAAATTACAGAAAAACACTTACGTGATTTGTGAATGACCCCTAATAATATTTTGAAATTGTTTAGAATTGAACAATTTCTTATCATCAATTCCGAGAATAAATTCTAGAACCTTGAATGATTTTTATTTAAAGATTTAAAGAATGTGTGTAACTATTTACCATGTATAAAAATATTTAATATTGGAAAACCTGAAGAAAGGAAAATCCTGAATATATTTTAAAGTACAAGATTTTTCAATTCAAACTCCTTAAGTTTGAAATTTCTCTCATTGTTCAATTTGAGCTCAACGTCCTGATCGTAAAAATGTCGAGATAAATATGATCTGAAAAGGCGTCTTCAAGCCAGATACGAAATAACCTTAGAAACTCATTTTTAGACGTGATGCAAAGTTTCTAAATTTAAATTTAATGAATTTGAAATTTTTTAATGTTAAACTAAAATAAATAGAATAACTAATAATCTCACTAATAATTTACGCTCAATATGGATGAATATGATAACGGGTTTAGTGCAATAAGGAGAAAATTTGGAATAAAAATAAATTAATTATTAACCTTTTTTGTTATAACATGAAGATTGTATTTCTTATTATTTGTAGAAAAAGGGTGACTGTGATTATTTATTGCTTTCATCAATTATTTTCAAAGAAACTGAGATGCTTTGAGAAAACTCTAATTTGTAATTGTGTCATCAGGTCTTTTGATTTGAATTTTCTCTACACAAAACACTTTTTGTTGAATTTTCTTAGTGATGTAATCGCTGGTTCAGGTATATGGATCATTCTACTCAAGGGACCTTTTCGACATCCCGGTCATTTTTTTAGGCACTATTTATTTTCAATCAGTTTTAATCTCTCAAAAGATTATTCTTATTACTTAAATATGTATATTTGTGTTAATTAAATGACTTGAATATAAAAATGTAAATAAGAAATACCCTCAGAAACATTCATCTTGGCATTACTGTATAGTGACAAAATTAGAAATTTTACGATTATTATTCTTTACCTAAGAAAAAATTGCCTGAATAAATTCGCTATTAACTATAATTAATGCAAGTATACATAAGGGACGTGAATATCAAATTTAATGTACAAATTCATTGGTATAAACAATTAATCCAAACAAATTATCGAGTGTATCAGTTTGTTGTAGAGAAAAATTATTTTGTCCTGAAATCGTCGTAATTTGTTATCAGAATGGTATTAGTAACGGAAAGTTGAAATTATTTAAAAATTTATAATCAACTCATGAAGTCTTAAACAACTTTTTGACCTCTTAGGTCCCATGGGCAGACCAGTTTACATAGTCGAAAAATTAATGTTGGAATTGTAACATTGCATTAGGAGATGATATTTCGTGAAAAATAATAAAAAATGTCGGTTGTTCGAAGAATTTATGTTTGAACAAATTATCTAAAAACGTGAATCACGAAAAACTAATAGCACTATTTGATTCCACGCGAAATGCTACATAAAGTCATGTGTTGGACAATTTTTTCTCGACCCTATTTGTTATGGAGCATAATTAGATGCGTAATCGGGCGTCGTTCCATGTAATTGTTTTTTCATACTACATAACCAAAATGGTCCAGAAACAAATTGTCTAACACATGGAGTCTATGTGATTTTCCCATAGAATTAAATAATGCTATGCTAGATTTCTTCTTCTTTGAGATTGTTTCCACGAACATTTTTTTTAAGGTTACCTTGTGTCTGAATATCCAACAAGTAGATTTGTATGCTTCAATCAAATCCATTTTATCCAACAACAAATTTGAATTCAATTGGATAAAGTCAGTTACCGTATTTATGGGCATATTTGATTTCACCCAAATCTTATAATCTCTCCTAAATTTGAGTAGTATATTTTAAAAATACCTGAAAAAATATGTCTAAGGGCTTAATATAAAAATCATCTCTTTTCCCCTAATTTAGAAGAATTGAAAGAATATACGACCTGATTTATCTCGGAATCATGACAGGTGCAGATCAGTGTTTCTGCCTATCCGTCACAGAATTCAAATTGCCAATAAGGTAAACGTACCAGTTTGTTAACGTGTAAGATATTCATAAATTGATGATCGGGAATAAAATAAATTTGATGCGTGTTTGAGATGTGAAATGAATTTTCATGTGATACGTCTTCATTGTAGTTGTTAAAAGTATTTTGATATGGTCCTTTGAAGGCTTTCATTATCTAATGTGAATTTTTTTCGCGAATTGTGTCGCTGCATGAGTTTGTGGACTCTCGATTTCTTTCTGCATGAGTTTGTGAACAATGGTTGCATCAGTTTGTGAATGCTCAATTTCATTTCAAATTACTTTGTGAACCACGACTTGTATCAACTTGCGTGATGTTTTATATAAGCAGTCACTTTAGTATTTATAATTTTATCATTTTTTCATAAATTAACTCCTTTTAATGTGTAAAAAGTGACCAGTTTGTCGCAAGCCAATCAATAAGAACATCAAAAATATGTTCAAAGAATTATTCAAATCTGTATTTTCGTAATTATTTATTCTTACATATGTACATAAGATTTTTTCGAATATATGGAAAAGTTCTTCGAGGTAGAATATATTATGCAACGAATATGGATTTATAGGAAATAATGAATATTGAAACTGCAAGAAAAAAAATATTATTTAGACTTTCAAGAAAGTAAAAGCGTCAGATGTGAGCGTTTTAATTCTGAATTTTACGTCGCTTGCGTACAAGTTTGGAACTTCAGACTATCGACTTTATTTCACAGGATTCTGTTGTGCTTTTTCAATTTCGTTCCTTCAGTGACATTGTTCTTCTCTTCAGCAAATTTTTTCTTTTCTTCGGCTGCTTCTGTTCGCTTCCTTCTTCGATTTTCAATACCTTTTTGTTTCTGTTCAATGTTCAGTCTTCAACGGCATTCAGGTATTACACTCTCCACATTGTCCTCAGGGTATGAGACGTTATCGCCATTAGGTTTTTCAGGAACAAAAAGTATACATTAAATTTACTTATAAAATGTTGGTACTTAATTGTAACAAACCATTCAAACATATGTTTCAAAAGAATCATAAACGTTTGCTCTTCAAATTCGTTGCAAAGATAATTCATAGAACCAAAGCCATTTAAAAATGGAAATAAGTCAAAAAATAATCTCATTGAGAATGATTAAAGAGTCAAACGAATATGCAAGTTTATTGACAAATGTACTACAACAACCGAAAATATGTTACTTCACGTTGAACAAGGTACAGACATATGCTCGAACGCTTGTTATAATTACTTAAGCCAGCTGAATAAATGGTAAAACAGAAAAGTAATCATGATTACTTGACAACGGCGATATCTTTTGATAAAAAAAAGTACAACCCAACGCTCTAGACGTATCCAGTCCAGGTTCCAGTTTCCTTAGCGCGCCTGCACTGAACCAGTCCCGAAGTATCCATTGTTTTCTCAAGCACCATCAAACAAATCTGTGTGTTCGTTTTTTCCTCTTCTGCTTGTTCGACATCCTCTTCAAAAACAGCGTTGTCGTCGTTTCTTTTTCTGCGAAGTCGATCCATATTCTCTATTGCGTCAACAAAGAATGGGTGGAGACCAGTTTTCCTAAATCCATTGCTCATCACTTCTCGGAGATTGATTGAGTCGATGGAAATTTTTTGCGAAGAACCAAAGTCTTCTCGTCGTAGTTTCTTGTTGTCATTGGAAGTCTCACGTTATTTCTCTATGCTGCTTTTGATGTGCGAAATAGAGCCACATCCAGAGGCTGAATTAAATGCGTCGCATTGGGGAACAATGCAATCAATTCAATTTGGTGATTGCGGCAAAAATCGGCTAGTGTCATGGTCAGATGAGACAAGTGTCCGTCGACAAACAGTATCACATGGCGTTGAATGCGATTCGTCGTTAACCACGGCTCAAAGACATTGCACAAATATTCAAAAAAAGTTTCGCCCGTCATCAGTAGTCATTGTCCGATTTTCCAATGCTCCACGCAGGAGGCATGCTTTGTGATATGCTATAGGAAATCCTTTTGTATGCGAACAAGAGCATCGGTGGAGCTAAAGTTCCGCAAGCGCTCGTCGTAAATAAAACCGTAAGGCATTCCTTCTCATCATATTGGAAAAATGGATAAACGGCCTTATCTTCTTTCTTAACAATCATGCGTTCGCTTTCGGTTTCAAATAAAACGCCGATTCATCAACTTTGAACAGTCGTGCACCGCCGATGCCGACAAGATTTCTTCCAATTAAGTATTTTTCAACTTCATAGAACCAACAACGTGAAACTTCTTCAGTGACTGCCCCATGGCTGTTGCTCAAACACTAAGAAACTCTACTTGTTAACTCAGGGTGCCTTTGAAAAAATGCTTTTACCCTTTCTCGACTAGGTGCACCATTTGTGAATGGATTTTTTCAGTTCAGCTTTTTCACGAGATGCGCCACACTGTTGATGAGTTGAGTCTTAGTGATCAGGAATCCAAGTTTACTGCGATGCATTATCCAGTCGCTAAGCAAAGTCTCTTCTTCAGCTCTTGAGATTGAGCTCGGTCCATTTTTCTCTCCGATAGGCCGATTTCCGTTCATCTTGGAATGAAGAGTGGATTCTGGGAAACCGGTTTCCCTGCTCGACTTACCGAAAGTCTTTCCTGCGCGAATTTCAGCCAGCGCTTCGACAACTTTTTTATCTCACCAATTTTTTCTTATTTTGCCCATTGTTTGCTACGAATAACGAACAAAAATTTCATTTCAATGAACAATTAATTATTATTCATAGAGAATAGAAGGGACAATGAGGAACATATGAGAGGTGAAGAAAGTATTGAAGGGCACGAAGAACTTCTCCGCTGTCGGACTGGATGGTATCAAGAACTTTTGATGGAAGGAGTTTACTTCTACACACCAACATCTGCCCGGACCTTCACCTCATATTTGAAGTCGGAGACGCCCATTTCGCAGTAGATGGTGTTAGGACGCATTGTATTCCCACCGAAGAGAAGCGACTTGTCCAACCCAAGGAACTACAGGCCAATAACTTGTCTGAAAACGCTGTATAAGATCTTTACAGTTATCCTGAACGACAGGATTTCTCGGACAATTGGACCTGTGTGGAGAGAGACCTGCGAATGGCGTGGATCGAAAAGAGGCGTAGCGGGCTGTCAGAAAAACCTGCTAATCGACAGAAGTGTCTGCAAAGACACTGCAGTCTACAATCGCAATCTGTCGATGGCCTAAATTAATTACCAGAGATCTTTCGATTCAACCTCCCATAGACTTATCATCTGTCTATTAGAAAGCTTGAAGGTTCATCCACACATAGTAGGATGCATAGAGAGATTGACGCCCCTTTGGAAAACCAGACTTACCATCTCATCTCGAAAATCGTGTGACAACTAACAGCGTCACCTTCCACGAGGTCGTCTTTCAAGGTCAGACCGTGAGCACTCTTCTCTTTTGCTTCACACTTTTGCCACTATCCCTCGCGCTACGCAATTCTCGTGAGAAACTCTGCGGCGGACGTAGCAGCCGCAAGCATAAGGTCACTCATATAATTTATATGGATGACTTGAAGATCTATGCTTCTGGGACACAGCATCTCAAGGATGCTCTAAAGATCGTCGAGAAGTGCACATGAGAAATTGGTATAAGCTTTGGATTGGACAAATGTGACAAGACTCATTTGAAGCGAGGACGACTTGCGAGCGTTGGCGACGACCCTGAACTCGTGGACAGGAGGGCTATTAGACACCTTTACGCTGGAGAGACCTACCCATACCTAGACGTGCCGGAGAGCCGCATTCAGAATATAACATCAGTAAGGAGGCTCTCCGAAGCAGATACAAGCGTCTCCTTCGACAAATTTGTTCTTCCAATCTGTCGGCGTTGAACAAGATATCTGCAACTAACATGCTTGCCGTCCCGGCTCTACTCTATTCATTTGGGGTGGTCCCATGGACGAAGCACGAGCTCACGGTCCTCGATATTGCCACACGTGAGATCATGCATATGCAGAGGAACTGTATAAGCGTCTGTTCCGCGCTTATACATCCACGCCATAAAGGCGGACGCGGACTTCTAAATATGCAGTGTCTTTATGACCGAATCGTCTTGGGTACAGCTCACATCGTGGCAAATGGAATAGATCCTCTCCTGGCAATGGTCAGAAACCACGAGATGAATGGCAAAGTAGCCTTTCTCCACAAAGCCGCGGAGCAGGCGGCCGAGAACTTTGGCCTGGATCTTAATATCACAAGTGAGAAAAGTGCATTACTCCATCTAGATTACTCACTTCTAAAAGCCCGAGTAAAGAAAGCAGAGGTGAACAAGTTCCTCCAACAGCTCCACGACAAGAAAATGCATGAAAACTTTCACAGAAATATAAAAGATGTCGATGAAGTTAATGTTTTCTTTGCTCAAATCATCCGAACTTAATTCAGGTAAAGAGGGTTTCATTTTCTCGTGTCAGGATCATTCTTTGCTCCGGCCGACGCCAACATCACAGCCCAGGAAAAGGAAAAGGGATGGACGTATCGAGACCTCATACGGGAGTTGCGAGAAGTGTACAAAGAATAATCGGCTGAAATGATTGTCGATCCGTGTCCTCAAGACTTACGAGGGTTCTGCCGTCCCTTCATCGTGATTCCACCGTACTATGTGGTCACTCATCTCACGGTTGTGAGGCGTGGTCATGGGTGTGATTTACCGCGGATCTACCGAGAGCCAGTGTAATTCTCAAAGACGGCAGTCGCTCCCAGGAGGAACCCGCGGTGGTTGTTTGACCAATTTTTCTTAATTTATGCATATTGTATTCATACAGTATACATTCATAGTATTCACTACCATACGCAGACGATGTAGTTCCAGAAGCGGATGATGGAAGAGGGATGAGTCTGATGATGAGAGCTTTCGAATAATATGTGGTGGACGAGTTTTGTTACCTAGGACTTTGGTTTAATACAGGAGGAGGGAAAAAGCTGCAGATAAGAGAGGGATTGGAATGTACGACGCTCGAGATAGAAAGAAGAGAGATAAGAAAGCAAGTTTAAATTTGGGATGCAAGTAAGGGGTAGAGAAGGTCGGGGAATAGAGACAGAGATGACAGCAAGGCAAGAGGAGGAAAGATGGGAAGAAATCTCGAAGTCAAGAGACAACTTGGATAAATGGAGACGAGAATGTGTGTAGAAAATGTAGGTATGAACAGGAATCATAATTGTATGTTCAAAGATGTGCACAGGTGACGAAGAGGGAGTGAAGATTATGAAAGAGAGAATAGAGTGGATTTTGAACGGGAATGGTCGGGTAGTACATAAGGAATTAAGGATGTTCGATAAGGAAAAATCTAAGGGTTCCATTAAGAATCTTAAACCCGTAGAAGGAAGAGAGTATAAACAAAATCATGAATCAAAAATCAGATCCTTCAAAGTGCACAAACGAAACATTTTCGATTCCTATCGCTTTCGAATTTTTCATCTCGTTACACTTTCAAGCTAAAATATTTATTAACTCAATTATTTTAATGTATATTTATGTTTAGCCCAAAACTTTCTCAAATTCCCTCAACTTCTCCTTATTTAACTTCAATGAATCATAAAATATGACTAGTTCCTCTCAATTGTACTTTCTAATTTCAAAGAGAAAAGAAAAAGTTTATGCAAGAATAATCCCTCTAATAAAAATTATTTGTCAAAATTTTATAACTAGATCTAATGAGACAGCGATTTTATTTTTTTTAAAGCAGATTTTTCATTGCACCAAAAACAGAACACGAAAAAGCTCAAAAGTCAAAAATCAACTCTGCCTCGTTTCTGGCTCATTAGTGACAAATATATAAAACGGAATTGTGATTTATATGGAAAGGAAAATTATCCTTTATTTTATCTTTCAGAAAAAAAAGATATTGTTCGAGCTTTAAACGAAACATCTTTCCTTTTCAATCATTGACCGAGTTCTGGAAATAAACTTGTCGAAAAACAAAGAATATGTGGTAACTTTTTTTACCGGGGGTACAATCTTAGGAGTTAAGTCTCTCGAATTTCCCAAAATCAGATATTGTTTTGGTAAGATGAGTATCGCAATTCTATATATTATAATGCTTACCCCTGAGACTCAATCTCTTTTAGGAATAAACTAATGCGTATTTTTAATCCAATATTTATGCAAAATATTTTTGAGGTTATATGAGGTTATACAAATTTTGTGAACCTTAAGATCCATTCATTGGAAAAATGATATCTGAGATTGGAAACAACTGTATTTAAAAAAAATAAATTGTAAGTATTAAAACTAAAACATTTTTATATTTCTTCTTTCAGAATCAAGTCAAATTCCCGGCTTCAACGCGGAAGCTTTATATTATGTTAATCCAGAAGAAACAGTTTTCCCCATTATTCACAGACATCCTAGTCCTCCTGGTGAAAAATATCCTATTCCTTCTGGTTATCAGATTGAAGATGTGAAGACTCCTAAGCTTCTTCGTTTAGGGTATGGAGATAATGGCACTCAAATTTTCACGATAAGCCTACCTGCTAGGGTTCTGGTATCACCGGATAAACTCATCGTTGGAAAATTAAATTCTTATGGTGTTTTATTACACTTATATCAAACAGTATTACATGGCCGCAATCCGGTTCAAGTACACTTGAACAACGGTAAAATTACTCGACTCTCCGAAGAAGAAATTGCCATTTTACCTTTCAACCGTGCGATTGAGTGAGAATTTCACTTAAATTCATTCAAGCCAAACAACAATGTAAATCTCAAACATTGAAATAAAAACATTAAGTGTGAATCAATGGATTTATTTGAGGACGTTGGAACAGGCCGTAACCGCAAAATTGAATTGCCTCAGTTTATTCCATGAATACTATAAATATATCTTTGTAAGATACTTAATGTCTATACCAGTTTTGAATTAAATCTGTATTCGGGGTGACAATTTGGCTCATCAATTTCTTCAATTTCGAGGTTAGGGCCTGGTTCCAACGCCCTCAACTTCTCACATTAATATACTTATAATAAGAAACGTTGTGCAAAAAATATTAGTAATAATCAGTATCAATATTAGTAAGGGGTCATTCACAGATTACGTTAGACGATTTGGGGGTGAGGTTGGTGAAATCTGACGGTTCCTCATGATGATAGGGGGAAGGGGGGGTCAGATCTTACGTAAGGAAAATTTTTCACTTAAAAAATAATAAATCCAAACATATTACAACTTAGAGGAGAGTCAAGCGAAAATTGGTTCCCTTAGGCTGAAAGTTAATTCTCTCTTGAGAAAAATGCGTATTTTATTGCATTACGAGTTTTGTTACAATGTAGAAAATTTCTCAAAGACAGCTTGTACTTATTGGAAAGTTTCAAGCTGCTTATTTCATCTATTCATAATTGTTTAAAAACAGTTCTGTGTGTTGAATAGTTTCAAAGTGAGTGCAACAGTTGCATTTTCAACGAAGGATAAATGATTTTCTATCAAAAAAGAGAAGTTCGCAATAAAATACATAAATTTTGTGACGAATAGTTTATAATTAACAAAATATTGGAGATGAATTTTAAGTTCAAAAAACGTATTCTTGATACTTGTATTTTCAATCAAAAATGCAGAAATATTCACTAGAAGAAAGAAATTTCTAAACAAAAAAGAGAATTTTCTATGAAACAGTTGAATTTTCAAACAAATAGTTGCATTTGCAACTAAAGAAGATGGAATTTCAATCAGAAAAGATGAATTCTCAACGTAAAATGAAATAGTTGATATTTCAACCAGGAAAAATCTAATTCATGAATAAAAACAGTTGAATTCAATCAAAAAAGTCAAAAATCAGAAACGACAAAATTTTCAACGTAATAGCTCATTTCATAACCAAAAAACAATAGTTTTCAACCAAACACTTGCATTTTTAATCACAAAAGGACGAGTTTTCTACAAAGCGGCTAAATTTTTTACAAAATAATGAAATCAACAACTAAAAAGAATAAATTGTTGAAACAAAAATCGCATACTCACAATTTCAGTGTAAGGCATTTATTTTGAAAGACTAAAAAAATACAAACCTTGAACAAAATAGCTGAGTTCTTGAGTAAAGGAATGAATTTTCAACTAAAATGATGAATATTGAAAGAAAATATGAATTGTAAACAAGGTAGTTGAACTTTTTACCAAATAGTTGAATTTCCAACCAAAAAATATTAATTTTCAACAAAAAATGAAACAGCTCATATTTCAACCAGAAAAATTCAATTAATAAATAAAAACAGTTGAATTCATTCAAAAAAACAAGAAATAAAAAATGACGAAATTTTCAACAAAATAGTTGAATCCTCAACCAAAGCAGATTAATCTTCTACCAATTAGTTGCATTTTTAACCAGAAAAGATGAAATTTCTATCAAAACAGATGGATTTTGTAATCAAAGAGACAAACTCTGATCAAAAGAGTTGCATTTCCAACTAAGAAAGATCTTTCAGTCAATAGAAAAGAAAAATTTATCCAAAACGTTAAATTTTCAACCAAAAATACAATAGTACATTTTTCAACCAGAAAGAATTAAATTTCAATCAAAAATAGTTAGAGTTTCTTCTTGGGCTCCGTTAATTCAGTTCATTGAAGTTCATTTTTGATACTTTTGAAGTATTAGCTTAGAAAACTGGAACCTTCATTGAGACAATAAATCACATTTAAATCTAGACTACACAAAGTATGTCGGAATACGCAACATTTTAGGCACTGAAGCACTTATGAAATTGTATGTTTGTAAGATTGAATCCATGTTATTAACAAATTCTCTCTTTCAAAACTAATTTCATTAACGTTTCACGTTTATTTAGTTAACAAAACTTATCTGTATACTTTTTCCCTAAGTTTATAGAATCTCACTAAGATTTTGAGGTTCGGGTTAAAAATAACAGAAAGACACCTTACGTAATTTATGAATGACCCCTAATAATAATTGTAAATTGTTTAGAATTAAACAACTTCTAACTTATCAATTCTGAGCAAAAATTCTTAAGCCTCAAATATTTTTAATTCGTTCTCCACGTGAAACAGGGGACATAAAGATACATGTTTTAATGGATTGTTTACAGTTTACGTACATATTGAAGTTACATGTATAACATTCAAAATTGAAATGAAACTATGATATTCTTTCTTTGAATTTTTATAGAAATAAAGCTTCTTTGTACTTTAAGAAGAAGTGTTAATCACTTGAATCTTATATGCAAATATATATATATATATATATATATATATATATATATATAACAAATGAGGAAAATCATTTAAATAAAAGTATTTTCAGTCAGAAAAAAGTGACATTAAGCTGCCAGCTTGTAAAGAGAGCTTGTGCCTATTTCTCGAGGCAGTGCGAGTAGGATTCGTAGTGGGGGAAGCTTCCGAGCGCATTAAGGCCAATATAGCTTATATGGAGGTTGTACTGTTAGACAAGGGAAAAACGGCTCTTTCGTAAGAAAGAATGTTCCCGTTCGTTTTTTTGCATATTCTCCTTTGGAATATGCCCGTGAATAAGGATCGAGAATTTGCCGACCGAAAAAGTGGTGCAAATTTGTTTAAACAAACTTTGTTTAAACTAATTGCCAAAAATGCTTTTTTCGACCCGAAAGCATTTTTCTAGGATTTTTGCGTCATTTTTAAACAAATTTTGTCTCTTGTCATTTTTTCGTCAAACTGACCGTTTCCGAGTCATAAATAATTTAATGCTTGAAAAACCGCGAAAACGGCCATTTTCAAGCCTGAAAAACAGTATTAAAAAATTTAATTTTCGAGTTTGCCAAAGTTCCTAAATTAGAGAATGTGCCCGCGAAGCGGGTAGATTTTCAATATTGTTTTTCAGGCTTGAAAATGCCCGTTTTTGCAGTTTTTCAAACATTAAATTAATAATAACTCGGAGACAGTAAATTTTACAAAAAAATGACAATAGACAAAAGTTATTTAGAATGCTTCAGAAATCTTAGAAAAATGCTTTCTTTCTAGATTCTCATTCAGGGGCACATTCGGAAGGAGAATATGCAAAAAAATCGAATGGGAAAATTTTTTCTTACAAAAGCGCTGTTTCCGTCTTGTCTATGTATAATTACATGCGTAACCGGATATCGTGCGATGTGATTGTTTATTAATACTACATAACCAACAGGATTGAGGAAAATATTGTCTAACACATGGAGTTTATGGAATTTCCCCGTAGAATTGAATGGTGCTATTATTTCTTACGTGGCTCGCATTCTCAAATAAACTGTTCATACAAAAATTGTTTAAACAATCAAAAATTCAAATTATTTCCCCTGATAAGTCGTATTTCAATGAAATGTTCTCAGGTACCACATTTCTAGTAAATCCAAGAATTTCTTGGAATAATTGTCCGATATATTTGATCCGCAAGTTTGTTATTTCAAATGTTGACTTCAGATTCGGAATCAGCGATCCAAAATACCACATATAGGCGTAATTAAAATTATTTTTTGTATATGTTGATGATTTTGCCGACTTTTGGTCACGAAACCGGGTCTCCCGGCCCACTGTGAACTGATGCGGTACAAAATTGTCCCTAAAATATCAATTTGTGAGAATTAATTCTGCGCGAATAGTCTTCTCACTTCCGAAGGTCTTATGAATTCATTTCGAGGATGAAAGATTTAAAAATCTAAACAAAATTTTGGCCACAAAAGTCGAACTGAAAAGGAACCCATCGGTAGAATTACCCATATAATGAGCGCGCCCACCAAACTACTTTGCAGCAGTTTTTTCCATTTTTAAGATGTAACTTGCAAATACGTCATGTTGGTGAAGGTGACGTAGCCTATTTACAAATTTTACAATATTGCCTTCTTATTGTTCCAATGAAGCTGAAAATATTACACAATCGCGTTATTTTATTAAACTTTTCTACTTGTCATGCTTCCCATTTCCTCGTAAATAAATTTACAAACTGAATGAAACACACATAAGTAAATGTTACAACTAATAGTTCGTGAGCCAGCTGTATACCGCCAATATTCATAGTTTTAGCCATGAAGAATGAAACTGAGATAAGTAAAAATCCAATTATCCCACGAAACTACGTTAGCCATGATGAATAGACGAGAGACCAAAATTATTAGTTTCAGAGTGTCCTACAAAATTGCGTTTCATCATTTTTGAATAAGGATAATTGTTTTTTCTTTAAACGTGGAAAATGCCATAAGAAAATTGAAAGTTTCAATTTATAGCTGAACGACGCAAAATCTGATGAAAGCTCCAACAGTAAAATTGCTCAACACAAGAAGACCTACAAGATTGGATTTAACCTTCTTTTAATAGCACTTGTATTTGAATATCCAACAAGTAGATTCGTATGCTTTAATTTAATCAATTTTTTTCGCCAACAAATTTGTATTCAATTTAATAAAGTCAGTTACCGTATTCATTGACTAAGCTTAGAATAAATTATATTATTCTTTATGTCATTTGGACATTTCGCAAACCGACGTTGTTCGCCATTTTCACGATTCGATCGTCCTGGCATAATAACTCAACTAACAAGCAAATGAGCGAATACGCTGAGATCACAATTGATTTCGTCAAGACATTTTATTCTTTTTTTTTCTGATTTGAGTATTTTTTTTGAAAATACATCCAAAAATATATCTAAGGTCTTAATATAAGAATAATCTACTCCCATCCCTGATTTGACAATATCAAAAGAATATACAACCTCATTTATCTTGAAATCATGACAGCTGAAGATAAGAGTTTCTGCCTATCTATGACAAAATGAGATAGGCTGCGAGCACTTTCCGGTGATAGCGACATTGAGATGTGGAGGACAAAAGCGCAGTAGGGGGAAGGAGAGGGAAGTGCAAGTAAGGAAAATTGAAAATGGGCAGTCGGGGAGCAGATAAGTTCAAAGAATTGAAAGAAAACATGGAGAGCGAGGAGGTACGGTGCATGAAAGAGGAAGGAGTAGATGCACTGATTTAAAAATTTGAAAGAGTGACTGATGAAGTGAGGGAGAAGATGAAGAAAAGTGTAAGAAAATGGAGGACGCGGGAAATGGAGGAATGGAGACTCGATAGGAGAAAAAAAGATCAAGAGGGAATATTGGGTGAAAACTATGAAGGGTAAAATGAGGAAAGATCGAGAAAGCGGTAAAGGGGGAGAAGAAAGTATGAATTCATAAAAGAAGGAAAGGGGAGGAAGGAGGAGCATAAATGAGGAAATCGGGATGGACGAGTAAACAGAGTATTTCAAGAGACTGCTAGGGGTGTGAAAAATGTAGTAAAGGGTAAATGAAGAAAGGTTAGCGCGAGACGAGGATAGCGGAAACGAGAATATTAATGAAGAATTGAATGAGGCAACTGCAAGGTTGAGAAGAAAGAAGGCAACAGTTGAGGATAACTTGGCGCATGAAGCACTGGAATGTGGTGAAAAATGGGTGAAAGAAGAGATATGGAGGATTTGCAATTAGGTTTGGAGAGGTGAAGGGTGACTGCAGGTTCGGGATATATAAAAGAAAGAGAAAGAATTCTGAACAGGAAGGGGACTCAAACAAGGATGTCCATTGCGGCCTCTTCTGTTAAGTGTGCTATTGTCAGACTTGGAGGAGACTATGTAGAGAAAGATAAAGGAGGGACAATATTGGGAACGGTAAAACTGTATTCACGACCATACGCAGACAACGTAGTTCTAGTAGCGAATGATAAAACAGGGATGAGTCTGATGTTGAGAGCGTTCGAATAGTATGTGAGACAGAAAGATTCAAGAATGAATGTGAGTAAGACTAAGATGATGTGTTTTAGAAATAGGAAGTTTAGACTGGACTGCAAATAAAAGATAAATGGCGAGGTTATGGTTTTGGTAGACGAGTTTTGCTACCTAGGACTTGGGTTTCATGCAGAAGGAGTAAAAATGCTGCAGGTGAGAAAGTGATTAGAATATGCAAGTTAAGAAATGAGATATGTATGGAGTATGGGCAAGAGGAGGTTCAAGGACGAGTGGAGGATGAAACCAGGAATGTTCAACGTGCTAGTGTGGTCATTTTTGAGCTGTGGAGTGGAAATTTGAGAATGAAATGGCATAAGAAAGTGAAAACTTTGCATGAGAGATTTCTGAGATGGGTCATGGGAGGAGTTGGAGCTGTTCAGGTTTTATGCTGAAGAAAGAAATGGGATGAGAGAAAATGGTGGTCAGGCTACTGAAAAGATCCTGAAATTTTGGGGAGAAGCTAAGAACGGTGGAGGGAAGTAAAATTTTAGAATCGCGTGACTAGGAGATCATGAACAAAGAGAGAAGGAGTAACTTGGAATGCAAGCGAAGGGAACAGAATGGCAGGTCATGGAGACAGAGATGTCAGTAAGGCAAGAAAAGGGAAGATGGAAGAAAATCACGAAGTCAAGAGACAACAGCTGGTATATGATGGTTAAAAATTAGGGAATTCCTCGACATCTGAAGAAGATTGGGAAGGAGAGCAAATGGAATAGATTAGTGATATTCGGAATGAGAGACGGTGCAAGAGCATGTATGTATTGGATGTTTGGAGAGAAGAATGTAGAGAGTAGAAAATGTAGGTACGAGCAGGAATCATAGTTGCATGTGTTAGAGAGGTGCACAGGTGACGAAGAAAGAGTGGAGGTTATTGAAGAGAGAATAAAGGAGATTTTGAACGGGAATGCTCGGGCTGAGAAATGGATGGAGAAGCCGGAAGAGTTAAAAAAAAAGAGATGGCTGTATAGGTTAGAAAGAAGCCAAAAAATGACTTCTAAAGAAGGAGAGTAAGTGGAGAGAGGTAATATTTCGGAGTGTCACTACATTTTTTAGATAAGTAGCGGTATATTATTTTCATTATTATTCTTATTGTTAGGGTTGAGACCAAAAGAGCCCCTGACGCTTGGGTAATCCCTTTGCATCCCCGAGTCGAGGCCTACTATGCGTGACCGCAAAGCCCTCTCCATACGGAGAGGATCGCAATAACGCTCTTGGCCGGTATGTTTGACTCACTGATGCAGTTACTGCTCGCGAGTGCCAGACCCTTCCCCGCAGTTCCGGCGCAGTGACATAGGATGTGAATAGCTATCTCATCATCCTTTCTGCATGGACGACAGAGAGGGCTATCCATGAGCCCTATCTTATGTCTATGATAGTTGAGGTTTTCATGCCTTATAAACATTTCTATCAGGATCTTGACTCCATTCCTACCGAGTTTGCGTAATACCGCAGCTCGCTTGAAGTTTAAATTTAAAGCCATTAGTGTTTTGGCCTGTTTGTAGCCCTGCCGTCTGAACAAATACCATCTGTGAACCAGTTATCCCCATCACCAAGCAAATATGCCTCGCCGTTAGCCCATTCCTCTCTCGTAGATAAGCTGACTCTATACTTCTTGTCAAAGAGGTGGCGAATAGGCGTTTTGTCCGTGGCCATGCTCAAGATTAGGAACTACTCGCAATGTTTGTTGGGGTTCACAGTTCTGTCGTGATTCTCCCGCGGTTAATCATGTTTATTCTCCAGGCTGTCTGCACAGCCATGGCCTTCATTGTAATATGGAGGGGTTCCAGCACTGTGAGTGCCCCTGATGACCCCCAGATTTTCTCTATAGCTCTCCTACGGAACCGAAGGGTCGCTGTCAGCTTTTTGCACTTGTTTTTCAGGTGCTCGTCCCATAACAGCTTCTTATCCAGGATGATTTTCGAGTATTTAGCTCCTTAAGTGATTCTCAGTTGTCGTCCACCCCGTTTTAGTATACTCGTCGTCCCCCACTTGCACCTTCAGGTGAATACAACCACTTCCGTGTAAATCGAATTGACCGATAATCTGGTCTCTTTGCATCAGGTATCTACTATCCTAAGTGCTTGCTGCATTACCCCGAAGAGCGTATGCAGATGCGAATCGCGCACAATGACCATTGTGTCGTCTGCGTAGCCTATAGCGTGGTAGGCTTGACTCGTGAGTAGATGAAGCAGTTCATCAACCACCAAGCACCACAGTAGAGGCGATAAAACGGCTCCTTCGATGTCCATAAAAGTTCCAATCTTGAAGCCTGAAGAAGAATTTCTTCAGTTGTCCTTCGATTAAGTTTACTGCTCTGCGTAGGGCCGTTTCGGTTGAGTGACCAGCCTTTCAGGCGTCTTGCTCCTTAGATAGTGGCCTACTTAACAAAACATTATCGCGATGTATCTATCCAGAAGTCTTCCCACCGTTTTCAGTAGCAAAGATGTAAGGATGATGGGACGGAAATCTTTGGGTGAAGTATAACCGATCCTGCCTACTTTCGGAATGAAAACCAGTCTCGTGCCTTTCTATGCCGTCGGGACATATCCCAGTGTCAGACTAGCCCTAGCAAGTCTCATCTACAGCCCCATGACGGACACCTTAGCCTTCTGTGAGAAGACCGAGTATATGCCATCCGGGGTAGGAGACTTGTAAGGGCTGAAAGTCTTCAGGTTCCACCTGACCCTGGAAAGAGTGACAATCTTGTGAGCCAGCCGCCGTTGCGGGCCCAGTTGAGCCACAGATGTCTTTAGATTTCCTTGACGTGTCGTTTCCTTTTTCCCGACTTTATACAGCCCGGGAAATGTTCCTTGATCAGGCGTGTCAGGCTCTCTTCGTCCGACACTGAGTATCCTCTGTCGAGCAATTTTAGAGTGCCGGGGATAGCTTCTCGTTAAGGTTACATAAAGAGCAGTTATACCTGGTATCAATTACCGTCGTATGGTCTTTTGTAGCGATTTCAATTATAAATTTCGAAAGGGTTCGCAATTGAGTCATTATACGCTTGAAGTAGAGAGGTACTCGCGCATTCAGGTAAATGCTATCCGAGCTAAGACGTTCCAGAAAAATATTTTTATAAATTGAGCTAAAGTTGCTTCAATTCATGCGTAGTACGTCCTGTAAGCTGATGAACTCCTGTCATTTAACAAGTATATTCGGAATTCGCTTCTCAAACTCCCTTTTATTAACATTTTGCCAGTTTAAATGAACGTGAGCACTAACAAGATGAAAATGTAATTGCTTAAACCAGTTGTAGCTAACATTTTTTGTTTCTAAAGAGTGAATAAGACGTTTCAAGCACACACTTGTCTAGCGCAAATCCTCCATATCTAAAATTTGAGCAACTCAATTGAGAGCAGACTTTATTACTTGACAAGAAATATATTGTAGCCCTAGCTCGAGTCTGATCACAAAATCAGGAGTGCCTTCACTTAAACGAAGTCAGCTTTTGTAGAAGCAAAATTGCGCTTTTTCTAGTCTTTCTAGTTGACCTAAGCCCCGGATGCTGGCTGCATATATTAAAGAGCTATTGACAAAGGAGTCATGCATTTTCTTAATCGAATGCCTTGCATTACATTTAGATTTAAGGATCATTTTTGTAGCTGAAGCAAAAGTCAAGTTAGCTCTACTTATTGCTGCATAGGCTGCTTCATCAAAAATTGTAGTGCTTGAGATTGGCACCCCGAGAAAAACGAACTTGTTAACTATTTAAATGAGGTTGCTCTCAAATTTGATATCCTTTAATTTGGCACCTAACCTACCTCTTTCGAAAACAACAATCTGCGTTTTAATTTTATTTGCTGTCAGTTTATGAAGAAGGCAATATTCATTAAGGGCCGCTAATTTTCTGGATGCGTCAGTCTTCGTTTCAGCGAAAATGACTGCATCATCCGCATACATGATTACAATAACATTCACAGATTCGAAAATCCTCAGTTCCTCAAGACCTTTCGCTCTGAAAAATTCCTCCATATTAGAGGTGAAAAGACAGTAAGATTGCGAACTCAAGGTCTCACTCTGCAAGATGCCCTCTTTTATATGTATTTTATCAGAGCATTCGTCATCCACCTTAACACGCGTGTTCGCCAAATCATATAAATTCTTCATTATTCTAATGAATTTCGAACTCACGCACAAGTTGTGAAGTTTATGTCGAAGCAGACAGTGATTTACAGACGATAAGGCCATAGTGAAGTCACGAGGACCAGGCGCCTAATCTAATTTAGCATTTCTGATAGCTCTTTTAACTTCCAAATATGATATATCTTTATCTAGTAAAGGGTGTCTGGCATCAATAAAAATTGTCTAACGGAGTGAACGGTTTTTTGAGTGTCGACGTTTATTCACTGTTTCCCAAAAGGTTTCACTATCTTTGGCTTTTTCAAGGGCAGTCAGAGTATTCTGATTAAATTCACACTTTTTGTGATGAACCAAGTTAGTGTATTTCTTCTTTCCGATAAGAAACTTTAATCTGTTATTTTTAGCAACATTTGTGTCCTTAGCCGTCTTTAATAGCCTCGAAAGAGCAAACTTGGCTTCTTTACATTCATTATCAAACCATGCTTTGTTCACATTATCAGCCTTAGATGGGCGAGATTTGTTTCATATCATATCACATTTCTTTGTGCATTCCTGGTTTTTATTAAAGTGTCATATGGACTATTAGCATTTGAATCTATAGTATTGAATGAGAAATTAGGTGAACGATGCATGGCCTCTTGGATATCAAAATATTTATCTTGTTCCCAAACAAAATATCTTATTGGTAGACAGGAACGCTCTCTGACTCGAATGCAAGGATTTGTATCTGAAAATAATGAGACTAGGATCGGGAGTTGGTCGGCCATAGTTATGGTGTAGACAACTTTCAAATCGAAGAGTAATGCTGAAGCCTCAAAATTACACCAAAATAGGTCAATGACACTCTTTCCTGCCGACGCAACAAAGGTAAACTTTGCAGAGTTGTCACTAAATTATCTGCCATTCATTGAAATAGAATCATTATCCCCCATTAAGTTTACTAGCTCAAGGACTTTTATGTTGTGTGATTCATTCAAGCTGTTTCTTTCTCTATCTACATTAGAAATTAGTGAAGAGTCGCATAGACTCTGTCCAAGGTTACCTACTCTGTAATTAAAATCACCACAAATGCATATTGGTGTATTGGCATACTTATTGACTATGTTTTTTATTGTGTCCTTCCATAAATCAAAAACTCAATTAACATCAATGTTGGGCTTGAGGTAACAACCACCAATCATACATCCAAAGTCAGTTCTAGAAATTCGAATCAATATCCAGTACTCTGACTTATTCATTAAGTGACATTGAAAATTACTTTTCCTAATAAAAAAGGCAATGCCCTCGCTTGCCCTACCCTTCGAGTAATTTTTCATGGCTGTGTAATAAAAACAACGGAATTCGCTTGCATCAGAGGAGTAGTATGGTCCATTATGAGCTAACAAGGTTTCCACTAAAGCAACCATGAATAGGTTGTTAATATCGAGATTTGATTCAAAAAAATGACCATAGCCATGAAAGTTCCAAAAGGGGCATCTCGTTGTATCGTGGGTTTGTGTTTATTGAAGAAAAGTTCCTAGGGCTAATAAACCCTTTAGGGAACAGGTGGTACATATTACAGATAAATTATTGTTACAGCGATCGATTAACAATTTTTAATTAGAAAACAGAAAAGGTGATCCAAAATCTCAGAAAATAAATAGATTATAATACACGTATATAGATGCGGAGTATTAAGAGCGAGACAATGTAAACGAGAAAGTATATATATATATTAAAAAAATAGGTTATATAGCCACCGCAGGGTCCTACTGGAAGCAAATGCCATAGAAATGACATCAGCCTCCAGCATATGCATAAATACAAGTAATAAATTCTTACACATGCTGAAACGCCTTCGTATCGTATGTGTTACCAATGAGTGATTTCAAGGGTCAGATTGGAAGTGTTGAGTAAGTAACAAAAAAAAAGTTTTCTGAAGTGGTATTGTGAAGGTGCATTTCTGATTATTGTAGGCAATTTGTTCCAAAGGCGAGCACCACGACCTTTGTACGTTACATGTGCGGTGAGGTTGAATTTTAAGTACAGTTTCCCTTTCACGGAGTTTGGAATGTGTTGGTAGATCTTTGTCAATAAAATGACATAGGTTAAAAAGACATTACGGAGCTTCCGTGCTATACAGAAGCTATACACAAGGTTGCCCATGAAAAATTGTCTTCTCTCAGCAACATTAAGCAGTCCTGCTCTCTCTCTCTACACTGGGAAATATGTTCACTTTTAGGGATAATATAAATGAACCGAATGCAAGCATTAAGCGTCCGCTCAAGCTTAGCATTAAGCTCATCAGTGATATCATCATATACCAAACAGTCGTAATCAAAGCAAGGTAGGATAAGGCTCTTATCTAGGAGGATACGAGTGGGAGTAGGAAGAGAATCTTTATTTCTGTTAAGCTATTGGAGAACTCTAAAAGTTTTTCTTGAAATATCCGAAACTTGTTCATTCCAAGAAAGAGTGCGATTAAAAAAATAGCCCAGATCATTCACAGATTCCACAAAAGGAATGATATGTCCGTTAATTAGAAGAGGAGGTAGGTTTGCAATTGTTTCAGGTGATGGAGATGAAGAAGGCCCTATAATAATAGCTTCTGTTTCAGGTGGGTTGAGAGTGAGACCACAAGTCAAAGCCCACTAAATCACCAAATTAATATACTCCTGTAAATTTTGAAGTAGGTTCTTAAGCGTAGTAATAGGGCCGGACAGATATAGCTTAAAATCGTCAGTATATTTGTTTTACTTGCGATGTCAAATTTTGGTACCAAGATCAGAGGTATAAATATTGAATAGAGTGGAGGCAAGAGTGGTTCCTTGAGGGACACCACTCTTGACCTTACCACAAGCAGACCGCCCACCATTGCTATTCTGTACTCTTTAAGAACGACTGCTGAGATACGATTCAAACCATTTAACTACCATATTAGAGAGGTTGAGCGACTTGAGCTTAGAAAGGGCTGGATGATGGTCAACAGTATCAAACGCTATGGAAAAATAAAAAAAAAACAACAATCGTTACCTGCCTTCTGTCAGTTGCCAGTTTAATGTCAGAAGTTACTTTGAGTGATGCTGTAACTGTGCTATGCCTGGCCCGAAACTCGGATTGCATTGGGTCAATTAAATTGCTAGTATCTAGGTGCAACGTAAGTTGCTGATGAACAATGCGCTCTAGGGTTTTAGACAGGGCACACAGGATGGAAATAGGTCGGAAATCCTTGGGAGAGTTGGGATTAGATATTTTAGGTATAGGGCGAATAATCGCCTCTTTCCAGGCATCAGGGAATATCCCCACCTGAAGGGAGGCATTATAGATATGCAGGAGAATAGGAGAAATAACAGGTAAGGCAAGACGAATCATTTTGATAGAAATACCATCTGAACCTAGAGCATTAGATCTGACGTTATGAAAGTTCTTAATTAATGTTCCATGTGAGATGTCAGAGAAAAAGAATTAGGTATCATCAAAGGTGTAGGGAATAGAGGACAAGGAGGGGGTAGTGTTTACCGAAAGTGTAAGCTTAGAAGCAAATGCAGTTAAAAGGTCAGCAGCAGAGAAATTATTATGAGGAGCTGCTTTTTTGGGAGGAATAAGTCCCAGCCGTCTCATAAGAAGCCAGATATTTTCTGGTATTGGATGCTAATGAGGTCATGGTTAGAGAGGAGTGATATTGAGTGTTGAGTGGAGGAGGTCACCTTATCTAAGTCATCAACAATCATCAAGTCAATCCATGTACTGGAATGATCTATGTGATGGATGGTATTATGGGGAACTATAGATAGTCTTGCGGAGAAAACTACTGATTTTAAGTAATGTGTTAAGTTATTGGTGGCATTGAGGTTTGTGTTTAGGTCACCAATAAGGACAATGTTATTATAGTTAGGTACAAGGTCGAAAATTTCAGCCTCAAGTTCACTACTATTAGAGGCATTTGGTGATTTGTGAATTACACCCACCAACATACTCTCTTGAGGCAAAGATACGTTGACAAAAAGGTACTCAGCAGTTGGGTAATTGGCAAGAGGGTTCACTCTTATCTGTACGCCTCTCAAGCTGTCATGAATATAGAAACATACCCCACCCCCTCTTCTCTCATCTCTATCTTCACGAAAAATTATGTAATGGTCAAGTGCTACGAGGCTCGAAGGAATGTTAGGCGTAAGCCAAGTCTCGGACACGGCTATGATATGATAGGAGCAGGACATAAAGTGATGTTTGAATTCAAGGTTCAAGATCAAGATCAACCCATTCCATAACACTATAGCAAGAGAGACTAAAAATCAATGAAATCCAGTTCACGTGATAACAATTCAAAACAGAAATAGAATCACATCGATGAATATAAAAAATCATATTCAGGCGTATCTAGGGAAGTGGAAAGGCAGTATGCATTACAAGGCTTACTGTGTATATACTATGCATAAAAATAGTCATCTCGAAGAGTTGGCGCAAGGCTGAGTAAGCGTGGTAGTAGATACAAAATAGAGCGACAAATTGGTATCGATAGTGATTCAGAGGCACATCATATAATATGGCCAGGAGGCGGTTAATTGATATATAGAAAGTAGTATTACGTAATAAGTAGAAATAAAATGCAGTATACTTATTATGAGTGCTTGAATAGGTGAAACAGGAGTGTCTAAAAAATAACATAAAGAAATCTAAATACTTTTATATGCGTATAAGCAAGATTGGTTGAGGATAAAAAGTGAAAATTATCGAAGTACATTTACCTGGGTAGGAATAGCACTTGAGAAAAATCAGTACTAAGGTTAGTCTAGGAAAAGTTAAATAAAAATTGGACTTAGAACATGGTTTCTATTGTATTCCCTATACAGATGGTAGGTTTGAAAGACGTATTCTTGGCGAACCGTCCTCCTTACGACAGAAAATTCTTGCTCCAGAAATCCAAAGATATTTCATTTTCTTGGCTCTTCGGAGACCGAGAGCAATAGCATAGATTCTCCGATTAAGTGAAGTTAAAGCCTCACGAAGGTAGATAAAGCGCTTCTGATTCCCTGTCCATCCAAAATTCGATGTAGAGAAATCTCTTTTGATTTTTCGTCTCTCGATTATTTTATGTCGTAGATCTTGACGGCTGAATTTGGCTACAATGATCGGTGGGGTGGAAAAGTGTGTGAGTGACGGTGCTTTAACAATTTGGTACAGGTTGACGACGTCTTCCTTAACAAGAGGTACATCGAGAGTCCTGGCAATTGGCTGCACGTTGGCCATCAGGTCCTCATTGGGCTTCATTGGGAGAAGATGAATTTCGAGCGTATTATGTAAAGCTGCTTGTTCACTGGTGTTCTGCGCGTGCGCCAGCGCAACCACTTTAGCCCTGAAGTCTCTTGCTTCCTTCTTAATTTGATCTATTCCCACCGTTTGCAATACAGAGCCGGCCTCCAGAGAATCAATGCGCCTGGTGTTATTGATGAGTTTCGTCTTCATTTCCAAGTGGGTGGAATTTAAATTTTCGTTAAATTCCTGTTGTCGAGATTCGAATTCACTGAATCTCGTCAAGATCTCACGCGACTGCGCAAGCGCTTGACTTTGGGCGTCCGAGACTACTTGACGCAAGAGTTCGAGAAGACTCAGAGGTAAAACAGGTGAATTGACTAGAGATGGAGTAGGGGATAAAAAGTTTGCACTACCGAAGTTCTGAGAATTACCGATCTTATTATGAACACCAGGGTTGGCAACCACTGCCACAGAGGCGGCACTAGTAGTCAAGGAATTGCATCCCTTGCAAACATAATCAACCTGGCCTTCTTTAAGTTTATCAGAAGTCTTTTTTGCGATGCCAATATTAGCACAATCCAGCTGGATGAGATTGCCACACTTCACACAGGCTAGAACTTCGGGACCACCTCTAGAAATCACTACATTGCACTCCGGACACGTTCCCATGATAACGTAAATGAAACGTAATAGAGATGACCGTTATGAATTAAATTTGCACTGATTAGCAACAAATTGAAGAGTTGATGCGAAGTTAAAAGTCACTAACAAGCCGGCCAGAAGTACTTTTACGACATACCAATTTCAATCAAAAACAAAACTAAGACACTCAAGGAATCACAAAAAACTGAAGCGGAGCAAATCGACACGTCCGTACCAGATCGCCATGACAGTGCCATCAATTTAGTACAATTATGAATGTAAATAGCTCATCATGTTGCAAAACTTCTAGAAACTTCAATGTATAGAAAATCTTCAGAGATTTCATCCATCAACGTTTCTAGAATGTGAGATTTCTAGAAAGTTCGATTTCCAGAGGCTTCAAGTTCCTAGGAAGCATGGTACGTTTTCGTACGATATTCGCAACAGATTTCTTTCCGTATATTAATGAAGAATTTCGTTGGAAGCGTAACTGGTAATTATTCTGTGCCTTGTTAAAGTGTATAATCGTCATCTCCTGGAAGAAAAATTGTGTTGTTAAGGTGAATTTTGAAACTGTTAACGAAAATAACGCAAATTTTGCATATTTATACAATAATACTGTGTTGACATCAAATTTCCCGGAATGTTTTCTGAATCCTATTTAGTCTTAAGGTGTTTAGAAGTTCTCAAGGCAACATAATATTCATAATACACGTGTATTGAAAACGAAGTCCCACGTCTCTTTTCAGTTGAATGCTGTATGGAATTTTTGCTTATCAACTGCAAACTTGCTTGCCCTATATGAAAAATATAATAAGCTAAATTAGGTTTGAATTAATTATTAACTTTTTAAGAAAATCAATAGAACATTTTAATTTTCTTATCTGTTCTAATGTAAGAAACTGCAATTACACGAAGCTGGAATTTCTTCAAATGATCAAGAAGGATATTTTTGAGACTGCTTGAGAATTAAATTGAATTTGGAAGAAACATGTTATAGCGATTTTGTGCCTAATTTTAAAAGACTGTATTTCAGTGTCACGAACCTCTTACAAATTACGAAAACACATATTTGCCGTTTTTCACCTCATCTACTATAACTATAGTCTCGAAAGCGCATTCGATTTGCATTGGTAGACTTGAGAATGGAATTTCTGACTTTTCCTTTCTGTATTTATTGTTTTGTATTCCTTATTCCCTTCGTGTATTTAGTTTCGTGTAATATTCGTTTTATTTTCCTGTTCTTGAATTTTTGGTTTGCTCTATTTAAACATTTTTCTGCCTTTCAAGACCATAAGAACTTGTTGCTCTCAGAGTCTTGACTCTTAATAGCTATACAAAAGTTTAAAAGATGGCATTCAGGGTCCGAGCTCATTGCTTTATGTGCGATAGAACCTATCGACCAGGACATATGGCTCAAATTGATGGCAATGGTAATCCCGATAGACAAAACTTTGCAATTTTCAGATGTTTTTAACTTCGTAGACCACGACTTGAGGTCGCCGATGACAGTAGATTATGTCTCCTTTCCAATCAATCGATTCGGTATGAGGTAGGTCAGCTTCAACGTGATCTAAAATATTTGAGACTAAATGTGCTTACACAAATTGGCAGGCAAACGCGCATGTTCTGAAATGCTGCTGCTATGGACCTAGGCTTTTAATCGAAAGTAAAGTTACAGCCCTCATAGCTATGGACATTTAAATTTTGGAAGACACAAGAGCATGCTTGAATCCTTCGGATGGGCATGTTTTCATCTCCGCTCCTTGCGTCAAGGCCTTTCTGATGAATTTCTGAAAGTGATTTTTCATAATTCGAGTCGACAAGCTACAAGCATGGCTATTTCTACTGTAAGAGAGTCTCTAATGTAGTGATTTGTGCCTATAAACATTGGATATAATGCGATAACAAGGCAGGCATTTATTGCAAGACATGTGACATCATTCGCCAATGAACTTTATAGTCCACAACCGAAAATTGCCAGAGCTATTGCTGTCATCGATTACACTTATGCTTACATGTAGAAGAACATTGAAGCTCCAGACAGATACATACTTGAAATACAAGGACCATATTTTTCGGGCTAACGAAACAATGACGTACAGATGCTCATCAAGGAATTTGGAAAGTATGTGGAAATTATGAGAGAATTTTCCGACACTGGCGATATTTTTATAAAGAACTGAGGATACACAGATGCTCAAACACTTTGAGAACGCTTAGGAATTGTATCCAAGATACCACTATTCCTCCAACAAGGACAGAGTCAACTGGTAATGGAAATAGCGAACGAATCACGGCTAATAGCGAAATCAAGATGGATAGTGGTATCTAGAAATAGCCACATAGAGTCGATTTTCAAGTACTCCGAAAAAGCCATTCCGATTGTTCACGTACACAATCTAACGGACTTCTGTCGTATTGCTGGGGCTCGTGAAGCTAATGTCACGCAAGCACGCTTAGAAGTAGACAATATGCACTACGGAAATGCAAACTGTATATATTTACATATATTGAAATAATTCACAGAACCTCTGCAAAGTAGTTTGATGGGCGTGTTCATATTATATGCTGTATCTTGATTGTAATAATTTCATGAACACTATGCTTCCACATGAAGGATTGATGCATAATAAGGAAATGATTCTTTGGCAAAAGTCGGCGTGATATATTTTCCACGAGGATGATAGAAGGCTGCTATGATAAACTTCTTTATTGAATAAGAACGCAATACCTGAAAATGATAATCCATTCAATACTGATTTCCGTGAAGAATTTATATTGATAATGAAAGTTATATCTTCTTAAGCTGTTTTTTTTTTGTTAGCAAATATGACAAGATTTTTATTTTTAATTTCGGTATCTTTATTAGCTTCTAAAGTTTTGCAATAGCTTTCATGTTACAGATAGGTCCCCGATGATTAATGCTTTGAAAGAATGATTGAGTCAGGGGGGTTGAAAAGAGTTTTCTGAAATGTAAAGGAGTCTAAGGGCATGGAAAAGGCGATTTTGGATTTCTAATGTACACGGCTGTAATATGTCGAAAATGAAATTCGAAAATTTTCATCGTTACAATTCAAGGAAGAAAATTTGGTTACATCAACCAGGTTTAGTTGGAGAAAAATAAAGCGATTTCTTGGAATCGCGCTTCGGCAAGAATCTGACTCTTACACGGCGATTTTTCAAATCATTAGCGGATGTTGTCAAGTAGAAATGGTCTATATTTTTCTGAGGGAAAGGAAACGAACATTTCTTAATTTCTTTACGTAGAAGAGTGGCTGGGGCATTGGCGGAAGATAAAAGGTTTGAGAACAATAATACATTGAATTTTTATTATTATTCATGACTAGGAGTTACTTGTAACATTTTGATCTGAATTTGGATCACAAAAAATATTATATTTCAGTTTAAGATTTTTTTTCAATTTAATCAATTGAGGGGCTGAGTTGCATAACAGTCTATACATTTGTTTCGCTAAACTGAGCTGGCTCCTGGACACTAGGAAGAAGCGAACAAACTTTTTTTTTTAATTCGAAGGAAGTCTTAAAGTTTTGGTTTGTTACCCGGATCTCCAACAAGAATTTACAGATAAAAAAAATATTTCAAGTTCGCGCGTCCACAATCAAGCGCGATATAACGAATAATAGCGAATTTTTTGTTATTTTGGTACGAAATCAATATTTAATAGATGAAAAGTGTTCTCAAAATTAGTATTTAGGACTGAAATTGTCCTTTCTAAGCTACGCTGCAATCAGAAAATTCGCATAAATCATAAATTGTCATTAAATTTCAATGAATTATTTGAAATCTTGATTTCTGACTATTTCACTTGAGGAATGATTGCTGAGGATTAAAATTTCCGAGTTTAAAAGTCACTCATTTTTTAAAACATTAGACATCTTAGCTTGAAAACTAAACTCTTTTATCGGAAATTTGACTTTTTGGGTTGAAATTTGGTCTTTTATGTTAGAAAACTTTACTTTATTTGTTGAAAGCATTTCCTTTGTTAAAAATTAAACTATTTGGTCAAAGATTCAACTATTTCGTTAAAAATGCTGGATAACTTTTGAAAGAATAATCGGATTGGATTGCACTTCGAAACACGCTTTTGAGGACCAAAAAGAATGGTCGAGTTCGTTAACCAGCCTTCTTTGACCAACGGTTCTAGTTATAATCGCCGAAAAAATCACTACAAACCAAAAATTCGATTCTGCGGTCAAACTATGCAAGACAAGAAAAAAATTAATGAGCAACCACTATTAACAAAAAAATTATCTACAAATTTGTTATTGACCATTTTTCATAGGACGTGCCATTTTTATTTTAAGCGTGAAAAATAACATTACAAATTGAAAAATAGAATTTTTGAAAAAACTACTCGAGATACAATAAAATATTCCATAACAAAATTATTCGACTAAAATAGTTCTACAAATTTCTTGCTGACGATTTTTTAATAAAAGGCATACTGTTTATTTTATCCGTGAATAGTAACACTTTGAATTTTTTTTTTATTTTTAGATAAAACGGCACAAAACACAATAAATTGCTTCAAAACAAAATTATTCACCGAAAAAATGTCTAAAAATGTCTTGCTGACCATTTTTTTATAACATGCATAATTTTCGTTCAAATCGTAAGAAATATCAATAAAAATAAATCAATCAGTTTTTCACAAAAACTATGCGAGAAACGGAAAAACGTGAAGGAACGAAATTGTTCATATCAAAAAGATCTATATATTTTCTTGTGACTATTCTCTGATGAATAGCATAGTTCTTGTTTTAATTTTAAAAAATGCCATCAAGAATGACAAAGTTTAATTCATAGAAAATCGACACAAGGTACAATGAAATATTTCATGGCAAAATTGTTCACATGAAGCACAAGTTCCGGAACGAAGTATGGCAATTAATATTACATACTATACACTGAGTACATATAATAGAGCTCAACTATCCTACTGTTGCATAGTTCACACATTTATGGCAGGAAGTTCTTCGACAAATCTCATGCTAAAGGTTATATTTGGCCCAAAAACGTGTGACATCAGATTTTTAATACTCTTTCGTGGATTTCAAGAATGTTCAAAGTGAAAGAAAATGACAATTTTAGACGTTTTTACTCAGCTCACAAAAAATTATGTAGTTCTTTGAATTGAGTTCTCAATATTTAATATTCAGGATGTGTTAGCAATAACGTCGACTACAAACTCCAGTAGACAAGAATCATGCCTCTCGACAGATGACTTCTGGAGGAGTATTGCTGGAGGCACCTTCTATATCCAAGAAGACACTCAAAGCATACCCCTCTGTTCCAACTTCTGCTCCAATTTCGCCACAACAGCATGGAGCGCAGTCTCTACTGAGCAGCCTGTCTGAAAGGCGTACGGCCATCTATGCAGCGGAGAGGCTGGCAGCACCTCTTCCCTGATATATTTCTCGACCAGCTTCTCTAACGCTTTCAGGATAAAAGATGTTAGGCTGTTCGGCCGGAAATCTTTCGCAGCAGAGTAGCCCCCTTTCTTAGGTTTGGAAATTAAGGCCACCCTGCCATTCTTCCATGCTGATGGCACGTATTTTAGTGCAATACTTGCTCTAAATAATTTCATCAGTGGAGGGACGACCCAATCCATGCCCTTCCGTAAGTGCGCTGAATACACGCCATCCGCTTCTGGTGATTTAAAGGGACAGAAGGACCCTATGGCCTATTCCACCTTTTTCTGATCAACGACCTTAGAGGCGGAGTTCCAGTCGGCCGTCCCATTCTCTTGGCCCTAGTCCTCCAACTCTTGGTTGGTTCTCATTCGCTGAAAACCCAGGAAGTAAGCCTTCATTAGGTAATATAGCGTTGCTTCTTTGTCTTTGGCAAACTCGCCATCATCAAGCCTTATAAGCCCGTCGTGGGCCTCCGGATTCTTCGCCAGAATCTTGCGGAGCCTCGCTGTTTCCGGAATTGTCCTCGAATCCTCGCAGAAGCCCCTCCAATCTTCCTGTTTATACATCCTTATATGCTTATTGTATTCGTACTGGGCCATCTTATAGACGTCTCAGTCATAAGGCAATTTGGTTTTGTTTGCCCTATTGCACAGCGCTCTTGTCTTTTTACGTAGTCTCTCCAGGTGAGTATTCCACCATTCAGCTTCCTTTCTGGACTTAATTGTGCTTGTAGGGCAATTGTCCTTATATGATGTAATCAGAGCTCTTCGCAGAAAATCTGCGGCGTGCTCTAACTCATCTATGGTACTATAGCTTGTGGGAAATTCCATAAACCTGCCTTTGAGTTTCTCTTTATATTTATATTTTTTTTAAATATTTTTTTATATATATAAAACATATATTATCTTATTCATTTTATATATATATATTTTTATTTATCTTTATATTTTCATTCTGAAATGTGGGAGTATCACCCCGATTCAAAATCTCCATCTCAGTGCCCGCCAGGTATTCAATTGAGTCCCTCCCTCTGTCGTTGATGTTCGTTCTCTGCCACATCGTGTGATGTGAGTTTGAATCACAGCCCAACAGTAGAGGAATTCTACACTCCTTGCAGTGCCGAATTGGAGCCTTCACCTATCTAGCAGGCGGGGGCCTTCGACATCGCCCAGAATATAAGCCGAGGCGATAAACACCTCTAGCCTTTCTCCATTTCCGCCCCTAAGTTTAACTTTAATAACTGTGAGGTCCCTGGAGCAGAGATCAGGTACAAAGATTGCATCCACGCCCTTGACGGCTATGCATGTCCTTGGTATTTTTTCGCGCGGCCCTTTATATTTGGTGCAACACCCCGACGGGCCATTAATCCTTTCCCTGTATAACCAGGGTTCATGAATTAGGGCAAGCCCTATCTGCACTACTGACACGCACCTGGCTAGAACCACCGAAGCGCCTTTGCTGTGATGCAAATGAGCGATATCTTACTTACAGCAAAAATATTTTGTTACAAAAGAGAAGTTAATAACCTAACACTGACGAAAACTAACTTAAAAAATCTGTCCGCTTCACGGGCACATTCTCGTCACGCGCTTCGCTCGCAAATTTAAGCGCGCCTACGGTGCGCGATACGATATATTCTTCATGTACCAATGACTGAATTTGTTTTTGATTTTAGATGAAAAAGGAAGTTTGTTTACTTAAAGCTCTATCGGCCTTAAGGAATACATTCTTATCGTAATATTCGTTCTTCACGATCGATTTTCTGCTCTCACCGTATAATATATACAAATAAGTAATTAAAAAGACAATTAAAAAATTATTTTAATGATTCACGGATTGGTCTCATGAAGAAATGTTGAACGGCAATTTCATTTGACTTTGTAAAAGCACAAATTAAACTCTTCTAAATTTTTTTCTTAACTCGCATCGTTCGGCAATTAAATTTATTATAAAATTTTTTACTCATGTTTTTTTTTCGTGCATATGCGTTTATTTTTATCGATTTTAGGTCGGTAGAATTTGTTTTTTACAACATGAAAAATGATTCGGTTCAAAACACCTCTTTTCGATATTTTTCTCCACATAGTTTTCTGTAAGAACAATAAAAAGTCCGCTTTGAGAGGACTCTGCAAAATTCAATCAGCTCTAATTGAGATAAAAGAAAAGTTAGAATCGGATAAAAATTGTGACCTGCAGGCTGATTTGTCCAAGTACATCCAGTTTTGACCCACTGTGCGCCAACCCCAGGCGCCCTTCGCGCGCCAAACTCTCATCTTTTTTTTAATGTATGTATTTTTGATTGGTGGCCGGCGGCGCCCCAGCACGCCGCCGTCTTTACTTTTTGGCGGCGGCGCGGCGGGGTGACGTTATAGTTTGGTACTTTTTGACATACATATAGGAAAATATCAAAATCAGAAGGAACAAAAAATCGATTTCGAACATAAGATATTTATTCAGGGAAAAGGTGCCTACGAAGGGCCCCCCTCTTGAGACAATATTATGGAAGTTAATATTCTACGCCACCTCTACCAAGACACAGTGAGGCAAAAAAACGTCCGTGGACTAATTGATTCTCAGAAGGAAATTATTATCCGAATTTGAGGTTCTTTTATTTTTCAAACCCAATGAAATTTCGTATCGAACTGTTATGACGGATTTTTTTATTGAACAATAATTTGATTAAAAGCATGCATTTACTTCTCACATTTCAGGTTCAAAACGAAATGAGATAAAACAATTCATAAAATGACATTGAAAAGTTTATCAAATTCTGCGTTAATTGCTAAATTATCATTGATTCATTTCGATTCTCTTGCACCACGCTTTTTGTACGTTTTCTTATTTGACATTTTTGGCATTATATTATAGGTGAAAATTTTTGCTATATTGTATAACCATTGAATTATAATTAATGCTACATTGTTAATACATTATTCACCTACAGAATTGTCTTCAGAGTGAGCAACAGGCATCATAGCCTCACTCTTATCGCATTTCTGTCCAACTTTTTAAACTAAATGGAACTTTTTGCTCCGCAATCATCCCAGCTCTTGCAGGCGTCTTTTATTTCCCACACTTTCAAAAAATGATGCGAAACGCAATACAAAACAATAGTTTGAGAAAAATACAAAACTTAAAAGCACTGGCGATGGACTGCACCTACTGCACAGTTGCACTTAACTTATCGTCTCTAACTTTACCATCAGAAGTATACAAAATGTGTACACATATAACTGGCTCCGAAAGAAGGGATCTACTGCCTTAAATAAAGCTTTCGAGAAAAACGCGTTCGAAAATAAAACAAAAAACACATAACATAAGGCAAATATTTTAGGAATTCTCTGGTCGGGGATAGAAATGGTTTTTTCTAGACTAAAAATTCTGCTCGAAGCCCTCCTAGATACAGATAGATTTGTCATACGTTTACGAAGCATGGAATTCTCCACTAGAGCCC
>JAUMHM010000016.1:5093255-5119318 GCA_032362435.1 Melikaiella ostensackeni
CCGACAGAGCCTCTAACAGTTTTTTCCTAGCTAGAAATTCTGATGGGGACCCCATCAGAACCCTATTTTGGATAGGGAAAGCTGGGGACATTTCTGCACAGGTATAAGGACATAAAACCAGTGATAAAAAACATGCACTCACTAAACGCATTAGATCTTTGGAACAAAATAAGACGGAATAATTTGTAAAATATAATGATAACTGTTCACGGTCGTGGGAAATGGTGACGTCGCATGTTTGTGTGAGCAAGAAAGAGTGTGTTGGCGAGGATACCGCGTCGATGTTCGTCATACGTGTGAGAAACAGGGGACTAGGTAAATGAAAAATAGTGGCTGACAGAAAAAGGAATATGCGAAACAGAGTTAGCCAGCATGCCGGCTAATCTGGGAGGTAGGCGAAAGGAGGCGCACTCAATGTGAACGTAGGTGGTGCTAATTCCAAGCTGGCGTGCAGGCCAACAGCGGATAGAGGCATGTACGAACGGGGAAGATGGGTCTCGTATAGAGGGAGAGAGAGGGATCTAGTGACGAAGGTGCAACGTTGGTGTTTATTCACGGTTGTGGGGAATGGTAACGTCACATGTTCATGTGAGTGAGAGTGTGTTGGCAAGAACGCTACGTTGATGTTCGTCCAAGGTTGCTGGAAAAAGGGATGGCGTCACGGATTCATGCGGGTGAGAGAGAGGTAGATGAGAAAAATGGCGGCTGGCGGGAAGGAGATAAGCAAATCAGAGTTGGCCAGTATGCCAACTAGTCTGTTCAGGGAGGAGGGAAGTGCAGAGCTTGGATTACGTCTGGCGAGGTGTCCTCCGTTAGAGTGAGTGAGATGGATGCCTGACAGAGTAGATTGTCTCCGAAGTGATGTTCGTACGTCCGGGGTTCCTTAATTGAAGGTGGTGGGCAGAGTCGCCTGGAGACCTAAAACGACTCGGTGTGATAGCTAGTATACCGGCTATCGGAATGGGGGAAGAAGAAGGAGGGGAGGCGCCAAGATACTCAGATCGCCTTGTCGCGACAGCCAGTATGCCGGATGTCTGACGATGAGGAAGAAAGAGAGAAGCTCGTGAAGCGAGATCGCCTTGTGGTCGCAGGCAGTATTCCGGCTGTGCCACGTTTAACAGAAGGTATAGGAATAACTCAAAGGAGGCTAAAAAAACTCACTATTATTATCTGTATGTCCTTCATTGCTCGCACTACACTAAGAATATGCTTACTCAAGCTTACAACCGGAGTACCAGGCTGTTTTCTTTGCTGCTGCCTAGAATACCAAGCTGCAGTGGAACTGCCGATCTTGGGTTGCGCACGGCCTTTCATGCCCTACCCCCGGAGTGATTCACGGAGGCTACGTTGGGGAGAGCAAAATCAAGTGGCGGCAAGTGCGCGCGTCGAGCTTTGCTGGCGCTGCACTCGCGGCACTCGCCTTCACCCGGTTTCGCTGCTCCGCTGGCGCAAGGGGACGCGTCTCTAGCCTGGTAAGGGCAGACTAACTAGTAGGTGCGTCCATACCAGGGCAAGGACGGTGTCTTCCTTACCGTTATGAAATTCTGCAACGAATCAGCCCCATTTGAAGATTTTTGATGAATTGAGACAATAATGAGGAGGATATTATGAGGATACAAAACTATAAACGATACACAGTGAATCCTGACCGGTATACTATTCATAAGACTAGAGCATGGATGTTGCGCCGTCGCGATTTTTCAAGAAAATCCATGAATTTTTTACAATCAGTTGAACTTTCAACTGAACAAAAAAACGAATTGTTAACAAGACGAATTTCCGACTATAATGATGAATCTTCAACAGCGGTAGTTACATTATCAATAGGCGCGAGCATTTTGTTGAATCGAATACGGTATTTTCGATTCGACGTGCGCTCATTTTCGGATCGTTTGATTCGATTCGATCGATCCACTCATTGAATGTCGAAAATCGACATTCGACGCGCTCTATCGTCGGAACGATTTATTCGATTCGATCGACCCGCGCATCTTGCATGTTGAAAAAGATCTAATTCAATCGAGAATTCTTTAAGATAACCTAAAATTGCTCGAGTTTACAAGTTTTCTGAAAATCAAAACTGTTTCTGTTGAAAAATATCCATTTTCAGCAAGCATTCCCTAAAATAACTTCAAATTGCTCGAGCTTTCAAAATTTCTGAATGATCTAACTGAATCTGTCGAAAAATATCTATTTATGGCGAGATTTTCACTAACAAAACCTAAACTTGTGTGAACTTGTGTTCGTTTTTTAAGATCTATTTGAAAAAATAAAATTCCCTCAAGAAAAAACACTACAGAAACTACAACTGTCAGAACTTTATTTTTTATCGATGTTTGTGCTTATTTAATTAAAGAAACTCATTCTCCCCCGTTCTTCTATGTTTGAATTTTTGCGGTAAATGAATTTTGCGAGGAATTGAATTTGACTGAGCTGAGACCTTACCGATCCAACAATAGCACCTGTCGGATGTGGCATTTTCGACATACGATGCGCGTCCAATATGGTCTTGAAGTCAAATCAATTTTTTTTGCACACGTCCAATTTTCAACCAGGAAAATAAATTTTCAACCAACATGATGAATTTTCAAACAGAATAATGAATTTTCAACGCGAGGAAATTTATTTTTCACCAGAAAAAAAAGGTTTTAAACAAAATACATGAAATTTCGAGAAACGGTCGAATTCAACAAAAATTGTTTAACTTTCAAGTTTCATCTACATTTTCCGGACATATCATGTCAGATGCGAGTGCGTGTCTTCAATCGCTTATTTTGTAGGTGTCCTCACTCGTCACATTGAACTTCTCCTTTTTACGTCTGTTTATTAAAAATACCTGAAACATAAATCAAGCATGGCATCGCTCGCCCAAACTGGGACATTCGATTCGCCCAAACTGGGTCAGGGTGAAAATTCATTCGCCCAAATAGGTTCATCGGAACAGCATGAAATATTCTCTATTATTTAATGAAAATTGTTTGTTTATATCAATGAGCAGACAAAATGTTGATGAAAAAATGTTCAAACTGTGCGATATCAGGAACTTTGCTCGATTCATAAGATTAAAATACTTTAACAAGCAGAATACGCCGCATAAATCCTTACATTCGCCCAAACTCGGAAATTTACCTTACTGCCAAAAAACGTTCAGGAGAAAGTTTATGGATCTTCGTAAAAACAACAATTTTGATACCACAACTTTTTTTCGTATCTTGCGTTATTTGGCTCAAAATTTGAATTTTTGATATTTTTTTAAATCCAAAAATTTGTTATGACAATCTTGTAGGGTTTTCAAAAAGCAGCGTCCTTCTACACATGACTTTTCTCATATCGTGCATTGTTTTGCTTCAGATTAACATTTTCGTTTCATCTTTTGAATTTTGAAAATGCCATAACTCTCATAATTTTTTCCATCGAAAAAAATCATTTGGGTAAATTATTCGAATTTTTGCGTACAATGAATAGTCGTACATACAATTTTCAAATCTTGAAAAAAAAATTGTCTCAACAATTTTGGAAATGCTCTAACTTTTTGAATTTTCATTCAAAATGGCTGGCTGACAAACTTGACCTTCAGTTTTCGTGACTAAAAGAGTTTACCAAAGGCCAACCCAATAGATTCATTCTTTCAAAAGTTATCGTGCTGACAGACAGTTATACAGACAGAAGGACACATTCGTAAGATCGTGTTTTCGGGTTCAGAGCGTCTTGAAACGTGGACATTGGACAAAAAAAGGAGGGGGGGTCGAATTTAGCACATATCTAATACCTTTTTCGATGAGAATGTAATGAATAATATATTTTATAAATAATTCAACTTTTTATTATTCTTTCAACTAGCATGATATGCGTGCCATAGGGCGCATGTAACATTGCTCTATCACTTGATATAAAAAAACGAAATAAGATAATGTGAAGAAATTTAATAATGAGATATATTTCACTATCTAATAATATTCCGGTTAAGTGGAAATGTGAATTTCAAATTTCTAGATGGTGTTGAAATTTTATTTTCCTATTTACGCCCATAAATCATACTGGCTCTGAAAATTGATTTTTTTCCTCAAAAAAGTGTTTTTTTAGCTGTACGTAGTCACTGCTCCCATTTCTTGAAGAATTACAACTTTTTAGGAACAACAGGTCATCTTTTAGAAATTTTTTAATTTTAAGGTGGAGCTAAATTTTTAATTTTTCTATTTTGACTTTTTAATCCCCAAGGCTCTGAGAATTAAGTAACGTATATTTTTCTATGAAAATTCCATTTTCCAGCCAAATTGTGCAAGATATGATAGAATTTTGAAAAATTAAATTGCTTATTTCTGAAAGATCTATGAATTTTCTCAAAACCATTTTTTGATTGGACAGTTCTTGTTTTAATCGTGAAAAATGTTATCAAAAATAAAAAATGTCACTTTCCACCAAAACTATGTGAGATACGAAAAAATTTTGAGTAACTAAATTTTTCATCTCAATGAGACCTACAAATTTTCTTGAAACCATTCTCTTGTAAGACGTGAAGTCTTCATTTTTAATCGTGCAAAAAATCAAAATTGATAGGAAAATAACACAAGGTAAAATTAAATGTTTGACGGCAAAAGTTTCCGACTAGAGCAGGAGTCTCTGACCGGGGTACACAAATTAATTTTGGACATACAGGTATATTCATTGAGTTCGAAGCGCGTCGCGTGCGCGGCAGATTTTTACATTCATATTTTGAATGAGAACGTATTAGTTTCGTGTAAAATAGGACTTTGTCGGTTTTCGTCAAATCTCCACGTTTTGAGACGCCCTGAGTCGAAAAAAAACGAGTCATACTTAGATTTATGTCTATTTGTAGTCCATAATCTGTAGGTACGACAACTTTGAAAAGAATAATCATATTGGATTGCGTTTACGCATATTTGTTTGAGCTCTAAAAAGAAAGGCCGAGTTCATTAACCAGACATTTTCAAACGGTTATGGTTTTATCCATCGAAAATGCTATTTCAAAAATCAGAGATTAAGTTTTCTTACCAAATTAACGGGGTACGGAAAAAATGTTGAGGAGGGAAATTTTTCACTTCAAACAGATCTACAAACGTGCTCTTTATCATCCTTTGATAAAATGAATAATTCTTGTTTTCATCGTAAAAAATATTTCAAGCATAAGAATAAATAATTTTGTTTTTACATCAGACAACGAAATATGAAAAAATGTTAAACAGCAGAATTGTTCAGCTTAAAAATATCTACAAATTTCCTTGATACGATTTTTTTATAAGCGTATAGTTTTTATTTTAATCTTAAAAAATGTTAATAAAAATTAAAAATTCTACTTTTCGGTCACACTATCCAAGAGACGAAAAAAATATTAAGAAGCAGCAGTGTTTACCCCAAAGAGATCTACAAATTTGTTAAAAATTGAATGCTTTCGGATTGGAAGCTTTAAAAATGAATGAACTTAGATTTGAAACGTTAAAAATCTAACAATCCCAAATCATTTCATTCTCTATTATATATAATGTTTTTTCATTATAACATTTTATTTCCATTTTATCATTATATAATTGAAAAATAATTATTAGGGCAGACGTGTTAGTAGTGGCCGCTGTACCGATGGAGTTATTCACTGATAAATTTAAATATTTTCAGTACACATGCGATTCAAAAGTTAAAAACTATTGTGTGAATCAACTGGCAATTCAACATGACGCTCATTCAAAATTTACTTCTCCATTCAAGATTTTTTGAAAGTTATCTCGTAATGTACGTTCCAAAAATGCTTAAGGTGAACCAAAACTGGTATGTCTATCTCACCTCGTTCAAAAGGCATGAAGTTGCATATTTTTGACAGAAAAAAAAACGATTTTTCAGCTATGATAATTAGGCAGTTAAACCATGATTCAGAAACAAATTGTTTCCAAAATAATTAAATGAAAGTGAAAGCACCCTTATGAAGTAAGTTTGAAATCTTCAAAAAAGTATTCAAAATTTTAAAATTGCTGAAAACTTTTTAAATTTTTTTACGATATGGTTGCTGGATAACTAACTTCATCTTCATTTTTTCAAAGTGTACTTAAAGCCAATCTAATCCTCCAGTTGTTCACAAATTACAGACAGACACCACTGTGAAAACATCTTTTTTTATATGTTCAAAATTATTCATAAGTTTTCCGGGTTCAAATTAAAATTTGTACAATTTCCAATTGAAAGTCTTGATAGTGAAGTAATTTATCTGAATTCGTTCAAAATTGCATAACTCTGCATTGGAAATTCATAAGCTTCATTCGCTAAATGTTTGTAGAAATTAAAAGTAAAATTAACAGGTAAACAATTTCCAGTGCTTCTTTTCGAATTTGTCAAATGCTGACTACCCGAAACGTGGCATTGTTTAATTTTGAAATTATTTTTGTTGAATATATTAGTTTTAAAAATGTTCAATTTTAAATTTTTCTGTTAGAAGACTTTGGAATTAAAATGATTTAGATATGATGGCTTTTACTTTGGAATGGCGCAATTCTAAATGCTCTTGATTTAGAAATTGTATGAATTAATACTATATAATTGTGAAGGCATTAACATTGATAACATTAAAAATATAGAACTTTAACATGTTTCAATTTTAAAGAGTCTCGAGTGGTCACCCTGAGATCTGTTGTAGGCAAACAAATTTGCTGTTTAACACTTTATTGTATCTTGTGTCATTTTTCCAAAAAAGTGATTTGTTTATTTTTAACGTTGTTTTTCAAAATCGAAACAAACACTACGCGTCTCATCAAAAATTATTGGAAGCAAATTTGTAGGTATAATTCGGGCAAACAATTTTGTTATTCAACATTTCATTGTATTTTGTGTCTCTTTTCCAAAAATACAATTTCTTCATTTTTAATGTTATTTTTCACGATAAAAACAAAAGCTACGCATCCTATTAAGGAATAGTCAATGACAAATTTGTAGATCCTTTTGTGTGAACAATTTTTGTCTATTCTTTTTCGTATCTTGCGAAATTTAACCGCGAAATGAAATTTGTTATATTTAGTATTTTTTTAACGCGGAGCCGTTGGTAAAAAAGGCTGTTTAACGAACTCGACCTCTTTCTTGGTCCCTAAAATTGAATATATAGAACTTCAACAACTTTAAAATTCAAAGAATCTCGAGTGGCTACCCTGAAAACTGTTTTAGTAAAAAAAAATTGTCGTTAAACATTCTATTACTTCTTGTGTCGTTTTTTCACGAACTACAATTTTTTTCTGATGGTATTTTTCACGGTTAAAACAACAATGATGCATTTTTTCAACGAATGGTCAGGTAGAAGTTTTCAGAATTTTTTTATGTGCATAATTTTGCCGCGTAACATTTTATTGTATCTTGTGTCGCATTGTCAAAAATTTACTTCTTTATTTTTAGTGTTATTTTCATGATTGAAACTAAAAGTGCGCGTCATATCAAAAAATGATAGTGAGAAATTGTTTTTTTATGAAACATTTTTTGTATCTTCTGTCATTTTTCCAAAATTTTTTTTTTGATTTAGTCCTAGGGACTTTCTGAAAGTAAATACAATACAATACATACATACATACATACATACATACATACGGACAGACAGAAAAATTCGTAAAAGCCTGTTTTTCGGGTTCAGAGGGTCTCAAAACGAGGACATTTGACAAAAATGGGAGTGGAGTCATATTTTACAGAAACCTAATACCTTCTCTTATGAGAATGTAAAAATCTGCAGTTACGACGACCTACGTAAAGAAAGTTCCTTCTACACACCCCGCCAATGGCAGGTTATTATATGTATTGTGCGCAATGTTCCTCCAGACATTCTGCTCAAAACATGAAGATTTTAATTAATCCTAACCTCAGAAACTCTCGGTAGCAAAGATGAAATTTTGTCTTAATGGTTTTTACAGAACGGTCGGTATCTCTCCAAATTTAGTTATTCAGAAAAAAAATTGTAGTCACTTGAGGTTCTCTACGTAAATCACGTAAACGACGTGGTTTACGTAGAAAACTATAGAAAACCTATAAAATACCTGGTAAACTACTGTAGAGAACCACGTAAATTACCCAGAGTAAATTACGTACCCAAGCCTGCACAGCAGCAGCGGTGGGCTGACCACGAGCTGACCACTACTACCGATGGGCTTCCCACGCTGAGTTAGATCACCGTAGTAACACTGTATTCACATGAATGCGTTTTCAGCTCACGTATGCGAAGCATGGGCCACCTGATTGACCAGAAAAGTTGCGTACTGGCAATTGATTGGCTAACAGTTTCCGCGTACGCCTTCCTACTGTCTGGACAAAATGGAAAGAAAAATATGAGCGGAAAGAAGCTTAGTTCCAAAATTAAGATTATGACTTCAAGTTCAATTTTTATCTATAATTCGAGTTTTTTTGTGTTTTACGTGGCATAGTTTATCAACGCCATTGTTTTGGAGACCAAGGATTTTCACGCTGATATTCATTCTCATCATTCCTCGTAAGTTGGACGTACGAGACCCCGGTGGAGCTCACTGGGTGCTAGTGAACGCAGTCCATGCCGGGGACTGGAAGTTGGGGGTGACTGGAAACTGCTGAACATATTAAATTCTTAGTCAAGGCCAGAAGTAGATTGGTGCGCTGACTGCCAACAACACCTGGAAGCGGGTCAATGCGGTAGCCGGGGGCCACGCTGGTCATACTCGGTCCTATACTTGGCATTTCTTTCTTTCTTGTAGATGCCAAGGATGCATCTAAACGCCCGCAACGAGAAAAATAGAGGAAGCAACGAAGTCGAGAGGAAGAATGCGATTTTGCTCTACGGGAGGATGTCCGGAAGGCTATTGAAGAAGCTGGAATAGAGCCTCTGCCAGACTCAGGTCACGTGTATTTATGAGATCAACTCTCAGTGCTCCTAGCGATTCTTGCCTCGTAACTTTTGAAACCGGCGACTTAGAGTTGTCCCAAGAACTTGGACAAGCTCCGAAGTTCGGAAAGGCTCCAAAGAATACCGGATTGACTCCCAAGCAGGAGTTTGGTGACAATCTGCGTGGAAAGGTATCGAGTGACCTGTCCACTACCCGCCTCCGCTCACAACTTAGACTGGCCACCTGCACCGTCTCCACTATCACATCCAATTTGCGAGGTGTTTAATGAACCCCTGACGTCAGATGTTAGCACCATCTGCGCAGATCCAGAGTTTCCGAAGTAGCCTGTGAGGAAGTCGAGCCAAGAGTAGTCAGCGGAGAAACAACATAACCTCGACCTATCACTTCCGAAAGTAATTGGTCATTGAGGGCCGACCTTGAGCTCACTTCAAGCTCGGTGGATGATCCCAGTAAAACTCCAAAATCCAATAACCTTACCTTTGGAACCCAGTCCACGGAAAACCCCCGTCAAATGAACCAAGACCTGTAGACAACTCTCTGGAATAGACTGATACGGCACCCCACCGAAACCTTCTCCAACGAAAACTCGAGTGTCAAAATGTTCAGGCATGGCCGAGGACTTCTTCGTACCAGGAGTTGCGGGGAAGCAGGTTGCTTTTTCAGAGGGTGCGCCGAGAATGACAAGCTCAATGAAGGAGGTCTTTCGGAGTTTGTTTAACGGCTAAGGTGCCCAGCGATGGGAACTGTTTCCAGGGAAAGAAACTCTGGATAAGAAAAAACACCTGCTCCGAGAAAGACGACATCCTCAGTGAAACTGGGACCATCCATCCAGCAGGACGCAGCTTCCGAATCGGAATATTTACCAGAAACCAGCCATTCCAGACGCACCGTTCGCCTACGTTCGGTGTTGGTAATAACTGACACCAAACACGATTCAGAGACTTCAAACGAAATCAAAAAGAAAACGAATTGAATGCATAAGCTATTGATTCCGCCGCTAATAAGTGTTTAAAATTCCTCATTCGTTCATATGACGTCAAAGTAAATCTGTGCAGAGAAAAATAGGAGATTCGCTATTTATTCTTAAAGACTTTTCGAAATAGATACACCAAATACAAAAATTTATCATAAGGTCTCCCTGTTTGAAATTATTTTTAGTCTTTTCCTATGGCTATAGGTATTTATTTAAATCATAAAGTTCAATTTCCCAAAAAATTATTTTCCCGTATTCAGGACTAACAACTAGATCATTTGTGAAAATTTGATTAATCGTTAGTACCAATCTAGTGATTCCCAAAATTTTACTACACTGTGAGTTACATTCTTGTAATTATTTGGAAAAATTCCCAGAAAACAATTTGCCCCTCACAGTGATAGCGGAATGCGATGCTAGGGGTGGTATTTTAGAATATAATAATATTTTACAGACTACATTTTCCAAAAATCGTGAATTTATGTATTTCATAAATCTTACCTCGTGGAATTGTAGTTTATGGAAAAAACTATCCCATAATTGTTCTTTCTGATAAAAAAATTGTACATGCTTTAAACGTAAGTTATATATTTCTGAAGCCTTCAACAAGTTCTGGAAGCAAGTTTATCGAGAAAGAGAAACACGGGGTAACCTTTTTCCAAGGGATACAGTCTCAGGCGGTTAGCCTTCCAAATTTCTTCAAATCAGGTGTATTTTGGTTCAATAAAAATCGCAATTTCATTTCACATCGCGAATTGACAAATACATTACGCGCACATCGTGATAGTCACCGCGTGTGAGCGTTGAAAGTGAATATTCATTAATACATATTATCAAGTAGTCTTATTCAAATTAATTTTGTAATTATAATTACAAAATGAGTTCAAATAACTCCACTTACTGATGTGTTCAATTATAATTTAAGGCCTAGTAAATCATAATTAACATACAATTGCCACGTGTTGTGTTCGCATTAATCTTTGACATTTAGAGCAATAGTTACGATAACATTATCCAAAGTTTTATATTAGCCCGCCTAAACCGCGCAAATCTTTCGAAATTTATTTTTAAAGAGTTATTTATTATTATTTACTATTTAATTTTTAATTGATGATTTTCTGATATGATATGAAAAAACGTCGAATAATTACAAATTTGAAAACTATAATTTAAGATAAACAAGGAAATATGTTGTCAAGAAAGAAATTATTATTATAATTCATAGAGCTTTTCAAATTCTTTTTTCGTTTCAAAAAATCTCTAACGTCGTTTTTATCATACTAGTTCTAGCAACTAAGTTTTAATTTTTTATTGAATGCTTCTATTGCTGATAGATAATTTTAGGAACAATTTTGAAGCCGAACTATCTTTGGATGTGAAATATCCTTGTATTTCAAATATGTGGACCTCCATATGAATAGAGCTCTTATGGTCGGTTTTCAAAAAACGCATTTCCACGTTTTCCCGTGTGAAGCTGATACAAAAAAGACAAAAATGCGGAAAGTGACAAGTGACCACAAGTGCTTTTTTCACAAGGACGTCCACAAATTTTGATTTATTCTAGGTCTTGGGAGAAAAATAAACTTTTTCCGGAAAAGCTAAAAAGTACTTAAAATTGTTTTTTAATCGTAAAATTTTCATTTATGGAAAGAAACTGTATTGCAAAACTCATATTGTGATTGAAAAGGTGTTGTGAATTTATATTGCTATGTGTTACTATATATATGACTATTGGGAAATTTTATGATAATGCGAAAAGTTCAGAGAAACAAATTTTTAAATTCTTCTCCAAAAAATAGTTTTTTTTTCCTTTTTGATATTAACAGTTTTGAATATTATCAAAATTAAAAAATTTCCAAGTTCAACTTCCAAAAAAATACTTTTTAATTTAAAAGAAAACATGAAATATTCTCTAATATTGATAAGTTTAATAATAATATCAATAATTATTAATCTCTAATATTGTTTACTTTATAATCCAATAATTTATAAATTATATAAATAAAGGATCTAATTAACTTATGAGGGAATTCAGTGATACCTTTCTATAATACGCAGGAAAAAGTTTCCTTGAATGTGATTCAAAGAAATAGTTTTAAAATTATTCTTGTTTCTAATATGAAAATGATGGAAAAACATTTTCTCAATGGTTTTCTCTTCACAATAAATGCAATTAAACTCAAAAATCTAATGACGCGTTTTTGAATGTTCTGCTTAGAAATTTTTCGACCACATACAAAAATATCTTATGGTAAGATTAAGTTTGAAATCCATGTAAAAGATTATATCATTTAAAAAATGCTTGATAAACTTAATGAGTAATGATTCCGAAAGATTGACTGATGAAATGACGATGAGAAATTATACACTGTGCGTGGCATTGTCCCCACATTGCGTGATATCATACGTGTCGGTGATATGCGACGCAAAGTGCTTGCAGCTGCGAGCCCTAAGCTGTGAATCACGCACTGCAGGGGACGTCTATTGCAAGACTATTATCTAGATTATGTATATTTTGTAGGGAAATTAATCTTTCTACTTAGCGAATATCTGCCGGGAAAATAAAGTCGTTTCAGTGCAATATATTTGGTGGTATTAGAACACCAATCCCAGCTCGACTGTCTTAAATGTTAATAATGAGTCACCTAAACACTGCTACAATAACCCTGTCCTGTGAATGCAAGTGCAGTAATTCTGGACAATGGTACAATAGTACGCAGTAAGACAGAAGGCTGAAAATGGTTACAAAATCTGAAATTCAGACTTACCTCATAAGCCTGTCCTTGTCTAGCGAGGCTTCTTCTGGTCACGTCGGAGAGTCAGGCAATTTTCGGGCGGAAATTCCGAATTTTGTATTACAGTGTAATAATTAACCAAAAATATTTGGTTTATGGCTCCATGCTCTGACACATCTCCATTAGACAACAACTGATTATTATTTATACAATACTAATCAACAAGTGCACATCATTATCAGTTTTCTATTCAACGATCTCGTTTCTTTCATAAAATCAAGTGGAGTTATCTTACTTTTGGTTCAGTACTACCATACACCATCAACTGAAAACTGTTCTTTTCATTTGAAATTTTTTAATAGCGCAAGTTCTGGCCACAGATATTTTGTTTTTCGAATAAACTTAAGTTATCAGCAATACGAAGTGAGGATTCTTGAGAAAACATATTATTTCCTGTCATGCTTTACAGGATCAAGAACATTTGTTGACCGCCAGGAAATTTAAAAATAATTTAAACCATTTTTGAAAAAGTACCACATATCTTCATCCAGTAAGCCCTTACAGGAACTCTCTGAATCTAGATTCATGAAATTTAACTAATTCAGTTAGAGAGCAGTGAGCCAATAGAAATTAGTATAAAAATACTGCTTCGATTAGTCGGAATATCTACTAATTCGATTTGGGCCTTCATATGTTCATCAAAAAAATGTTTTACAAATGGGAAACGTGTCACACAGAAAAGTTCAATAAAAGATCGCTATTATATAAACTTTACAACTTTATTGAAACAATGAGAAGGCAATGTTGTTAAACTTGTCAATACACTGATTCCGGATGATTTCTCCGCCGACAACATATTTGCATGTTATTGCTCCAGAGAGGAAAACTTTTCTTCATTTACCAGGAGCCCAATGAGAACCCAATCTCTTATAAACAATCTTTTGCCCCCAAAACTTAGCAAAATTAGTAGCTTCCTCATTAAAACCAAACTTAGTAAAAGCACCAGGTGTATGTCTGTTTAAAGCGATAGGGTGCTTCATTTCAAGCACAGCAACATCCGCCGGTTCGTTTTTCATAACATTTTCTACTTGCTGATCAATTTTCACCGCACTTGTTGGATCATCAAATTTATACGATGCAACACCATATCCGGCATGCAGATCGGAATGTTTAGCTACGACGACGTAAGGATTTATTGCAAAGGCTGCCTTAGAATGACCCTGTTCATATGTAATCTCAACTCTGGAGGGATTTAACATATTCAATTCATCTTCATGGTGCGCCTGACGATAGCTTGGAAGTTTGTCACGTGGATTCACTTCATCCTTAGGGTCACGTTCTATTGGTTTGTGACCTACGTGACCTTTACGACTTGCAGGCACGAATCCTGCAAGAATGATACAAGTTAATTTATCATCATCATTTGCAGGGCAGAAAAAACTCTTGATTCTCCATAAATGACCTCATTTATGTGTATGAGAAGCAGTTCATAGAAAGGCGAGATTCATTTTTTCAACATCATTTATTATGTACAAGCCACATGAAAAGTATAAAATAGAAGCCCGATACTTGTAGGGTGTCATGTGAGAACATTGGCCAACCTTGGCCAAGTATTGCCAACCACGGATTTTCTTCCAATTACCAAAAAAATGATGCGTTCCAAATTCCGACCAGAACGGTCAATATAATTTACCCTTCGCAAATCATTTAAATTTTCCTACTTGATTTACGTGCGGGAATATGGGCAAAAAGGAATATAAATTCATGCGGTTTCGTCAAAATGTTTTGTCCGTTAAGAACCGCAACTTTCTTTCATCGCAAAAACAAGTAGAGCAGAGTTAAAATTAAAATTGACGACTGTTATAAACTGGCGGAACCATTAGGATGAACAAAAATGGTATTTTCTATGGAACACAAAGTTTAAAAAATTTCAATTATGACTTCACATAGCATTTTTTGACTATAAAAGAAGTAGCAGTTGCTGCAAACAATTCACGATTGCTATATCAAGAACATCCGGATTCAAATGTTATTGAAATGGATCGGACATTTTATATTTCCAATTTGAAATTTATTATAGAGTTTTTTCTATTTGAAAGTGAGAAAAGTAAATCTTCCATAAAATTCTTTTAATATCAATTAAACAAACTCACTATCACTATATCGCTTTTTATTTTCTACATATTTTAAATAATGCCAGTGATGTGCAAAATAACTTTGTTTCGGGTCGGAATGGGCCGAGTCGGGTTTCAAGCCGTCCCGAAAAGCTAGAAACCAGAACCGGACTGGAAGTTCAATTTAGACATTTTTGGTGATCTTTGCTAAGTTACCGTAAATTACCGAGTATTTCAGACAATTTTTAATTGGAATTTCGGATAGGTTCAGGTTTTCAGACCAGTTTGGGCTTTGGAGGCTGTCGTGGGAGGCTTTGAAGGACAGCGCTGAGCCAGGGCTGAGTTCTGAAGTTCTGACACGGAAGCGGCAACACTTTTTTATTATACGAAGAGATAATATAATATTATTATGTTTACCAGTAGAATTGATGGAAACTTCCAGGGCGAAGAGTAGTATACAAACGAAAATCTTCATTTTCTGTAAATTGGGGATATTGATCCTTGGATATTGGAGAATTTCTCATAATATGTAACTAATGAATGCGCTGTTCGTTTCTGTAGATCGTATGTAACAGTAATTATCTCATTCCTCATATCAAGTTTTATCGGGAAAATGCATAAAATTCCGACGCAGCAGTAAAAAAATGTTTCAAACTCACGACTTCGGTAGAGATTTGGAATTTTCAAAATACAAGTTCATGAGTTTCTTATATCTTTGAAACCTGTTATGCCGAATACTGTAAACATAATAAAAAAGATTACTTGAATATTTAAATAATGTTTCAAGAGTTAAAAACATTTTCCAATATGCGTACGTGTTCCACAGGTGCATAGTTTTATTATAACCTAATTTTTATCGTGAAGATGCATTTAACTCCAACGCAGAAATGTTTAATTATTAAACTCACGACTGCGGTGAAAATCGGAATTTTTTAAAACTCAAATTCATAATTTTTCAATAGTCTTGGATCCTCGTATATCGAAAGATATGAAAATGAAACAAAAAGATTACTTAAACTTCTTAATAACGCCAGAAGAGATTAAGAAACTTTTTGCAGTACGCACAAGTTTTTTACAGGTGCATAATTTTATTTCACGCCAAATTTTATTGTAATGAATTTTATCAAACTCTGCACTCTGGTGGAGACCGGAAATTTTTGAATTTCAAATTCATAATATTGCTTATAGTTCTGAATTCTCTTATGTCGCATAATATAAGAATAAGAAAAAACAGTACTCAAATATTTTCTACAGGCTCATGGTTTTATTGTGCACTAAATTTGATCGAAAAGATGCAAATAAGTCCGACGTAACCATTTTGAAAATTATCAATCTTACACAGCCGGTAGAGATTGGGAATTTTTTAAATCCAAATGCATATTTTTTATATTTTTGTATCCTTTTATTTCAAATGATGCAAAAATGAAAAAAAGACTACTCTGATGACTCTTTAATAACGCCGGAAGATATTGAAAAACATTTTTAGTACAAATAAAAATTTCACAGGTACATCACTTCATTGTATGTACACTAAATTTTAGTAAAAAGGTGCACAGATACTCGATGCAGAAATTGAAAAAAATTATCGAACTCACGATTTCGGTAAAGAACGGGATTTTTCAAAATTTAAATTCATGATATTTTTTGAAGTTTTGGATTCTTTTATGCCGAATAATGTAAAAATAAAAAAAGGATTACTGAAACTTTTTATTAACGTCCGAAAAGATTTGAAAATATTATTCAGCGTGCATACATTTTTTGCTTGTACACTAACTTTTATCATAAAAATTCGCTAAACTCTATTGCAAAATTTTTTGATGGTATCAAACTCACGACTATGGTGGAAATCGAAATTTTTTGAAATTTAAGTTCATCATTCTTGTGTACTTTATAATCCTCTTATGATGAATAATAGAGAGGAAAAATAGAAAAAGAGATTACTAGAACTTTTGAGAGCGCCGGAAGATATTAAGAACGTTTCTTGAGGATGCATACATTTTTTACAGGTGCAGAGTTCTATTTTACATAATATTGTATCGTGAAGATTCACTAAACTCAGGTTCATTAAGCTAGCACCTCCAAAATCGAATTTCAGCGTTCTTCAAACCTGAGACTTTTGGGCTTTTTTTGCACCAATACAAATTTTTGGGCTCCTTTACTTTTCTCAAAAAATAAATTTTCTGTGGAGATGCTATCCTACAATAACCTAACAGCCCCGCTATCTAAAATAATAAATTAATAAAAATTCGATTCTACAAGAATTTTGGACTTTTTGAGCTCTTGAAATCCGCAAAAACCTTTTTTTTAATAAATCATAATAAAGAGTAATAGGGGTAATAAAGATTTTTGAAGAAAAAATCAAAATTGCCCCAAAACCACCCTTGAGTTCCAAAATCAACCCCCTCGAAGTTTTATTCCTTTATAAATGGAATCCCGCTGTTGGACAAGTCGCCTTTTTTCGGAAGGAGTACAGTGCGTCCTGACACCAGCCATTACGGAATGGGCATCTCCGCCTTCAAAAATGAGGTGAAGATCCAGGCCAGATGTCGATGAGCAGAAGTAAACTTTTTCCACCAGAATTTCTTGATACCATCCGGTCCGGCAGCGGAGAAGTTCTTTGTGCCCCTCAGTGCTTTCTTCACCTCTTCGGCAGTGATTGGTGGACATTGTTCCTCAGACATTATGAGGTTGTTGCACAGCTCCTTGGCACGCATGATGTTCTCAATGTCTTCATGCAGTGGGTGTTGAACTTCATAAATCTCTCTCCAAAAAGTCTCTACCTCTTCGGACGTAGGCCGATTATTGACACAAACAGGAGGATTGCTGAAGAGACACGAAGGGTCAGCCAGAAACTGTCGATTTTCCCTGACTCATCCCTCCCTCTTCTGTATTCTCCTCCTAGAGTCAGATAACACTCGTATTTTGTGAGCAATGTGCTGCTTGATAGTCAGCAGCTTGGACTTGTTCAATGTGTGATGGTGGACCCTCAGTTCGTGAGCGAATTTTCGGACCCTCACCGTAAAAGGCATATCAGATGTTATGTAGTCAGTCACACACTGAATACGGGATGCGTTCTGTCTAGCCCAACCAATTTCCTTGTTTAGTTGATGCGAAAGCCTTTTGGTTTTTTGATCTATCGTCGGCTTCACCCTTCGATTTGAATCGGCCAAAGCTCTCATCTCATCTCGGAGGATGCCTGATTTCCGCGGTTGGTCTTGATGTCGCTTCCACTTCTTTGTCTACGGCTTGTTTCTGCAGCGGTTGGAGAAGCGTTCCGCGTATATGTCCTGTTTGCAAGAGGTTGTCGGCGCGGTCTCGCGATCTCTGTTGCAAAACGTGCGAAAGCTCTGGGTATTTCTGGCACCATAGAGTGTGCGGGTGCGCCGTGTAACCCCTACAAGCAGGGATAATGCTGGCATCGTAGCAATCCAGCAAGTCATCTTTGAGTCGATCCGTCCAGTAAAGACGTCGACCATCTTGCCGATCCTCCATCGTGCTTCCATCCAAATTATTTGCAGCATCTCGAACTTTAGGACGATCGGCACTGTTTGTCGACGCATTGTCGGATACTCTGCACGTTCGATCACTTTGAACCGCATTCAGAACTGGGTTTGGTGCTATTATAGTTGTTCATAATTGTTCATATATATATACAGTATCAGTATTCAGTATCTTTCTTAACTTCCAAGGTTATGAAATAGTTTTCACATTACAGCTGGGTCCCGGATAGATAATTCTTCAAAATAATTATGGAGTCAGGGGGTTAAAATGGGTTTTCCGAATTGTTAAAGATGTCTGTGGGCATGGAAAGGGCGATTTTTGATTTTAAAAGTAGTCTGAGGAGAAGGAAAAGGGGATTCTGGATTTTTGAACGAATCTGAGGGGATGGAAAAGAGGTTTGTGGGTTATAAAAGGAGCCTGAGGAGGCGGAAAAGAAGATTTTGGATTATAAGAGTAGCCTGAGAGAATGGAAAAGGGGAGTTTGGATTGCATAAGGAGTCTGAGAGGTGGATAAGAGTATTTCGAATTGTAGAAGGAGTATGAGAGGATGGAAGAGGAGATTTCGCCTGTATTTTTTATTATTTATTGTTTCTGATTCATTTCTTACTTCTTATTGCTCATTATTATGTATTGTTTATTTTTGATTTTGCATAAGTCATAGAAGATTTTTATATAGTTCAGTAGATTCATTCCATCAACACAAATAAATTTTATACTTGAAATATTCGTGTATTTCAAAAATTGAGGATTCTTTATACTTTTAACTTTAAACAAATTGACAGATCTGTATATGTCATAATTTCACTTTGTCATAGTAGCTTGTTCAATACATTGATCGATTTCTCACAACGAACAAATTTAGTAATTACAATATTGGTACATTTTGAAAATTCAGAAAGTTTTTCTCTTACAAACGTTAGAAAAATGTACAAATCTGTACATATCATAACCTCATTTGGTCATAAAGTGCTTCTTAATACATCAATCGATTTAGGTTGTCAAAATGAACAAATTTTTTACTCATTATGTTGCTATAATTTTTCAAATTCATTTTCGGCCTTTCTCACGATATTTAATAAATGAACCTCAAACTTTTTCGTTATAGAATTATGTATTTCATTTAAATCCACGTATAATTTTTCTTTCCTAATATAGTCAAAATTGTAAATAAATTCACATCTGAAGCGATTTTTGCGAAAAACATAACATCAAAAAAAAATGTATTCTCATCCGGTGAGGCTCTAAACTTGGTAAATAATGAACATCATTTGGGACTACAATCCCTCCAAGTTTTCTGACCCTAGCTCTACTTGTTCTCGAGTTATTTTAAAAAGGGTATCGTTAATACACAAACACAAATACATACACACACACATTCTTTAAAAACCTCATTTTCGGACTTCTGAGGTCGAATCACGTCAAGATATTACAAAAAATAAAGTTCAAAAATTTCAGTGTTGCAGTAGTACTACGAATGTTCCGTTTTTCCGATAAATAGTGAAATTTGTTTATGAAATAAATAAAAGTATGTTTTTATTATGACTTTCTTAACGATTTATGTTGTTATTTCATAGATTATTATATATACCTTGAGCTTGTTCTTTTGAAATACTTATATTTTATAAATGATTTCAAGGAATGATATTCGGTTACTTCAACCAGGTGTATTTGAAGAACAATGAAGCAATTTTTTCTAATCGCACTTCGACAAAAATCTGAATATTACACGGAAATTTTTTAGATCATCAACAAATGTTGTGAAGTAGAAACGTTCTATATTTCTCTCAGGAAATGAATACAAACTTTTTTTTGTTTCCGGAAAAGACTGGCTGGGGCACTGACGGAAGATACTAGCTTTGAGAACCATAGAATATTGAATTTTGATTCGTATTCATAACTAGGATCGACGTGTAACATTTTGGTTCGTCTTTGGGTCACAAGAAATATTATATTTTGGTTTAAATATTTTTTCAAATCAATTGAATTAGGGAATGAATTCTATAAGGGCCTCTTTGTTTTTCTCGCTGAACGGCGTTGGCCCCTGAAAACTAGGACGAAGCCAAAATATAATTGCTTTTTTTCAAATTCGGAGGAAGTCTACAAGTTGTAAGTTGTTACCCGGATCTTTCACGAAAGTTTACAGATAGAAGAGAATATCTTATGTCCGCGCATTCTCAATAAAGCTCTGAATAATAGCGAATTTTTTGTTATTTTTGTACGAAATCAATTTCTCAATAGGTGAAGAAACTTAAAATTATCATCCCAGAGCTCCGCAGCGATACAAAAATTCTTATATATCGTAAATTGTCATTAAATTGAAATACATTATTTGAAATCGTGACTTTTGACTATTCTACTCGAGAAATAATTGTTAAAAATTTGAATTTTCGAGTTCAAAAGTCAACTATTTGTTGAAACATTTGACACTTTAGATCGAAAACTCAACTCTTTTATTGAAAATCCGACTTTTTTGGTTGAAAATTCGTCTTTTATTGTGAAAATTTGACTTTGTTGGTTGAAAAAATTTATTTATCTGAAAAGCCTACTATTTGGTCGAATATGTCAATATTTTGAGAAGATTCGTTCCTATCGCTCCAAAGTTTAACTGTTTGGTTGAAATTATTATTTTTTTCAAATTTAACTTTCCTAGTACAAAAATTATTTTTTCGAATATAAAACTTATCTTTCTCAGTTGAAAATAACTTTCTTCTTGGAAATTCAAAATTTTGAGCTCAAAAGTTCGAAAGTATTCTTGAAAAATTTGTCTTATCATGAAAATTGGAATATCTGTGTATAAATTCAACTGTTTGGTTCAAATTTTTTTTCCAAAAATTCATCTTTCCGGGGTTGAATGTCATTTGTTTCTGAAATACAATTACTCAAGTAACCTCTACTGATTGAAAATTGAAAGTACAATGATTGAGAAATATTGTTTGAAGATATTAAACTGAATGATAAACAAAAAATAGTCTGAAATAGTCAAAAATCATAATTTCATATAATTTATTTTAATTCAATGACAATTCGCAATTTTCAAGAATTCGATCATTGCTAGGTAGCTTTTGGAGGATGATTAGACTGCTCCATACAATGTGGGATCAAGTTCGATTGAGTCCGTATAAAGAATCGGGTTTTAGGCTTTTCGTATATCGAAACAAGTCTATTTGTTCACAGCTTGATTTCTTGCAATAAAATAAACAAGCATACCGTTCTGCAGCAATTAATAAAATATTAGCGAATTTCACACAATACTAAATATTCCAGAGAATTCTATAGAATTTTATTACATGATGCAGGATATCCTACTTTTGTTTATTTTATCTCCAAATATCAAAAACGATGAAAGCAGACTCGATTAGATATACGGAACTTGAACTTGAACTTGAATTATATACAGAACCCTTTTTATACATTAGAAAATTGATTTTCTACTAAAATAACAAAAAATTATCTTTTATTCGTTATTGGGAGCCCTAGCGTAGATGCGCGAAAATAATATGTATTTTTTTCATCTGTAACTTTTTATGGGAGATCTGGGCAGCAAACTACAACTTTTGGACCTCCTTCAAATTTGAAAAAATATATATAAATTTTTGCGCTTTGCCCTACTGAGCACTTTTCAAACACGTTTTGGATTTTAGTTTTGAAAGTACATATTCTTATATACATTTCAATTGTGCATCTTTTTATTCCTAACAGAAAATCGTAGCTTCTACCGTTTTTGAAGTAAACTCGAAGAAGCTGTTTTCAGAAAAAAATCTATTTCCTCTTTTTTGACGTCCTCTCACCGTAATTTAGCAAACTTTTAGAAGTTTTTGACAAAACTTATAGAAAAAATTTTGTATGGTGTTCTACGACTGGCAGAGAAAAAAAATATAAACATTACTGTTCAAACAATTGCTTTGAATTCAAACTGATAAATAATACTTCTTCTCGAGCAAGTTGCATTTTCACGTGAACGCAATGAATTGTCTTTTGTGTCAATTAGTAACAATATCTCATTCGAATCTGGTTAGGGATAAAAAGTTTCTATCAGGTGCCAAAGTAGTTTGGTGTCAAGATATTATATGTGAAAATAGGAAGAAATAATAAATTTCTCCTCGCCAAAGGTACAAAAATGGTTATTTCTGATCTGGATAAGCGGTGAATGAAGCATATTGTACCTACAAATATACCTGCTCAGTATAGACCTAAGAAAAGGAATGTCCTGTGTTCGCGCGTTCATGTTAAACTAACAGATAATCGTAAAATTCACTAAATATTAGGTATTTTTCACTATAACAAGCTCCAAAATTGTTACTTTCAATTCAGATAGAGAATATCAGTTGTGTACTATATTTTCGTTGACCATTTGCCTGTTACTTGAGGGGGTATACTCGTTTAGGACGCCTTAATTTAGGACAAATAGAAATTTTTGTGTGTATAAGTATATTACAAATATCGATGGAGTAGCTTTACAGGTACATTCCAGAGAATAAAGACCTATAAAAAATGTTGTTACTGTCAAATTATCATGTTATATAACACAAAAGCATTGTTTTTTACAGCACTGCGCTGCCGGAGGACCTCCATTGCGGGCGTGATAGCGGTCGCAACTGGGATCTGAAACACATAAACCAAAAAGACTCTGGTACTACATGAGAATACCTCCTATTTGAACTAAAAATATCATTCAAATTTTCAAAACTTGAAAATTTGTCTGTATTTGAAATAAAAATTCCATTTTCTTAGCGAAATTTTGAAGTTCGTATGCTTTAAAAAACTATTTATTTCATCTTTTGATGTAATTTTTTTGGTTCAAACAGAAGGTCTATCGATTAGCTTAAAAAAATGTCCCGGTTCGATAAAATTCGTCGATAAAAATTCTTCTAATCACGCCCGCAGTTATCAAAAATACGGTTTCGAGATAAGCGCCTCCAAAGTTTTGTTTCAAGGCAAGCAGTTATTTTTCGAACTGACCGATTGTGCAGGTCAATCAGGTATTCCTGCTCCATATAGCAGTCCTAATACTCCAAAAATATTTCGAATTTTGATTTAAAACTTTGGAGAAATATTTTTAGATATGCCTACTAACGATTAAGACTGTTTGGAACATATGCATTTTTTTTACCGCCTAAATGAGTCTCCTCCTTAATAATATAATATAATATTTAGCTAAATTAACTGACGAAAAATCACTTTTTAAATTTTAATTGGTGTTTACTTTCGAAAAATGGCAATATTGCAGTGCTCTTGAATCGCGTTTAGAGGAGTCCATCTCTTTGATCGGATGAAGTAAGCCTGACTAGATGAAGCTGTCAGTTCTTTTATGCATCTCTAAACAGCTTGTGTATGACATGGAAGGACAAAAACTTCCTTGAAGAGTGGAAAATTTCTGTTCTCCTCTTCAAAACTATCCAAATCTTCTTTCGTCATTCACTTGGTGTAGGAAAGTTCAGTCACGACGGAATTGTTCCAATGAATGAGCTTCACTTAGCAGAAACTTTTTGTAGTTTGAAACTTCGAAAACAGTGATTTTTTCGATATATTTCAATGTTCGGTCACCATTTCTTCATCAAATTAGTTTTTACTGTACGAATTCATTTATTTTGATGTAACAAACGATTTGCACAAATTTTTAATGTAAAAAGAAATTCTGGTGATGAATGTCGTTACGTAGAATATAATTTTTATGTGAAAATCGAAGTTTCGAAGATAATCAAAAATGTTACAAAATCATAAATTTTTTTTTAAATATCCTTTTAGGGGGTCTTTTAGGACCTAAAAATAAATGTAAGTTTAGAAGGGAAAGACAAAATAACTATAATTTCGATTTTGGAGTATCATTAAGTAAAATAATATTTTCCCAGCTTCAAAAAATGTTCGTGTCGCGAGCAATTTTGATGTTTTTATTTAGTTTTTTATGGTCAAGAAGTCAACAATTTTTTTTTAATTTTGACTATGACTAGAAAAAATCTTTTTTTGCATATGAAAATGAGTCCCCATGATTTTTTCAGATTTTTAAAACGATATCTTTAGTTAGCAGAAACTTTTTGAAGTTTGAAACTTTGAAAACAGTCATCTTTTCGATATATTTCAATGCTGTGAATTTCAACGTTTTAACTTTGAACTACAATAGATAGTTATCCATACTCTTTGAACATGTTTTCAATTAAAATCGTATTATTCAAATAAGAATGAAATAATCAAACATTTTATAACACATACAATTTTTATAAAAGTAAATAATCCTGTTTTAAACAAAGTTACACTTCGAGGTTAGGTTATTCCATTTTAATAATTTTAGTATACACACTTGGCCTGTTTACCCAATCATTATCGTCACGAACATTGAAAGTATAAAAATAGTACGATAGTAAAAATTTTGTGTAGTTATTCCGATTTTTTGGCTCAGAAAGTAATATCGAGCAGCAGGAACTATGAATACAAATGCCCGGTGCGAAGCAACGTCAAACGTGTCTTAACCTGCCTTAACCTGTAGTGTTGAGTCTTGAGACGAGAAGACCAGTATAATCGATATTTAATTATATACTGTGTAAACTAGAAAAATTATAAACGGCGTTTCCTACAATAGTAAGTGAGCATTTGGTTTTTAAATGTTAATCAATTTTTTGTTGTTGTAAGAAAACGAGACTCGAATATGTGTCTTCGTCATTATTGATTAACAGTTGATTAAACATGCCTAAAAGCAAAATGAGAAGGTTCAAAATAAGATCGTGTCCCCCTGATCGTTTATTAGGAAAGCTTAAGAAGCTTGACGGAACAGTCTTACCAACATATCAAGATGTTTTCAAATATTTAATTTTAATCGGAAACGAGTTATCAAGTAAAAATAACGGTAAACACCAATCAATTAAACGAGTAGGCTTCCGTTTCCGGTACCGAGTGGTAAAGAACGCGTTTGTGTTGTGTGCTATTTTTATTGGTTTTGGCGGCGGACTTGGAGGTGTGATTGTGGTGAAAGGTGGTAAAGAAGGTGAGTGTAGTGAAGAGGTTGTGTGGTAGTGTGGGGGGGCTGTTTTGTGAGGTAGACAGGGTTAGGAGGAGGGTTAAAAGTTCTAATTTGGAGGTTAGTTGTCGAGGACGGGAAAAGTGAGAGGGAAGATAGGGGACAATATATAGTATCGGTAAGGTAGGCCAGCATGTCTATGATGAGGAGCCCAGTGGGGTCCGGCAGAGGGCAGCAGCATGTAGACAACAGCACCGGTGCTAAGGGTCTCGCGATGGCTGCCGGAGAGAGTACCGATGAAGGCGAGATTCAGTTTATTACGCTGGGAAGGTTGGATTGGGGAGAGAGGCAAGGGGACTAACTGACAGGAGTGCACGTGGAAGAGATAAATGGAGTGGGGAGGAAGGATGAAGGTAAATCCCGTATGTATATAGTGAAAGTGAGAAGTGAGGAAGAAAAAGTTGATATTCTGATGAAGAATAAAGCTTCTAAGGGAAGGGTAGAAAATATAAAGGAGGATATGACGTGGAATGAAAGGAGAAGTAAGTGGATGATGAAATAGAGAGCATGGAGTGAAAGAGTGCAAGGGAACACGGTATGGATAGGAAAAGACAGGATGTGGATAAGTGGGAATGTGTGGATATGGGATGATGAGAAAGAAAAATTGAGTGAAGTGAATAGGGAGGGTCCATGGCGACGAGGGCAAGAAACGGAGTCTAGGGATGGAAGGGAGGAGGTAATGAAAATAGTGGAGGGTGAAAGGAAAGAAGGAGAAAAAGATGGAGCGATGGGGTTTCCACAAAAGTAGGGAGGGGGTATAATGGCGAAAGAGAAGAGACAAAAAGAAAGGGAGAAGTGAGAGTAGCGTTTTGGAACGTATCTGGGCTAATGAATAAAGATGAAGGATTCTGGGAAGAGGTGAAGAAATGGGATGTAGTG
>JAUMHM010000016.1:5119418-5130823 GCA_032362435.1 Melikaiella ostensackeni
GAGGTGAAGATCCGGGCCAGATGTTGGTGTGTAGAAGTGAACTTCTTCCACCAGAAGTTCTTGATACCATCCGGTCCAGCCGCGGAGAAGTTCTTCGTGCCCCTTAGTGCTTTCTTCACCTCTTCGGCAGTGATTGGTGGACACTTGTCCTCGGAGGTTATGAGGTTGTTGCACAGCTCCTTGAAATGCATGATGTTCTCAGTGTCTTCATGCAATGGGTGTTGAACTTCGTAAATCTTTCTCCAAAAAGTCTCTATCTCCTCGAACGTAGGCGAATTATTGACAGAAACAGGGAGATCTCGGCAGAGACGCGATGAGTCAGCGAGAAACTGTTGATTCTCCCTGACCCATCACTCTTTCTTCTGAATTCTCCTCATACCCGTATTTTGTCTACAATGTGCTGCTTATTTGTCAGCAGCTTTGACTTGTTCAATGTGTGATGGTGAAGTCTTAGTTCGTGAGCGAACTTTTGGACCCTCATCGTAAAAGGCTTACCAGATGTTACGTAGTTATATTCACACTGAATACGGGACGCGTTTTGTCTAGCCCAGCCAATTTTCTTGTTCTGTTGATGCAAGCGCCTTTTGGTCTTTTGATCTATCGTCGGCTTTACCCTTCGATTTGAATCGGTCAAAGCTCTCACCGCATCATAAACTGAACAAGTGATGGCCCAGAGGCCGAACTCCTCCGAGAGATCCTCGCAAAGAGCGTCATCCGTTTTAGCCAGATCTGGAAGCTTAGGAGGAACCTGGATGCTGATGTTTCTCCTCGTTCTGAAATCGCCACCATCTATCGGGGGAGTCCTGATTTCCGCGGTTCGTCGCAATGTCGCTTCCACTTCTTTGTCTGAGGCTTGTTCTTGTAGCGGTTGGGGAAGCGTTCCGCATATATATCCTATTTGCAAGAGGCTAAAGCTCTGGGTGTTTCTGGCATCACAGAGTGTGCAGGCGCGTCATGTAACCTCTGCGATCAGAGATAATGCTATACTGTCGTAGCAATCCAGTTTTAGCAATTTAATTATTTTTACTGAAACTAACACCAAAAATCGTCAAGGTTAAGGCTGCTTCTTTATTCCAAGTATTTTCAGTCATAAAAAAATAAAAAAACTTATTAACTGAAAGAAATTAAAAAACGTAATGTTTAAGACGTCAAATATATTTACTGCAAAAATATTAGTTTCCACTTATTAATTAAATTTTTTTGTACAATTTCGATGATTTAAATAGTGAAACGGAACTTGCTGAGATTGTGTATTTCAGTTGAAAAATTAACCTAAATAATAAGAATGGAAATTTAAGGCATTTATTATTTTAATGCCTTATTCTTCCTTACATCCTTAAAAACCACTGCTATGTAATGTAAAACATAAATTTCATTTTATTATGATTGAAACGTTATTCTGATATAAACCGTCATTATGTGTCTTTTGACAGGAACAACTTCAAAAAACAAGAATAAAAAAATAGAAGTACCTCTGCTTGGCGAGGCGCATGAATATTCCCCAAAATCTATTTTATCGGAAATCATGTGACCTTATAACTATTTTACATAATTTATATTTTTCCGAATTGTCATTATGGCATATTATATTGCGACTTGGTAAAATAAAAATTATGTAAGATACGAGTGGTATTACTAAGTCACATGATTGTAGATTTAGGTAAAATAAGTTTTATTTAAAATAAAATTAAAACATTGAAAATATGCGGCTCAACTGAATTTACTTGATTTAAACAAATTTTTTAAATGGTAATAAATCATTTATTTAAATCAAGCAAAGAGTAAAGAAATAACTTTTTTTTTTAATTAAACAAGATGTTCTCACAGTGAGTGCTTTGACATTTCTTCGACAGTGCAAACTGTAGATGCTCTTTTTCTCTTTCAAGGCCTGGTCCCAAAGGGCAAAACTCCTCGCAGCTTCAATAAAAAGCAACTTTTGCCGATATCTGCATAGACCAGGCCAGCCGCTCGGCCAGGCCTACTCTCTCTTCTATTATGAATAAGGAAAAGCCTACCTGGTCGTTCAGTCTCAGAATTCCAAAACGATGTATGTAACTTCAACATGATCGTCAAAATGCAGCTGACACCCCCCCCCCCCAGGCATATGACGTAATTGTTGAACGGCTCCTTTTCTTTAAATTGGAACCAACTATGTGGTATTAGGGACTGATACTAATAATGCAACGTTGTATTCTGTGAAATTACAACATCTTGTAAAATTACGTCGTGCCACAATTGAAACAAATCGTAGTAATTGGGCACAATTTGTTTCTATCGTAGCATGAGATAATTTTACAAGATATCGTAATTTCATTGAATATAATGTTGCATTTTCACAATCCGACCGTAATTCTACATGGTTGAAGAATGCAATTTTACCGGCCACTCGCGATTCTAAAGTTTTCAATTTTGATTTTACAGTCGGTTATTATCTAACGAAGGAACTTTATCGACAGATATATTCTCACAAAATATATCGGTGACGCCTTCTAAGAGAAAATATGTAATTCATTTCAGCCATTGATTTGACTTACCAATTATACGTAATATGTTTTGCTAAACGAACTCCACCCTTAGATTCATGAGAAACAGGTTGAAAATCTGTTTGAAAAGGATTGGGTTCTACGCTCGTTACATTACATCCTCTGCCAACATACAAGGATTTTAAGTTTGCTGGAAGAAGTCGCTTTATCGTATACGGTACAGTAGTGTGCATGTATTCTACGAGTTCCTTGACCAACTCACTTTCTATTTCACAAGCACTTTGTTTTGCGTCGTCGGATCTTGTTGATTCTGGAAAATGCATAAGGAAACACATTTTTAAATTACAAATATTTCAAAACTATGCGTTGTTTTGACCTAGGTTGTTTTGACCTCTTTATCAGGCATTTTTTTGTAAACAAAATGATTTCCCTCATAGCGAAAAAAATTATTCTGTTCGACGTAAAAAATTCCTAATAAAAATATTCGCCAATGACACGACCACTAAAATCAAGGGACATTGGGATAGGTAAACGAAGCTCTAGGGGTGGCGACGACGTTGCTCAGCTTTCCGGAAAAACCAGGGGAATCTGGGTTTGGGTGTTCTTTGGTCGGATAGGGGTTGGCGCCAAGACGTCAGGGAGTTGTGGCTTGAGCGAAAGTCGGGGGGGGGGGGGGGGGGGTGTCTTTTTCTGGCGTTCAGTACCGTCTTTCTACAGAAATCTTTATACATCAACGAACCAATCAAGCAAAAGACGCGTACTAGGATGGTAACATTATTATTTAAGTAGCTTAGCAACGTAGAAACGGAACATCTAGCTGACTGAAGAAAATAATTTGAAAGAATAATTGATAAATAATATTTAGCGGAGATCAATGCACAGAGTCTTCCATCAGCTCAGGTGTGAACAAATGCAATTACAAAAAATTAAAATTGAAATTAAAAACGTAAGATCAGTATAAAATGTTTCAAAACTAAAATCCATCAGGGATTAACCTTAATTACTTCAAAATTGAAATCTGAAAACTTGAATTTTTGTAGCACACGCATAAAAATGTGAGATTTTATGCCCGTTTTGCGTGACAAAAATGGCCGATTTGTGATCAATGACGTCTGTTTGCAAACACGCTCGTCCCAAATCAGCCGCTGTTGTCCCTCAGCGCACAATATATTATTATACCGCGGCAAAAGAAACTCAATTTTTTAATTCTCACGATAAAATTCTAACGCTGAGATCGAAGATGATAACGTCGCCCCTGTGACGGATGTTCGGGCGTCGGATGCATCTTGTTCTCCTCCAAGGTGTGGATTGGAACTGGTTCTTCTCGTGCATCAGCTACTAGGGAGCTGTCTCGAGGTCGCCCTCGACGGATTCTTCGGACTGGAGGAACTTGGAGCTGGAGCCGACCCCGACGGTGTTTCTGGACTGGAGGGACTTGGAGCTGAAGCCGCCCCGACGGTTTTCCTGGACTGGAGGGATTTGGAGCTGGAGCCGCCCCTGATGTTAAGGGGGTGTTGAGAGTAGGTTTTCCAGCGGCAAGGGGGCCGGTCTTTGGAAAGGAATCAAACTCCGTGGAACTATTAGTGGGGACACTTTTTGAGTTAAAGAACTCTTCGACTCTTTTTCCATAGAAAATGAAGTCCTAATGATAGACGTCTTCGTGGGCACGTTTGTGCTTCGCAAGCGTCTGCTTTGGAATCATCTGCTTTTGGCCGTAAGCGAGGGTGACGCAGGATCCTATAAAGGGTAGGAGCATCCACAGGGTCTTAGGAGATTAATTTTTTTCTATCTTGGTGTACGTGACTGTCCCTAACTTCCTGTTCGAAAGTAGGACAATCTCTGTACAGGTAAAGGTCAGAATACTGCAGTCTCTGTCGTGGAACTCGAGAAATGGGCGAGGAGCAAACATGAGGCTGCTTAGAGGCAGTTCTGCCATTCCTGTTGATTTGAAATATCAAACTTGGTCACCGAGTACCGAGGTTGGTCGGTTTTCACCAAAGGGGTTGAATTTTTACGGGGGTGGTTTTTTACACGAGGATGTTACACTGGGTGTAGATTACTGTACAAGGGAAAGACTGCTTCAGGGGAAGAGGCTTTCGTAGAGAGGGATGATTTACCACAGGGGGTTGTTTCGCCAAGGAGGGCGATTTAACCATAGAGGGTTGATTCACCCAAACGGAGAGATAATGTTGGACTGGGTTCTCTACAGAGAGTTGATTTACCTGAGGGATTTACCTCACAGGGTGTTGTTTCATCTCAGGGAGATTTCCCACAGGGAGTTGGTTCATCTCAGGGAGGAGACTTGTCACAGGTGGTTCATTTCCTAAAAAGGCGTACATACTTACTGATGTGACAGATTTGCCATAGAGATTAAATCCAAGAAGGGGATTATTTGGGGAGGATTCAGCACTCTGGGTACTATTGCCAGGATGCAGGTTTATTTTCTGTTTATTTGGATCCAATGTTCAACTGGCAGGGTTCGGAGTTCGTAAAATCATGGGCACCACCGGGTGCTTCTTCACTCTCAGTTTCTCATGTAATTCAGGAAGGGATGGATCAGGACGGAATAACTGTAAATTATGTAAATCAGATGTCATTCAGATTTAATGGAATGGGTAAGAAGTACGATCAGCTGAGGATTTGAATGAGCAATGACGAGATGTCATTTAGCTTCAGTAAAACAATGTGGTATTAAATTTTTCGCACGTGCATTCTCAACTTAAAATCTTTCAATGGGGAGAAATACCGATAATTTTTCTGTAAATTAAAAATAAAATCACTAACAGATCTAAGTCTAAGAGCGTTAATTACTGTCGCTTATTTTATTTCAACTATTCGGAGTGTTTATTTCTAGTAGAAATTGATTTTAAACCCTGACAAGGCATGGAGACATGTCATGGAGGCAGCGGTGTTTGAAGTATCAGTGAAAATATGGAGGGGAGCCCTATAAACGGTATTCCTCAGCTGGATGAGGGGTGCGCTATAAACGCGTTATCCCCATGAACCGAGAAGAACGGCTGCCCCTGGTAGCAGTGTCGTGATTGTGTTAGAGAATGCGTGATGGGGAGTCCTATAAACGGGTACTGCCCCTGCTGCATGAGGGGTGCGTTATGAACACGTTATCCCTATGAAAGATGATGAATAAATGTCCACGCCCGTGCGATTTGAATGGTTGGCGTATGAATGTGTGAAAGGCCGCCAAGAGCCAGCTCTACGACAAGGAGGAGGACTGCCAATTGGCGGAAAGTAAAAATAAAAAAAAGAAGAGGAAAAACAATGAGCAGAAAGAAAGGAAGACCAACAAGGCCGGGCCGTCGGGGGAAGCTCCTAGCGGAGGCGAGCGGCGTAACACTCCAAAGCGCCCCCCGACTGCCAGGTCCGCTAAGTCTAGCGACGCCATCCGGGTGTCGGCGAAGGACGGTGCGTCCTGCGCCGACATCCTGAAGGAAATCAAGGCGTGTGTTAACCCCATGGTGGTAGGACTCGAGGTCCTGGGTATAAGGAGGACAAGGAAGGAGGAGACACTCCTTGTCCTCAAAAGAGGAGGGGATGCCCCGGCCTTCAAAAAAGCGCTGGACCAGGCACTCGGAGAGCGAGCCGACGTTCGGGCCCTCGTCACCACGAAGGCAGTCGAGGTAAGGGACCTCGTCGAAACAGTGACCAGGGAGGAAGTATTGGCAGTGCTCGGTGGAGCGCTGAGAAAGGAAGAATTAGGAGTATCATGCAGGCTCTTTAAACGCTCCGGCGGAGTGAGGGTAGCAGTGGTGCAACTAGCAGGGACAGACGCTCAACATCTGCTCCGACTGGAAAAAATTCGTCTCGGGTAGGTGAATTATCGCATCCGGGAGCACATCAAGGCGCCGAGGTGCTTCAGGCTCATTGACGAGTTTGGTTGGGTTGACTCCACTGAGCCGATGGAGAGCACGGTGGGCTCGGCGAAGCGCAAGGTGATCGCAGCATGTGATCACCCGATGCCACGCCGGAGGCAGAGATGGGCTCAAGGCTCGATGTTTTGATGGAACGACACCCTGTCGAGTCTGCGTAGCGTATGCAATGCAGCGCGTCGGAAAGCCACCTGCTCTAAGGGTGATCCCGCGCTGCATGCGGCATGGAAGATCGCTAAGGTGGCATATAAAAAGGCCATGAGGAGAAGCCAACTCCAGTGCTGAGGGGACTTGATCGGGGAGGACGAGAAGGACACATGAGGACTTGCCTTCAAGATAGTTACCAAGAAATTGGTGACTCGACGAAGGAGCCCCGGCCTGGACGATCCCGATCAGGTCCATAACATTGTAAGAAACCTGTTTCCGCGAGGAACTAAAGAAAGCAATTCGAAGGCTAAAGGCCAATACGGCACCGGGAATCGATGGTATACCAAACCAGATCCTCAAAGAGGTGATCGGAGTGTACCCAGAGATCCTCCTGGAAGCCTTTAACTCCTGTCTTCGGGAGGGGAGGTTCTTTGCGGACTGGTAGAGGCAGAAATGGTCCTCCTTAGAAAGGGAGAAAAGCCCCTGGACAAGCCCTCATCCTTCAGACCAATATGTCTGTGGGACACAATAGGGAAGCTTCTGGAGGACTTGATTCTGCAGAGGCTTCAGAGTCATATCCAGGGTGAAAATAGCCTGTCGGAGAACCAGTTCGGCTTTCGCAAAGGCAGGTCCACAACGGACGCCATACGGGCGGTGGTGGACACTGCCATGGAAGCAAAAAGAGGAACTGGTAAGCGAAAGGGATTCTGCGCGTTGATTATCGCTGACTTTCGCAACGCGTTCAACTCCGCGAGATGGAAGATCTGCATCGAGTCGATGAAGCGTAAGAAGGTGCCAGACTACCTGTTGCGAATGATGGACAACTATCTTAGTGACAGGTGGGTGATTTACGAGGGCGATACGTGGACTCTTCAAGAGGAGATGACGTAGGGCGCTCCTCAGGGATCGCGGGTAGGTCCAATCGTGTGGAATGTCATATATGACGACTTCCTGCGACAAGTGGAGCGTGGCGAGGGAGGCCGCGTGTCAGGCGGTGGGCACTAAGCTCACCCCCGACACGATGGTTCCTCTCATGCTCAAGTCTGAGGAGTTCTAGCAGCGCGTCGAGTCCTTCGTCACACATGTGATGAGGACTAAAGATCTCGATGGGCGTTCCGGATGCGACAGAAACTATAATGAGGAACCCACTGATTTTTCTGCTTTTTTCCCATTTTTTCCCATTCATACTTTGTTTGATCTCAATTAAAGATACTTTGACGCCGAATGTTTTTTGTTACCCGAAAATGCAACAATCGTTTAGCGTAGTCTGGATGTCTTTTGTCAACCTTGCATCTACTTAACACACTTTTGATATCGAATTGGATTATTACGTACTTTATCAGCTAAAAATATTTCAAAACAGAGAACTAGCGTCCAGACTACGCTAAACGATTGCTGCGTGCACTATGCGAATATAGCAGTTTTTACTCCCGGCAATATTAATTTTAATTTATTATTCAATGATGAAAATATTTTTATTAAAAGCTTATCCTTATTTTAGACGCCTTCAATAAATAAGTACTTTTTCTCTTTCGCGAAAATGTTTGAAATTCTTGAAAACCCATTTTTCGAAAAAAAAACTCATGAAACACGTGGCCGCTGAAATTTTGGAAAAATACAAGATGGCGACTGGTTCGAAATTGAGAAAGATAATCCAATATGAACACCTATCAGCGATATAGGCCGATCGGTCGCGGGAAGAAAACAATTCCCGATCGGCAATTGTTTTCTTCACGCGACCGATCAACATATATTGTTGGCCGGTATCCATATTGGGCTTTTTAAATGTCGGTTATCACCGACGTCTGGACAGTTTCTAAAATAAATTTGTTTAAATTGACAAGTTTAAGAGGCTTTCGTTGCAAAATGGTGAAATTAATCATCTTTTCTAATTTCTAATCAGCCGCCATCTTAGATTTTTCCAAAATTTCGGTTGTCACTGACTATTGCATAGTGTCCCCAAATAAACTTGCTCACCTTGTTAAGTATGAGAGCCTTTCCTTGAAAGATGGGGAAATTAATTATTTTTTTGCAATCTAAATAGCCATCATTCGGGATTTTTTTCAATGTTTTTTTTTTAACATAAGCACTTGCCTTGTAGCTATTGACAAGATATTTTCACGAAATTTGGGTCCCTTTCGTTGAAAACTATAGAAAATACCATTCACGTTCATTTTTATGTGTCCGCCATTTTCTAAATTTCAAAATTTTTATTTTTATTCTACACTACTTTTTTCGGGATTGAAAGAAGGTTGCGGTCCTCGGACTATAGAAGAATATGACGGAAACTGAGAAAGTTATGTGGATTTTTCATTATTACACATTTTTTCCCATGTTAATCATATGGGAAACTTCAAGGGGTGTGTGCTAGGGGTAAATATTAACCAATGTGGCTAATATTTGCAGCACATCATTTTTTTGCCATTGGAACGAAACCCGCCCCTGGAAGGAAAACAATTTTGAAAAAAAATTTGACCACATGTTTAAGAGTCACCCTATTCGTTGATGAATTAATTAACGACTTGCGTGGGGCAGCGAGGCAATAACTTATTGTTAATTTTCAGTTTATTAAAATAAAAGCTAATTTATAGAAATGAAAAAAAATTAGCCGATATTTCAATCCACTAGTCGAGAGTCTACTGATTTACTCTGATTATAGTAATCTAATGTAAAGAAATTCAACCATAATCCGAGTTCCAACCCCCGAGTCAGTGAAATTGGTTCCGCCGCATCGCGTCTTTATTTAATATAATATTTTTCTATGCTTTTATGAGACGTGTACTTGAGTACTCTTTTGGAACAAAACATACAGCCTGTACAAATAACTTTAGGACCCGCATGGCTCGACATTTGTGTAATTGATTTTTTGCTTATGAGAAAACATTTTTTTAACTTCTGAGTTGCTTTCCTGGAATTTCAAAATCCTGATTCATCGTCAGGGTGACATGAAAAATTATACGGAATTTTCAAATCTAGATTTTAATAATAATTTCAAATTTGTCGCAATACACCGGCTTGAAACTTTTGAAACCTGTAGGCAGGTCTTCCCTATGCAGTAACATTGATTATAAATTTTAAATATTTGAGAGCACGCACCTTTATGATTTTTTTATTTTTTTCTTAAAACAATCTTGTTTCTTTGGAACAAAAACTGAAGGAAATGTGTCACAATATTCGTTTTTCTCTACTTGCAGTGCAAAAATAATAAAAAGAGAAATAAACTTTTTTTAATAACGTCAGAAGAGATTAAGAAATAGGTTTTTGTATGCATACATTTTTCGATAGGTGCATAGTTTTATTGTATACTAAAATTTATCGCAAAGATGCACAGAACTGCATAGCGCAGTAATTTTGAAAATTATCAATCTCACAACCTCGGCAGAGATTGGGAATTTTTTAAATGAAAGTTCATACGTTTTATTTTTTTATTTATTTTTGAAATCCCGTATATGTAATCCTGGTATTTACCTTGATATAGTGCGAAAATATGAAAAAGATTACTGAAAAACATAATTAATTCCAAGAAAAATTAGGAAATATTTTGCAGTACGCATTTATTTTTTAGAGGTACATAATTTTATGTTTTACTCAATTTTATCGCAAACGTTTTTTGAAACTTCAGAGTCTTTTGAGGAGGGTTGAAAATATTTTAATGGTATTATCACTATACAGTCATAAATCGACTTGCCTTGAACTATTTTTATCGATAATTCAAAAAAAAATTTTTAATTTTAAATTTGAGGTGTGTTGTTTTTTGTGATTTTCAGATATATCTGCGATGCGGAGACGGAATGAATTTTTTTTTAATGAAACTTTGGGGGTGTGTTTCTGACACCCAAAAGAAAGTTTTCTTTGCTATTAGATCTTCGCGCAAACAACTTTTTTTTCGATACGCCGTAATGTGCATATAGATTTGAGAACTGTGCAATTTTTATGAATAAAAGTAAAAGTCCTATCGAAAAACTAAACATACCCTTTGATTCGGCTCGGCAATATCTCCAGGCGTTTTTGTAATGATGCAAAAAAAGGATTTTTTAAATAATCCCATTGTTTATAGTATTTTGGAATTTATCTGATAACCATGGGAAGCAACTAAACGTTCATCACTAAAATATAACGTAGTCTGAAGCACATGAAGTAAACAAAAATTTTAAATAGAAAGAAAAAGTTCATTAAAAAATTCTTTTATCCCCTCCACGCTGAGTTCATGCTGACTTCTTGTCACTATAGGATGTGCATATAGATTTCAGAATTGTGCAATTTTTATAAATAAAATTGAAAGTACCAGCCGCTTAATTTGCGCATCCTAATTTACAATCAAAACATAATAGTTAAAGGGTTGTATTTCAAAAGGGCACATACAACATTTTTGTGAAAATGACATTATTGGCCCAAAATTCCATTTAAATTCCCATACACATTATAACAACATGGTAGTTTTTCATGCCATTATTGAAATTGTTCTTTAATTCTTAAATTTTTTGCAATTTAAACATTTCTTGATATTTTATTTGTTGGGTATTCAAGCTTTTTGGACCCTTGTGCAATTTTTTACAACTCATCACCTACAAATCAGAAAATGAAAAAAATTTAAACTATCCAAAACGCCGGAAGATATTGAAAATCTTTTTTGGTACGCATACATTTTTTAGGATCAAACAAAATCAAATTTTTCCATTTTTCAAAACCTGGTATATCGAATAATATAAACGTAATAAAACAATTACTGAAGCGTTTCAACGTCGTCGAAAGTGATTTGGAAACATTTTGTAGAAAGTATACATTTTTGAGAATCAAAGTTATGACCTCGGTAGGCACAGCTCCTTGAAACGCATTATATTCTCAGTGTCTTCATGTAATGGGTGTTGAACCTCGTAAATTTCCCTCCAAA
>JAUMHM010000016.1:5130923-5147950 GCA_032362435.1 Melikaiella ostensackeni
GCAACAACAACGAGCAGGAGTACGCTCGCGCTAAGGTAGCCATCCGCAAGGAGGCTAGAAGCCGACTCGTAACGAGACGGCAGGAGAGATGACGTGGGGGGAGCACTGAAACATGGACTCACCGCCTAATCCCAGATCTCTACACATGGCTGGAGAAGAAGCACGGAGAAATTGGCTTCTACCTGACGCAGGCGCTGACGGGTCATGGCTGTTTCAACGCGTACCTGAAGCGCTTTAAGAAGAGGGACGAAGAGGCGTGTTTGTGTAATTTTTTCACAGATAATTTTTAATGTTCTGATGAAAAAGTTTCGTATATTTGTAAATAATTTGTAATTGTTCAAACAATTATTATTTGTTTCAACTTTAAACAAATAAACTTTTTTTGCCAATTAACAATTATTGAAAATATATATATTGACGACCAATATACCGCAAAATACTCGATCCTTGTTTAGATGGTGGTTTTTGAGGCAATCTGGAAACGGATAGGGAGCTCAAGATAATAAATAAGTGTATATATCAAATTTGGGAAAGTCATTTTAAGAGGTCCGTGAAATTTGCACTCGTTTTATTGAAAATTACGTATTCCAGTCTCATATTTATAAAATGGGGGAGTTTCCCATATTACTCTTATGGGAAAATAAAGCGGCTGGGCGGCACCATTCAATATAATCCTTGCAAAAAAAATGAAAAAATCATATTCATTTTTATTTGGAACCTCACAATATGGAGCCATTCCACCAAATAAAATTCAAACTTTGCTTTTTTCTAAACCATCCTAATACAGAAGTATTAGCGGTGGCTCGATTATAAAATACACACCCCCTCCGCTTGAAAAGCTAAGCATCATCATTCGAATCTGCACCTTGGGAGGGGGTTTACGCATCCAGGCTATCTCTGGACCCGCTCATGATACACTCCATAATTCGGAAAATAAACTAGACGTTTTAGCCAAAATTCTCAAAATTTGGTTTTAGATTGTGTTCTAATTTTTAAATTACCACCTGAACCAGTTGAGTGCTGTTTATAAATCTTTCCCCCTAGAATTATTCCACGAGGTACTCCACCACGGATTATTATATCATTATTATCAAGAAAGGACGGCAGTGGCGGTTGTTGAGTTCGTGGTTGTTGAGTTCGTGCTCGCTGTCGCAGTGGTAGAGGTCGCTGTGATGCACCCGATCCTGTAAGCAAAATGTAGTTACTATACATTTTTAAGATAAATAATGTTTTATTAATTCAAAAAAATTATATACACATCTGCAAAGAATTGGAGCGATGTCCGCTAACGTATGTTTTCAAGCACGTATTACTTCGAGTGAACTTTATTTTATAAAACACCCCAGATTCGGCTTCAGAAGAAGGTTTTTGGTGGAGGGGTCTAAAACTTACACTCTCCCCTCCACTTTAGAAGCTGAGAATCACCATTCGAATCTAGATTTTTGATCTAGATCCGCCCATGAAACACTCCACAATTACGACAAAAACTACGTATACGTTTTGGACAGAATTCTCCAATACTTATTTCAGATTGTGTTTGCGTTTTGTAATTACCTTGAGTAATTTCAACCATGCCATCTATTTCAGTAAGCGTACCACCACGGGGTAATATATAAAGTTGATTATCAATCCACACATCGTTAAATTCTTGATTAATCCTTGGTCCTGTAAAAAGAAATATAGGGCTTTTCATTAACGAATTTTTAGCAACAAACCCCAGAGTTCCTCCAAAGTTCCCTAATCAGCGACCATGTGCGTGAAGACGTTTATTTTATTTCATTTGGCAGCGTGTCAACAATGAGGCAACAATTGCAGATTTCTTATCATTACTTTCCTACAAGTTAATGAAACATTCATTGATTTTTAAAATATATGCTTTCTTTCAATTTTTCATTGTTCATAAGGATATTAATGGAAATTTAAAAAAAAATTGATCCGATCTGAAGGTTCAAGTGATGTTTGAAAAACTACCTCTGAAGTTTTATCTACTATTCCTGAAGTTATTTACAAATTATCTGTCAGTGTAAATTTATTTATGAAAATATTATTTAGCCATGACAAGAAGCAGTTCGAGAAGAGGTCGGCAAGCAACCTCAAGTAAGTTTTTTGTAGGCGTAGGCTTAAACTCGAAAAAATTTCATTTTTCCGATTTTTTTTCATGGTGAAACAGTATATTGCATGCTGAGGGACTCGTGAGATCGCTGCCTCCGCTTCGCTGGCGCGGCAAACTTCAGACTTCTCTCAAACCACCGTTTTTGTCCCATAATGCATACGATACTTTTGCAACAACCGCATTGAAGATGAGAATTTTTGAATGTCCATGAAGCGTGTCAAAAGTGAGTCGAATTGTGACCAATTGACGAAATAACATTATGTAAACGTTGCACGCCAAAGCCTGTCACTGTCTGTCACTTTGAAACAGACTTCTCTGGCTTCTCCGGAACTGTGCCATGTGGCACCACCGAAGGCACCGTTTTTAACACGCTTTAATCATTTTTCTCGTGCATGACCTCGGTAAAAGTACTTTTACGTTGCTAAAAACAAACTGACGTCATCGGTCACAAATCGGTCATTTTTGTAACGCGAAATAGACTTGAATACTTGCATTTTTAATGCGTGCGTTGCAAAAAATAATGTAAGCTGTCTATCGATACCAGCACATTACTTCACCTATTGAAAAGACATAAATCAAATAAAGCATTGTGTTTCTATTTGAAACAGCTTTTGACTTCATGACATGGATATTTCGTTCCTTAAATTTATGAAAATTTTGTTTCTACATATTTGTATTGAGAAGCCATTAGTATCAAACTCCAGAGCTTCAATTTGAGTAAACCCGCAAGAAAATCGGACTGAAAGAAAAGCTTCCAGCGTAGGAGTCTTCTTACCCTCAATTTCCCTATCCTTTCCCCACAAAATAATTGTTCACTTAAAATTTAGAATTCAAGTTGGAATTGCAGATTTTTCCCAAGGTTATCGGTATTTTACTGCGCTCCGTAGTAGTCACATTATGGGGCGAATCCGGCGTACAAAATGCTCCATAATGTCAAACTTTTGACAAAAATGGGGTTGAAAGGTCGAAAAAACACGTTATGGGTATATTTGAGTGTCTCTGAAAAATAAATGAAAAGTGATAGAATCTTCTACTTGGGCTTTAATGAAAGCTTGATTAAAGCTTTGACTACATTCTCAGATAAGGACGACTTGAATGCAGTCTGCAGCGCCGTTGGTAACTGTTTTTTTAGTCGCTCACTGTAGCCCGTACATTGTACTGTAGAAGAGTAAAGCACGGGCTACGGCGCGCGACTAAAGCAGAAGGTTTTATCATCTTTCTTTCATTTTTTGTAGACAACAAATATAGCCATAAGCGCGTTTTTTCGATCAATTAACTCTGTTTTTCTCAAAAACTTGACATGATGGAACATTTTTGTTCCCAGATTCGGAATTAGCATCCAAAAATCTATCAAAAATCACCAAAAACATTCATGATACGAAATCATGTGGCACGGTGTTATAAGTGTGTACTTATATTTTTCTTGAGAAAATAAGGTTCATTAACCTCTCCTATATTCTTCAATTCTAAATGATCTATTTCTGAAATTGGAATTATTTTTAAACTTCGAAAAACAAAGCGTTGATCAGAAGTTAGTCCATGTTACGCGTTTCAAATTTATATTTACAATTATGAATTGACACTTCATTATTTTTTTTAACAAGTTTAACTTTAAGTTTGTCTAATATTGAATGTATTTATTCATGTTTATTCAGTTTAGAAAGAAGAAAATAAATGACTTCTTCGACAACTCGTGCGGAAGGTATTTGTTTTTGTGTTGAGCAATTATTGCTCGAATTCGGAATATTCGGAATATTTCGGATTCCGGAGGATTTGAAATAAAAATTAAATTAAACCATTGGCCCAATCTTGGCCCACACGTGGCTCGATCGTCGAGTGATCTATGGAAAGTCTTTCTTAAATGAGATAATACCCCTTGGAAAACGAATAGCGATAAAGTTATCAGTGTTTATAAATTGGGGGCTATCCACAATTACGTAACACATTTTGGGAAGCAGGCGGGGGTCTGCGCAAGTGCGTGATGTCAGTGTCTGTCAGATCTTGCATTAATTATATCAATTTGATTGTAAAAAACCACTCGATTGCCTTAAGGTTAGTGACAATGTATGAGATTATTGAAGGCAGTATAACGTAATTGAAAAATCTGCCCGCATCGCGGGCACATTCTCATCGCGCGCTTCGCGCTTGCTGTTATATGTTCTCCATGTACAAATTATTAAATTTATTTTTGATTTCAAATGAGAAAGGAAATTTATTTACTTAAGGCTCAATCGCCCTTAAGGAATACATTCTCATCATAATATTCGCGCTTTGCGCTCGATTTTCCGCGCTCATCGTGTAATATATACAAATAAATGACTAAAAAGATGATTAAAAAATTATCTAAATGATTTACGATTGGTCCTATGAAGAAATGTTCAACAGCAATTTTATCTGACCTTTCAAAAGCACAAATTCTACTTTTTTGACTATTTTTTTCTTAACTCGCGTCGTTTGGCTCAAAAATAAAAATAAAAATATTCCAATACTATTTTCTATAATTGAAAGAAAACTATGCCTCCTACCAAAAAATGTTTTGAGGCAAGTTTACAGGTCTTCCTAAAAGCAACAGATTTAGATATCTCAACTTTCTTTCGTATTCCACGTTATTTGGCTCAAAATTTTTCAATTTTTCGGAAAAATTCCAAAAGCTGTTATGACAATCTTGTAGAGCTTTCAAAAAGATACGTTTTCCTCTTCGTGACTTTTTTCTCATCTCGTGCAATGTTTGGCTTAAAATTTTCATTTTCGTTTCTTTTTTTTTTAATTTTGTAAATGCTATAACTCTCACAATTTTCTTTTTATCGAAAAAAGTCATTGGGATAAATTGTTCTACTTTCTGAGTACTACGAAGACTTATACATAGAATTTGTAAATCCAAAAAGAAGTGATTTCAAAAAAATTTTAAATACTTTAACTTCTTAAATTTTTGTCTGAAATGGCTATCTAACGAACTTGACCTTCATTTTAGGACACTAAAGGAGTATACCAAAGGTCAATCCAATCGGTCAATTTTTTCGAAAATTATCGTGCTCACTAACTAAAAATCTACTCACCCACAGACAGGCAGACGGGCGGACAGACAGACAGACACATTCGTAAAAACATGTTTTTCGGGTTAAGGGGGTCTCAACACGTGGACATTTGACAAAAACGGGGGGGGGGGTTTCAAATTTTACACAAATCTAATACATTCTCTAATGAGAATGTAACTAGAGGTTTGGGTAGAATTCTGTAATACTTGTTTTAGATTGAATTTCAGTTTCATAATCACCTGCTGCAATAACAAGGTGGTTATTCCTTGCGGAAATCGAACAACCACTGGGTACTCGAAAATGATGTCCATTCTGCCACACATTGTTATATCCTCCAACTCCTTGACTACTACTTGATTCTGTAAGAAGAAATATAGGCATTTTGAGACAAGAATTTTTTTCAATTCACCCCAAAGTTTCCTCAGGGTTCTCCCACACTAATTTCATCAGCAATAATTTGCGCAAAGAAATATGTATTCAATTGTATTTGGTAGCATGTCAACATTGTCGCAACAACTAGAGATTTTCCGTCATTATTAATTTTTTATCGTTCATACGAATATTAAGGAAAATTAAAAAAAAAGAAAATTAAACCTAATATAAAGGTTCAAGTGATGTTTAAAAAGTACGTTTCAAAATATGCCTATTATTGTGAGCTTAATTTAAAATTACGTGCCCGTGTAAATTTACTCAGAAAAATATTATTTAGCGGTTGAAAAAATCAGTCTGAGAAGAGGTCGGCAAGCGACCTCAATTAAGGGTTTTGTAGGCGTAGGGTTATAGTTTACAAATTGGTCATTTTTCTTGTGTTTTAAAACAAGAAAATGCTTAAATGGCCAGAAAAACGCATTTCGGGTATTTTGAATGTCTGTGAAAAATGAACGAAAAGTGATAGAACTTTCTACTTGGGCTTAAATGGCAGCTTGATTGAACCTTCGACTACATCCCAGATAAGGGAAGTGGGAGACTTGAATGTACAAGGGATATCCAAAAAGTAAGAGTACTCCAATTTTCTAATTTACAAAAAAAATGTATCTGAAAAGAAAATACAGGGTTTTGTTCGTACACATGTCTTCTATTTTTTCACGTAGTCGCCTTCCCATTCTATGCAGGTAGTGCGCCGTAGCACAAGATTTATGATGTCCTCCTCGAAGAGATTTCCCGCCACCGCCTTCCCCCACTTCAGGACCTCTGTTTTCTCCTTCTGGTTAGTGAAAATTTTTTTCCACCCATGTGAGTCTTCAGGTAGGTGACAGGTGGTAGTCTGAAGGCGCCAAGTCAAGGGAGTAAGCGGGATGCTTCAAAACATCCCAACTGAATTAATCCAAAAGTGCGTTGGTGGTCAAGGCTGTGTGCGGACGAGCGTTGTAATGCAACAAGCACACTCTTTCCGTCAACATTCCCCTCCGCTTGTTTTGAATCGCCTTCTTGATGTTTTGACGTCTCACAGTATCTTTCTGCGTTAGGGGTCTTCTTCTGAGGCAGAAATTCGATCAAAATGACCCCTTTTCAATCCCAAAAGACAGAAGCCATGATTTTTCCAAGAAGACCTTCCAAATTCTAAGGTCTTCCACTCCTCTGATCGTCATGAATATTTGTTCTGCCTACTTCAAGTGATATTTGAAAAATTACCTTTAAAATGGTATCTATCCTTTGAGGATTCATTTTAAAATGATGTGCCCGTGTAAATTAAAGGTGCTTTATGTAGGGAAAGTTCAAATATGAAAACCAGATGACATTAAACCAATTTGAATCCGGACTTGTCGCGTTTCACTTCGTTTTCATGAAAAGAAGCCATTCAAAGGCTTTCGAGCGGAAAGCTTTCAGGTGAAAATATTCGCATGGAATTGAACGTGTAATCGAGGAAATCCACGTAAAATTTGAGTGAGTAAATTGTTAATTCAATACCATGGATGCAAACACTCTTTATTTTATGTACTACACATGTTGTTATGTAGAATTTTCAATGCCCAGTCCAAATTCGTCATGTAAATCTAGGTAGGTCGAAATCCAAAATGGCGGATCCAATATAGTACGACGTGGAGTACCGTGTGGTATTCTACGTGAATTTCCACGTGGTGCTCTATAGGTAAGTTTCCGTGTACATAAAATTTCGGAACCACCACTAGACCTGTGAAATGAGACATTTTCTTGATGTACGCAAGATACCTAAGACTCGAAAATGACATCCATTTTTGCCTATTTCTTACGGCTTATGTGATATTTAGAGTTGAAAAATTGCATTTAGCGATCTACGTGGATTTACCCTGAAGAAACGACCACAAAGATTGTTGGCCGCAAAGGATTTTTGCAAAATTTGTGTGTTCGCTGCATGGCTGAAGCTTCAATTCTAAAGATTCGAATCTGAATGAGGCAACATTTTCTATGTACGAAGATGAAAGGAAATAGATGTGAAGTGAAATTTTTGGAACATATGTTAGCAAAAATTTCATTTCATGCCAATATATATGCTCCAAAAATTTTACATCAAATCCTTACGTGTATGTCAAGATATGTTCCGAAAATTGCTCTTCATTTTTCTGTGAGGGCAATTTTCGGAACTTATGTTAGAATGCACGTACGGATTCAACGTGAAATTTTCGGAACATATGTCTTTGCATTAAGTGCAATACGTACAGTGATATTAACATATGTTTCAACTGTTTCAAAGTGAAAGGCGAATTTCGATTATATATACAGATGTTTTGAATTTTTCCTCACAATAGCTGTGAGGTAAAACCTGGTAAAAAACAAAGTTTTGGAGGTATTTCTTGAAGCCTTGACTTTTGAGGCATGCCGAAACGAGCTTGACGTCTTAAGGAATGTGAAAAATTCTAAGACACTTTTTAAGGTGTCTAAAGTGCTACGCAATTTATAAAATTCTGAAATATGACTGAAAAAGGCGGAATCGTCTCAACGCTTTGAAGGTATAATTGTCGAGTGGACCCCCAGAAAGCCTAGGGCTTACTTGGTTATTTTAATATCATCAAAATTTCGTAATTATTATTAATTATATTATAACTGTCAATTCAAATATTAAATCAAATTAAACATTGAATCTAATTGAATATAAATTTATGAATATAAACTAAATAATTGTTACATTCGTAATTATTATTATTATTATATATTATATCGACCAGGCAGTCCATGCTCAAGTCACAGAAGCATTTGTCACTTAAATATGTCGTTTCTCAAAGGGAATAGAACGACACGTATCTCACCGATTTGCGACAAAATTTTTTGACAAAGTTATGAGTATGTGAATTCAAAAAATTGAAAACGCGGATTATCAAAAAATGGTCGAAATTTTTTAGAAAAGTGTGATACCATATTTCCAGAGCTAATATAGCTATTCACTCTTTTTTCTGTTCTGCTAGAATTTCTTCTCCTTTTTCGCAATCCATTGGAAAATTTGAAAGAAGTTCAAACTTGACAAAGGAGCGGCGATTCTTTTGAAAATATTCAAATTAAATTTACTCGAAAACTCCACCGTTTTTTTCTCATTTTTTTCTAGATTCGTACGAATGTAAAGAGTATATTCCATAATAGTCTGCCCTGTACTCGTGTCTCGGAGAGCATGAAGAATTTTTTGCCTGAAAGACAGAAATTCACATCTTTTACTAAAAGGATACACGATGCGAGAAAAGTCAAACGAAAAATATTGTTTCTCCAAAAATGTTCTACGGAAATGTCTCTCGACACGTTTTCCTCTCTCGCCTCATTTTCGAAATTTTTTCGAAAATATATATATAAAATCCTTTGAAACTCAATTCTCCTCAAAAATATAATTTTATGGTGTCATGAAAAACAAAGAAACACATAATTTAAGAGTTTCATCACCTTTTAAATCAGAGTTTTCCTTTTGAAGTCGGTCGTTTTTCACACGATAAAATTGTATTGTTGAAAAAAATTAATTTTGAATATTTGTTTTCATATTTCCGCAGAAATCTCGAAGATAACGCGAGATAGTTAAATGTGTCTACACTCTGTATTCTGAGAGAAGGCTCAAAGTTTGCGCATGAAGGAGGAGAATCATTTTGGTGAAGGAGTTCACTTTTCCTTTTTTATACAGATAGATTCTCCATTTTTCTTCTAATTGGTCCAAGTTTTGCATTCATTGCTTTCTTGATGTCCTTCGATGAAGCTGGTTAAAGGGTTGTGTCCAGATGTTAGCAATAGCAGCTTCGAAAATTTCAACAAATCCCGCATTCTTGGAAACAATTTATGACAGGCTTGGTAAAGGGATCCAAAACTCGTCTGTCGCTTAACCTTCTCTCGAGGAAAAGAGTATAGATACATTTGTTTAGAACTTTTTCAGAAAAACATTTTTTTCCACCTTTTTCGCATCTCGTGTCGTGTTAACAAAAAACGTGAATTTCCGTTTTTCAGACTTTGGATGTAGTCGAAAGAGGACAAGAAATTCTATCAGAATCAGAAATAAAAACATGAATAGCTATATAAGCTTTGCAAATATCACACTTTTAAGAAAAATCTCGATCATTTTTTGATAATCCGCGTTTTTAATGTTTCAAATTGAAATACTCATAACTTGCTCAAACAATTTTTTTCGCCAAATCGACCATTTGATAAGCCCAAAAGAGTACATCAGGATAGGAGTGGCATAGGTGTTGATAGCCCTGATTTTATTAGCCGAATTGGAAGAACTCTTTAGAACCAATCTATGTCATGTACTGGAGGCAGTCATTAGGCTTTTCTTAACTATCGTATGCTGAATACCCTTAGACTTAAGAGTACCCAGATACTTATATAAATCACCCTCAACCATTGCCTCGATGTGATCCTTGTTCTTATCCTTTGATTCTGCGGTCCCTATTTCTCCTCTGTCCACATGTACTCTTCTGCGTTCATACAGTGCAAATTCCATGCGGATGTCATTGAAAAACTGCTTCGTGACATGGATCACTTGCTGTAGCTTCTCGTTTGAACTAGCGTACAGTTTTAAGTCATCCAAGTATAGAAAATTGGTCAGTTGGTGACCATCCTCGTTATCATGCACTCTGAACCCATAAGACATACTATTTAGTGTTTTGCTCGATGGATTCATCGCTAAACAGAACCATAATGCACTAAAGGGTTCTTCTTGAAAGATACCTATAGCAATTCGAATTAATCTAGTTATACTTGGTTGCTTATGATCAAAATACTTGATTCTTTTTCCCTAAAGCATCTTCGCGTGACGTAAGGAGTCGATGACACGTGGACAGATCTTGTAAACTTTTAAAACTTCAAGCAAATAGTCGTGTGGTGCCAAAAAGAACGCTTGCTTGTAGTCGGGATAAGCCATGTGCAAGTTTTTTTGATGTTTTCTAGCTTGCATCATGGCCACAGCGTTTACGGTGAGTAGATTTTTACTGCACCGCGAGTTTTTGCAACATCCTGTTTGTTTTTATGTTGGGATGTTATTCTCGTCGCAATGAGGATCAACTTTATCTGCAATTACAGCTGTAAGACACTTATAAATCGTTGGGAGACAGATTATTGATCGAAATTCAGAAGGATTTTTAGCGTCTGATTGTTAGGAAACATATACGTGGTATCTGTGAGCGAAAAGCCTGGCATCAGATTTGGTTGTTCGACGGTCTTTGGGAAACACCTTGCCAACGCAGTATGCACACTCGTCAGGTACTTGTACCAGAAATTGTGCACCATGTCCGCACCAGCAATCAGGCATGTCTTCCAATTGAGGAACCCCGATGTCTTGCTGGATATTTTGCTTTTTACTCAATTCACGATAGAACCTCCCTTCATCTATCTGAAAGGTTCGATTTTGCTGTCTTCTCGCACAACTCTTATTGTATCTTCGCAGTCTAGCAGTAAGAACATCAAGTCGCTGTCTTTGAGAATCTATAAACTCATCCAATATAGCTGGTGCCAATGTCTCGATGTCCCTAGGGTGGATGATCTTAGTAATATAGCGTGTCAGCTTTCTGGTTCTTTTTCCTTTCTTATATTGAGTTAATCGGCCCAATTTCTTCGTACTTTGCTAACATCCATGTCCAACCTGATTTCCCATGGTGGATCTCGCTCCCTTTCTGAGGCAAAGTCTGCATTTGTAGGCATAGTTCTACAGCTCAACGCTCTAACGACTGTCACAGCCGCACAATACACAAGAGTTTGCACCTGTAACGCAGTTAGTTCTGCGTTCAAATGCATTGGCAGAACCTTGTTGTGTAGGTGCCCTATCAGCGCATGCAGATACCTCGTAACGAACATGTTTGGCAGAGAATGCCTTTTTATTGGCTTTACGTTCCTGGACTGTAGTAGAGCTTGACCAATATTGCTTCTAAAGTGCTCAAGTTTTTTCTGGGATTTCGCTGTTTATATCAACAGGAACGTTAATGTCCGGATGTGGTTCTAGCGAACCTTGTACTTGTTCCTCATTCTCCCCAGCACTCATACTTTTAGCTTTAATCATCTTTCCATTTTTTGACACATACTGTGGGGATCTCATCAATTGGAGGCTGTTGTTCTACTTCCATTTCGATGGTAGCTATTTCAACTGCTGAAAGCAATTTGTTGTCAGATATTGAGCGTTTTTGGTCCGCAAGAATCTATTCCTTCATTATTGTAGCTAGATGCGGGTACTTAAGTGAGAAGAGACGATAATGTTGCCTTCGCACACATTGCCCACTATTTCCTGCAACAAAATGAAGGCGCGTAACGTGTTTGTTTATATCGTATGTCCATTTTAATCGCGTTCTTGGTTTCTGAATCTTTGCTGCTGCCTCTGGTTGAATCAGGCCATCTGCCTATGGAGGATGTGGTAGAACTGGATCATCATAAGGTAGCACAGGAACATCAAGAGCACGATGATGTTGCATTGCCTCACCGGTCACCGCTTGATCTTGTGGTGCAGCTGTCTTTGATGTTCAAGATCGACGTTTTCCCCCGCCGACTCAACCTGTCGTTCAATCTCCATTGCTCGGTCTTCTGAGATAAGCAGATTGTTTGTGATGTCCTCAACCTCAGTGGTAAGATCTCTTACTGCAACTCTCTGTATATCGGAGTACATCGTAGCGAACTTCATCCTAAACTTGTGTCCATTTTCCCGTTTAGTTTCAAACTTCGCGCTTCTATAATAGAGACGCATCAATTCTTCTATCATAATTGTATTGCAGTTGATGCTCTCCCACGGTATTCCCGTTGAGGTGGTTGGCCGCGAATCGCTCACGCTAGCCAAAGCATCCCCATCACGCACTGTTGATGTTCCACGGTAGCCGTTTGTCGCAGATGTTCTTGCTCGCCCGATTGTTGATTGATAAGATTTGCCTGTCCATCACGCAACTCGCCATAACCACCGTCTCGCATGCTGTGGCCCCCAGCGGTGGCTCCAGGGGCGCCCCGACAATCTTCGGGAAGCGACCATCGTTTCAATGTATTTCTTAAACCCTCCATTATTTGTGAGTTTTAGTGTTCCTCTCAGTCCCTTTCCTCTTCGTTCTCCGCCAGTTTGGCATGGGAAACTCTGTCAGTAGCGATGCTACCGCCAGCATAGTCGTCAAAGTCATGAGAGGAAAGCTTAAGCTCTACCGCGACACCAACGCGAGAACACCGTCGGTAGGAAATTCTTCTTATTATTATTATCATTATTATAATTATACCATTAAGCCAAATCCCTTTCTGGGTTAGCTAACTCGTTCGGTTCTAGTGAGCTAATCGCTCTATAATTAGTACAGTCACCTTCATCATCTTTTCCTTTGTAGAATGGGATGATAATCGTCTTTCCTCAATTACTTGGAACTTCTTCATTCACAGCACATATATTCATAGATTCGCTTTGTCACACAAAAAAATATCCGCCACCGCTCTTTGGCATTTCAGCGGTGATACCATCCACACCAGCAGCATTAACATTCTTTTTTTTTCTAATCACGGATATAATGTCAATATCGATTCTTCTTCCGCTACCTACAGCGGGAGTTGTAACGTATCCTATTTAGTGGCAAAGTGATCGAAATTTCGAGTAAGCTAAAACGAATTCATGGTTCGCTCAACAAAGTGAGTCCCTATTTTATTGTTTTGGCTGCAGAGTAACCTGCCAGAAATTACAAATGTGATAATGAAGTTGTTTTGTTATTTAAAATAAAGTACACTGAAAGTCCCTCATAAGTCAGTCTGCAATATGTCCTTTCTAGAAATCTACCAGCTCGCATTCATAGGCGACGGAGCCTGAGAGGATGAGCGGAAGGCGTTGCGAGAGCTCTGGCGTTCAGCAATTCCGTAGCTATGGAGCTAGTAGTCTGGAAACCCGCGTGCATATTTCACATTTATTTTTAAGTACATGCCAAAAATTCTCTTTTCATCAATTAGTCTTCATTATTGAGAAAGGTCCATACCTTATGATAAAAAAATCTACATTCATACAAAATTGAGTTAATTGATATTATGTGTTACTACTGGAAATAGTTCAAACCGCCTGGATTGTTGACATTGAAGTCGCTCCGTCATATGTCCAAGGCCATTTTAGGCAAGAACCAAAGTCGGACTTTTATGGGACTTTCAGTGTATTCTAACTTTATAGATTGAAGTGAATATAAAAATTTGAAGTTTATGAATAATTTAAAGTTATGAGAATGAATGAGTGATTTATCTAAGTATTTCCGAGAGCATGAAATTCTAAAATTCAAACCAACAATGCTTCTTCCTCCGGTGTAAGGCGGGTTGCTGCATTACAGGCTTACGATAATCGCAACCTGATGATGTAAAAAGATTGGATAAAAATTGAAACCTCTTCGAAATCGAAAGTTCTAGAAACTTTAATGTCTATTAACTTTAATTTTTGGTTTATTCAAAAAACTCACCTAACATTACAAATTATGGTTTATATCTGTGCTAATTCCTGACAGTCGATAATGGTTTGTGGCCATGCTGAATTATAACTTGTCGATACCAACAGTAGATGGCGGTAAATTCAACTTATACTTTACTAATACTTAAAGTGATCGAAATTTCGATAAAGCTGGATCGAATTCTTGGTTCGCTCATCGAGTTGGGTCCCTGCAAGACCCACCTTGTTGGGAGTTTCCAGAATGTTAGGAGTCCCTGTTGGTAGTCGAAAATTCTTGATAATATGTCAGCTAGAGGACCCTCATTTCCGGTTTATTTAAAAACCTAACCTAACGTTACAAAGTATGGTCTATATCTGTGCTAAGTTCCCGACAGTCAATAATGCTTCGTGTCCATGCCAAATTATAACTCATTGATATTAGCAGTAGATGAAACAAAATTCAAATTGTCCTTGACTAATACTCAAAGTAATCGAAATTCCGAAAAAGCTGGAACGAATTCATGGTTCGCTCAACAAGTCGGATCCCTGCAAGATCGACCTAGTTGTAAGGTTTCAGAATGTTCGGTGTACTTGTTTGCAATGAAAATTCTAGAAACATATATGAGCTAGGAGAATCTCGAAGCTTCTGAAAACTTCGATCTGATATTTCAGGCACATATACCTTGTTTTAAAGTTCAGATTTCCTTGTCCCTGTTTTTAATCTTCTCATTTATTATATTTTTTTCTCTTATATTATTTCATCAAAACTGAAGACGATTGAATTTGATCTAAACGTAAAATGCTCATCTATCTAGTGTTGAAAGGAACGAAATTGCGCGAAATTTGAAAAATACAACCCTACGATGTGTGGCCAGCGCAGGAATTTGATTTCAAGCCAACGATGACTCAACGATGACTCTGCTCCTAGAGTAATGCCTAATAGTCGGCTGCTCCTGAGGAGACATGAACCAGGCCTTGAGTACAAGAGCATTTCGAACTGCCCGATTTGCATTCCAGCATTGACAGTGGTGATTGCACCTCGTTGAAACTGTACTGTACAGTTTTTTAGCTAGCTACAGCCTAGATCTTTTGAATTATACACGTTTTGCACGTATTGGGACAACCATTCTCTATTTTGAATCCTTTGACGTAGACTTGCACGAGCATTACATAGTTTTTCTCGGATTACAAGTCTTACTTCTTGATAGAATATGTCACCAGATGTCCATTCTAGACCACGGTAATTGCATATCAACCATAAATTTTCACTCTTATATTAGGCAGACAGCGAGTCCCAGTAGTAGGGTGTTTCAAAGAGGTGGACCATAGGTTGAGCATCTTCCTAGGAAGGAATTATAGCCAGCTCCTTGAAGACGAACTGGTTGATGAGCTTCTTGAAGCTTTGCATATCCACAACGATGTCCATTTTGAAGAAAACTGTACTCTGGGATGGAAATCTTCTGCTTTTAAACCATTCTCCTGCCACTAGAATTACCCACCACCATCACAATTATCTTAAATCAACTTCTTTCCCCACCACTAATGATTTGGCACCGAATAATACAATCATGCATAATTAGGCAGTAGGCTGCAGTTTCAGCGGCGAAATTGTCTGCGGATTTAAATTACAAACGAACGTCCATTGAAGCCTATTTTAGGAACTCATTTTGCTTTGAAAAATCTAGAACAATCAGTAAAACGTGCTCTTTGTAATTGCTTTTTCGCAACATCAGTTCAGACTCTTTACCAAAGTAGGTTGTGTGGAAGTTTGTACGCATTTCGTACAATAGTGCAAACTGATTATGCGTCATATCCAGATGCAAATTGCCGTATGAATAGTACTGTGAATTTAGGAAAAGCTTGACATTTGAAGTTTGAAAAAGTTAAGAACAAAGACAAAATCAAGGAAAAATTTTCATTTTGCATCACTATATCCTTTCTTGCTCTATGAAATCGTAAGCATTTGTTGAATGAGACTTGTAAGAAAAAAAAATCATTAATTGCCATTGTTTATTGTAGACCCTTGAGGTTAAAACATGTGTCAATGAAGCTCGCCAATCGAAGTCACATTTGGGTTATAATTAGTAGAATGTTTCTTAACCCATTAACGACCAAGAACTACAATTTTTCAACTTACGTTCAAGCCTCATTCTCATGACTGTAAAAGAGAAATTTCCAAACGAAAATTATGTTTTCTCATAGTTTTGGGTATGGTCTGCAAGAATCCGTGGTCAGAATTGAGTTTGGTCTAGTAGGAAATCCAATATGACGCCAAATTTGAAGAAAAGTACCAAAAAATCGGGAATTTTTTTCCATAATTTTTTTTCGACCCAAAAGGGTATTAGGACTCGACCATAACTATGATCAACGGTGATCGGTATAGTTGAATTGCAAGAAAGAGCTTGTCTCACCGATCTCAAATAGCCATACTCTTCGGCGGATCCAATATGGCGGACATGAAATTTTGGAAACTCTACGATTTTCGCACAACTCGGTACTCGGGGGGTTTCGGGGTCGCTGATTATGAATTTGACATAAAATATTCGGAATTGAAAATAGCGGACTCAATATGGCGGGCCCACTATGGCGGACATGAAATTTTGGAAACTCTACGATTTTCGCACAACGCTGTACTCGAGTGTTTTTGCGGTCGCTGATTACGAATTTCAAATTCGATTTTCAGAATTCCATATAGCGGATCCAATATGGAAGACATAAAATTTCGAAATCTGTCAAGTTTCATCAAAATTCTGTGCTTGAGTAAGGTCTCTCTTCACGATTCAGACATTCTACGCTCAGCATAACCCAGAGACAAGGACGTGGACGTGGTAGAATTCTGTCTTTTTCGGGGTGCTTGATTAGAGTGAGTCTCCTTGCTTCTCACTGGAATATGAATCCTCTTAGTGATTTTTCTTGAAGCACCTATTACAGAATGATGATTCACACTCTTTACAGAAAATTCTGGTCCTTATGGGACAATGTGAACAGACTTCGAGTTGATTTTGATGAGGCATTCTGTGTATTTACCGTTTCTCCTGACCTTTTCTCATGTAGCTCTCAGCAATAGATACTGCAAATTCTTTTGTTC
>JAUMHM010000016.1:5157739-5169285 GCA_032362435.1 Melikaiella ostensackeni
TACGATTACCTCGATACATAAATTAATCGATACTTCGTAGTATATTCTAATGAAATTTTATCACTATGACTAAAAACGATGATGAACAAACCCTTCTTTTTCCAAGCACAAGTAGATATAACCCCTCAAAAGAAAAAAAAACACAAAAATCAACTTGAATGGCAGATAAAATGGCATATATTCATCCTTAAATGTTTTATGCATAAATAATATATATCTTGAACAAGGAGTATGTACAATTTTATTTTGCGAAAATAATGTGCACAAATTACGTCGTTAATGTCATTCAAGTGACTAGTCTGAATTTATACTCTCGAGTCTTTAATTTCAATGCAATATTAGAAATGTAAATATTGAAAACAAATTCAACAAATCTATGTTTAACGACAATCCGTATTCTTAGTCACTATTTCTTGCTCAGTCTTCTGAATTTTCTTAGGGCAAATCAGACTTTCAAACAAGGAATAATCCCCTTAGTTTTCATTATTATTTCAATATTATTTGTATCTTGCATAAAGTGTTGAAATAATGATTTCTCGATTCTAGGAGAAGGTATCATGTAACGGAGATAGAATATAAAACAATAAAGAATTAAATAAAACAAGGATGATGAATGTTTATTATTGAGACTTTGGAATGTTCTCAAACTTTATGTTATCGAGCAGGTTCTACGTTTATTAAATTTACAGAATTTATAAGTATGTTCGTTCCCTAAGTTTAAACAATCTTAGTCAGATTTTGGGTTTCTAGAATGATACGAATATTTATTTATGGCTACAAAAGAAAGATGCTGTAGAGTCGGAAAATGTATCTACGCCCATGGCGTCCTTTTTCTCTTTAACTTTCGTACATCTGGTAGAATGTGCCGCATGGCTCAACCTACTTTGACAATAGTGGACAGCGACCTCTTCAACGTATTGATTACAATTGCGGTCGACTACCGTAGAAAAAAAAATAATATGCAATAGCGTGCTAATGATGTAATTAACTGTATTTAAAAACCTACCATTGAATTTGTTGCTTTTTCTAAAAAATTTTGAGTCTTAGTAGAGCCTTCCAGCTTGATTAGAAGCTCAGTTAGCATCCTTCGCTTTTATTCACTGCCGGCACCAAAGATATAAATATTTTCGGATTTTCTAAAAATGTACGCATGAATAAAACTTCAAGGTGATTACTTGATTTTTTGCAAAAGAATTTATGCATTTTTCCACGAAATTCGATGGTCGAAAGTTGACCAAGTTATGAAAGTTGCTTTTAACCACGTTTTTTCACCTTCCTTGCAAATTTGCATCGAAACTTATGGACGCATCGAGGTCAAATGATATTGTACTTATTCTTGATAAATTGAGGATTAACTAGTTCTTTTTCCTTTTTTAAAGCTTTTTTTTAATGAGTTATTTATTAATTTGTAGAGGGACCAGAATTTATGAAACAGATAGTAGGATTGTTCACAAAAAAATTATTTTTATTTTTCGGCAGCCGTGTGACAAAAGTTTGCTCCTCTAGGCGAAAAAATACCCTCCTAATTTTTTGAGATGAAAAAAAATTAAGTGGTCGCTAGCATCAAATTTACGTAAAAATTGAGATCTTCGTAGGTTTTGATTTTTTTTAAATATACATATTAGTTTTAGAGAAATATCTCATGAATAAAAATTGTAGGTAATAAAAACAACAAGCCCCTCATTGTGTGTACCGAAAAAAATATTCAAAAAGAATTCTTCAACAATAGGCTTTTGATAGTCCCTCCATTACTAAAACTTAATAAAATATCGATATACATAGGTAGGAGGAAGAAATAATAACATATGTTATATAAAATAATTATTTTTAATTTTCTTGTACGCTAAGTTTTTTCATTATCGTAAACTTTCTGGCTTTAGAAAATTGTCTTTGGAGCAAATATTGATGGAGAACCCATCGAAAGCCTTACTAAATTTTTTAGATATATTTTTTCTGGTGCCCAGATTTTCAATTTTTCATCTTGTTTCTATTATATATTCTTCCCTATTGTATGAAGAGTGCCCTAAAATCTTGTTAATCTATACAAAAATGTTAAGGGGTACAATTATGCTCTTATGTCTGTATGTTCCTAAGAAATCGTACTTTTGATGACTTTCACCGGCGCCAAATAACTTTTTTCCAATCGTACATAAAATAAAAGTTTTGTCTTTTGTATCAACTACAACTTTTATTCATAAGATGTTTCTCTGAAACTAATATAGTGGAACGTCGATTATTCGAACCTCTATAATTCGAATTTTCGATAATTCAAACTTTTTTTTCGGTCCTGGCTGAAATTCCATTTTTTCCATGTTAATATTTCTCGATAATTCGAAGTATATTATAAGCACCGTCGTGATGATAACCTCTATAATTCGAAGTACAGCAGTGAGTAACTAACATACTTCAAGAAACTCATACTCATAACCTAGGCTGTGTCATCGTGTAGTTCTGTCTTAAATAGGACTCAGACCTCAACACTTCCGAGACTATGGAGAAAATAAAGTTCAAAACGCTATGTTTGAGTGAGGAAGTAAAACTTATTCAATGTGTCGAGAAAGGAGTTAAAAGGAAGAAGGACATTGCTGCTGATTTTGGAATACCCGCCAACACTCTGACTTCTATTGAACAAGGAGAAGATTTTGGCTGCTGATAATAATTCATGTTTCCAACCGGGTTGAAAGCGAATGAAGACATCTCACTTTCCACTGTTGGGAACATCGATGGTGGAATGGATGAAATCTGCTCGAAACCAGAATATTCCCTTATCTGGTCCTATAGTGCAAGAGAAAGCTGAATTTTTTGCAGCTCACTTGGGATAAAATGATTTCAAAGCTAGCTCTGGGTGGCTAGAAAAGTTTAAAAATCGGAATGGAACTGTATACAGGACATTTAATGGCGAAAATGCTGTTGTTTCGTAAGAGGACTGTGAAAAGTTCCTAACTGACATTTTTCCTGGTTTGATAGAAATTTATGCAATAGAAGATATTTTCAATGCAGATGAAACAGGACTTTTTTAAAAATGTTTACAAGATGAAACATTGACATTCAAGGAAGATACTTGTCATGGTGGAAAGAAGAGCAAAGATCGTATTACTGTTATGGTCTGCGCTAATATGTCTGGTACAGAAAAACTAAAGTTAATAATAATAGGCAAATCAAAGAATCCACGATGTTTCAAGGGAGTCAAGACTTTACCAGAGCTCTACAAAAACAATTAAAAATCTGGGACAACCAGTTCAGTATATGAAGACTGGCTCCATAAAATTGATCGCAAGTTTCAAAAAGAAAATCGGAAAGTTCTTCTATTTGTGGATAATTGTCCGGCCTATCCGAAAGTCTTGATTCAAACACTAAAAGCCGTGGAAGTTGTTTACTCACCACCGAGTTTGACTTCCAAATTGCAACTAAAGGATCAAGGATTCATCAAGAACCTTAAAGTTAATTACCGAAAGAGAATTATAAAAAGATTGCTCAAGGCGTCGGATGAGAAAATTGGAGTCCCTGATTTGAATTCTTTGGATGCCATTTTCCACTTCAACAGAGCTGAGGCTGACGTCAATAGTAAAACAATTGCTAATTGCTATCAAAAGGTTGGTTTCGTGAAAGCTGAGGTTGAAACTGCTGCCATAGACGAACAGGATGGACATTCTGCGGATGGTACTTCTGAAGAGTGGATTGATCTACAAAGGAAAATGGAATTCACAGATGTAACTTTTGAAGATTTTGTGGACGTGGACACTAATTTAATCATTGCTAATCAACCCTCAGACAGTGAGATATTAGATAGTGTAAAGAAAGGAGGACCTTTGAAATCTGATGACGAGAATGATGCAGAGGATCAGGATGTAACACCACCAACGAAATTCAGAGATGCTGAATTTGGTTTAGCAATTGCTCGCAGGTTTGTTTCTGAACAAAGTGATGTACCGGATACTGTTTTCGCTGCTATAGACTTGATTGAAAGCTTCTGTGAGGGGAAAAGTTGCATTGAGCAGAAGAAAATTACTGACTTTATTAATTAATCTGTCATTTGCAGCATACCAAACGGCCTTTTTCAGGGCCACCACATTTATTTTACGTTGGATTACTTCTTGTTCATTTAATTCTTCTTCATAATATACATCAATATAATTACAGATAATCACATTTACCCTTTCCCTGATTTCTATCCCCCTATATATAGTATTATAAACGTTAAAACGTTTTATGTAGGCTTATACTATTATTCTCGATAATTCGAATTCTCGATAATTCGAAGTTTTTTTCGGTCCCGAAGCACTTCAAATTATTGAGGTTTCACTGTATTTTGAACAAATGTTATTAGTTTCAACAAAATTGGAGGGTTAAAATAAAAAATACAAATTTCGACATTGTTGAAAAAAAATTCTTTACAATAAAATCGCCTCTCACAAACCTTTTTTTGAATTTAGTTATATTTCATTTAGAAAAAAAAAACGTGCACATCGGATTAAAATTGTAAGTTGTAGATTAATTGGTCCAGAGGCACTTTTTTGCTCCTCTGTGCATCGCATCTTTGTCCAATATCTTTGTTAATTCATTGGTTCATTAGTTCATTTTTGGGTTTGATCATCTCAAAATTCGTAACGACTTATCCGTAATCTTTTTACCTTGTAGATTCTTAAACCGCCCAAACATCGTCAGCCTCTTCAGTGTGTGGTTGTTAATCCTACTGCTGCTGCTTCTTCTTCGGAAACTACGCCCGTTATTACAAAAATCAAAAGACGAGTCAGCTTTGCCGAAAAAAAACATGTCAAGTAAGTTCTTCAAATAATGTTATCAAAAAACTTGATGATTTACACCTAATTACTCATAATTTGACCTACTGTAGTACTACTAACCATGAATAAAATTCTCGCCCCTAAATTTCTAGTCAAATAACAGGCTGCACTGATGGTTTTAAAATTATGATCTAAAAGTGATGTGAATATTGATTGGAAGAAAGATTTCTTGAATTTGATGCATTTGAGATGGAAATAATATAAGAAAAACGAAGCTAGTCGTCAAGTTTTTCGATTTTTTTTAAACATACCTATTAGTAGTTTAATGCTGTAGGATTGAAGTTTTCGAGAAAAACTTTCTAGATTTTTCTCCGTCCTTCTGTTGGATTATCTAATTCGGAGTATTTCAGCTGTACTTTCATGGGCAAGGAGTTTTTAAAAGCAATAGTAATTTTTTTTGTTCTTTACAGAGAATTTTGCGATTCTTTCGATCAAGGGACTGCATGGGACAACACATATGAGGAAAATGATTCCAGTCACCAAAAAGCTGCTCATTCTGGGAATCTCGATGAAGATTCAACCACATCCAAAGACACCAACACAATTATAAAATCTTGTATTATCAGCATAGACAAAGAAAATTATCCACTTGATATCGAGATATTTGAGGACCATCATCAATTGAACACCCATTCTGAAATCGCACCTGTGACTGCTTTTTGCGACGACTTTCAACCAAACCTTCACAGCGAGATATTAGAATCAAGTGCAATGGACACTGATCTAGATTTACCAAACGTTTTCATATACACCAACGAAGTGCAGAATTCTAATAACACACCGAGCGAGGAAATTTCATCTCAAGAGAAGAGTTCGGGTTATAATCCTTCCCTGGACGAGGAAAATGTTTCAACAGCCTTTTATTCTGAATCACCTCTTCAGAATACTATCTACGATAATAAAACTATGGCCTTTACAAAAATATTACCATCTGTTACTCAAAACGACAACAAAAATACCTACGTTCATCCAAATGCAGAGGAACGAACCGAAAGAGTTATCCATAATTTGTCAATGGATTTCACTGAAGCAGTTCCTAATTATATATATCTAAAAGCAAAAGATTTAGATGGCGCGCAAATTTGTTTTCAAGAAACGGAAGCTCAAGAAGGTGATGGTATGGAGTTGACTCTAGAATCTGAAAGTGAAAATGAAACCCAAAATGGGAATACAAATGAGACAAAATTGAATGATATGTCCATGGAGATGACGACAGCAATACCTTCTGTTCGTTTACAAACCTCTAATGAAGATGATAATGATGATGATGATCCTGAGATTGATAATTTTGCGAGGAGAAATTTATCCATGGAAATGACATCTGTAGTGCCTTCAATACCGATACGAGGTCAAGATAATTCTTCACATTTGGTGCACGTTCATAGAGACGATGAGAGAACTAGGCTTTTTCGGAATCCTGTGGATTTTACTGTAGCAGTGCCGTCTTGTTTTGAGAATCGAGATTCCCCTCAATCTATACAATTGAAGACTGGCGGAGTTTCGCCTGGACATAGTTCTATGGAGTTTACTTCTGTAGTTCCCAGTTTGTTGTCAACAAACGACGTAAACCAAGGAAACTTTCAGAACAGAACGATATTATCTCGACATGAATCTAGGGAATTTACTGCTATAGGTCCAATCAGTTTGCCAAAGCAAACTGCTGAATCCAGAGATTTGGAGGATGAAAGTACGAGATGGTTTCGGTCCAAATCTATCGAATGTACTGCGGCTGTCCCGAGTAGTTTTCCGAAGCAGGCTACTGAATCCAGAGATTTGGTGGATAATAGGACGAGGTCCAAATCAGTGGAGTTTATTACTGTAGTTCCGAGTATTTTTTCAGATAAAAATACTGAATCTAGAGATTTAGAGGACAACAGTACGAGATTAGATCTGCACAAATCAAGAGAGTTCACTTCAATGGTTTCCTCTTCGTTGTCTGTGAAAAGTTGTTTTAATTTCCCAGATTCGAATGAGATATCAGAAAAAAGAAGGCCGCTATCATTTCCTGATATGGGATTGGCAGAAACGAAATCTTCCACTGTAAGATATCACTCTAATTTTGAATACTGTAATCACATCGGTGTGGAACAAACTCTTAGAAGGAGTGATGGTATAAGCCTCTTAAATATGGAACTCACGGAACCTCTTCTGCACAATCCTCATCGGGAGACTCATTATCCTTCGCGATTCGAAAGTTTGGATCGACAAAGTACTATCAATGCGAATGAGACGATCAGCAGAGCTTCTTTTATTGTGAAAAACAATTTGATAGTGCCTGATTTTCAGGAAAAGTCGCTAATTGCAGATACGAGCGTTTCCCAGATTTGCGAGCCACCTTTATCACTATGCTATTCTTTTTCGAATAAATCGAAAACTGAAAGTGAAATTGAAAATATAGGTCTCGGTGTGAGTGACGCTGCAAATATAGTTTCCAGTTTTTCAGGGGACAAGGAAGATGTAGTTCTAGAGGAAGAAGTTATCAAAGGTATCTTGGGAATTGATGTAGTGAACAAAGTTTTAGATGTTACTGAGATAATAAAAAGTGCAGAACGAACCGAAGATGAAGATAAAGACGTTGGAGAAGTGAATGAAGATATAGGTAAGAAAAATTACATTTCTGATAAGGATTCTTTAGTGAATTTGAGTGAAAGTAAAGATAGAATAAACAATTTCTTCCTTGAGAATAATAGCAAAATAATAGAAAATGAAGAACCTCCATCGTTTTTAAATCGGAGTATTATTGACGAAAACTCAGCCGATGAACTTATAATTGATGATGAGGGATTGACTAAATGTCAAAAAGTATTAGACAATAAGAAAGAAGATTTAAAAGATGCATCAAGAATGAAAAGGAAGCGATCCTACGAAGCAAGTAGCATTTGTGAAACAGAAAATCGAGTTGAGAAAAGCTTGAAGAGATGTTCGTTCCAAAAAACGGGAAACACATATGAATTGCCAAAACAATTAACAGAAATTAGCATATCGGGGAGAACGTTTGTTGTTAATCAAGCAAACACAAATGAACTTGTCAATTCAATAAAAGTAACTGAATCAACAAAAACTGTTGTTGAAGGCGAGGAACCAAAAGAAAGGACTGAATTAAGAAGAACTTTGGTATTTGAGAAGGAAGTCGTAATTGCGGATTCTAATACATCCATTAACAAATTTCAGGCGGATGTCGCATCATTGGAAAATAGTTTTTATGAAACAAGTGTTAATTTTAATAGTAGAAAAGATGAAAATTCTAAAAAAGAGGGGCATGATAGAAGATATACTTTTGTTATAAATAAAGATATGAATTTAAATCCTCCAAATGAAATCCGAACTCGGGAAGAACCATCTTTTCTCGAAGGCGAGAATACCCATGAAAAAAGAAATGAACTTCAACATGAAAGTGTGACTTATGTTAATGTGCCTGAAGGTGATATTTCGTGTGCTGGAATGGAAATAGGAAATTCGCAGAAAGAAATAGGAGATATCCAGAAGCATGTCTTCAATTGTGAAGAAAGAAATCAGGACGAATTACTTGGAAATGATTTTAAAATACCAGATGAGGAAGATCCGTTTTATATACTGCTTGATAATATTAGATCTAATGCGCAAAGGTGTTTATGTACTTTACTTTTTATTATTTATTATGAGAGTCTAGTAATACTGGCCAACAAAGTGTGACCTATGTGTCCATGATATGGGACATGTCGTTTCCGTAGTTGTTTTTCATGCTGGATTCAACACAGAACCTCCATCTCTCGTCTACTCGTGAGGTTTTTGACAGTTTTTAGCTAAAAATATTGGTTGAAAAATAAAAAAACGCTCTAAATTTAAAGTGGATCTCGATTTTTTTAGACAAAAGCGATACATGATTTCGATGCATTTTTCTTTGCTAACTCCAACTAGCACCTTATTTCATCAATAGCTTGAACGGTTCTCGAGATAATCGTCAAAATAGTTTTAAAATGTTTTTTAACAAATTTTCAAAGACATGCTCATTAAAATATTACCTTTTTATTAACCAGATAGGGATAATTTTCCTAATTTCTTAATTCAGAAAATAGTATATTGTGCTGCAAGAGCAGAAAGTAAGCAGTCTTACACGAGCGTGAAGTTTCCTGTACGAGCTCGAGGCGAATCGAAGGGGAGTTGTAAGCGAGCCAAAGACGAGTTGCAAACGACTCGAAGATAAGCCAATGGCAAGTATTATACACTTCACAAGAGTTATAACTGTCTACTTTCTGTACCTTTTGCACACGATATTTTTTGTAAAAGATATAGGGAATTTCCGATTCGCGAAATAATTAAAACAAACTATCCCGATATTTTGAAAATTTCTGGAGTATTTATAAATTAACTTAAATTTCCGGAAATTTAAGGTATACTAAGATTTTCAGGAGAAACTCAAATATTTCCAAAATTTCTGGTAGAGGACCCCGCGAAAAACGTATGGAGAAGGCCTTTCGTTCAAAGTGCGTTCAAGCTCGGTTTTCTGATGCTTCGATAATTTATCGATATTTAAGGTAATTTATCAGCGTTTCGTGGTAACTTATCGCTTCGGGTTGGTCCAATCACTATTCACTACTCACAATCGGTCTGTAAAGTGTCAACTCATAAAGACAGTAGAGAGGTTATGTTGCTGTACGGGATTCTGGCACTCTTGGGAAGTAATTTTAGATCGAAATGCGCAAGCTTATCAGCTACAAATAGTATGTTGTGTATCGAGGAGGCAGACTAGTCTTTTTAAACCAAGCGTGAGTTTGCAATAACGAGGCGTAGACGAGCGCGAAGCGCGAGTCAAAGACGAGTATTGAAAATGCAAAAGTATGTTTTATAAGTTCTTCTATGAAAGCACGTCTCACGTTTGAGATTAGGCACTGTTAACTCCTAAGAGTTAAAAGTGCTCTTTTATAGTACCTAATGTTTCCCACTCCTCACCACTCACTATCACAGAAACTACTACTTTGAATACGGAAAACAGGCAAAAAAAACGCGTAAAAGATACTTGCGTTACATAACAGTCTGTTTATAATTGCTTTTTAGCTCGTTTTTAGATTTGGTCACTTCCCGCACGCTATACGCATTTTTCTCGTCATTTTCGAGCCAATAATATTTTTTTGATTTAGGTGAACAGAAAACGTTGTATTCTATGATGATACAAGTGTCTATGTAGTATAGACCTAATTAAAAATTCTCTTATGTTCGCGTAGTGATGTTAAAGTACCGAAAATGCTGAAAAATCATGAACAATTTCATTTTCCTCGTTATTTTCAAGCCAATATTATGTTTTCTGATTCGGGGGAACGGCACAAGTTGTATGCTATAATTATATTATTGTAGTATACAATACGTAATAGAGAAACCATCTTTTCTGTGAAGTTGAAAATTTGACAGCTTATGCTTATTCACGACGAATCATTCTCGAACTCTGTTCAATTCACTGGAATTTCTTTGAAAGTGAGTTCAAAATGAATTCTAGTTAATGCAAAAAAATTGAAGCGAATTCAAGTGGATTCATAAGAACTCAAATTAATTCGAAATAATTTAAGAGCATTCAAGGTATTTTAATATAATTCAGAGGAATTCATTCGAATTTAGTGGAATTCGGGATGATTCGAGAGAATTTATGGAAATTCAAGCGAATTTAGGGAAACTCAAATAAATCAAAGTAAATTTCTTTAGATTTGAGAGAGTTCAAGAGAGTTTAAGCAAAGTCTAGTGAAAAGTTTTGTAATTTCAAAATGTTTTCTTTTCCTCGCAAGGTTTATAGTTTTCTGGAGTTTGTCACTGACGCTATTGTTCCGCGCAGTCACTTTTGTTTGAGTGTCGGCCGGGCGGCGTCCCTTTTTCTCTTTTCAGTTCAGTTTCATCTCTTGTGTGGGGCACTCATGGCCATCTTGGCGAAACTGAGTCCAAAATGCTTCGCTCTTTAATTAATTATATTGATGACTCAAAGTTTCCAACCTTTGTCTCTCAGTCTGATTTTGACACAAGCGTCTACGCGCTGACGGCAACTTTTGCACTCGGATATCGGGCGCGTGCAACACGTCCCCCCTACTTGCAGAAGCCCACAGTAGCTTTACTTTAAAATTTCCACTATCTTGAATGTAATGATGAAATTATTTTTAATATTAATTTCATATATATTCAATTTTTAAATCAAAACTATAATATTTTTTTTTATTCACAGAAGCTTACTTTAATGCGTATTTTGATAGAATGTTTTACCTTCATGAGAAAAACGAATCTGAAAGTTTCAAATGTAGGTACTTTGAGATTTCGACTAACGCAACAGTAATAACATTCTTTTAAATGCATATTTCGATAGAATATTTTTGCAAGAAAATCGCGATGTAATAATATTATAATATGCCGTAATACGGGGCTAAGCGGGACATGTTTTTAGATTTTTCTCAATAAACTACACGAAGGAATTATAATTAGATATTTCTGCTTTAAATATATAATTTATGACCCCTTTTTTTGTACACCGTGAAGTTGAAACATTTAATTCAGCTATAAGTAACTAGTTATTGCAATCCAAAATTTGCACGGTCCGCATTTCCCTTCATTCGCTTTCAGTGTTAACGTTATGTGTTACAAAAATGTCGCAGGAAAACAAGAGGCAGCGTTTATCCTTCAAAACAAACAAACATTTGGAGAAATTTAATAAATATTTTTACTGCGAACGAAAATCACATAGAAATGCTTCATACGGACCTGATTGTTGACATTGGAGTCGGTCCGCTATAT
>JAUMHM010000016.1:5169385-5179647 GCA_032362435.1 Melikaiella ostensackeni
TGGAGTCGGTCCGCTATATGTCCAAGGCCATTTTAGGCAAGAACCAAAGTCGGACTTATATGGGACTTTCAGTGTACGTATTTTCAGTAGAGAATAATCTAATTTGTGGCTTCACGTCATAACCTTATTAATATAAGAACACAAAATAAGAAAATAACAATTTTATATAAATATTACTTCTATCAAAACTTCCTAACGAAACTGAACCAAACGGTTTCTTATGGAAAATGTGAGATTTATTTTACAGAAAACAATAAAAAGTCTGTCGGATTCTTATTCGGAGGAAAATGAAGCAAGTGATAAAATATGAAATTATGAGTGGCCCGATTTCCCCAACGTGTCCCGGTTAGCCCCGGACTACCGTACTATTACTTCATGACAAAAACGAATGTGAAAGTTTGAAATCGATGTCTCGATTAGTTTTGAAGATGTATATTACTAACTTATAATAAAATTGTTAAAAACTTCTACTATTTATAGAAGCTTTAAATGTTTTTTCCGATAGTATTATCTGAAACTCAAAGTAATATTTCCAAAACCAATTGCAATATTAATTTTTCGAACTTATCTCCAAAACTAATCGAGATACAGAAAATGTCAAATTTTTCAGCCCACCCTGTATGTGCGGCTTCGGACCTTTTTTTCTCTTAATCAATTAAAATTGTAACTAAAAAGTAATTTATTTTTTGTTCTCAAAAGTTAACCTAAAAGTTGTTGACTATAACAGTTTCCAAAACTAACTAATTGGCCATTTTGTGTAATAGTAATATAATTCATTTTTGAAAGAAAAATAAACTGTAAGAATTTAATGCAATGAAGTCAGTCAGATATCTGTAATTGTATTCGGTTGTTTAATTTTGAATCTAGAAAAAAAATGTGAAGGCTCGACAACTCATTCCTTCTAATACGAGTATGTGTACATTGTACAGCGAAATTCGTATATACTTTCAAGTACTTTCAAGTACTTTCAAATTCGTATATTGCAGGATCACTGAAATGACAACAAAATTCACGATTAGTATTTTATTTGTACTATTTTATTTTCTGTTGAACATACATTTACCAAAGGCTTCATTTTTTGAAGAGAACAGGTTTTCCAAATTTACGCAACACATTTTAAAAGTTCCGTCAGTTAGACAAAGACGAGCTTTGTAAAGGCACCTTATTTCACCTCGAATATCTTTCTCTGCACAGTCTTACGAAAATCGTGGTCTGAGACGCTTCGCATCGCTATTCAAAAAGGAATACTTTAAAAAAATTATGGTAGTTTCAGAAAAGCCAAGATACTAGTCTAAGAAAGCGATGATTGAATCAAAGCGGAAGAAGATAAAGAAATGCAGAATGATTTTGAAGGAAATAAGATGTATGGGATTCAGACAGAGTGAAAGATTGTATGAGTGATTTTTTCAAGAAATTGTATGGAGATCAAGCTATGGAGCATAACAATCATGACACTGAAGAGGATACGTTAGACAGAAGTGAAAAACGCAAAAGCGCAAAAGTACAGAAGTGCAAATTAAGCGCTGGATATGTTTAATTTTGTGTGGGCCGGACGCGTGTCATTGTTTCTGAACTCAAAGTTCTATTTGTTTTTATTTGAACAATTCAAGTTCCATTCAAATGCGTATAATTTTCTATTTTGAACAATTTAAACTTTTGATAAACTGAACCTTGAGAAAATTTTGCATTTAAACTCGAATTATATTGCAATAAAGTGATGAGCCAATTATACGTAGAAAACTATTTTCGTAATGATCATGCGTGTTTTTGAATTTGATGCTTATGTTGACAGGTTTCTAGGAACTTTATTCGTGAAATTTTAGGACCTTTTTTTATAATAAGCAAACTATTTACACCAAATTTTTTACTAACACACGACGTAGGATACTATGTCAGAAACGACGTCGTATACTACATCTTTTACTATCCTAATTTTCGATGTAGTTCACGACGTCGGACCCTACGTCGTTTCTGACGTCGTTTTCAAAGTAGTATCCTACGTAGTTTCCGACTTAAGTTTCCTACGTAGTCTGCGACGTCGGAATTTTCAATAGGGCGGGATTGATCATTACGCGAAAGGTCGTGGTCTTGGAACCCGCAGCCTACATCTGTGCTTATTTTCAAAAACTACCTAAATATTTTAAATTATTGATGTTATTTCATCGACCAGGGTAATTAATTAATTAATATTTTGATGTTCTCCACTCATGTAAAGTCGGCGTTCCCGGTTCAAATCCGGGCCGAGGTAGATTTTTTCTCATTCCTCCAAAAATCAATTTGACCAGTAATCGATATAAGAACATCAAAATATTAATTACCTAAATATTTTTTTGTATTTCAAAAGTGACATGTACGGATTGCCTTGCGAGTTGGAACTCGGAAGCGTGAATAATATATTTAAACATCAGTTGATTTGTTATTTATTAATTAGCATTTCATTCAGTTGACCTTTCAAAGTGACTATGCGCTACTCACTCGTCCCCCCCTCCCCTCCGACGGTCTTGATTAATTCATTAATAGCCTTGAATAAGCATAAACTGTCAAATTCTTAACTTTACAGAAAGGGATGGTTTCTCTGTCATGTATCTTGCATTAAAAAACGGTGAAAATAACCCCTATTTGATTAATAAAAAGGTAATAACTGAGCATATCTTTTAAAGAAAGAAGCATTTCAACGTTTTTAAATAGTTTTTGGTGATTATCTCGAAAGCCGTTCAAGATATCGAGGAAATGAGGTGCTCGTTTGATTAAGCAAAGAAAAATGCATCAAAATCATGCATAGCTCTTTGTTATATAAAAAATCGACTTCCACTTACAGCGCAATTTATAATTAAAGAAAAATGTTGACTGAAGAAAATCTCAAAAATGTTATGCGTAGGCAAAAAATAGAGGTCGGATTTGAATTCAGCACGAAAAACTATTACCAAAGATATTCGAGATCTATGTGACGCGGCAGCTCGATCAAAGCGTCTTTCAAAATGTGTCGTGCTACTAAAAATTTCATTGGAAAACAGAAGACAAAGATATCTCTGTCCTCTTTTTTCCAACGCGTTCCTACAGGCGCTTCGAACGAGCAGCTCCATCGCTGTTAATGTCTTTACTACTGCGGAAAAAACACGTCCCATTTCATGGACACATAGATCACATCTTGTTGACCAATGTAATTTTCCCTTAATATTATTGAACTTTACAACTTTAAACGAAAATAAATGTGTACCTCCATTTGAAAAGGGCCCATGTTGTCGGTATGTAGTTTCGTACGTGAGCATATACCGGAATAAATTCCTGACATTTAGAGTCGTAACGAACTTTCTAACTTAGGACATGAGAATAGTGCCGATATAACAATCAAATGAGCATAGGTCAAATTATCATGCCGTACTGAAAATCCAAAGCGGCGACTTTCAAACTTCACTCACAAGGGTAGGTCGATGGTCAAGAAAATTAATTTCTTTATTTTCTTGCGGACCGCTGGCTATGTATCTATGTATGTAAACACAAGAGTGATCGAAGTCCGTGACCCCCGTTCACCAACCTCCCCTTGTTTGCATACCAGTCAACAAATGCCAGTTAATGTAAATGAAAGATCAAGTCATAACCTACATAATCGCATGTAACTTAAAGCATAAAAATCTAAACAAGTGTGCTTATTTACGGAAAATGTCGGTCATTGGGAGGAGGGGTGTCAGCAATACCCCAGTTTTCCCTGTGTGCTCTTTGTGACCAAAAAAAAGTTTTAGGATAGGGTGCTCAACTCGACTTGACTCGACTCGAAGTCTAAGAAACTCGACTCGACTCATTCAAACTCACGAGTTTTTTGCACACCCGAAAAAGTACCGGATTTTCAACAAAATTGTACCAGTTTTTTTTTATTTTGAAAAAAATGTTGGCTTATTCTTTTTTAGGCCACAAAGTTTTATGCTTTCTGAAGAATTTGAGCCGGCGTTAGACAATTTTCGTTGTACCGCTGCCAGCTGGTACGATGGACGTACACAAATATTCATTGTATTTTAGTACGTTCATTCGATTTACTGCACTTTTTTGGCACAATTGTATATTATTTAATTCCTTCAGAGTTTTTAAAACTAATATAAAATATTATTCAAGTTTAATCGTACGCAATTTTTCTATTAAATATAAACCATTATTAATTTCAGGGATGATTGTATATGGGACGTGCGATTTTTAAATGAAAAATTGCTGACTTTTAATTTTATTTCCAAGTCTCTGGTGGTAATAATTGAATTGAGAAATCAAGATGAAGCTTCTTCGAGAGATATTAAAGACATTCAGATCAAATCTCTTCTTCCAGGTAAGAAAAAAATATATTACTGGCGGCACAATTTTTTTCAGCTTGAACTTGTACTAGTTGAGCTGAATTTTGCTGAGTTCAAGTAAGGCCAAGTTAAATTTAGCTTTATACTTATGACACACTGCGCTTAACTTAAAAACTTAAATTAATTCACAAAACTCATCAACTTAAGTCAGCTTTAAAAGTCGAGCTACCTGATTTTGGTCCAAAATTCATACTCAACGTCCTACAAAAAAAATCTTGTAGTACCTACTTTATAAAAATCTGAAAATTTATCGAATTTTATAAAAAAGGTCGTCATATTGGATCCGTATTTAGCGACGCAAGAAACCCCTAGTACCAAATTTCATGAAATTCTTGCTGACTTTTGAGCTGGCTCGTACACTTGAATTAGCTTTAAAAGATTGACTTCACAAGCCGGCTTACAAAATTTGAGATGGCTCGTAATCTTGAGTTAGGCTATAAATTTTGAGTTTACGAGCCATCTAGTTGTACAGGTTTGGACTCACTTATGAGAATTACTGAAATAGCGCATGTTTCTTATGTCTGTAATTTTTTCAATAATTACCATGTGTTCTCAGTATCTATCTAGAATTTTCGGTCGACGTGCAATCTCTCGTTATCGCTGGCACTCGGTAATACTTTGCCAAATTCGGCCATGGGTATTAAAATAAAATTTGGAAACAATTTATGCGTAAATAAATTGTGAAATTGATGAAAAAAACGGTAATAATACGAGTCATAGTTTAAGCATACATATAGAATAAATTAACATTTATGAGAATATTAGAGTCAAATTTTATTATTATGATAAAGAATAAATAACTTTCGAGATAATTTTCAAAAAGCATATGTTTAAATGTTTCGTGTTCTCTTGAATTTAAACAACTTACTTTTTTCTATTCAATAATGAATTACTAACTAATACGTAAAATGATTTCTGTAGATTTTTGAAACCTTCAAATATTTAATTTTAACGTATTGCTTTCTCACAGAGAAAACTTCCTAGTGATAAAAAATTTCGAATTTCATATTTTGACTTAAAGTGATTAAGTACTTAAGAGTAAGTAGGGTTAAAATATTGGAATTTCAAAGTTGGAAATAATATTAATTTTCATCACGCAGTTTTGGAAATGAAAACCATTTGATTTTTTATTTCTTTTTGTATTTTTTAAAATCATAATTTAGATACACCCTAAAATAAAAAAAACTTCAATTTCTTTGCAGCATGTTTTTCTTAAGTTGACTTATTTCCTTGCTGATTTCTTAGAAACGGCGATATCTTCCCGAATGAAACTGTTGTACAATAAGTGTCCTTCAAAAACTTTACAAATTCTCAATAAAACCAAATAAACTCGATACTGACTATTGTGGCGTTTCCGGTGATAGCCGGCATAGTCTGCTCATCTCTTGCACTGCGCTCATGTGCGAAAGCGCATTTGCGTCCAAGACGATAAGAGGGCCAAGAGATTGCGATCGCGACGACGAGAGATTGCCTGTGTACATACATTCAGTTTTAAAGATTTTTTTAATGGTAAAATTTTCGAATTTTACTGAGAAAATAATGTTGCCGATGAATTTCTGAATTTACAGGAAAATGTATTATCTTTTGCAGATGCGACGCAAGATCTGATACGTATAGTTCATGATTTAATTTTGAACAGAGTACATCCAGAAATTTTAGTGGAATCGTGCAAACTATATGATGACGTTTTACTACTGTTGGGACAGATTTCAAAAGAAGTCAAATTGGCATTAGATTTTATGTTTGAATTGCAACAGTTAAAAGATTTAAATTTGATGGAGATTGATACTAAACGGTAATGAATCTTACCAATCTTACTAGAATATAAAATAAATTTATCATCGAAAGAACTTAAAAGAAACGGAAATCTACCTACATATTTTGTAAAAATAAATCATTCGTGAAATGCTCTTAATTTCAGAATATCGTTTGTAACACGGACTAAAAGAATGGACATAATATTGGAAATAACTTTAAATATAAAACCATTTGATGAAATCAGTATCGATGATATTAATGTCAAGTGCCTTTTAGGAAGCATAAGGTAAATAAATTTGTGATACTGCCTTCGTTATTTTTATCATAAACGTCATTACTGGATCACTTGACAAAGTATTTCTTTTCAGCATAAACGAGGTGAAGCAATTAATCATAAATGTGAGAAGGGACCATAAGTTTTTCAGAAGATTCATGAACGATGTAAGAGATTACGTCGAACTCATGGAAGAATCCGCGGCATTGGGTAAATAAGTTAGCGACTGTAAACATTAGAAAATATTTTTGTATGGTAAAAATAATAACTAAAAGACACTTGAGATATTTCATTTTCTTTAATAATTAAATGTAAGGTCGAGAAGATACATTTTGTATGAATGTTTTATAGAATAATATCATTTTTAATGTAATAGAAAATCTTATGTTTTCAGTTTCACGAAAACTAGTTGAAATAAAAAATGATCTCGTTTGAGTTCGTCAATATTTTTTGCTTTGTTTCTACAATAAAATTGATCTCTCCAGATTATACAAGTTGTATCTTTTTGTATGCTAGATAATGTTTAAAGTAATAATGAAAGTACTTTCTTTTGAGTTCGAAATGTTCAATTTGTAAGATTTTCAAGTTTGAAATCTATGCAATGCATAAATCTATAATCCTTTATTTTTAAAAATTTGAATTTTTTCGATCCTTATTTCTGATCAATTATTTTCAAATAAAAAGGAAGTAAATAAATTTGTAAGAGTCTAATTCTGCGTTTGGAAGGAGAAGATAAATAAAAGAGTCCCAAGAAAGGTAAATCACTTCGAACTTTATTTTTGAAAACTAGAAATGAAACGGGAACTATGATGAGCAAAGCTGTGGTAAATTGAGATCAAATGAAGGTTACAAATGAATCCTGGTAATGATATACGGGTCATTCTCATGTAATTTAGGATATCATGTCTGTAACACATATCATAAATTGCAAGCGTTGAATAAATTTGAAAAATATATATTATACACTTATTTGAATGTTATCCACTAAATCCTATTTTTAAAAATTGGGTTAAAAGCATCTTTCAATTGAAATTATTCACATTAATGTTACCGTTTCGAACAAAGTGACGTGTCTGTGGAACCGAATAAGATATCAAATTATTTCTTGTGATCGTTCGAGAAGTATATATGTCGTAGCCACATAGTGTAATTAGACATTCTAGGATACCACCATTTAGAGAGGTATCCCCAGCACCTTTTCCCCTCCACCCTCAGATACAACCTTTTCCTAATTGGAATTCAGATAACACCTTTTGTGAACCACCGCCGTGTTAGGAATTCTCCCATACCCTCCATATCCTCTACCGCCCAAGCCTTCAGGTCCTCACGTGTAACCTCCCAAGGCCTACTGCCCAAGCATCCTCCAGTGTAACCTCTAAGGCCCTCCTGTCCTCCCGTGTAACCTACCAGGGTGTCCCATCAAAGCCCCCAGGCCCTCAAAGTCTAAGGTCTAAGGCAAGGTCTAAGATAAGTGAAGGAGAATTTTTAATTTTAAAAAATAAGAGTAAATAGAAAACAACAAATAAATAAAAGTCTTTAGTCTTTAATTATCCTTTTCATTGACATGTCTTACTGATCCCCTTCCCCTCTCCAGTCTTTTGTGGAAATTTTTAGAAATCTTTTCCTTTTAATATCTTCAAAATTTTCATTTTATGATTTATTTGAATGTGGTTTATTTGAATGTTCAATAAAGTTGGCTGAAGACCAACATACCATACCAGTTAAACGTTGTCTCAATTGTTGATACTCTTCATATTGCATTGTTCGACATCATTAAAAAGTGGGGTTGAAATAAAAAGATCTCCCTAGCACTGTTTCCAAAATTGAGACTCTCTAAAGGCTTATAATTATTTATTTTATTACTATTTTTTTAATTATATAAATTATGTCACGTTTATTTGATAAAAACATTCATTATATTGATGCACTAGATGTTTCAATTTTAAACGTTAAAAGTTTAGGACATCTAATTATGAAAATTTTAATTTTAAATCATTGGGTTTGGAACATTTTTAGCTCGAAATTTGATTTTTTTTTTTTTAATTTAAATTTTTAACTTTTAAAAGAAGAAGATATTAGGATTAAATATTGCAAACTATGAATAATTTGAAATTAATTTGACAAATGATATTGAAAGGCTTATTGCATAAAGGTTTTTCTATTAAAAATGTAAAAAATTGCCTGTCGAAAAATAAAGTCCCAATAATTTTTTAATCTTCAAGGTTTCTTGGTCTCTGCATTTAAAAATAATAACTTTTATTCAGACATATTTTATTATTTTATTCTTATTCATTACTTTTTCAGCTTTAATTTAAAATGATTATATGTATACATTTGCAATTATTTATTTAAGCAGAAAGTATATTTTTTGAAGTAATATGCTTTTCATAAATTATTGAGCAAATATATTTGGATTTTTCTTTCTTCCTAACAAAGAAAAATAAATGCAAATCGCTGGATGACCGTTGCGTTTGTCTCAAAATCCCGGCTTGGCTCGCATCGGTTCCTATCGACTGTACATTGCCGCTCCGGTCGCCCCTCTGCCGCCTTGAGGAGCCAAAATTACCAACTAAGCTAGCATTATTCGAAAGTATCTATAAAGCGCGTCACATTCCTATGTATGTTCGTACATAGAATAGAATACTGCTTCTATTCTTTTTGTATAGTTTAATAACTCCTCACTAATTTTTCGTACCTCATATTTTACTACAGAAAATATTAATACTTGCTATACTCAAATAGGAAAATGTCATATTAAAATATTACAACTTACTACCACTGTATTAAAATACACAAATTATCGCCAATATCCCTCCATTGTAACCTATTTTAGTAATTTTTCCACCACAAAATTTCACGGTGTAGCCATTTAATGAAACGACTAACGTGCTATCGAGCACATAGTGTAATAAAGTTCAATGAATATAATTTCACGTAATCATCACTTAACCCTAGAGTTTGATTGTTTTAAAAATATTAATTTTGTTTAAAATCAAGGGGGCATTTGTAGGAAACAGGCGTAATAAATGTCAATAAATATAATTCGAAAGATCATAATTGGTTTGTTCATATTACAAAAACATAGTTCACTACGTATGGACGAAGATTTAAAAAAAGTATTTGACAACATATTTTAATGTAAATAATACTTTTCACTCAGAGTTCTGTCAAATGAAATTTTCGCTTCATTCAATTCGACCAAGAAAACAGTATCCTTTGACATTATCAGTTTTTTAAATTATAGAAAAATTTTTTGTAAGAAATGGGACCGAGCCTTCATATTATCTTGATCACTGATGTTTTTATCACACATAGAATATACTTGGACACGTTTTATTTGCATGCGTAGTTAAAAATTTTATTCACTCAATATATAAATAAGATACTCCTTATAAGTAGTCTTATTTTCATACACGTGTTATTTCAGTCCTGACTGATATAGGATAAGAGCACCAGTTATGGGCACTCTCCCTAATTTTTGTTAAATTTTAAGAAAATGTGAACATTTATAGTATTTTACTGATATTATTTTAATTCTACTCTTATTTTTACGTCTAACGATACATACAACTTATACAAAATAATGTAAAACTTAGCTGTAAAATATTCAGTTCACTTTAATTCTTAGGTTGTCAAGAATTCATCGGGTTTTCTAAGGAAAATCTTTAGCTGACATCATTTTTTAATTTTGTTATAGCAACGTTATAAAAAAGTAAATCTGTTACAATTTTTGTGAATATTTTAAAGAAATATTCACGATTCAATAAAAATAAGAATAAACCTCGGGAATAATTTATTTATTAATTTTAGAGGGGGGGGGGGGGGTGCCAATGGAAATTAAAACAAAAAGTAAGGTCTCTAATAATTGTAACTCCAGTTCCAAAAACAAAACC
>JAUMHM010000016.1:5203952-5216010 GCA_032362435.1 Melikaiella ostensackeni
ATTTCCTAATCACACCCCACCCTTCTTCTTCTCCCCTTCTCCTGTAAACGCAAACTATCCTCACTTTTCTTCTCCCATCTTTACCATTCTCATCATTACTCCATCCGTTTCCTCAAATTCCATTTCTGTTCTGTTTTCTTCCACCAATTCATCCCTCACTCCTGACACCATACACCCTTTCTTTCTTCCCTTTACTTTTTTTTCTTTACCTCTTGCATCTGCCATGCATATCCCTTAGGTAACTTCCTCTTCACTTTCCTCAAATCCTTCTCATACACCCAGGTTTCACCCAACATCATTACATCCCATTTCTTCACCTCTTTCCAGAATCCTTCATCTTTATTTATTAGCCCATATACGTTCGAAAACGCTACTCTCACTTATTTATTTCTTCTTTTCTCTTTGCTTTCGTCTTTATGCCCCCTTCCTACTTTTGTGCAAACTCCATCGCTCGATCTTTTCTTTCTTCTTACCTTTCACCCTCCACTATTCTCATTACCTCCTCCCTTCTATCCCTAGGCTCCGTTTCTTCCTTCGTCGCCATGGACCCTTCCTACTCACTTCACTCAATTTTTCTTTCTCATCGTCCCATATCCACACATTCCCATTTATCCACATCCTGTCTTTCCCTATTCATACCGTGTTCCCTTTCACTCTTTCACTCGATGCTCTCTGTTTCATCATCCACTTTCTTCTTCTTTCATTTCACGTCATATCCCCCTCTATTTTCTCTGTCCTTTCCTTTAAAGCTTTCTTGTTTCTCAGAATATCAACTTTTTCTTCCTCACTTCTCACTTTCACTATATGCATACGCGATTTATCTTCATCCTTCCTCCCCACTCCATTTGCCTCTTCCACGTGTACTTTCGCCTCAATTTCCCCCATCAGCTTTTCCACCTCTTCTCTTTCTGATTGATTATCCACCTTTATTCCTCTAATCACTATATTTCTACTTCATTTTGTTTTCTCTTCTACTTCTATTTTTCTTTCTAACTCTCTCAATCTTGCTTTTATTCTCACATTTTCAAGGATAACGTTCTCATTCACTTCTTTCACCCTCTAGCCTTCTCCTACCCCTTCATCTCCTTTCTTTATATCCTCAGTCTTACATTCTAGATTTCTCACTCTTTCTTCCAACTTCTTCATGTCAGATTTTCTCTCTTTCTCACTCGTACTTCGTTCTTTCTCGATATCCTTCAACTGCTTCCAAACCTTATCTTTTTCTTTCCGCTACACCAGATCCCATTCTTCCCACTTTTCTCTAACTTCCCTCATCTCCTCTCATACCTCATCCCCTCGCCTTCGCGTGCCACTCAGACTTAGGTTCGTATCCTCTCTAAACCCTTCAATGAGCTTTTCCAGGCTCTCTAGATCAATTTGCCCTTTGGTCTTATTCCTCTCTGTAGGAGACTTTTTTCTCAAACTCTTTCCGCAACTTTTCATCTTCCTGCGCATTCCCCTCTTCTTCCCTTGATCTTTCACTGTCTTCCGTTTTGTCCCTCTCTCCGGCATCACCCTTACCCCTTCCTATTCCGCCAACTGTCCCTTATCTTCCCTCTCACTTTCTTTGTCCTCAGCAACTAACCATCAAATTAGCACCTTCAACCCCCTTCCTAACCCTCTCAACCTCACAACACAGCCCCCCCACACTACCACACAAACCCTTCACTACACTCACCTTCCTTGCCTCCTTTAACCACAATCACACCTTCAAGTTTGCCGCCAAATCAAAAAAGATAGCACACAATAAAAACGCGTTCTTTACTACTCGGTACTGGAAACGGAAGCCGGTCTACTTGTATCCATTGTTTAAAAGTAATGCTTTCTGTGCCATTTCCAAAATACGCTGTTTCTAAGACATCTCTCAGGCTTGCATCTCTTGGACATGAAGAACAGTATCCAAAGTGGCATTGTACAGTCAGTGGATTGCACATTGACTGAGCTAGCCATGTATGTATGGTATGGGAGCCGGTTTCTCCAGTTAATATGCATTCTTTTGGTCTCAGTTCCGCAAATTTTGAACACCCTTTCGGTTGCTGAGTATACGATTCTTTAAAAGATTCATGCAGTTCTTTGAGATTGCATAACATCAACCGTTTCTGCTCTTCAACTTTTTCCCCAGCATCATTGATAACTGTAACATAGTCTTTTTTCTGGCATGATACGGCTGTAGTTATCGCTTCTGTAGAAGCTCTGAACAAAATTTCTCATGTCAACAGAAAGTCCCATGCCTATTTTTGGCTTAGAAGAAGCTATAACTTCACCTTCTGCGACTAATTGTTTGGCTTTGCGTGCCGTGTGATTTGAACATGCAAACGTATTCTCGACTTTCCGAATGGTCCAACTGTTAGGCAGAATTGTAAACATTTTGATTCGAAGATTTTGATCTGTTTCTGATGCTTCGAAAATTTCTTGTAAATGATTTATGATTTCTTTTTCATCGTCATTCAAGAAATCAAAATCAAAAAGTCTACTTTTCAGTGCACAAATTACGCTTGCTATTATTTTTCTTTCGTGTGTTTGTGTGTGTGCTTGCTCGAAGCTTATTGGAGATTCAGTTAAAACTTTTAAGCATTTATTCAAGTGGAAGACTGCTAATTCTTTGTCTATTTCAGAAAAAGAAACATCATTCATTTCGACATCATCGTTAACTTCATCATTATCAATTTCTCTATGTTATTCTTCATTCTCCGGTTCTTGTGGAAAGATGGGTAATTGTTTCTCTGTTAAAGTTTTCCTGCAGAAACTACAGAGATATTGACTTTCTAAAAGTGCTAAATATAAATCTTTTAAAAATTTCGAAACATTCCGAACATCTGATTCACATTTCCGGTGCTCTGACTTTTCCAGTGGATTACAGCAAACTCTCCCATACGACATTTTTTGAAGGTGTCACATCTTTCTATTACCGAGGAAGTCACAAATGCTTAGCCCCAAGAGCTAAACTCAGCGTTAAATAGTAATATAAAGCTTATAATTATTTCTTAATTCTAAAGCTGAATAGAAATTGTCAAAAGAAAACTGAGAACACAAACTGAAACATTATAATTTACGATACTAAATTAAAATAATAAGAAAGTTCAATCAAGTTTGAATCGAGAATCCTTGATAGATAATGACTATCAAAACTCTTCTTTCTTAAGAAAGGAGAAAGGAAGGAATTTCTTGGAAGAAAAGACTCGTGAGAAATATGGAATCAAGATCTTTCAACCCGAAACCCTGAGAACGGATTGATTAGAGACTATGTGTTTTCAACAGCAGGCATAAAATAATATTCGAATATTGTACTCGTATGCACGAACTTCAGAATTCAGACTCACAGGTGCTCTTCGAACTTGTATCGTCATGCCACGGCGTACGTTCTTAATTATTTCTCGAAAACTAACAGAGACCTCATTCTAAAATTTACGGGGTTTTTGGAGGACATTGTTAGCTATCTACAAAAAAAAGTGTTTTTTTCCAGTAATTCAGTCAAAAAATTTGTTTTTGAAAAACCCAGGAAGTTTTTGAAATTTTAAAAAATATTTCTCCAGAACTGCATCTTATTGCGAATAATTTTCAGAAAAATACACCTTGATAGCTTTGAAATCGCCAATGTTTTGAAAGTTCAAAAAAAAAATCAATTTTAAATATCACCTAAGTTTTCGATATTTTTCAAAAATCATTTTAGGGTTTTTCTTGCAACACTTAATGGAACAAATACTACAAATTTCATCAATATTTTTAACGATAGCTTGAATTCTTCAGATGATTTGACATAAAGTTGCTCCTCTCCCTCGCCAATAAATCTATTGGCGGTACGCTTGCCAGGACCGGCACTGCGCTCGTTAACGCCACACTAGAGCTGCGTGAAACAGCTCCGATTGAACCACTCTCGCCACCAGCTTTCTTTCCGCCTTCCTGGGTCCAATAATGTTGGACCCACGGGTTTTAAAGTTTTCACTGAATCTTATGAAGATTTCAAATATTCAAATATTTCAGGAGATCTTGCTTTATTTCGAAATATTTTCACAAATAGGATTTCGAAAGTTTCGAGCGATTTTACGGAATCTCAAAGACTTTAAAGGGATTGCCACAGTTTCCAGAGAATTTTAGGGGATTTCCAGGGATCTCAAGTATTTCAAAGGGATTCTCAGATATTATTTACGATATCTATGGAACTCAAAGAATTTCAAGGAGTTTTCACATGATTTAAAAAGTTTGAGATTTACAAAATTTTCAAAAGAATTCACGGGATTTCAAAATATTGCAAAGATTCCCAGGGATTCCACGAGATTTCATAAAAGGTGTACACCAGATTTTTAAGAATGGTCAACTCTTCGACTGCTTAATTGGACTATGTAATATGAAATATTTCCTCCTTCCCTAATTAACGGACGCTGTCTTCTCTGTAATAAATATATTTTTTATCACTATATTATCTAAAATTAAAATTAAAAATGAATTAATTAATATAAATTTCCCTCCCCCCGCTAACCGTTCAGGCCACCTGCAGTTCTTGCAACGTAGCCGTTTCGATTATCGCAGCAAAAATTACAGCCGCGCAAATAAGTTCGAAAATTAATGAGGTTCGAAGATAGACACAGATTTGTAGCAAGTATATTCACAAGGTTGTGAGGTAAATTGTATCAATATTCTTAAGCTTCTGCTACACGTGGAGCAAATATAACTGATAACGTAACACAGCGTACAATTCACTTTAGTTTAGCTCAGTTGTGCAAATATGTACTAATCTTATGCCTTCAAAGGTGGTAAAAACAGGCTGATGAAATACAAACATTACAGAGAAAAAAGCTTCCCCCTCCAATGCATCTTGCAAAAAGTGAAATAATTCAGGAGGTTTAATAAGATAGCGACTAGTATATATATTGGAATACATTTAAGAATATTCATTAGTTACTCTTCAATCAGGAATTAATCCTCTCTTAAGCTTTCTCTATTCAAAAAAATGAGGATGATTGGTACTTTGGTGTTCGCTTTGACAGTTCTTGTGAATTCTATTGGTGAGTATATAATTATACTTTAGTCATGTTAAGAGAATGAATGAAGGACGTTTCACGAAGCGAGTATATTTGAGTAAGATGAATGGTAGCATACCCATAGGTAGATTGATGAAAGAATGGTTGGAGTGTGTGGATGACACTCTGAAGCAAAGAGATACAAAGAGTCGTAGAAACACAAGACCTTGCATTAAAAGGTGTATGAATGTACAGGAAGCAAAAGATATATACAAGGATAGGAATGTATGGAGGACAAATGTTTAGAAGAAGAAGAGTGACGCCTGAAACGAAAGATTTTGGATGATAATGGGCCCTCGTGAAGAGCTTTGCTTAGTGGATGTGGTTAGTGTGAAGAGTATAGATCATCCTATGGACTTAACTGTCAGTTTAAGTGTTTATGTGTGAATCGTAATGTATGATGGCTCTTTGAAGCTGTTCACCTAGGATGATTGCTAGAAAGATTGATTAGCGACCCGTGTCGAAGTGGTGTTGTGGGACGAGTGTGTCATTTCAATGAACAACACGCGACTTCTAGATTGATTTTAAACCTATCCCTTCTGCTACACATCCTTGACTGATCCTTGACTATGTGATGGCCTAACATTGTTTATATACTAGAAATCCTAATGATGCAAATACCATGTGGAAGTCGTTTTCATTTATATACATTTTTTACCACATATTATGGTTCTCCGAAACAATGTCCTTCAATTAACGACTAACAGCATGGAAAAATGTAAAGCTTTTACGATCTTTGACTAACAAAAACAACTTATATCCTATAGGAATAATATAAGATTTCATCCATTTGGAAAATATGGTTTTGTATTGTTGTACGTCTGAAGAGGCCCTTCGTCGAAGGGCGAAGCGTTGAACATTTTAAATAAATATATATAGACCAGTAGACTAACAAAATTTGACACCTTCCTATCTAACTCAATTACCTGGTCAACACCTAAAAACATCATCTATTCATAATGCCGGCTAGAATTGTTAATTTTATACTCACGAAGATGTTAGTATAGTTAAAAATCGATTTCATTTCTTTTATCCAAGTAATGTATAAAACAAATGAAAAATAATAATTTTTTCCATAAGGCACCATTTTTCCGCTTGGGGTGTTACCCTCAATTTAAACAAATATATTTTAGGCGATTTGAAAATTTTGTTCTTTTCGAAAATTTCAGTTTTTAAAATGGACCGAGAGTATCCGAGCGCGTAGCGTGAGGTAGATTCATTACCGAGCGCGAAGCGTAAGGTGCTACAGACGCGCGCTCTAGGTGCGCTCAAACTTGCGAGTGAAGCGTTTCGCAAATAGTGTAGTCTGATGTTATAAGTTACTCTCTTTCTTATGTATTTTTTTTCCGACTTCTTATTTTTAAACTGAAGAAGACATCTCGTTAAAATTAAGGGAAACAACAGGAAATATATCAGATTATCGTCTTACGCGTCGCGTTGTTTAGGATTGGTCCACTGACGTTTGTATTTCCTTCAGATAATGCATTTTCATTATTTTAATTTACAATATAATTGAGAACAGGGCTTCAGAACTGGAATTCGTTATTGAAAAGAGAGTTATAACCCTGTCATCGATTACAATATGAAATAAAAATTACTCAAAATGAGCGACATGCGCCCATAAAAAGGGTTTCGCAGCCTATTTCATATAGTATTCAAAAACATTAGGTTCTCCCAACTCCCATTGTTGAGCTCCAAAAGTATTGAGATTTCAGAAGAAATTTTTCTATAAAACTGTAGATCTTAAAAAGATAGAATCTCTTGAGTGACGAAAATATTGTTCTTGAAATTCTAATTTATTTCTAAATTTTCCGAGAAAATAGGATTGAACAGTATTTTATGACTAACGAGTACTTCAACTCTCGTTTTCAACCTGAGCACACGTTCAGTCGTTCCGAAAGATTACACTTTTATTATTTATTTTGCAAGAAAGTATTACAATTGTGGTTGACCAGGGTAAAGAATTTCCCCTTATTGGCACCCCTTCTGTGTACATATAATATGCATAGTAAATAGCTACAATATTCATTTACATTAAAAACTTTGTCTCGATATTTCAGTTTGCCCTAATAACGTCTGGCAACGCGCCCACATATTCACGGGTAGAGAAGAAACTGTGAAACATATTCTCATCCGTCCCCAGCTTCCTATACTTTTTATAGCAAGAGGCGATTTCTTAATTGGATGGCTCAACGCAGAAAATCTTTATTGTTTAATGTTTAGTCTTCAAGGCATGCCGATTCGACAACATCGTACAAACTATCAGCAGGAGAATTTAATAGGTACGTGAATCTGGAACTATCACAATGTCCTATTAACATGGGTAACATGCAATAATTTTGTGCCAATTTGGTGTCAATTCATAGCGCAAAAAAATTTTTTGTGATCTGTAATTTCTTTCGAAAACGTGCAGTAATGCCAGCTTCACTTGAAGCCAGCTTCACTTTCCTATTGTCTTGCGCAGCGTGTACCCAAAACTCGAGCTCGATGCGAATCGAGACGAGGCAGTGCTCACCCAGAGGCTACTGTATTACGCAGTATGCACTATCGAAGAAATAAGTGATTTAAGCATTTATTCTGCTCACAGTTTAGGAAATATCTATACATTTGGAAACTATTTCACAAATATCATTTCAGTACTGTCCCTGCAACGCACCGAACCGTGGGGATGAAAAAAGAACTCTTTTACTATTCATTGACTATTCAGGTTTCATTGTAGTTAGCTGATAATATTATCTTCTCTACTTATACTATATTGTCATTTGAATTTTTGTTGAGGTTAACAGAAAGAATGTGGGAAAATATTATTCACATTGTATTTGTTTGAATAATTGCTTTTTCGCAATTGATGAAACAACACCCAGAGGTATTTTGGTCGGAAATCTGCTAAAGTGCTTGACAGTTTTTGCGGACTCATTGATTTATTTCTAATAACTACGCAATGTTTTAACATAATATAATTGTATAGAATATATTTTTTCTTTGCTTAATTCAAGAAGCAACTGGAGATGTTGCTAAGAGGAATCTAGAGATACCCGTGTTTTTTATATACGACTGTTAGTTCTTTCGCTTTGATTCCATAAGCTTTTCATCTATGTTAGGGCGGAGTAAAAATGCTAAAATTATTTGAATCGTTTGAACTGAAGGAAGAAATTTGTGGGTTGGCACCTGAAAGAGAAATTATACAATATTTTAATCGGTTCATATCTTCTCTTCGGTTCTTAGATTTGAAAATTAAAATTTCAAAAAAACAGGAAAATTTTTATTGGTTTAGCAATTACGGCGAATTTTTTTTATGCAAGTTTTTGCTGAAATTTCTTCACCTTGAATCGGAAAAAGATGGTATAATTTCGGTCTCATAGAAAAAAACAGTTTTTGTAGTATTCAAAGCGTTTGAAGCGTTTTTTCTATGACATATTCGACTTTTTAAAAAAAAAAGTGCGTTCAACTCACCATAAAAAATGGAGTGTCTCGTCCTCTCGAAATCCGGGATGAGTATTCAAACATTTTTCACATGCTTGGCTAGCCGTCCTGAATTTTAATGCCGACTAGTCCATCCTCTCTTCCATCGCTCCCAATTTCTTGGAACGACTGGACGTGAACAAGTGGGAAATTATTTTCAATTTTCGGAAATTCAAATTTTTAAATCAAAAAACTAAACAGAAGATATCAACCAATTTCAAAATTTTTTATTTGTATTTCTTCGGATGCCAACCTACAAATTTTTTTCCTTCAGCCAAGATGATTGGATTAATTTCAACATTCTCACTCCGCCCTGATTTAGATTTCGAACTTATAGAATTAGAAAAAAGAGCTAATATCTCTATCCAAGGGTACGTTTGGATTTCTAGAATGTACGCATTTTTCTTGGATAATGTCTGACTTACCTCCATAATTTCCGTTCGAATCAAACAAATTTCAAATTATAAGGTTGTAAATATTTTATGAGTGACATGATTTACTAGAGAATTATATAAGTACATATAAAAAATCAAGAGTGATTATTGTAATGAGAATGTTTTTCTTAAGGCCGATAGAGCCTTAAATAAATCAATTTTCTTCTCAATCTAAAATCAAAATGGATTGAACAATCTCTTCAAAAGTAGAGGCAGAGATACTTATTAAAAACCTACAATAAATGTCGAATTGTTAAAAAAGTTGAACATCTCAGCATTTTTTATTTATGAGGTTAAAATTCCTTGAAACCGTGAAATATTTGAGTACATTGAAACGGGTAGGGAATTGCAAAACCTCAATATTTTCACTGAATTGGGTGTAAAAAAGCGAGGAAGTATGTTTTCTGAAGAAAACTCAATTTCTTCAAAAAGTATACTTTGCACCGTTCATAGCTCTCCCTGCCTCATTTTTAAAACTCTAGGCAAAAGTAAAATAATTTTTTTTTCTTTTACACAATTAAATCCTACACAGTAAAATTCTGTATAAAAGATAAAAATAAAAGTTTTTGAGCCTCAAATTAACTTAACACGCCTACTTCCTACGAATTAAAAATTACGGAGCAAATTTTTCGTGTGTATTGAATGCGTGCTTTTTATTGCGTGTTGAATCAGCTGTGTTTAGTTTATGTGTGCACGATCATTACTGCCCCTAAATATTTTTTTACATAATGCTCTCGGTAGAAAGATTTGATCACTTTTTTCAATAGGAAAAATTTGAAATGTTGAGTTTGTAATTATTTATTGAACTTATTTTTTAGATGAAAAAATACTTTGTGTAGCTTGAATAATTGTTTCCCAATTTTAACCTAAAATATCTACTCCGCATGACAGGAGCTTAAACTTTCGTGGCAGACTTTGAAGTGATTTTTGGCTTCCTTAACCTCAGGCACAGCTAGATGACAGGACATTTTGCGCTCTTTTATTAGCAATTCCTTACCAAAGAATTTGTATACAAGTAGAGATGCACGACGATACGAGATTTTCAACCGTCTTATTCGCTGTCGCTCTTTTTCCTGTTAAAATTTTTTGAAATTATATTTTCGAGCAACTTTTTATTGAATATCTTCTCATCTCATTCTTAATTTCAAACTATACTGAACGAAATTTTCTAGAAAGTGATACATCAACCGAACTGTCCGAAATCAAATATTAGCAACAATTTTTCATTAATCGTAAACTTGTCGTATATTTAAGCAATAATGAGTCAAAAATCGGGTAAAGTAAAACTGCAGTCTGCTTCTCCAGTTGAAAGAGAATATTCACGTGCAATTAAAAGATCAATAAAATGATATTTAGTATTTTCCAGATGCCATGCTTCGAACAGGATACGAGGCTCATCGCCTTCAGATGCGACTCTTTGGTAATTTATTTAACAAAAACTAAAATCCTGTTGCAGTAATTAAGGATATATTGCAAATCTACACTGCTTATGCCTTCGGTATATTTCATCGTGTTTCCGAAATCAACTATTCACAACAGTTTTTTATCAATCAAATGTTTGTCTTCTATTTAAACAATAATAAATAAAATATTTCGGGAAAGTAAAAACGTAGTTTGCTATCTCAGTTCAAGAAAAACATACAAGTGCTTGTAGAATAGCAAAAAAATAATATCCAGAATTTTTTTCGGGATATTTCATCGTTTTTCTGAAATCAAACATTTGCAAGATTTTTGTGTTAATTGAATTTTTGTGATATATTTCAACAGTCATAAATAAGCATAAATTCAAAAAGTAAAAACTGTGTCGGCTTTTGCCGTTAAATGTTGATATAACACATCTTTTTATGAAAAAAACAGTGGCTCTACTTATTTTTTGACACAGTGTGCGTGAAGTGCGTTTTTACACACCTCTATTAGTGCGTAAAGTGAAGTAAATAAAAGTAGTTCCACGCACTAATATAGGTGTGTGAAAACGCATTTTTACGCACACTGTGTCAGAAAATATCGTATGCAAAATGTGCGTACGATTTATCCACTTGTGGTGATCGCGTGTGTAAAACCGCATTCCACGCACATGTTGCATAATATATTATTTTGGGAACCCCCCCCCCCCCCCCCCTTAACAAATTAATTTACGCTGAGACTTAGGCTGAAGTTTTTCATAATTTCTGTAGCAAGAACTACGAGCCCTATTCAATAATAATTAGTGTCTGATTTTGAATGCAGTGAGGCTGATTGAATCTTTCAAGAAAATCATTTACTTTTTGTCTATTCTACTGCTGTTGTCATTCAAGGTGGACATTAGTGTGCGCCAAAAATTGAAAGTTCTGAATTTCGAAATCGCTATAGCGTTTGCGGAATTTTTAAATTTCCTTAAGTTTCAATTTTTTTTTAAATATATAGAGGTCAGAAAAGACTTCTCAATTTTTCGCAGATCTCAATCAATTATTTCCTGAGAGATCATTTCTATTCAACTCATCTCTGTTTTTGAAAAAAATTCCTGATACTCTCGTAAATGGGAGGTGCATTTTTTTGGTTGCTTGAAAACTTTCCATTCACAAAAATGAACTAGGAGAAAGATTACCAAGACCCAGGATTGAAAATTAGAAATACAAAGAATATGAAAATATTATTTAGATATTTATTAAAATTATCTCTATAACTTGTGGCTCAAACATTTTTCTGAGCATGTGTGGACTTTTCCAGCATAGAAATACACGAGAAAAATAAATCGAAAAGACCCCCGAATTGAAGTCAGAATTACAGTAAATTTTCAAAATTTGGTATATGGTATAAAACAAAATTATTTTCTATTTTTTCTTAATGCATTTTATATGGTAAAAAAGTCCACGCATGCTGAGGAAAATGTCTGAACCACAAGTTATAAAGATAATTTTATCAAATACCAAAATCAAAATTTGAAAAATTCGCTGTATTTCCAATTTTGATTTCTAGACCTTGTTGATTTTTTCCCTAATGCATTTTGGTTACAAGAGAGTTTTCAAGTACCCTAAAAAAATTCTTCTACTGCTGCATGTCTATCGATTCTAAGTTTTGTGCAACAATGGATAGTCTAGGCGCCAAGGGGGTCCTTGCTACCTTTTTAATTCAGATGGGCTTTTACAAGTGTTTTTTATGTATTTT
>JAUMHM010000016.1:5223946-5237486 GCA_032362435.1 Melikaiella ostensackeni
TATATATAATGTGTGTGTGTGTGTGTGTGTAATAATATAAATTAAATATTATAAAAAATGTATCGATATAAATGATATATTACTGCATATAATTAAGGCCGTGCGTGTACAAAAATTTTGGTACAAATAGCTGGAACTGGAAAATGTTCCATTTGTATCGAATTTTCGGTATAAGTAGAAGCATTTTTCGGGTGCGTATTGTCAAATAAAATAAAAACAGTTTACTCTAATAAAAGCATGTTTTTTATTGTAATAAATTCAGACATAACAATAAAATACAGCAGACTTTTTCTATATGAAATCATCTTTTTAGCAACATTTCATTTGTCAATTTAACAGGCAATTTTTCGACATAAGTCAATCGAAGTTTGTTATAGGTTATTAATATTATAATTGACAATATGTACATAATTTCACGTTACATTAAGAAAAACTTTTTTATAGGGCGCAATATAAATTATATATAATAAATAATCAAATCTTTTTCATTGCAAGGTCAGAAATATCATTCATAAAGAGATACTTTTCTCATTTGAAATGTTTTTTACATCATTTTAAATAAAAATGGCATTTTTATAATTTTAAATTATAAATATCTTGTGAATTTCTTTATGACATAGATAATTTTTTATAAATCAATCGAAGTTTATGCTAGGCTCTTAATATTATATTTCACAATATGTACATAATTTCACGTTACACTAAGAAAAACGTCTATATAGGACGCCATATAAATGATATATATTAAATAATCAAATGAAGTTTATCCTAATAAAAGCATACTTTTTTATTCTAAAGTCAAAAATGTCATTAATAAAGAGACACTTTGCTTACTTGGAACGTATCTTTTGGCATCATTTGAAATGGTATTGACATTTATATTATAAAATTATATTATAAATTTCTTTATGATATAGGCAATTCTTCGAAAATAAATCGAAGTTTATGCTAGGTTCTTAATATTATATTTAACAATGTGGAGTATTAATATATATATATATATATATATGTATTGCAAGTCTGTGAAAGGTTTGTGTGAATAAATGTTTTTTTCTTCGTATTGGTTAAAAATCTTAAATTATATTTAAACATACAACAAGAGTAATACAAATATATAAAGAAACAGTGTTAGAAAACGGTGATGTAAAAAGTATTATCGAAAGACCGACTCAGACGAGGAGCTCTGAGATCGGTGAAAGCGAAATGTATATTGAATTGAAAAATTTAGGATAGAATCGCAGACAGGATAGATGCCGATGTGCAGAGCACATACATTTTTTGGTAGGGGTAGCTAAGTTGCTGCTATTGGACAGTGAAATTCGAAGAGGGAAAACATTGGCAACATCCACTAAGGCCGATTTTTGCGAAGGGCAAGTCATATCTGACAAGAGCGCACGTGACAGAGATAACCATAAATTCGTTGAGCTGGTTTATGAGTTGAACACTCGGAAATTTTCTAAAATAGCCCCGAAATACAGATTAGGATGAAACGTGTGGAATAGAGTAGTTGAGGACTTGAAGCAGTTGAAGTAATTAAATTTTACAATTCTCCTTTTTCGAAAGAAATATCGACATCTGAAGATTATTGTGCACGAAGGTTGAAAGCTTAAAGTTACTGCAGAATTCCAAATATGAAGAGATTTTACAATTTTGTTTTGAAAGTAATAAACTGAAAATGAGGAACGAAAACGTGCTACGATAAATTACAAAAAGCAGATGTTTCGCTACGTGAGAAAATTCGGTAGTAAACTATTCATAAAATTTCACTATGACGAAAAAGGGAGATGAAATTGAAATTTGTGAACATGGGACTCAACGTCCTGGCCCCTTTGAACGAACAGCTTTCGAAAATTGATTTAAAAATTAAACATACGTAGATATATACAAAAATTATATACTACATGTAAATATAATTGGATTCAAATGAAACAATACGTAGATATGGAGAAATTCTTACTAAATATGCGAATACAATTAATTTAAATGAGAAAATGGAATATGTGGAGATATAAAAAAATATACACTATATGCGAAATAGACATTCAAGGAACGGACATAAGCATAAACATGATCATAATGTCTTATAAAAAAAAACGCTATTGTACACGTGGTTAATCGTCCTGGTATCTAGGGATCGGGAGTGGACACAGTCGTGTAACGCTGCGCTTATACACCCCTGTGTATGTTCGCACTGTTACAATTCGAACAATCTTATCTTGCCCTGGGTGCATTTCTACAATGCGTGCTAGCTTCCAATCCATGGGAGCTAGATTGTCTTCCTTTAGGACGACGAGAGTGCCGACCTTGATGATGTCTGGATCGCTAGTTGATTGCCACTTGTTGCGGCTGATACTCTTTCTGCCATCTGGACCAAAACCGATCAGCAGGTGTCAAAAGGAGCAGATCATTAGGATCAGGGGAAAGAGGAGAGAAAGGTCGAGAGTTGAGAATGGCTTTCACCTCTATCACAAACGTTTCCAATTGTTCATGAGTCAGTAAAGTTTTGCCTACTGTTCTAAGCAAATGGCTTAAATGACTTAACAGAGGCCTCCCAGAGACTGCCCATGTGAGGGGTGCGAGAAAGGATGAAACTCCAAGTAATTCGCTCCTTTGATAAATAAGTTTGAACTTTGGGATCCGTTTGTGCTGATTGAATCGAATCGTAAATCTCTTTCAGCTCGTTTCGAGCCCCGATAAAATTGGTTCCGTTGTCAGAATAAAAATTCTGTGATTTTTCGCGACGCGAGAAAAATCTTTTTAAGCAACCGAGAAATGATTCTGTAGATAGATCGCCTACTAATTCTAAATGAATGGCTTTGCTTGCGAAGCAAATGAAGACGGCGACATAAGCCTTTACCTTTTTGCGGTTACGGTGACGTTTTCCTTTGATAAAAAATGGTCCACAGTAATCGATATCTACATTTAAAAATGGTCGATTGAATTGCAACCTATTTTCAGGAAACTTTCCCATAAGGTATTCGACACCCCGAGGTTTGACTCGAAAACATGTTACGCACTGGCGAACGATGTGTTGTGTAAGATTTCGACCGTCTATTGGCCAGTATTTTTCGCGGACTTCATATAAGGTAGCTTGAGTACCTGAATGCATTTTTTGGACGTGTTCTTCGCGAATTATCAATCTTGTTATGTGGTGTTTTGGAAGGACAGTCGGGTGTTTCTGATTGTCGGGAATTTGAGCGTACTATGTCGTCCGCCAACCTTGAGAATTCCTTTGTCAAGAAATGGGTTTAAAGAGAGCAAGCGACTTTTTTTATCTACCTTTTTATTGTGTGAAAGATTGTAAATTTCCTTTGAAAATTCAGACGATTGTGTTAACTGAATGATTTTGAGCTAGGAACTTTCAAGTTCGGCTTGGGACAAAGGACCTGTAGTTCTGTTTTCATTTCGTGAGATGTAAATAAATCGTAGGCAATATGCGAGTACGCCTTTGAAAGTTTTGAGTGATGAGTATTTTTCTAAAATGCTTGAATCTTGAATTGTTAGTTTAAGAGAGATGACATCTGGCATTTTTCTGAGCTCAGGAACTTCTCCCGTGTGAAGTTTCAATTGAGGCCATTTATCCTCATTTTGAAAGAGCCAGCTTGGCCCACGCTGCCAAATATTAGCATTGAGTAATTTATGAGCTGTTTGCCCGCGAGAAACTAAATCTGCTGGGTTGTCATGTGTTGGGACGTGTTCCCAATCACATGGGTGTGAATGAGTTTGAATCTCCGCTACTCGGTTGGGTACAACTGTTTTTAATGTGTGAGATGGAGTATTGATCCAGTGTAGTGTGATTGTTGAGTCTGACCAGAAATATGTTTTGTCAATTTGCATTTTTAATGATTGAGAGGTGCTTTGATATAAATTGACTAATAGAGTAGCTGCGCACAATTCGAGTTTGGGAAGAGTAATTTGCTTTAAAGGTGCAACTCATGATTTGGAGCAAATAAGTGAAATGTTATGTACACCTTGGTTATCAGTCGAACGAAGGTAAATGCATGCACCGTAGGCCTTCTCACTGGCGTCACAAAAGCCATGTAACTGTATGTTTACTGGATTTTGCACACTAATACAACGTTTGAAGTGTACGTGATTTAAAAGAGGTAGTTGATTATTGTATTTAATCCAGTATTGCTGTAAATATGGGGGCACGGCTTCGTCCCAATCAAGATCTGATTTCTAGAGATTCTGAACGATTAATTTTGCCGTGATAGTCCAAGGGGATCAAAAAGTTTCGCGATTAGAGAAAAAATGGAACGCTTTTTTATTGTATCATTGGAATTTGTAAGATTAACTGTGTACGTAATCAAATCTGAACTTGGATTCCAATACAGCTCTAGAGTCTTAACAGCTTCTGTGGGATCTAAGGACATGTGGGTATCACGAAAGTCGTTTTTAAAGTTAATGGTGAGCCGGGGATCATTCGATCCCCATTTTCGGAGGTCGACCCCCCCCCCCCCCTTGTGGAGGAGCTCGATTAAACTGTCACGAAGAGAGAGAGCTTCTTCAAATGTGTTTGCACGTCTCAGCAGGTCATCCACATAAAATTCGCGTTTCAGAATCGCTGCTGCGTCTGGATAATTTTCGCGCTCATCGTTGGCTAATTGCTGAAATGTGCGAACTGCAAGGAAAGGCGCAGATGCGGTGCCAAAGGTCACTGTATTTAGTGTGTAAACCTTAAGTGTCTCATTGGGATTCTCACACCAGAAAATTTTTTGAAAAAGTTTTTGATCATCGTACAATTGAATTTGTCGGTACATTTGTTCGATATCGGCTGTAAGCGCAAAAATGAATGTCCTAAATCGTGTAAATGTTGAAAAAAGATCGTCCTGTATTGTAGGACTGATAATCATAGTATCATTGAACGAAATTCCTGTTGAGGACTTGCATGAGCCGTCAAAAACGAAACGTGTTTTTGTTGTAAACTATTAGCTTTTATGACCGTGTGATGTGGTAGATAAAATCCGCGATGCATGTCTGTCTCATTTAATAAAGGAGTCATATGTCCACCTTCTAAATAACCTTGAATACATCTTACATATTGTTCTTTCAGTGCTAGATCTTTTTTAAACTTATTTTCCAGAGACTGAAATCTACTATAATGAGAGCTGCGCGGCGTGATTCTCCTAAATCGAGAATTTTGTTAATGAACGGTAACTGAAAAATATAACGACCTGAGTCGTCGCGACGTGTAGTTTTCGTGTAATGCATTTCGCAAGCCTCCTCTTCTTGCGAGCGCGAAGAAGTTGCATCAGGTGAATTTAATTTCCACAAAAGAGACAAATCAGAGAAGTTTGTGTAATTGCAATAGATTCTGCTTCCTTTTACGCGTTTGTGGCTAAAAGTTCCTGCTACTACCCAACCAACCTCAGTTTCTTGAAAAACGGCTGGGTGACCTACGATTGAAATTTTGCCAGTTCGCATGAAATGATAAAAGTATTGAGCACCGAGGATCATGTCGACTTCGGCTGGAATATGAAAATTTGGATCGGCAAGACAGAGATCCTGTAGGGTTGAAAAAGAGTTTTGGTCGATGGGAACTGAGGGCATTGTGGTACTGATCGTTTGAATAATGAATAGTGACAGATCGCACAGTAAATTTGTGTAAAAAGACTTGATTGTGACATTTGTCGTGTACTGGACTGTGGTGGAGAGATTATCAATCGCTCCAAGAGAAATATCGACTAGTGTTCTTTTTAGCCGTATTTTGTTGACTAATCGTTCAGTAATAATGTGAGATTGAGAACCACCATCTAACATGATGCGGCATGGGTATAAGTTCCCTTAACTATCGAGCACATCGACAACGGCCGTAGCTAAAAAAACTTTTATTGAAGCTTTCATCCTACCACAAATTAAATAGTACCTTTTTTCAAAGCTAACGCACTCGTCTTCATTTTTCTTTTCTTCGCTTTCATCGTCTTCGATCAACGAGTCTAACTGATTTTCATTATTTTCAAACTGTTCTTAAATTGGTAAACACTTTTCATTTAACCTTGTTTCTAAATCAAGGCATTCGATGTCAGTTTCAACGGTAATAGAATTTGGTAAGTTATCAAAGGTAGTTAATTGGCTCTTCAACTTCCCGCGCTTTTTCTTTAACTTTTAAATTTTTTCAGTAGACATTTTGACTAATTTATTGATTTGTATGTGATAGAAACAAAAAAGGCATGGGAGATTTCGAAAAAATGTGGATTTTGATGGAAAATCGGTAGCTTACATAACCAACTTACTTGTACTTCTCGGTTAAGGTTGCGAAGAAGTGTAATTCCCAGTAGAGCTGCTTTCAACTGGATGCTGATGTAAGTTCGTGTGGCCTCAGTGCCCTGGACCACGATGTGAGTTGAAAGAATGCTGAAAATTCGAATCCGCCTGGATTTCGAACAAAATTGTGAAGAACTGGATTCGGATGCTGCCCGCTGCCCAGAAACAGATGCGATCTCAGAACCTCCTGGATCTCAGATGTTGTGATGCTTTCTAGTCCACGGTGCTCTGCTGGACTCCAAGAATGGATTGGAAAATATCTATAATCCCTCTGGATGTTAGATATCAAATATATGCTGCTCTCTCGTACCATGGGATATTGGTTGAAAAAAAACATTAAGGATCCTGCTGAATCGATGGAAATGAAAATAGCCCTAAGTAGGAATTTAAGCTTTTTGAAACTGGAAATCACTGCTGTGATTTGAAATTCACCGTTCCTTTCACTAGTTATTTTTGTGCACTTTGTCCCGATTTCAGAGTCACTTTGTGTTATTTGAACTTCACAAGATTTCACTTTTATTAGTTATTGTAGTCATTATATCACTCTTTCGCGGTTGCATCAAGGCACAATTGTTAAAATGATCACTGCTGTGATCTGAAAACACTTTTCACTTGTAAACTGCTGGCACAATGTTTCAACCTCTCTGCCTAGATGTAAATTACACCCACAAAAGATTACCTTATAATTTTGAGTACATGCGTGCATAAATGAGGTTTGACAAAGCCCCAATCAATTGAGTAATCATTCCAATCAGGAACGCAATTGTACTCCAATAGTGCACGCATGCACGAAAAATTATCAAATAATTTTCTTAGGGTTTATTTGTAACCGCGAGCACATCCCCGATGAAGAAATTTTGACGATACCCTCACCAATAGGAGTTAATATATGTACTTGAATTAGTTTTTATTAATTAAAGAACTTAAATATAAGCGTCGTCAAACTAAATCGAACGGGATCTTTTTCGCAGATTAAAATTACGCCAAAATAAATATCCTTGAAATCTGTAAAACATACGTGCTCCATTGATGCTAGATCTGTTTAGATTCAGATGATTAGTATTTATCTAATCTTTTAATCCTGTCTCACTGGTACACGTCTGTACTAAATAATAATTTTTTTTGCAATGCTCGCCTAAGCTTGACGACACTAATTATTAAGTTTGTTAATTATTAAAAACTAATTGAAGTAAAATAAATTCTATTGGCAAGGGCGTCGTCAAAAAATTTTCATCAGAGGTGTGTTGGCCTCATTTGTGCACATACCTGTATGTACGGAAAATTACTTGGTAATTTTGTTAAAAGTGGTTTTCATCTAGGCAAAGCACCGTGGTTTACTGGGTTTGATGACGCGTTTTATTACGTTCGCTAAGTAAAGAAACCTCACTACAAGGCAATAAAATCATCTCTGTAAGAACGTCATCAGAGGGATATTTTTCGGGCGTATGTTTGCAGTTTAAAATGTACCCCGCAAAGCGTAACTTGGTACGTTTTGTTAAACGCGTGCACTGAAATGATCAAGCATTTAATTATAACTCTGCGGGTCGCTTTTTTCAAATGGAACTTTACCGACATTTCTTGTAACGTTTACAAAAATAAAAATAGGAAAGACTAATGAATTCAAAATGAATTGAAGCTTATGCTAATGAATTCAAAAGTGTTGAAAAATTTGTAATACGTTTAAAAGTGATCAAGGAAATTTTACAGAATCAAAGAGACTTTTATAGAATTCAAGATAATTCTGGAGAATTCAAAAGACTTTTACGGAATTGTAGATAATTCTACAGGAATTAAGAGAGTTCTATTCAATTCAAGAGAATTCAACTAAATTCAAGAAAATTCGGATGATTTCAAGAAAAATATACTGAATTCAAGAGAATTCTGCATAATTCAAGAGAATTCTGCATAATTCAAAAGAATTCTGCGTAATTCAAGAGAATTCTGCATGATTCAAAAAAATTCTGCATAATTCAAGAGACTCCTGCATAATTCAAGAGAAATCTGCATGATTCAAGAGAATTTTGCTGGTTTCAAAAAATTCTGCTGAAATCAAGAGAATTCTTCCGGATTCAGGAGACCACTACTGAATTCAAGAGAATTCTGCCGTACTTAAGAGAATTCTACTAAAATCTAGAGAATTATACACAATTCAAGAGAATTTCACTGACTTCAAGAGAATTCTGCTTATATTAAGAGAATTCTGCTGAAATTAAGAGAATTCCGCTAAATTCAAAAGAATATTGCAGACTTGAAGAAAATTCTGCTGAATTCAAGAGAATTCTTTAGTATTCAGAAGACTTTTACTGAATTCAAGCACTTCTGTCGAACTTAAGAGAATTCTACTGAATTCAAGAGACTTCTACAGAATTCAAGAGACTTCTACAGTTTTCAAGATAATTCTACAAAATTCACAAGTTTTTCACAGAATTCTAACGTTTTTTTTACAAAATTGAAGATAATTCTACAGAACCTAAGAAAGTTGTACTCAGTTCAAGAGAATATTACAAAATTTAAAGATAATTCTACAAATTTCAATAGAATTCTGCTTAACTAAAGATTATTCTTTTGCATTTAAGACAATTCTACACATTTCACGATTTCGTAAGAGAATTTTATTGAACTGAAGAGAATTCTGCCGAACCTGGAAGAATGCTACTGAATTCAAGAGAATTCTACACAAGTGAAGAGAATTCTACTGAATTTAAGAGAATTTTGATGATTTCAAGAAAATTTTACTGAATTCAAAATCATTCTGCCAAACCTAAGAGAAGTCTACTTAATTAAATAGAATTTTACATAATTCAAGAGGATTCTACATGATTAAAGAGAATTCTGCTGTATTTACGAGATATTCATACAAAATTCCAGAGAATTATGCTTAATTCAAGAGAATTCTGCTTAATTCAAGAAAATTCCGCCGAACTCTAGAGAATGCTACTGAGTTCAAGAGAATATAGCTGATTTGAAGAATATAGTATTCTGCTGAATCTAAGAGAATTCTGCCAAAACTAAGAGAATTCTACTGAATTAAAGAGAATTTTACATAATTCAAGATAATTCTACATAATTAAAGAGAATTCTACTTTATTTACGAGATAATTATACAGAATTTCAGAGAATTATGCTTAATTTAAGAGAATTGTACCGAACTCTAGAGAATTCTACTGAATTCAAGAGAATTTGGCTGATCTCAAGAATATTCTCCTGAATTCAAGCGAATTCAGGATAAATCGACTGAATTTAAGAGAATTCTGCCAAACCTATGAGAATTCCACTGAATTGAGGTGAATGTTACATAATTGATAGAATTCTACTGAATTCAAGAGAATAATACAAAATTCAATGGAATTCCACAGAACTTAAAAGAATTCTGCTGAAATTAAGAGAATTCTATAGAATTAAAGATAATTTTGCGGATTTTAAGAAAATTCTGCTGAATTCAAGAGAATGATACAAAACTCAAAAGAATGAAACAAAATTTAAGAGAATTCCACAGAACTTAAAAGAATTCTGCTGAAATTAAGAGAATTCTACAGAATTAGAGAGAATTTTGATGATTTTAAGAAAATTCTGCTGAATTCAAGAGAATTCTTCAGAATTCTGGAGAATTCTACTGAATTCAAGGGAATTCTATAAGATTGAAGAGAACTCTACTAAATTCATGAGAATGTTCACTAATTTGTTGATTGTGTGGAAAAGATATTTTTTAATTCTTGTATCTCGTTGGAGTGTAAAGCTGCACCAGAGAGTCACAACCTACTGAAAAAGCGAACGGACGAAAAATTATACGAACTGAACTTGTTTATGCACACACTCTTGTCGATGGTACATGGACTGTGGACCGTCTAACGCGTGCTTCTAATTGGCTTATCTTTAATTGTTACTCGGTAATTATTGAGTTGAGCAAACAAATTTAAAAACATTTTCGACGCCATTTTTTGTTTACAATTCGAAAATACGAAAATGTTTTTTGAATACTGGGACACCCTGTATATCTAATAAGCATACATGTATCTTCAATGTTTCCCAGTTAATACGATTCACATGGTCCTGTACGCAACGCAGTAACCAAGTGATAAATGCGTGCATAGTCAGTGTGATGTACTGAAATCGTCTGACTAGATACGATAACTGTAGTTCTAGGTTAGTTATAAGTCGACCTCGTATGAGTTCTAAATTGGTATATAGTATCCCGATTTCCTGAAAGAACAAGAGAGGAAACAAACATTCGCAAGAGGCATTAGTATAGGGGACTCACTCGTTACTCTCATATTTCATAGTTTGGTATTAATATAACGTGCTGATTCATGTAAACCATGGACTACCAATTGGGCTACAAGCGAATTAAAGAAACATGAAGTAAAAGAAGTTGATAACGTAAATTCTTTGTTAAGAATCTAGTGGAGAAAGTAATGACATGGACTCACAAATGCAGGAACAATCTCTCTCAGAGCAGGTAGTGAAGCCTGATATCAGACAACGCAAGAGTGTAACTTTTGCGCCTTAACCCAAGTCGTCACTACTCTGGATGTATCGGCGACAATCCGTCCAAAGTCACATAAAATTAAACAAAAATTACAAGCCTCGTCGAGTGGAAATGAATATATCAGACATAAGTAGTGTTTCGAGTGCCTGGCCAGCAGTAGTACTAACAGAGGCTGACCATACGCGCACAAATATCACTAGTGTGCAACCTACATTGCCTACCATGTACGCTCACGCCCCTGGCATGAATATACTCCCTAAACTACAAAGTTGCAGGGAGAATTTGACCTACCTAAGAGGAAATTACGTACACTTTCTTTCGGCAGATTGTGAATTCACTACTCTAATAGGGCGATTACTCATAGACGTAAAAGCCATTGAACCTTTAGGAATCAAAGAGCGACATCCCAAATTAGGTCAAGTCCTAATATCTCCTCGAGGCCGTTATAAAATCTATGCGATCATCGTTAAACAAAATCACTTCGATAAATTAAACAAGGAAAGTTTGAAAATTGGAATACATAATTTATACGTGGCTCTAGAAAAAGAGAATATAAAATACTTCAGAATTTTAAATCAGGGACTATTTGAGATACTTTAAGAGAAATTTTTGGAGATAGCGATATTAAAATCATCATATGGTATGGGAGTGTGTGTGTGCCTCCTGAAAAAGATTGCAATCAAATAATAATTAAAAATTATCAGAGTAAAATAGGAGGACATAAGGAAGTCAACAAAATTTATGGACGAATACGTAAAAGATTCATGTGGCCAAAAATATAAGAGCAAGTTATAAATTTTGTGCGAAGATGTAGAATTTCGACAAAATATCCCCCCACCATGGGACCATTACCGATAACTCCCGATGGAAATCGACACATTCTTACGATGCAAGACAATTCATCAAAATATTGTATTGTTGTAGCAATACCAGATATTACAGTAACAACAATAGCTCATGCTCTGGCCAAGAATTTGATTGTCCAATACGGCGCACCAAAAGCCATATTAACCGATCGAGGAAGTGCCTTTGTAGGTAACCTTGTAAGGAAATCAGGAAGAATACTTTGAATTAGGCAAATAACTATTTCCGGTTACAGACCTTAATCAAATGGATCTTTAGAAAGGAGTCATGCAGTATGAGTCGACTACATCCGATCATGTGCTGATTATTACGACGATTGGGATAAATTGTAACCCTTCGCAATGTTTTTCTATGACACGTCAATTCACGAAGCAACTAAATTTACACTGAAAAATTAGAAACTTACGGGTCGTATTTAAAAGAACTAATAATAAGATTATCTGAAATCAAGAACATAGCCGCAAGAAACTTAATTAACGTAAAGCACAGATCTAAGCAGCAGTATGTAAGAAAATTAAACTCTTTTATGGGAAAAGTGGGAGATAGTGTGTACGTAAAAAGGGAGACTGAGACTAACAAATAAGATCGTAAGAGCCATCCTACACAATTATAGATGTATTAGACAAACGCACTGCTATATTAGAAACCCCGGATGGAAAGCGTTTTCAAAAACATGTAGACACATTGAAGGTTGCTCATGCGTAACCTTCAGAAAGAAAAACAATTAATGACATAATATTTTACATAACAGGATGTGGGAGTCAATTATATTGACAAAGCTCCCAAAGGGGCAAATTTATGCCTCCATCGTGAAGTCAAAAGGCAAAATAGACGAAATAAAATTTGCAAAAGGACCATTGGAGGAATTGACCGCAGAATATAATTTTTCCAAACCAATATACAGCATATGCAGAATGGAGGGACCACCGAATGCGCGGACAATTTGGATTAAATGTGTCGTTGAAGACACCAAACGCGGAAATTTATTTATCACAATTAGCGATGAAAAAAATAGCATTAGGAAAGACGAGCACGCTGCGGCAAAGAAGATGCTGAGAGAAATGGAAGACGTTTATTTTTTCAGCGAAGAGGGCAACGTTAAAAATAGAATCAAAGACGTATACGTCATATGTTTAGATCAAACTTCAAAAATGTTGATTAAACTTTTTGAATGGGAGAAGTGCTGCGAGTATTATTAATTAAGGGGACATAGAATGGAGACTCGTCATAAAGAAATAAGAAGAAATAAACGTCTCAAAGAAAACGATAATACGTCAACGGACAATGCGGTTTCAGAAGAAGAGTTTTGGGGTTCAATGAACGAAAATGACAACGATAATTTAATATATTAAGCCCCATAAAAGCTCTTCTAATGAACCTGCATTGATATATTAAATATACACAATATATTATAAGTATCATAAAATATTTATCATGTGTTCATTAATAGCTTAAAATATTACTTTTATTACTACATCCATAATATTGTAATTTTAATTCATGATAATTCATCTGAACTTGTAATAAAAACTAATAAAATGATATGGAATGAGGGAGAATAAATATTGAAACAAAAAGGAGAAAGAGGATTTGGAGGTGGCCTTTCTTCTTTCCTTTGTCTCCAAAAGAAATTGAAACCGTATATATAATAATCATTATAAATCTTATTAACATAAATTTTCAACACACAGATGGAGTACAGGCTGGGTCGACTTCCATGGGCGCATTTGACTACTTATAGTCTTGTAGTTATCCACCTCCTGTTAGATGGCTCTATTTTAAAGTCAGAAGTGGGGGTGATATTTTGTTCAAATATTTTCGTACCCACCATTTTAGTGCCTTGTGGGGTTATGTCGCACATGCAGCTGCATGTCATCGTCAGAGATGTCATCGTCAAGTTCATGCGTTCTGCATTTCTTCATT
>JAUMHM010000016.1:5237586-5248926 GCA_032362435.1 Melikaiella ostensackeni
GAAAAATAAATTGCCACTTTTCCAAAATTTTCGTTTTTCTTTTGTAGGCTAAGTATTTATTGAGTGACCCTCGTATTTCATCGCCTACAATACCCAAAAAATTTCAATCGGATGGACACAAACAGTATATCGTCGGAAAGAAGAAGAACATACCTTTCGAATGATGCACAGTTCATGTTAGTTAGATCAAATATTTTCGAGATTCCTGCCAGTACCTGAAAGAGGAGCCACAAAATACGTTTTTTGCCAATATCTCAAAAACGCTTCCTTGAAAAAACAAATGAGTGTCATTTTCTTAAACAGGGACCCAAAATTAGTGTAGAAAACACGTTTTCTTTCAGATACACGCGATGAAACAAAAATTTGTGAACTAGTGTAATTGGAATCATCAGATTTGAATTGAAAAAAGCTCATTTCTTCCGGTAAGGAAAGCTCTCACGATTTTATACTCGTTTCGAACTCTTGGTTCATGCTAGGACCAATCACGCAGTCCATTTTGTTTAAATTAACCATGCGCACTCTGATTTCATTTGCGAAGCTGGCCTTGCCACACCTATAATTCCGAAACCAGTGCTGCAATCAATCCTGATTTCATACAAAAATTAAGGGCTCATTAAGGGCTGAAAAGAACAGTAAGTTCGAAATTTGGGGCTTTACAATTTTTCATAAAAAATGGCTTTCGCGCTGACTTTAGATGAAGATAGAAGCGCCATACCTGTAACTACAAAACTGTTCATTCAATCAATCCCCAGTTCTCTTAGGAATTAAGTGCTCATTTAGGGCTCTTTATCTTTGCTAGGCCCAATTACGTAGTCCTTTCAACGTTTTCCAAAGTTAATCATGCCAACTTTTCAAGGATTTGACAAATCGCAAGTTTGAGCGCGCCTAGGGTGCGCTGCGATTTGTTATAAATTCGTATCTAACGAGCCGGAAAGAAAGTCTATTTTTGATTTGTGGGCCTATTTGTGTTTTGTTTTCGGTGCATGTAAGGGTTCATAAGAAATTAGAATTCATTTCAACCTTAATAAAAATTTGAAAGTAGAGACACTTGATTTATCAAAAGATATCTGTTCTGATTTAAATATTGTTCGCAGAATGTTTATTAAGTTAGCAATTTCCAGAAATTTACACCTCTAACCTTTAACCTTTTTACATTAAAAATTGACTTTCACGGTTATCATCAAATCTCGACGTTTTCGGACTCACTGATTGAAAAAAATTGATTTTACTTCGGTGTCTGTCTGCCGTCGTCTGCAAGTACGGTAACTTTCATAACAATTATCCAATTGGATTGGCTTTTGTCACACTGTTTTAAGGCCTGAAAAAAAGACGAGTTTATTAACCAGCCATTTTTGACAAACGTTTCTGATTTTATCTGTCGAAAAGTGTATTTAAAAAATAAAAAATTCCATTTACCAGAAAATCTCTACGAGATACGAAAACAATGTTGAGAGCAAAATTGTTCACCTCAAGAATTGCTTCAAATTTGATGGAAGATGTTTTTTCGATGAGACGCATATTTTTTGTTTTAATCATGAAAAATCTTATTAAGAATAGAAAATTCCATTTTCAGGCCAAACTATGCAAGATTCGAAAAAATTCTACCAAACAAAATTATTCATCTCAAAGAGATCTACAAACATTCTTCAGACCATTGGTTAACACGAGACATAGTTTTTGTATCAATCCGACCGTATAGTCAAAAATTTATTTCAAAAAATTTTGTTACGCCTAAGCGCCCTTGAAATCCATATTTATGGTTAAAATGGTTTTCCAACATGATTAAAGTGCAGGGAGTTACATTATTCTTAATTTTGAGACCCGGCCATTTTGAAAACCCTATATTTCTTAAACCGCTGATTGAGCTCTAATGATTCCTGCAGGTGTAGCGTATAATTTATGGGCCTTTTGGCTGCGATTCAAGAAACAAACAAAAATTTTTGAAAGGGCTGGAAAAAATATTTAAAAGATTTCAATAAATTTTTGACCGGAAGCATACTTTTGATTTTTCTAAATATTAATAATTTTAATCCTTGTAATATTCTGTGTCGATTGAAGAAAAAAATTGATGGATACTCTGTAAGTTTCGGAAGTATTAATTTTTTAGGGCGGCCGCACGGCCTCATTTTCGACGCCCAACGACCGGCATAAAGGAAAAATAACTTTGAGAATGCATTTCTCAACCATTAATATAAAATATTTGAAGACACAAATTCAAAAATCGCTCGCGTGTATTAATTTCAAATTTAATTCTGAATTTATCTAAACAAAAAAATCTAAAAGCGGTTAAGAATTGAGTTCTTAATGCTATATTTAGAACTCTGTTTCTCGTAAATTTGATTGAGAACCGACCTATTCAGATTATACTATTTTTCAAAATAGAAGAAGGTAATAATCCAAAACAACAAAAAACTTATCAATATTACTGAATTAAATTTCCAAAACTTCAGTTTTGGTCAGAATTTTGAATATGTTCAAATCAATTTCCAATTTAAAGAATGAAATCATCAACTTTGGCTTTCATTTAGAATTGTTTGCCTAATTCAGAATCAATTTCAATCGAGGAAGGAAATACGTACCAAAATAACAATTAGTATCAATTATCTCTATTTTACTTTCAGGTGATAATGGTTTTCTAAACTATCAATATTTTCACCTTTGGTACCTGTTGTCTTCCTATACATTACCCCTAATGAGGATGTCTGAATTGACTTGGAAACATGTTGGTCCCCAGTACTATAAGAAGGACACAGAAGAGAAATGGTGAGAGTTTAGTTTCGGTTGACTCTTTCTTTTTTTCCCTCTTTTTTCTTTTTGTTGTACATTTATTGTGCATTTGTCTCTAATAAGTCGGAAGAGTAGGCAATCTCGAAGTCTAGTTTTGATTTGTGCACTTCTCAGATGCTCTTCTCAGTACACAAAAAATTTTCATAACAAAGTAGATTTTAAGAAATTTGGTTTCGATTTCGCCCCACTGTGTCGGTCGTTGCGCGTGGAGAATGAGGCCGCTTGACCGCACTGAAAAATTAATATCTCCGGAAGATACAGAATGTTCATAAGTTTATTTTTGGATCGACCCAAAAAATTATAACGATAAAAAAAATGAGTATTAAAGAAATCAAAACCATCCTTCTGAGCAAATAATCAATTAGAAATATATTTTTCATTTATTTTTTCAGCCCGCATACGAATTTTTTTGGGGTTTTGAATTGGATTCAAAAGGCCTATAAATTATACTCTACAACTGCAAAAATCATTTAAGAAAGCATCCAAGTAAGACGGATCTCAAAATTAAAAATCATTGAACTCTTCGAATTTTAGAAAAAAAAACATTTTAGAAATTAACTTCACTCACCCTACACTAAAGCTTCGCCAAATTTCATCAAAATCGCTAGACCCCCTACAACTCTGATACTGTGGAAATAGATTGAGCCTACTATGTAAACAATTGAATCATTATATAGAGAACTGTTATAGGATAATCAGCATTGAAATGAGTAATAGAAAAATAATGAAAGAATTCATGCAAAAATTAATGCTTAAAATTTCTCTTATTGACTTGAAACTTCAACAATTTGGTTGAAATCTTCTTCCCTTCTTGACCAAAAAATCATTCTTAGTTGAAAATTTGTCTTTGCGTTTCAAAATTCATACCTCCTGGTAGAAATCTCATCTTTTTGGTCGTAAATGCAACTTTTTGATAGAAAATTAACTTGCTCAGGTCGAGGATTCATTATTTCGTCAAAAATTAACTTTCTTGTTGAAAATTCATATTTTTCGGTTAAAAATTCAACTATTCTGCAGAAGATTCGTTTTCTGTCTTGAAAATTCAAGAATTTGTTTGAAATTTGTTTTCTTTATTGACTGAAAAATCCTTCTGGTTGAACATTTAACTCTTTTGTGAAATTGCAAATGTTTTCTTGAAAAACAATCTGTTTTAGTTAGAGGTTCAACTATTTTGTTGAACATTCGTCATTTTTGTTGAAAATTCATTTTTCGAGTGAGATAATAACTGTTTCGGTTTTGGTTGAATATTTGTATTTTTCAGTCAAAATTTCAACTATTCGGTTGAAAGTTCATGTATCTTGTTTGCAATTCGTCTTTTCTAGTAGAAAATTTATTTTCTTGGTTAAATATTTATGTTACAAATTATTAAATTTTTTAATTATATTAGAAAGTCATCCTTTCTTGTGGAAAATTCAACGATTTTGGTACAATTTTTTTCCTGATTGAAAATGCAACTTGATGGTTGACAATTAATATGTTGAAAACTCATCTTTTTGGTTGTAAATCCAACTATTATTCGTGGAGAATTAATCTTTTCTAGTTAAAAGTGATATTATTTGTTTGAAAATTTAACTTCATTGTTGAAAATGAATTATTGAAAATGAAATATTAATTATGTTCTACATTCTTTGTTGAAAATTCATTTTTTGAATTAAGATATAATTATTCTATATTTGGTAGAAATTTATCTTGTAATGTTTTAAAATATGATGTTGGTCATTACTAACCTACGACTTTCAATGAAAGTTATAATAAATGTTACTAATATTTGTATCTCTATAGAAAAGAATCCATGATACGCTTGTCATGAAAATAAATGCTTTGAAAGTAATAAGAATGTTTGTTGAGCATTCCTCTTTTTTCGTTGAAAATTAATTTTTTAATTAAAGATTTCAGTATTCCATTTTTGGTTTGAAATTCATCAGTTTCAGTGGAAAATTCGATTTTCTTCGTTAAAAAATCAATCTACTTGATTTTTGTTCCAAACCAAAATCTCTTTTGGTTTAAATTTGAAACTACTTTGCTGAAAAATCATTTCTTTGTTTGAAGATTCATCTTTTTCGTTTAAAATTCAACTACTCGCTTGAAAGTTGAACTCTTATATGTCTATTCTGAATTTGAAATTACCTCGCTAAAAATAAATTTTTTTCTTTGAAGTTTGAACTCTTTTATAAATTCCATTTTTTTATAGAAGATCCGTCATTTTAGTTGAAAAGTTATCTCTATAGTTGAAAAATGATCTTTTTTGATTGAAAATTGAACTGTTTGTTTCGAAAATTTATCTTCCTTAGATGAGAATTCAACTATTTGTTTGGGAATTTGTCTTTTTGGTTTGCAAATCTAAAAACTTGGTTGATAGTTTAAATACTTTGTTGAAAAATTCATTTTTACTAGTTGTAGACTCATTATTTTATTGGAAATTTATCTCTTTGAATGATAATGGAATTATTTTTAAGGAATTATTTTCCTTGTTCAAAATGAATTTTTGTAACTGAAAATTTAACTATTCAGTTTTTGGTTCAAAGTTCATTTTTTTCTTAGTTGAAAATTTCAAATCGCAATGAAATTCAAGCTTTTGCTGTTACTTCATGTTTTCCTTATAAACTTTTTAGTGTATTCAGATAATGAATGGTTACATATTGCGAGGCCTCAAAATTATCTGCATTAACGCTGAACCTTGAAAAAGTGGTTGTCACGTTCACCTAAATGCTATATGAGGCCAGTCTAAGAACGACTGCTATCATTCTACAAATATTCAGTTTGTTGCAAACCTCATACTTCACGAGTTTAAAAAAAATATAAGCTGTAAAAAACATTGTCTTAAAATTGATTCAGATTCCAAGATGAATGGAAAATTGGTAATCGCTTTCTTATTAGGTAAGTAATTATTTGTGCATAAAGGAAGCATACTTATTTCTAGGAACAAATTTTCTTCAACAATTGAAGTATGTGAATTGCTAACGTATGCTTAAGATTAATTGATCAGAGACTAATAAAAATAAATCTTTATTCTTACAGCCACGACAATTTTATTTTTGGCGTACTTTGCAGTCTCTGTATCTGGAAAAAAATATGTAAGTTTTACTATACTCAGAACCGTTGTCTCAAAATCTTATTATATACTTAGGGCAGCTACGTCTCCCCCAGCGCGCGCGAACCATCGAAATAGGTATATTATTGCGCATGAATTTTTTTTATCTGTTGCTATTAGAAATACCTAAAAATAATTCTAATTCTTGAAAAAGTAGAAAGGGGGGGCCCCTTAACCCAATTTTGCCAAGATTTTTAAATAGAATTTTAATCTTTTTAATTCAATTTTTAATTAAATTATTTGACCAGACAATAATTTAATATAAATATGAATATATATATATATATATATATATATATTCAATAATTGATTTAAAAAATTTCAAATTAACTACCGAATGCTCGTATACACCATAAACAAAGCTGGGTCGTTAACGAACCACTGAGCATAAATATATTGGGAGTGATTTCATTTTTCCCGGAAAGGGAGAACCCCAGATGTACGGTTTGTTACACTAGAACCTCGAGTCAGTTCGAGTTTCAGGCATTGCCTACTTTGACCGTCAGTCTCTTCAAAGAGTTTCTACGATGTAAGCAGTCAGGTCCGTATGAACCATCCCCAATAGAAATACATAATATTAATTAATTGTATTTCTTACGAATAAAGATTTTTATTATCATAAGGTATGGACCTTTTTGAATAATGAAGACTATTTAATGGAAAGAGAATTTCCCGCGTGTACTTAAAAATAAATCCGAAATACGCACGCGACCCCCTCTTTGTGTGCCGGCTTCTCGCTTGCTCACGCTTGAATGCTTCTGTCTGTAACCACTGAGCGTCCCTTGACGGCCTATACTCAAGGTCCTCGCTCGGTCAGTCAGCGGCGTGTCAGACGTTATTTATATCGCGTCTCTCTGAGCATATATTTTTGTACCTGCCGGGTTCAGAGATTCTATATGTGGCCCTAAGTGTTTACTCACTCGTCGTGTTAAATCCGGTTGAAACTAGATTTTAATAGCCCCCGTTACTGTGCCGATGAGACCCGACGGCGGCACACTATCGGGGTATGAGTGTATGCCAAGGTCAAGTCTTTAATTTCTTCTTATACATTCTACTCGTGAATTACTGTTTTTATGTATTTGCAAAAGATTATTTTTTTCAAACATACATTTTATTTCAATTTTAGATTAATTATCGTGATTTAGAGAATTCTAGAACATTATAAGAAATTAAATTTGATTAATATTAATTTTTTCATTCGAATATTATTCCAAGGTGCGCCACGGGGAAGTTAAGTAAACTCTTCAATTATAAAAATTTACTGAAAATAAATTCATACCACCTGACCCGTAAAACATGTATAAGATATTAATAAATATATATTGCAATAATGATGAGAAGGGGGCCCCCTTTAGAATTATTATTTTTTCCTCAAAAGGGGGACGCTCTGAAGGTCCCTGTAGGAGACTCTAGAGGGCCACGTGGAAGGCTCTGGAATAAATAATAGATTTTATTTATTTATGTGGTAACATTCAAGTTTTAATTTATTTAAATAATAAATTAATAAATTCAATTCTTCTAGTTTTCAACTTGAATTGGCTTGAGTTTTTATACTAAAAGTCATGGGTTGGCACGCGTGGGTGAAAAAAAACTCTATTTTCACATGAAATCTGGTTATTTATCATAATTTTCCCAATATATTTATTTTTGCAGTCAATATCTAGTCTTACACAATTTTCTTTTCAAATAATTTCATTCAAATTATTTTTAATGATATTTCGCAGAGGCAAGTCCTCACAATTCTTTTTATTAACTCTAAGTCGCTGTTCGAAGCGGCCTGCTCTCCAGAATTCTATACTTTTTAACTTTCAACAATTCTTATTTGATCTTACACTATATGCGAGCTCAATCTATTCTATTTCGCTTATCTATTTTTTATTCTTAATATAACTATCTTATACGCAGAACTATTTTATCTTTTCGATAATGATATATTTTGGATTTTTCTTACATAATCGATTCCTGCTCAACCGTTAATAGAATAAATGTCGACAATACAAAGGAAGTTGCTTTTCTTTTGTTCAACTTTTGAGAGGGAAAGAAATCTTTATTTATACTTCTGATGGCTCTGTCTTTCACCTGCTTTAATCTTATTCTCAATATAATTATTTTATTCGCAGAATTATTTTATCTTTTCGATAATCATATATTTTGAATTTTTCTTATTAATCTCACAATTTCGCAGTTCGACAAATAATGTAGATTTGAGGATAGACCACGTTTTTTATCGCTCTCGAGACAAAAAAATAGAGACAACCTAACTCGCCTATGAGTCTTTGGGTCTAGGCCCTTAGTCGCGTAGGGAGGTTTGCAGGGATCTTTCTCTCACTGATGGAAGGGAAGTACACTTCTATTCCACAGTTAGAGACTTTTCCTTACAGTGAGACCCCCAGAATTAGGAAGAAGCAAGTTATATTCTTAGTCCTTGAAGCTCGTTAGCAGACTAACCCTCGTGCCCAGAGATGTGGTCTGATGCCTCACTCTTGAAACGGTCGCTAGCCTTGTGTGCTACGCTTCTGATCACCAGCCGCCGACTTCCTTGAGATGTTCGCGCTCGCCCTTTTTATCACGCGAGCTCCCCACCTGGGTTCCCGTCTGCGAGGATAGGACTGTTCGAGCGCGCTGTAGATGAGCCTCTGCATGCTGCTGGTCCTGCAGAGCAGAGAAACGCTGACTTTTTCGGTAGTCTTCTTAAGGTGTGTTATGCAAAAAACTATGTTATAATATATATGTCGGTTCGGTTCGGTTTCTTTGAAATCGAGTCGGAGGGCCTATGGCAAAGCCACCTGATGCGTCCTCAGGTTCCAAATAGAGGGTCCCTGTACCAAGGACTTCTGCTGAATGAATACGGTTACAAAAGTTGATAAGCAGTCGCAAACAATAGTCCAGGGATCGTCCCGTAGTAAAAACCCTCAAGCTAAGGCGTAAACAACCGTGCCGAAAGCTAAGTGGCACGGGTGATTTGTCCCAAACGGTGTCTTTGGGATACCGGGCGACCTCCTAGAGTATCAGTCTCACCCTTGCATGCGGGCCTGTGCAAGGGTAGACGAACTCTTTCCCTAGCTTCTCGTGGGAACAACTATGACAGAACCAAACCCAGCTGTGAATGCGGTTCGGAATAATCGAACGCGCAGAGCACCCGACAATGGGTCGGCAAACAGTGCCGACCACCCTAGAGTTCGGAGTGCTGAAAGTAGTTTGGATGGAGACACGATAACGGATCGGAGAGACCACGACGTTTTGAGTGGACGGATCGACTCAGAGATGACTTACTGGATTGCTGCGATGCATCCCCCAAAAGATGATGGCGATTTCAGGACGAGGAAAATCATCAACATCCAGGTTCTTCCTAAGCCCCAAGATCTGGCTGAAATGGATGATGCCCTTCGTGAGGATCTCTCGAAGGTGTCCGGCCTCTGGACCATTCCTTGTTCAGTTTGCGATGCGGCTTGAGCTTTAACCGATTCAAATCGAAGGGTAAAGTCGACGATAGATCAAAAGACCAAAAGGAGCTTGCATCAACTGCACAAGAAAATTGGCTGGGCTGGACAGAATTCGTCCCGTATTCAGTGTGTGATTGACTACATAACATCTCATAAGAATTTTACGGTGAGGGTCCAAAAGTTCGCTCACGAACTGAGGATCCACCATCACACATTGAACAAGTCTAAGCTGCTGACGATTGAGCAGCACATTGTTGACAAAATACGGGTGTTATCTGACGACAGGAGGAGAATACAGAAGAGGGAGAGATAGGTCAGGGAGAATCAACAATTTCTCGGTGACCCATCGCGTCTCTTCCGTGATGCCCCTGTTTCTGTAAATAATCCGCCCACGCCCGAGGAGATAGAGACTTTTTAGAGAGATATTCACGAGGTTCAACACCCACTACATGAAGATACTGAAAAAATAATGCGTTTCAAGGAGCTGTGCAATAACCTCATAATGTCCGAGGAACAATGTCCACCAATCACTGCCGAAGATGTGAAGAAAGCACTCAGGGGCACGAAGAACTTCTCCGCTGCCGGACCGGATGGTATGAAGAACATCTGGTGGAAGAAGCTCACTCCTACACACCAACATCTGTCCCGGATCTTTACTTCATATTTAAAGTCAGAGACACCCATTCCGCAGTGGCTGGCGTTAAGATGCACTGTACTCCTACCGAAGAAAGTTGACTTGTCCAACCCGAGGAACTTCAGGCCAATAACTTAACTGAACACACTGTGAAAGATCTTCACAGCTATCCTGAACCTATAGAATTGTTCAAACAATTGGACCTGTGTGGATAGAGATCTACGAACAACGTTGATCGAAGAGAGGTTAAGCAGGCTGTCGGGAAAACCTGCTAATCGACAGAAGCGTCTGCAAAGACGCTGCAGCCTACAATCGCAATCTGTCGCTGGCCTGGATTGATTACCAGAAAGTTTTCGATTCAACTTCTCATAGACTTATCATCTGTCTGTTGGAAAGCTTGAAGGTTCATTCGTATATAGTTGAGTGCATCGAGAGATTGATGCTCTGTGATGTAAGTTTAACAAGCTTCTTTATAAGTTATTACCGAAAAGTTTTCGTCCCATTCAGCATCAGAATCCGAATTATCGGAGCGAGACTTGTTTGGATTTGGCAACGTAATTATTTCACTAAAATCATTTTCTGATGTATCCACCGCGTAGTCCACATGAGTAGGAACAGAACGTTTTTTTCGTTTTGTTGGCGACATGGCGATGGTAGTAAGAATAAATAACTGAATCTTTCAGGAACTTGGTATCGAAACTCTTCAAATCAACTCACAACGGAATGTCGACAGTGTCTTTTGCAACTCGATCTAAATATGTGGCGTGGAACGAAGAAACCGACCTTACAGCACCTTTTCACCTTTGTTGTGATGCAGAAAGGGAGAAAGAAGTTATGAGAGAATTACGTATGCTCTCGTGATATACAATGCTGTCGGAGATGGCAAGACTAAAGTCGGAACAAAAGAATTTGCAGTATCTATTGCTAAGAGCTACATGAGAAAAGGTCAGGCAAAACGGGAAATATACAGAATGTCTCATCAAAATCAACTCAAAGTCTGTTCTCATTGTCCCATAAGGACCAGAATTTTCTGTAAAGAGTGTGAGTCACCATTCTGTAATCCGTGTTTCAAGGAGAATCACTAAGAGGATTCATATTTCAGTGAGAGGCAAGGGGACTCACTCTAATGAAACACCCCGAAGGAGACAGAATTCTACCAGGTCCACGTCGTTGTCTCTGGGTTATGCTGAGCGTTGAATGTCTGCATCGTTGACAGAGACCTCATCCAAGCACAAAATTTTGATGAAACTCGACGGATTTCATAATTTTATCTCTGCCATATTGGATCCTCTATATGGAATTCTGAAAATCCAATTTTAAATTCGTAATCAGCGACCCCGAAAACCCCCGAGTACAGAGTTGTGCGTAAATCGTGAAGTTTCCAA